>CM061538.1:78937663-80155996 GCA_030864215.1 Capsicum pubescens | reverse complement strand
TGGGTTAATTTTGTTAAAACTATCTTTTTTCAAAAATATGACAGCATCATTGAGTCTGGAACATCGAAATTGGCTTAATAGCAAAGTTCGTTAGCATTTATGGAATTTCGAATGAATCCTGAGGGGTCAGTCAGCACAACAAAGCAAAATTGTTGATATAACCGCTTTAGCAGCCAAAGAACCATTTTAGCGGTTGATGCTTAATAGGCAAAGCACCACTTTAGCGGTCTCAACTGAACATCCCCTACTGCTGAAGTGGGAACTTGACTGTTTAAGCAAAAAGGGGGACCGCTTTAGCAGCCTAGACAGATAGGCTAGAACGCTTTACCAGTCATCTACGGCTTAAGTGATGACCACTTAAGAGGAAGTCCTAAATCAGTATAAATATTCTTTTTCATAATTCAAGGATGAATCTTTTTCAAGAATGAGAGGATGACACAATTCAAATTTCCTTTGGACCCTTATTTGGGATGCTCATGAAGTTAAAGGTGCTTGACGATTACTTATTGTTATCAAAAGGTGCCAAAGGATGAATATTACCATCAAGTAGGGTTAAAAGGCCTTTTCAAGGTCAAACGGAAGAATAAAAAATCCAGGAGAAGCACTGGAGGGACATGTGTCCAAGATGCACGTAAGGTGCATCTGACCTACTCAAGTAGATCCCAAACAGTGGCATCTGCATTCCATCTATGCCCAAGGTGTGCCCCATCTAATGGAATAGATGTCAAAGTGGGTTAACTTATTTCTTTTGTTACAAACACATCACTTTTGGGCCCATAAGTTGTAACAATTGACCCTAGACTATAAATAGGATATCTCTTTAATTTTGAGACCAACTTTAATGCTAATGAACTTTTACTCTCTTGTGAGTGCACGTGAACTTGGATTAGCTTGCATTGAATTATCATTTAGAAACTTTGGTTGATTAGAAACTTTTCTTATGTCTATCTTATTGCCTATCTTATCTATCTTTATCTTTCATTTCTTCATTTCTTAGTTTAATTTTTGATTCTATAGTTTTTTCTGATATTAAAGACCCATATTTAGATTGTGACGAATTGTTATTAGAGTATCCAGGTTGGTATCAGAGCAGTCAGGTTCACCCATCTCATAAGCGTAAGAGCAAGATGTCTTATAAATTCTTGCATATCGGTACATAGACATTCACATCTATCTATGAGAGGTTTTAAGATGTCCTTAGGAAAAATTTCTTTATTTTGATTCCTAAGTCGTGCGTGTTATTGGCAGAGTTCGCTTATAATACTACCTACCAATCGAGCAATTAAATTTCCCCTTTCAAGTCATTGTATGGAAGGCATTATCGATCTCCTATTAGTTGGTTTGAGTCTTCATAGGTTAGAACCCAAGGTAATAATTTGCTTTATGAATCATTGGAAAGAGTTTTGGTGATTCAGGTTAGGCTTCGGGCATCCCATAGCCTAACATCCATAGAGTTACCTTCAGTTTTTTTATCGATTCAGGTATTTCTTACCTTTTATTTAGAGGATGAACTAGAGTCTTAGTGGTGTATGTTGTAGTGTATGAATTTATGAGTTTCCACTCCTATTTATTTTGATCATTTTTCCCTTTCCTGTAGTTGGTACACATTATTTTTGGAGTTCAAGGATAATTGACACTGTTAGCGATGTGATAGGAAACAATTTGTGTGAGTTGTGGTTCTTAGAGTCCTGAGAAGTTATATAGTTGACTTCAGTCAATTGTTGTTCTAAGGGTTGAACGACAAAATAAACTGTGCCAGTAGATTTTGAATGTCGAACTTGGGGTTAGTACTGGAGCTGGTTGGAATTTGAGGCTGTTATATCTTAGTTTGACGCTTAGTTAAAATATATTGGTAATGGGGTCCTAGGGATTAATTTAGTGAAAACAATTTTTTGTTGAAAATCGAACGTCACCATTACTTCTAAAATATTAAAACTATCCTAGTAGCATAATTCGTTCTCATTTAGAGATTCCAAACAAATTTTAAGGGGTCGACCGACAACTTTGCAACTTAGCAAAGTTGCGGGTGCAGCCGATTTAACTCTGAAAGAACCATCTTAGTGGTGTCTGCTTATGCGGCAAACCACCACTTTAGTAGTCAAAGTTGATCACCCCCAACTGCTAACGCGGTCCCTTGGTCGCTTTAGCAGAAAGAGGGACCGCTTTAGCAGCCTAGCCACATAGGTCATACTGCTAAAGCTAGACTTGTTCCGATTAAGCAGACTCAATTCTGATGTAGTGTGTGTCTAGTATCAAGGAAAATGTTTTCCAAGAAAATAAATGGTTTTCTTATTTATTTTCTAGTGTTTGGTAAGTAAGAAGAAAATAAAATTCCAAGAGTATCTAGTTATAATCTATGAAAATACTAATGACACCATATCTGACCAAGACTTAAGGCCCTAACTCCTAACATGGGATTTTGGACATGACCCTAGCAATTAATCTGATACTCGACACAACCTGAGAATACAACTTTTTATAGGGGATTCAGGACCCGACCCTGGTAATCAACCTCGACTCCAAATCTTGGAGCTGATCTAACCCCAACTCCAAACTCTTGAGCCAAGACCCAACCCTTATCCCGACACCGACTCCTAACTTGGGCCCCGATCCTAGCTCCTAACTTAAGACCAAACCCCAACTCTCGACTCCCTATCCTGCTACCTGACCGAGTGAATCGTCAACCACTACCACAAGATCCCTAAAATCTACCTCTAGTACCTCGTGATCCACCTCTACTACCCTGTGCAACCCCTTTGGCCAAAGGGACTAGTGTTGGACATATATAAAGTTGTCCACACTGCTGTAGAGAACACGTCACACGACTGGGAAAATAGTATCCTCTGTTAGACGAATCATGCAAAGAGTGCCCAGAAGAAGTAGAACATCCACCATAACTAAGAGAATTAGAAGGAGACCCTCAGCTTATATGACCCGATCTGTGATCACTCGAAGCCTCAGAACTCGCAAACCCACTATCTGTACTTCACAATTCTACCTAAACTTTTCTGATATGGTAACGAGTTTCTCAACCAAATATCCAAAGCAAAAAATAGTCTCGAAACCTAAGTAGACCTGCTATTAATCTAAAATGGATGTTTCGTATCTAATGCAATTGGCGAAACTCTCACCCGACGCTCGGATCATAATTTATTGACAAAAGACCACTGTATTACTTTAAAGTCTACTTAAAGTCGCATTAATAACCTCCGAACACTTCGAAAATCATGCCAGCAATCTCCATAAATTATAATGATGTAAAGTGACTAGGGGAAGAGAAAATGTTCAAATCACGATGAAAGTGAAAAAATCACCACTAGGATTATTACATAGTCCCTATTAAATTAGTGAAGTAAAATAAGCCAATCAGATAAGGAAAATTAAGAATTTAAATTCCTAGTCATTTAAGGATAGCAAAAAAAAGGACAACCATTTTCATACAAATCCTACTCATTTAAGGGAAACCTATTTCTATTCCTATAAATTCATTAGTGAAAGCCCCTAAGTTCCTCACTTTTTTCATTCACTCGAATCAATCTCCAGTAGAGTTTTTCAATGCCTTCGATCAATGCAGAAATAAATCATTCAGAGGAACAACACCAATCAAAATTTCATAGGATATCAAAGACAATAAGGAAACTAGTATTCAAGAAAGAAGAGATAACAAAACCATTTCAAAGCGGCAATGAAGCTGAAGTTGCATGTCAACAATATGAATTCATAGTTTCTAACTACACTGCAACTATTATTTCCTCTGTTGATTCTAATCTTTACTGCGTCAAGTACAAGGCTTTGTTGACTTGATAGGTCTGTTGCCCTAGAAGAGATTGTTATGGTATTTAAAAAATGTACAAGTAGATATGTGTCAATTAGATATGTATTAATTATGGTACGTATGAGTCATGACATGTTAGTTAGGTATGTTAAGTTAATTAATGTGATATTTAATATGTTAGTCATCCGAAAATGTTATCTATGTTATGAAATATATATGTTAATTATGAAAAATGTTAAAATTATCTAATTATTACATATGCTGAATAAGCCATTATTAATTATGATCATGCTATCTTATTAAATGCGTTATTATTTATTTGTTAATTATGAGGAGACCATTCAAAAATATACAAGCTTTTAGAAAAATTAAAGAAATTTTAACTAGTTACTACCCAGAATATAAGAAGTTAAATAAAACAAAAGAAACCCCCATAGATTAGCTTACTTGATTACCTTAATATCTAGCAATGAGGATAAATTAATAATTCATTTAAAATCTAGAATGAGATACATACCACTTAATTATGATAAAATTAGATTTCGGTATCCACCAAAATATTATAAATATTGTACAGATGAATAACATAACAAAATCAAAAAAATATAAAGAACTAAAACAAATAATATCTGAAAAACGAAGAGAATAAAAAATAAGAAAAGAAAGACTACAATATAACATGATTGTTGGAGTAAGCCAAAAATCAATAAAAGCACAAAAGGAAGAAATATCATATTTAGAATCACAAATAGATAATCTAGAATACATATATCAACATGATTTATACACCATCAAGTAGATAAAATGAATAAATAAGAATTTATAATAGATTAAAAAACATATGAAAACCATGAAGGATTAAAAATAAGAATAATATTTTTTAATTTACGAAGAAGATATAAGAAAGTAGGTGAACATTTATATTTAATGTTAGAAAAAGAAGAATTAAAATTAGAAGATAAATTAACAGCTATGGTAAGAATAACAAAAGAAAACGAAGAAATAGACATAAAAAAAAGAAATAGATAAAATAAAATAATAGACTACAGAAGAAATACGAAAAATAGAAGAAACTAAAAATAATAGGATTGCTGAATTAGAAAAAGAACTGCAAATGCTAAAAGAGTTGTATCAAAAAAGACAGAAAGAAAAAAGAAGAAAAGGATAAAGAACAAAAATTATTAATTGAGATAAATCAATTTAAAGAAAAATTAGAAAATAAAAAATTAGAAACTAATGAAATAGAAATAAATACAATAGATGCTGAAGAAACAGATAATTATGATTCAGAAGATAGTGAAACATATACAAATATCTTAACAAATATAGAAAAACTAGAAATTAATGAAAAACAAAAAGTAATTAATAACTAAAACTTAGAAAATACAAACACGGAAATAAACACTCTTGATAAAAAAGACAAAAAAAATATAATACCTAGTACATCAGAAATAAGAAAACCTACATATTATTATAAAGATAAGTTTAAAAGATATAACCTAAGGGATGAATATAACAAATGGACACCAAAATAAGTAATTAATAAAAATTATAACTTCTTAGACTTAGATTGTGTAATAGATGTAGATAAAACGATACAATTATGTATAGGATATATAACAAAACAATTATTAGACAATGGTATAAATGCAATAAATACACCAGACTATATAGAAAGAACACTAATAGAAACAACAAAATTATGGTTTTTAAATTTAACTGAAGAAAGTAAAAAGGTATTAAGGGCTGATAAAAAAATGGAAAGAACAACAGTAACTAAACTAACACCTATAGACATATTGAAAAAATATGAAATGACTATAATAGATGAATTTAGCAGTATGGCAACAGAAGAGGAAGAACAAAACAAAGAAAAATATACAAATAAAAATTTAATGTTAAAACTAGCAATATGTAATATGTGCTATATAGATGAATATACGTGCGCATTTAAAGAATACTACTATTAGGGAGCATATAATACAGAAGAAAGTAAAGAAGTAAGAAGATTATATTTTAGTAAATTACCTGAACCATTTAGTTCAAAAATAATAAAGAGTTGGGATGAAGCAAACATAGTAGATAACCTAGGAGCAAGAATAAAATTTTTACAACAATGGTATAGAAATTTATGTGAAAAATACAGAGAAGAAATGAAACTGGAAAAAATATTAATAAGAGATTTAGCATTTGCAAAGATAAAATAGCACCCCAATTTGGATGTGAAGAAAAATATTATAATAAAAGAAAAAGACATAAGAAATATAAGAAGTATAGAATGTCAAAATATAAGTATAAGAAATCAAGAAAAAGATATTATGTAAAAAAAATTAAATATAAAAGATCATATAGGAAAAAGAAATCTATAAAAGAATGTACTTATTATAATTGTGGAAAACTAGGACATATACCTAGAGATTGTAAAATGCCTAAAGATCCAAAAAAGAAACGAATATCAGAAATAAAGATAGAAAATGCAGAATATATGCAAATAGATTATATAGATTACGAATTAGAAAGTGAAGATAGTATATATGGAATTTCGGAAAATGAAACAAATAATGAAATAGATAGTAAATCAGATGAATCAAATGACTGAAGATGATATAAAAATAATAACAAAGGAAGAATATTTAAATGAAGAAGGAACATATCAGAAAATAATATTTGATAATAATACATTTGATGAGATAAAAGAAAAAGAATTAGATTTAAGTGTAGAAAAAATATTTAAAATACCAACAATAAAAAATATATTTAGTAGACGAAAAGAAAAATACTACGTAGTAAGCCAAAAGAACATGTAATAGACTGTAGATATGCAAAAAGTAGAGCTAGTATACCACTAGTAACAAAAAGAATAATTAATAATGAAATAAACGACATAAAAAGTAAAGACCCAATAAAATATGTATATTTTGGAGGAACAGAGATATTAATAAAAAACATGTTTTAGAGAAGGAATAGATACACCAATAGAATTATATTTAGCAGATGATAGGATTATAAAACCCATAGAAAAAAATATAATAACTGCTATAAGAGGAAATTTAATATACCAAACATTTAAATTTATAATAAGTGCAAATTATTCAATAGAAATAACAGATAAAAACATAGACAAATCATTAGTATTATATTGGAAAATATTAGGAATAGAACTAACCCTAGGAAGTAAAATATTTACAGCAAGATGTAAAAATCTATATTTATTAACAACAAAATATAAAATAATGGGAAAAAATAAAATTAATAAAATACAAATAGAAAGTCCTTCTGAACAATTTGTAAAAACAATTGATAACCATGATTATAGTTACAAAGACATAGATATAGAAGAAGATTTAGAAATAATAAATGATAGAATAAGCACAACAAAAAGAATAGCTTTCGAAAAACCAGAATCATCAGGATCATCGAAAAGAA
Source organism: Capsicum pubescens (assembly GCA_030864215.1). Classification (NCBI taxonomy): domain Eukaryota; kingdom Viridiplantae; phylum Streptophyta; class Magnoliopsida; order Solanales; family Solanaceae; genus Capsicum; species Capsicum pubescens. Next base: position 80,148,795 of record CM061538.1, on the reverse strand, counting down.
CAAATTATGAAATAACTTCAACAGTTAATTTAACTCAATATTATATAACGGGAACAATAAATAAAAAAGAATATTTAATACTCCTAAATACAGAACAAGAAGAAAACCATATAGCAAAATACCTAGTGAAAAATGAAGAAATAAAATCTAATAGTAATATATGCCCAGATCTACTAAAAAGTTTAATAACTATTAAAAATACAGCAGAAAAGGAAATAATAATAGGAGTTAGGAAAATAAAAATAGAATTTAAAATAAAGGAAGATATGCAAAAAGCAGACATAATATTAGGAATAAAATGGTTAGAACAGGTAAAATCGTACAACATAGAACATACACAATTAACCATAACCTACAATAAAGAAAGATTGTTGATAAAAAGAACATTAACATGAAAATATATGTACTTATAAAAATAATAGTTGAAGGATATTGTAACAGATATTATACACCTATGATAGATACAGGAGCAGAAGCCAACTTAAGTAGATATAATTGTTTACCAGAAGACAAATGAGATAATCTAAAAACATCAATAGTAGTCAAAGGATTTAATAATGAAGGAAACTTAATTACCTATAAAGCTAGAAATATAAAAATACAAGGATGGGAAAAACATAAGACTATTGTAAAAATTTAGCTAACCGATAAAAATAGTATAATAACCCAAAACCGTTAACATATAACTTTGATGATTTAAAAGAATTTAAAATGCATATAGATGAATTATTAGAAAAACAATACATACAAAAAAGATAGCAAACACACTAGTCCAACATTTATAGTAAATAAACATAGTGAACAAAAAAGAGGAAAAAGTAGAATGGTTATTGATTATAGAAATCTAAATGCAAAAACTATGACATATAATTATCCAATACCAAATAAGATATTAAAAATAAGACAAATACAAGGATATAATTACTTTAGTAAATTTGATTGTAAATCGGGATTTTACCGTTTAAAACTAGAAGAAGAATCTAAAAAATTAACTGCATTTATAGTACCACAAGGATTTTATGAATGGAATATGTTACCATTTGGATATAAAAATGCACTAGGTAGATACCAACACTTTATGGATAGTTATTTTAAACAATTACCTAATAGTATAGCATACATAGATGATATACTACTATATACAAAAACTAAAGAGGAACATTTAAAATTATTAGAATAATTTACAGGTATATAGAAAATTCAGGAATAAGTTTAAGTGAAAAGAAAGTCGAAATTATGAAAAATCAGATAGAGTTTTTAGGAATACAAATAGATAAAAGTGGAGTCAAAATGCAACAACATATAGTACAAAAAATAATAAATTCAAAAGAAGAATTATATACAAAAAAGAATTACAATAATTTTTTGGATTAGTAAACCAAGTAAGAGAATATATACCAAAATTAGCAGAAAACCTAAAACCATTACAGAAAAAAATTAAAAAGGATGTAGAGTAAAATTACAACGAATAAGATAAAAAATAAGTTCGGAAAGTAAAAATACTTTGTAAAGAGTTACCAAAATTACAATTTCCAGACGAAAATAAAAAAATTACATATATAGTAGAAGCAGATGCTAGTGAATATAATCATGGAGGAGTATTTAAATATAGATATGAAGAAGAAAAATTAGAACATCATCGTAGATACTACTCAGGAACGTTTAGTGAAACAGAAATAAAATGGGAAATAAATAGAAAATAATTATGTTCGTTATACAAATTTTTATTATCGTTTGAGCCATATATTGTATATAACAATTTTATTGTACGAAAAGATAATACACAGGTACGATGGTGGTTAACAAGAAAAATACAAAATTCAGTTACAACGAAGGAAATTTAGAGATTAGCATTGAATATATTAAATTTTACGTTTACAATTGAAGTAATCAGTACTAACAAAAATGTTATTGCAGATTACATATCAAGACAAACCCACACAGACTGATATAATAGAAGATGATGCTTTAGAAAAGATACTCAAAACGCTAACTACACTTTCACTGAAAGTGGACAGTATAGGTAATGAAATAGAAAAGCTAAATACTATTGAAGTTAAACTGAATTCTGAAGCTATGACTCAGATAACTCAGCAGTGTGCAGAGCTATGTCGATCGAAAGACAATAAAATTCCAGAGATAAAAGGAGACGTTGGGACAATCCATAAAACTCATAACGTTTATCAATCTACAACTGCAGGTACAAGCAAAGGAGTTAGTGGACAAAGATATCAGAACATGAACATGATCAAGATATTTGAAAAACCATTTATACCAAGCAGGTACAATCATTTTATCTTTATTTCTGATATTTGTTTCTTTTTTGGATCTTTAGGCACTTTACAATCTCTAGCTGAATGTCCTAGTTTTTCACAATTATAACAAGTACATTCTTTTATAGATTTATTTTTCCTATATGATCTTTTATATTTAAATATTTTTACATAATATCTTTTTCTTGGTTTCTTATACTTATATTTTGACTTTCTATACTTCTTATATTTCTAATGTCTTTTTCTTTTCATATAATATTTTTCTTCACATCCAAATTGGGGTGCTATTTTATCCTTGCAACATGCTAAATTTCTTATTAATGTTTTTTTCATTTTCATTTCTTTTCTGTATTTTTCACATAAATTTCTATATCATTGTTGTAGAAATTTTATTTTTGCTCCTAGGGTATCTACTATGGTTACTTCATCCCAAATCCTTATTATTTTTGAACTAAATGATTCAGGTAATTTACTAAAATATAATCTTCTTACTTCTTTACTTTCTTCTGTATTATATGCTCCCTTATAGTAGTATTCTTTAAATGTGCACGTATATTCATCTATATAGCACATAATACATATTGCTAGTTTTAACATTAAATTCCTATTTGTATCTTTTTCTTTGTTTTGTTCTTCTTTTTCTGTTGCCATATTGCTAAATTCATCTCTTATAGCAATACAATATGGGTATCATTAGCTTTCTTTTTAATGCGTAGATACTATATTTTAATGTTGTAGTTGATTCTATGGCCGTTCGCAATGGGAAGGCTCTATATTGAAGTACTTTAGACTGAAATTTCATCATTTTAAGGTAGGTTATGGTTTAACTTCTTTCAAATTGAGCTGAGTAGTTAAGAAATAAATAAAGCATGCCATGGGTTGGAGAAAATAGTTATAGGATTTATATTTTGAGATTAATTTTACTATTATTCCCTCGGAAGAGGGGGGGGGGGGGATTTTGATTAATAAGCCTCTTCAAGATTCCAATTAGCAAAATAGCCTACTTCTATTTTTTAATTCTAAAATAAAAAAAATAACTTTAAGAAAGAATTGAACTATAATAACATATTAAAAACCACAGGAGTTATTTACAAATCTATATATTATTAATAAGAGAGGACAAAGCCTCCACACGAAGCCATGTGGCATCACAGTAAAACACCATGTGATATTTTAGGACAAAAAATAGTCATGTTAGTCATTAGTATTGAAGACTAATTCAATACATGACCAAGTCAAATTTAATTTGTTAGTAGTTTCCTATTTTCTAGGACTATTAGCAAGTCATGCTGCAGTATAATTTTAGTTAACAGTAGTGGATAGTTATTGCCTAGTTAGTGGATAAGTGGCTTAGTGGTTTATTTGTTTTGTAAGTATATATAAAGACTTGTCTTCAGTTGTTTTTGAATATACAGAAAAGCTGAGTTTCAGCACATATTGAGCCCTCTTTCTTTCAACCTCTGCTCTTTAAGATTTTTGCAGTCTACAGATCCTAACATTTGTGGTATCAAGAGCCATGACAAGTAGCAGCAATTCCTCGGGTGTGACACAACCACTCATTCCCATATTTACGGAAGAAAGTTACAAATTCTAGAGTATTCGTATGAAAACTATACTAAAATCCCAAAATCTTTGGGACTTGGTAGAAAATGGATTTGCAGATCCCGAAGAAGGAGATAGACTGCGAAACAACAAGTAAAAAGATGCTAAGGTGCTGGTGTCTATCCAACAAGCTGTCCATGATAGTATTTTTTTACGGATTGCGGCAGCAACCACGTCAAAGCAGGCTTGGTCCATTCTACAGAAGGAGTTTCAAGGTGATTCAAAGGTCATTGTGGTGAGACTTCAATCACTTCAGCGTGACTTTAAAACCTTGATGATGAAAAGTAGAGAATCTATTGCTAATTTTTTGTCCAAAGCAGTGGCAATTGTTAGCAAAATGCGATCCTATGGTGAGACAGTTACTGACCAGACCATTGTGGAAAAGATACTGTGAAGCTTGACTCCAAAATTTGATCATGTAGTTGCTGCGATTGAAGAGTCTAAGGATCTTTCAGTATTTTTCTTTGATGAATTGATGGGATCGCTTCAAGCTCATGAGGCGAGACTCAATCGATCTACTGAAAAGAATGAAGAGAAGGCATTCTAGGTGAAGGATGCTACAACTAAGTATGGAGAAAACAATGGTCCAGCAAGCAGAGGCCGAGGAAGAAGAGGATTCCGCGGTGGTCGTGGTCGTGGTTATGGATGAGACAGATGAAGGAATGATGAGTACAAGCAGTCCAATGAGCAAAGTAACCGAAAAAATGATATTCAATGTCATCACTGTCAGCGCTAAGGGCATATAAGGGCTGACTGCTGGTATAAAGACCAGAAAATAAACTTTGCGGTAGGAGAAAATGAGAAAGAGAATTATCTCTTTGCTTGCGTTGATGCAGATCATAAGACAAGTGATTTATGGTTTGTAGATAGTGGTTGTTCAAATCATATGACGGGTACTAAATTTATGTTTCAAGAGCTTGATGAGAAGCAAAGGAAGAAGGTGCAACTTGGCAACACAAAAGAGATGCAGGTTGAAGGAAAAGGCAAGGTGATTGTCGACACTAGCCACGACAAAGTAAAAGTACTGGATAATATTCAGTTTGTACCTGAACTAGGATATAATTTGATAAGTGTTGGACAACTAATGACTGATGGATATTCTCTTTGGTTCGATGAAGATACGTGTGTCATTACAAATAAAAAGTCAGGCAAAAAGGTTCGCATCATCATGATGCCAAACAATATGTTTCTGTTGGATGTTTCCAATATGAAAAAATTTGCCCTTGCTGCAAGTGCAAAAAATGACTCAAAGTTGTGGCATCTGAGGTATGGTCACCTTAACATAAAAGGCTTGAAATTGCTCATTGACAAAGGTATGATTCTTGGACTACCAAAAATTGATTCTATTGAATTGTTTGAAGGATGGATTTATGGAAAACAAACTAATTTTTTTTTTCCTATTGGAAAGGCTTGGAGGGCTTCAAAATGTCTTGAATTAATACATACTGATTTATGTGGACCTATGCATACTACATCTTTTGGTGGCAGTCGTTATTTTCTACTCTTTACTGATGATTATAGTCGCATGAGTTGGGTCTATTTTTTGGAAAGTAAATCAGAAACATTTCATAAATTCAAGCAATTCAAAGCCATGGTTGAGAAACAAAGTGGTATGTCCATCAAAACCTTTTGCACTGATAGAGGCGACAAATTCTTGTCCAAGGAATTTAATTTCTTTTGTGAAGAAAATGTCATCCACAGGGAGCTAAAAACACCATATACACCGGAGAAAAATGGTGTCGTTGAGCGAAAAAATTGCACTGTTATGGAGATGGCAAGAAGCATGTTGCAAGCAAAGGGACTTCCGAATCATTTTTGGGCTGAAACTGTGGTGACATCGGTCCATTTATTGAATCTATCTCCCATAAGGGCTGTTCTAAATCAAACTCCATTTGAAGCTTGGCGGGGTAGAAAACCATCTGTAAGCTATTTAAGAATTTTTGGTTGTATTGCTTATGCTTTGATAAATTCTCAATTCTGTCATAAGTTGGATGAGAAATCTGAAAAATGCATTTTTATTGGTTATTGTACACAATCCAAAGCATATAGATTGTATAAACCCCTTAGTAGAAAGATTTTAATAAGAAGGGATGTAGTATTTGATAAAGCGGCAAGTTGTAATTGGAGTGGAAGCAATGGTAAGATGCAAGAGCAGATTTCTATGCCGACTGGAATCACTTTTGATGGAATTCAACAACCAAAAGCTATAGCTACAACAACAGGTTCTTCTACAACTTCCTCGTATTCATCTTCTTCGGCTTCACCGAGCAAAACCTCTTTAGATACAGCTCTTGAAGATTCTCCAGATGATCCAATTCCATTAAGAAGATCAACATGGCCTACAAAGCCGAATCCCAAGTATGCTAATGACATGTATACATCTTGTCAATTTTTTTTTGCTGTTTCAAATCATACACATTATGGAGAAGCAACTGAAAACAAAGAGTGGTGGAGTGCGATGGTTGAAGAGATAAATTCTATCAAAAAGAATGGCACATAGGAGATGGTCGAATTACCGAAAGACAAAAATGCAATCGGCTTGAAGTGGATCTTCAAGACAAAGTTTGCAGCGGATGGGAGCCTACAGAATCATAAAGCTCATCTTGTGGCAAAAGGATATGCGTAGCAATATGGTCTAGATTTTGAAGAAACATTTTCTCCAGTTGCTCGGTTTGAAACCGTTAGACTTGTTCTAGCATTGGCTGCGCAGTCACAATGGCTAGTTTATCAATTTGATGTCAAGTTGGCATTTCTCAATGGAGACTTTCAAGAAGAGGTCTATGTAGCACAACCAGAAGGTTTCACAAAGAAGGGCGATGAAACAAAGGTCTACAAGCTAAAAAAGACATTATATGGTTTGAAGCAAGCCCCTCGAGCATGGTATAGATAAATCGATGGGTATCTTCAGACAAAGGGATATATGAGAAGTGAAAATGAACCCACATTGTATGTAAAGAAGAGAGGTACTGATTTCATCATTGTTTGCCTTTACGTTGATGATATTATTTATACAAGCTCTTCTATTTCTCTTGTGGATGAATTTAAGTTGCAAATGATGAATGCGTTTTGAGATGTCAAATATGGGTTTATTACATTACTTTCTTGGCCTTGAAGTCCATCAAGATGAAGATGGAATATTTCTATCACAAAGGAAATATGCCAGGGACCTTCTCATTAAATTTGGTTTGCTTAATTGCAAGCCTGCAGTTACACCTATGAATGTTGGTTAAAAATTACAGCTTAATGATGGAGCAGAGATGGATGATGCTAGAAGTTTCAGAAGCCTATTTGGAGGTTTGATTTACCTAACCCACACTCCCCCAAGTATTGAATTCTCTGTTGGTGTCATTTCCAGATTCATGCAAAAACCTTCAAAGGTTCATTTTGGAGCAGCAAAAAGGGTTCTGCGTTATATAGCTGGAACTATGGACTATGGTATTTGGTATTCACAAGTTTCCAATTTTAGATTATGTGGGTTCACTGATAGTGACTATGATGATTCGTTGGATGATAGACGAGGCGTTTCACCTCATGTTGTCACTTTAGGTTCAGGTGTGGTGACTTGGAGTTCAAAGAAACAAGCTACAACAATGTTGTCAACCTCAGAAGCTGAGTACATTGCAGCAACTTCAGTAGCTTGTCAAGCCATCTGGCTTAGAAGGATATTAGCAGAACTTTAGCATAAGCAAGAAAGTGCAACAGGGATATACTGTGACAACAAAGAGTCGATCTCTATGACAAAGAATCCAAGTTTTCACAGCAGAACTAAGCACATTGATGTCCGCTTCTATTTCATTCACAATTTGGTAGCAAAAGAGAAAATAATACTGAAACATTGCAGCACTCATAAGCAATTAGCTGATATACTGACGAAGTATTTGGCAGCAACCAAGTTTATTTATTTGAGGGATTTGCTTGGTGTCTGTAACTTTGAATTAAGGGGGAGTATTGAAGACTAATTCAATATATGACCAAGTCAAATTTAATTTGTTAGTAGTTTCTTATTTTCTTGGACTATTAGGAAGTCATGCTGCAGTATATTTTTAGTTAACAGTAGTGGATAGTTATTGCCTAGTTAGTGGATAAATGGCTTAGTGGTTTATTTGTTTTATAAGTTTATATAAAGACTTGTGTTCAGTTGTTTTTGAATATACAGAAAAGCTGAGTTTCAGCACATATTGAACCCTCTTTCTTTCAACCTCTGCTCTTTAAGATTTTTGCAGTCTACAGATCCCAACCATTATTTACCTATTTTTGAATTTTACTTTTTAAATTTCGGTAGAAAATTCAAATCGTGATAAATAGTTAATTAATATTTATATTTTTTAAATAGATAACTAATTTTAAAATAACTTTTAAACAAGCATTATTTAATTAAGAAACTCCTATTTATTGTTTATTTTTATAATTTGTTATCTCAGTAATTTCTTTTAGATTTTGGTCATTATAAGATAAAATTAATACTTTAATAATCTATCTAATAATATTATACAAAGTGAGAGATTAAAACATAGACCATCTTTCAAACTATTTAAGAAAAACATTAAAAAGCACCACCAAGTGGTTGAGTATTAAAATGCACTTGACAGTCTTAAAACCATTATCCAACAATATAGCAACTATATATTTTTTTTAAAACAAAAATCAAAACCTACGGTTAATTAATATTTAGGGATAATTTAACTTTATATAAAATAAATATAATTAGTTTACAATAATTATAATCATATTTTTGTTTACAAATATCCATTCTATCTCTATTCTATTTATATCTAATAATTCTATCTGTATCTAATAATAATAACTAAACATTCCTTGGCTTACAACTGTCAACATCAGAAAGATCCTATGTTTGAAAAAGAAAAATTCAATTTAAATATTAAAAGAAAAAGATAACTAAAAAGAAAAAATCTCTACTAATCTACACATTAACTACCCCATATAAACTGCACATTAAAAAATATTGTAATTTTTTTAGTATTTTTATTAATATATATCTACTTTATGTTTTTAAAATTGATGATAAGTTGCCAATTTAAAAAATAACTCTCTTTGTCACTTTCATGTTCTTCACAAAAATGATGTCCGTTTTATAACCAATAATGCACCATATATCCCAAAATCACTGTTCGGCTTTCCATACTTTCAGATTCCACCGGATCATGATCTCATTAGGAAGTGATTTCCTCGAATTTCAGTGACGACTCACAATTAGTGGCAAGATTGTGAGTAATAAATGGATTTTTGATGTTCCTAATTTCTTTTTTACTCTATATGGTTTGCTTTCAATTTACAATTTCTTTCAGTGATAAGAAATGATCAAATTTGCACTATTATATTGTTAAATCTTTTTTCAACTTTTTTCATACTATTTAAATTTGATCCCATTGTTTGTTCTTTGTGGGATCCTTTGATTTAATCAATTCCAACAACCAATAGAGAAGAGGTAGTGAAGATGCCTCATCCCCAAAGACTTCTATTTGTTTAATTTGAAGATTTCAAAGAACGAAGAACATGACTTATTAAATCCCCTATCAAATGGATTTTTTTAATCAACTAAAATTAGGCAAGATGATGACTGAGGTAAAGCACAAATATGTACAAGTGAATGGTCTACATCTCAAAGTTTTTTTGTGTATTCTTTTGTTTGTGTTTAGATATGTCCCTGATGCAATACCTAATCTTTTTCAATTATAAACTTTTTTTTACTCAAATTTTTTATAATGTCTTAGGAGAAAGATTCAAAAAAGTGCTCTCTTATTACAGGTGGCGTGAAATTCTGCTACTACCTATTTACATAGGCCTTAGACAAATAGATCAAGTTTCATATGACCTTATAGATTGTCTTATATATAAATTGTCTATCAAGTAATTTAGATTCTGATTTTTTTCCATAATATTGCTTCAAGTCTGTTGTCGATTTCTGAATTGTTTTTCCACTAGATTAAGCCAGTTGTTTACTATCCACTTCATATGATAATTATTAACTATTCTCATGTTATTCATAATAAGTGTTGGATTATGAACGGTTGTATATTTGTTGTTTGTTAACTTTTTTTTTTATATGTACATTATCTAGTTTAAACTTAAGAGACTTTCAAATGCAACTTTGAACTTTTGAAGTCAACAACAACAACATACCCATAATAATTCCACAAAGTGGGGTTCGGAAAGAATAGATTTTATGCAGAAATGATGATTTGATTAAGAAAAATTTAATTACTCGGAGAAATCTTTGAATGGTGTATAGAGGAGGTAGTATCAAACTTGACCATGCTATAAGAACTGTTAAGAGTGTCATTGGTGATTCGCAAAGGCAAGACACACCGAGTTTAATCTTTTGGTACATATTTCTCCGTCACTTTTATTTTATCGAAATTATTTGCTGAACAACTTCATATATTTTAATTTTCCAAATAACGGAGAAAAAAATTTCCTATACGCATCATCTAAGCATGGAACTATGGAACTCCTTGTGCAATAAAATATTTTAATTCAATTACCTGGCATGTAGATCTTGTTTTGATACATCTTTTTTCAAATTAAAGAGTTTAGGGTCACTGTAATGGTGTAATGTGATACTCTGTCATCATCTTTTTTGAGATACTGTAATTCAGTTTATTAGAGTAGACTGTCAGGCAATTATTTGCTTAGCTCATTATTTTTATTTAATAATGCAAAATTTATGGTGGTTTCATTCATAAGTTTTTTCCCATCTCTCGATCTTCAATATATATTTCTGATATCTCGGTGTATGGGAATTTAGATCATCTTCATAGACAACTTAGATCTATTTCTGATGAATGAGTTCTAGGTTGAAATTGAAAAGCAAACAGACTTATTATGTGTCTAAAGGGGCTATTATGTCAAAAAGTGAAGAGTGGTGAAGTTATTCAGTAAACAAATTTATTTTTTGGAATATGATAGTACAAGAACATGTTTTGAGGCTTTTGAAATATTTTGTGCACATCCTCAGTTTGTTAGAGTTTAACCTTTAATTTATGATTGTATATCTCAGTGTATCAATTGCTTATATGATCCTTCCATGTAGTTTTCATACAAGCTAATTTAGTTTTCATACAAACTCATTAGCTGGAAAATCTAACAAATTACTGACTAAGGTAGTGAAATGATTAGTTTATATTTCATATTCAATGGAATCAAATATAAGATGTGATTCTACACTTTCCTTCCCTCCATATCTAGATTACTTACGGATGTTGGATATATGTTCTGTTGTGGTTCCCTCGAGTTGTATTTAATTAACGAAAATTTTAATGCAAGTTTATTCTTAGCACATTACTCTATTGTTTTCAATATTTTGTGAGACTACAATAACATTTTCCTTAAACTAATAGAACTACAAATGAGAATGACTCTAATGTTTGAAACTAACACAGTAAATTATAAAATAATTGTTGCAGTATTCACTAATCATTTATCCAATAAACTAATTTTGTCTCTATACAATGTCAGGTTTCAAATTAATGAAATGGTTTGAATCTAACAAAATACCCTAGAATTCATAAAGCGAAATAGCTACCCCTTTTTGGATAAGATATTGTGATTTTAAATTTTTGTAATAAGGATATCCTTTGATACTTATTACACTTCATATTGGATTGGAAGATCAAAGTAAGTTGTAATGTTGGAAATTGATCATGTTCATGAGTACATGGGTGTAGTTATTTCTGATCTGAATGTCATTAATAATCGTTTGCTAAGATTGTTTAGATAGCTCTAGTATGTGAATTAATAAATTCGGTGTAAATATTCATTGATAAAAATGGTTTTTAAGTTTCCTTATATATATGTATTGATATCTTAGTTTCTTTATTTGGTTCAACGTTGTTGCTTACAAGCTACTTGAGGCAAACAGTACAGGAGCCACAACCGACGAAGGGTGGTCAGATGAACACCCCTTGTCAGAATTTTTTTTCGAGTATATAGGTTAAATATAGATATTTAAGGTTATATATATGTTGTGCACACCGTTGACAAGCTAGAGAAGCATAGTCCAGTGGTCAAGAGTGTGCATTTTTGCATCAACAACCCGGGTTCAAACCATTGTAGGTGCAACAATGCTTTATTATTATTATTTTTTAAATAGTAAAGGCAATATTAACACCCTTAACCAAAAGTCTGGTTCCTCCACAGGAGGCAACTCAAAGTTAGTTATTATTCTTAACTTGCAAGAAGCAGTAAAGGGCATCATCTTTGGAAGTCTTCTTTTTCAAAAGATAGTTTTATGGACCTCAGTCAACAACAATGAAATTTGTTACCGTAAATTCTTGATTTTGTTCTTTAAATATTGATCTTGCTCACTCATTCAGAAATTGAGAAAGATTTCATTTTATGATGTTTTCAGGATTTTTTTTTTGTCTAGGATGCTCTTGAGAGTATTACTGGAATATAGTAAAGATGTCCAGTTTGCAGAATAATGAATTGTTCCTATGATGAGCTTTGCAAGTCGATATTAATGTTTTTTAAGATATTCAAACAATGAGTCCTATGAATTATTTTTATCTTGCATATTAAAAGATAATTGATCTATTTTTCTTCGGCACTTTAAGTTGTCTGGTAAGGTAGAGGTGTTGGTTATGAATGACATATTTTATGTGGTCAAAAGAAAGTGTGATGACTGTGACAGGTCATGACAAGGAAAATATCATTTCTCAATAAAGATAATAGAAAACTAATTATCGGAACAGTCTTTACATCGTTAATTACTATTTCTTACGGGAACTATTTTTATGCAAATTACTTTTCTTAAAATTGTTCGTGCATCGTGCGGGTATATAAACTAGTATAGTTAAAACATAAAACTCTAACTCATTTTTTTAATTTCAAATTATTTTTTTCCTCTCTCTAACTTTTTTCTCCTCCCTTTTTACTAAAAAACTTGTTGTTTCTTCAACTTTCTTGTTTTTGAAGCTAGTATTTTATTCGTGAATATTCTGTCTCCTCTCAAATTTGTAGGTTTATACTCTCCATTAATTTTCGTCCATTTCTTTTAAAAACAAAAAGATTTGTGTATATATATGTAATCGTTCGGATCAATAATCGATCTATCCATATATTGGTCAGATCGATAATCAATTTGTCCATATATCATTCAGATTAATAATCTATCTGTCAAATCGATAGTCGATCTGTCTATTTAGCGGTTAGACCGATAATTGATATTTTCATATATCGATCGGATTGATAATAGATTTGTCAGATCGATAATCAATTTATCAATATATTGAGCATATAGATAATAAATTTGTCCATCGCAAATTAAGTTTGGACTAATTTGTAAAATATGTAAAAAAAATTGGTGGGAGGGGTTGTGTTTGAATTTTGTAAGTTGGTGATTTGTGGACTAATTGTTAACTTTTAAAACTTGAAAAGAAATTTAAATTTTAAAGAGTGAGTCATTTCCCAAAAAAAAAAGTTGTAGTCTATTTAATTAAAAAGTAGTGTTGAAGAGGTCATTTAACAAAGATTTCTGGGGGAGAAAATTTGTTCTATTGTGGTTGATTTATGATATCTAATACTGTGGGTAGCCCATGTGGGTGTTTTATTTGACATTATTGGCCTTATCTATGTATTAGAGTTCCTTTATTTCCTAAAAGAAATGCAAATAAACCTTCTACCACTCGGCACCGCCACTAATTGGAATAATGTCATACATACCTGCCCTGTATGCCCAAAAGCCACCAAGTATTATGCCTTAGACACCACGGAAGATGGAGAGAAACCACCCTTTGAAACCCCTAATTGATCACCTTGAAGAAACCCTAGCCTTTTCTTTAACCAAGAGCTTGAGGGAGATTTAAGAGTGTTTAGAGAGTGCTTGATTAAAAAGAATAAGTTAAGGAAGCCTATAAAGGTTTTTTATGTCATAGGGTCAAAAGATGTTAAGAGGGGAAATGTCCAGAATACTCCCAACTTAAACTGTAAAAATTCCCGCAGGTAGGTACGATTGGACCCCTTAACTCGTACCCATATCATTGGGTGGTACCCTCCAAATGTTTCCAAGACAAAAAGTTAAACACCATATTTTGTCAAATAAATGACTCACTTGCCCATCTTGTCCCCAGATCATATGACTCGTATGGTCCAATCATACCTAAGACAAAATTCAAAGGGGTTAGACACTAGACAATATACAGCTAGACTATACTACTCGTACCCTATCCTCACGACTCTTAGTGAGCCACTCATACTCAAAGCCAAGTTAAGTTACTATGTTTTAGATTAAGTAAAGGATAAGCCAAATGAACGATCACCAAGTCATATGACTCGCACCCTCCAAGTCGTACCCACTATAAAAAACTAACCATCACCCAAAGGGCACCTTATGAGTTGGTTCACCTAAACCATACCCACACCATATGATTCAAATAATGAGTCGTTACATGACTAGTGAACTCAAAGCTTAGGGATTTTCCAAGTGACAAAACCCAAGGTGTTTCAGTTTCCTTTATATTTACATTGATTACTGATAGTTAAACAAGGTGGACTTAAAGATCAAGTATCCACTTCTGAGGATTGATGATCTCTTTGATTAGCTTCAGGGTGCCAAATTTTTCTCTAAGATCTATATTCTGTCTGGGTATCATCAGTTAATAATTAGGGATATGGATATCCCTAAGACAACTTTCCATACTCAGTATAGTCATTATGAGTTCTTAGTGATGTCATTTGGCTTGACCAATGCCCCTGAGGAATTCATGGATTTGATGAATAATGTTTTTATCAATTTTTGGATCTGTTAGTGATTGTCTTCATTGATGATATTATGTATACTGTAAGAGTAAGGAGGATCACGCTGATTACCTCAACTTGGTGTTGTAAACCTTGAAAACTCAATAGTTGTATGCTAAGTACTCTAGTGTGAATTTTGGTTGAATATTGTAACTTACCTGGGTCATGTTGTGTGTAGTGAGGGGATCTGGTAGATCCTTAAAAATTTAATATAGTGAAAAAGTGGACTAGACCTACATCTGTATTCGATATTTGAAGCTTCTTGGGTTTGAACAGTTATTATAGGAGGTTCGTGGAAAGTTTTTCTTCTATTGCCACTCCATTGAACAAGTTGACTTAGAAGAAGGTGAGGTTTTTATGGTCTAATGCTTGCAAGGGTATCTTCGAGAAGCTAAATGATAAGTTTACTTCAGGTCCAGTCTTTACTCTACCTGAAGGTACCAAGGGTTTTCTTGTCTATTGTGATGCATCCTGGATTGGTTTGTGTTGTGTGTTGATGTTACAGGGTAAGGTTGTTGCTTATGCCTCTAGACAGTTAAAGAATCATGAGAAGAACTATCCAACTCATGATTTAGAGTTGTTAGCCACGGTGTATGTGTTGAAAAATTAGTGTCACTATCTGTATGGGGTCCATGTTAATATCTTTTCTAATCTAGTAGTCTATAGTATGTGTTCACTCTAAAATATTTTAATCTAAACCAAAGAAGGTGGCTTTAGTTTCTGAAGTACTATGATATAAGTCTTTACTACCACCAGGTAAAGCTAATATGGTTGCAGATTCTCTTAGCAGGTTGTCAATGGGTAGCTTGTTGCATATGGATAAGGATAAACGAGAATTAGTGAAGGATATTAAATATTTGGCTAACCTTGGAGTTTGTCTCCTGTACTTTGAGGATGGTGGTATAGTTGTACAACAGGTGCCACAATTATCTCTTGGCTTGGAAATAAAGGAGAAATAGGTATTAGACCCTTTCTTGATTAAAATCAAGGATGATGTGGGCAAGCAGGAGGTTATAGACTTCGAGGTCAGTGCTGATGGTTTCTTGAGGTACTAAGGGAGGTTGTGTGTTCCTAAAGTTGATGGTTTGCAAGGAAGGATTTTGGACGAGGCCAATGAATTGTGGTATATGGTTTGCCCCGGTTCAACAAAGATGTATCATGACCTCAAGGATATGTATTGGTGGAATAACATGAAGCAAAATATAGGCAACTTTGTGGCTAAGTGTATGGTGTGTCAGTAAGTGAAGGTGGAACATATGAGGCCCGGTGGAATGCTTTATGTGATTGAGATGCCAATATAGAAATAGGAGATGATTAAAATGAATTTTGTTACCGGCCTTCCGCAGAATCAGTGTGACTCCACTTGGTTCATCGTGGATAGGATCACTAAGTCTTCTCACATTTTCCTGTGAGGACTAATTATTCTACCAAGGACCATGCAAAGTAGTTCCTTGAGAAAGTCGTAAAGTTCTATAGTGTGCCTGTTTTGATTATTTTGGATCATGGTACTCAATTCTCATCATATTTCTAGTGCTTTTTTTAGTATGGTTTGGGGACTAAAGTGAGACTTAGTATCGCCTTTCACACGCAGTCAGATGGGCAAGCATAAATGACTATTTAGACTCTGGAAGATATGCTGCGAACCTGTGTAACTGACTTTGGTGGTTGTTGGTTCGACCACTTTCCTCTCATTAAATTTGCTTATAATAACAGTTACCATTCTAGCATTGGTGTGGCTCCATTTGAGGTATTGTATGGAAGGAGGTGTAGATATCCTATTAGATGGTTCGAGGTTGGTGAAGTAGAGATGTTTTTCTCAGATTTGGTTCACCAAGCTATGGAAAAGTTGAAGGTAAATTGCGATAGTCTTAAGACTGTCAAAAGTCGCTGAAAGTCCTATGCTGATGTAAGGAGAAGGGAATTGGAATTTAAGGTTAGAGATTGGGTGTTCTTGAAGGTGTCTACCACGAAGGGAGTAGTGCGGTTTGGAAAGAAGGGAAGATCAGTCTTTGGTATGTTGGCCCGTACTTAATTTTGAGAAGGGTTGGTAATGTTGCATATAAGTTGGAATTTCTCTCTAGCATGAGTTCCATTGACCCGGTAATCCATGTGTCCATGTTAAAGAATTGCATGGGTGATCCTTTGTTGGTTGTTCCCTTGGAGAACATTAGTATTTTGGATTCTTTGTCCTATGAGGAGGTCCCAGAAAAGATCTTAGATCGGCAAGTTCGCCGGTTACGAATGGAGGATATGGCTTTGGTAAAGGTTCTATAGCAGAGCCAAGTTGTCATGACCTAAGGATACCCCCTAGACACGACAACGGTTCTTATGGTCACAAGTGACCACAAGCTAATCCATGAGCTGGTATATGCTGTGAGCACTGAATGTTATACTGATAATAGAAGACATATGTGGAAAATAGCTAATAATTTCATAAGTTTTTAAATACTGGATCATATGATTTAAATCATAAGTCGAACATTTGATGATAGACTGAAAAGAATGATAAAACAACTGATACACTGATTAACTGTCTGAATGTCTAAAATCCTCTAATCTGACTGAAGAGTTGATGGGATAGGCCCCAACTAACTCCAAACTGAATAATTGAAAGAAGTGCGGAAATACTGAAAGAAAACATAATAGGTCCTCGACATATGAGGACTCACCACTGCTGCAGCTGCTGACTAGCTGAACTGTGTAAGCACGGTTGGAAAACTGAGCGTCCGAACCTATGATATAAGACATCATAGCGTAAAGAAAGTATACAGTCATTACTTTGAATGTACTCGTATATGAGATGAGGATAGGCTAAAATGCATGGGTTAACTGGGCATGAAATAATAAGTATCTGACTGGCATTATATAATTGAGTATGCATGCATGAAAGCTGTAAAATCTAATAATGCATGACCTAGCATATAACATGATTCTGTAATAGTTTGTAAACTGAAATACTGAAATCTGATAACTCAATAACTAAAAGTCTGTATGCTATGGTCAATCAAATTTAAACTGAATATTGAACTGAAACTGTGGGAGGTAGCATCAACTAACATGCACCAATCTGTGCTAATCGGGGCCCAACCTATGACCCCAGTTGGAAGGGAGTTAGTACCGTACCACGGGTACTGAGAAACTAAAGAGCCACTCTCATCTGGAAGGTGTTCTATTGAGAAATGTATTACCCTCAACTAGAAGGTAAACAATTTATCAACCATCAACTAGTAGGTTGATATCTCTTACCAATGCTGTCTATGTAGTTCTGGAACTCAGGTACTGATACTAAAGGTCACTCACTCTACTGGAAGGTGCGCCCTCCCATCTTTGGGTTCGCTCGGTGCTAAATCCTACTCCCAACTGAACTAACACTGATTACTGGGTTGAGCTAAGTTTAACTGATCATGAATTCTCATAGTTATCATTATAGTAATAACAACTAAGAAATCAACTATGCTCATGGTTTAACTGAAATCATTATGAAAATATTGAAACTATGTAAACTGCTAAGTTTTGGGTATTCATAACCCCCAACACTGAATGAAAATAACAGTAAGGATGCACAAAAGTTTTGAAGCCATAGTAGGGAATCATTATTCAAAATTCAACACTTAAGCATTTCATCAAACACATACGGGCCATGAAATTGTGTATAAAAATGAGCAAAGCATGAAAAAATAACATGATTACAAGATTCAATTCATTATTTAGGGATTTAAAGTGAAAACTATAACATTCAAATATGCAAGGGCTCACTCCACATGAAAACATTTATAAACATAACTTATAATTGAAAACAATAAGAGCTTCATGGAGATAATTCAACTTGAACATATAGAAACTCATGATTTAAAAAAAAAAACATTCTTGGACTCCATGGTTGAAACGGGCCCATGGATGAACATAACACATACCTTAATAACTAATTTCTAGAAGGATTCTTAGATTGGAAACTTTAATTCCTTGATTTCTTGTGAAAAAGGACCTGCATCTTGTTCTTGGAATGGAGAAAGGTTTTTGAGTTGCTTACTGATTACTTAGGGTTAAGAGAGAGAATTTAATGTGTTTAATACTTCATCAAAACATTTGGAAGTGATTAGGGACGATTTAGGAGTGTGAAATAACTTTAACACCCTTGATTTAAGTCAAAACAGAGTGTTTTTTGCACTGGAAAATAAACTAGGCGATGCCCAGCAAATTTCCCAAGACGTGGTGAGCGATGCCTTGCCAATCATCCAGAAATGGGCTGGGAGATGCATGGCTAATCACCTAGTCCTTTGTCTAGGCGATGCCTAGCCATCGCACACCCATTCTAGTAGCCTTAGGCAATTGTTAGGTGACGCACACCCCTTTGCATGACCATAACTCTTCGCCTGGGTATCAAATTAATGTTAAATTGCTGTCGTTGAAAGCTAATTCGATTATCTACAATTTAATAGGTCTTGAGCTACAAAATTTTATGTATATCCAAAGTTATACACTTTCAAAGTAGACCCTTGTAGAATCGAATGCCAAACTTTGAATGAATCAAAGGTTCTTAGCTCAACTTTGTTCTAAGTGATTCCTATGAACATTTTTCACCTCGAAAGAACTTCACACTATAGGATAAAGATAATTTCACATGAATTCAAATTATAAATCATGGGATTATAGTCTACACATTTAAGAACAACACTTCAAAGTCTAGCCCAAAAATGTGGGGTGTTATATTATCTACCCCTTGGAATCATTCGTCCTCGAATGAGACTGGTTAGACTGAGAGTACTAAGGCAGCTGAGATCATATTTTGGACATGCATGACTTGGAACATGATTGTATAACTGAGTCTGAAACATGATACATGACAGAACTAATTATGTGAATACATTCAATCACATGACAATGGTCATAATACTGAGATAGAAACAAGAGAGTCAACTTATGAGCACCCATTACGTCAAGCTAAATCTTGATTCGTAAAGAAAATTTAGAGGTTTAGGTCATGGAAATCTGGGGTATTACAACATCCCCCAAATGTTACTGACTTGGCCGAGATAATAAGGAAAGACTGAGATAATGCGCGGAACACTTACAAAATAAATTATGACTGAATATCTGGAATCTGAAATTAATACATGATGCATGAACTGATCTGAATTCATAACTTATAGGGATGTGAATATTTTACCTCATGGAACAGTCATATTCATGATACTTCGGGTAGTATGACTAGATGGAAAGATTGAAGACCAAAGGAACTTGCCTGTCTAACTGCTAAACTGGATTACTGGTTATATGGACTAACTCATACTAAAAACTTATACTCAACTGGAGTATTTCTTCAACACACTTTCTATGAAGTTCTAATAACATTATAGGGCAAAGAATCTTTGGTATGATCTGAATAAGACATCTTACTAAGGAATCACAACGTGGCTAAAATTTTGTAACATATAACATAGGCCTACGAAACATAAGCTAGGATAGAATTGCTATTCATTAGACAATGCAACTGCTAATTTCAAGATTAGATATACTCCTCAAATACTTTCTCAACTATATAATCCCCTTAAATACTGCACTTTACTTGAGGATACTTATAATCTTCACATGGGTACTGATAACCCTATCTGCTGAAGTCTAGGCTGAACTGAGTTCTCTCACTATGTTCAAGCTTACTTGAATATAAAAACTGTACACATAACACATTAATACTAGTCTGAGTCATGAGTTCAACACACCCTACATTTTCACAACTCCTTATCTCATGAATAATTCTTATTACCTCTTCAACAACTACATTTAATCTCTTACTAGCCATTCACTAAAAGGCAATGCATTTATCCACCTACACACCAACATAACATTCCAGCCTATCTTTGAAACAACATATAAACTTCTAAATAACAACCATAAAAACATATTTCTCATATTCTCTAATAAATCTATCAAGAAAACTTCCAGGCGTTGTCTACCAAGAGAACACACAAAAAATTTCAACTAACCATGACATGTATCAAAAGCTTTGCCTTAATCATTCTTCAACCCTATAAACCCGTATAAATAGGAATGCAACAATCTTTACTAAACATGAAACCTTTACTCTCTCACATCTAAGCAAATTAATGATCATCACCATCATTTAATAAAGGAAGGTCACTGAAAGGTTAGAACATGAGGACTAGAAACATGAAGGGATACTATGCATAATCTTGACACTTAACTGATGCCTGAGAAATCGAGTATCATTGACATGTATTCATTACTGAGATCAAACTGAGGATATACATGATATAGTCTAAATTTTATGGATCAGTAAGAGTATAGAATGATTAATGGGAATAGAGCATACTATAAAACAAGAATTCCTGACTCATGAGCTGCATAAACTAAATTTGGAGTTCATAAATTCATGAAATATGATTCAGACTGCTGAGTGGACTAGAACTCCTTATACTAGGAACTGGGAGGGTATATGATTTTATATAAGGTGCATGAATATGAGCTATTATCATAGGGATGTCATGTAAGGATTGAGTAGATATCGTGCTAACTCAAGTACAAATACTAAAATAAGCATAGGTCAGGCATCTTTCTCCCAAGTGTTGTTCGATAACACACTGACATTACGACAAAGATCTGAGATCCTAAATTGGTTACTAGTCCTATTATCTAACCCTTAGCTTCAATCTCATCCTAAGTCGGTGGTACAATAATAATCATAAATGATAAACTCACTTTGAAAGACTATGCCTAATAATGTAAGACCCACTGCTAGTACTTTCTTTTGATTGCAATTCTCAGCTTTCTATAGCCTCAACAATCATCATACAATAACTAAAATACCAACCAACTTGGAATTTTTAGGAGTATCACCATACCATGAGTTCACACCATCGAGTTCTTCAACTCTACTTCCTGTTAGTTCAATCTTCAAAGATTCAAACTTAGATTCTAATACTTAACATGGATATCTACAAACCCTTAATAAACCATACTAACTTCCTTGATAGCCTACTAATATTATATTTCTCACTAAAACATGAGAATTACCATTACACCTGGACATCCGACATCAACATCATATAGCCCATAACTTAGCTGGTAAGAACATCAATTACTATATTACTAGCCCCATTTAAACTTAGTAATTAAGGGTACTACATAAGCACACCCACTGTTAAAACTTAGAAGTAATACAATACCAAATCACCTTAGGTACACCTCTAGATCATACACATATCATGATACTCAATTTTGAATCAACAACTTAAATTCTTGCATACACTATTTCAAGCCTACTATCTCACCTTCTATACAACTAGCCCTATGAATACATAATCCACCAAATTCAGATAATACTATTCCCACTTTATTGCTTCTAAACTTTTAGGTTCATGCTTCAAACTCTAGATCATATGCTATCATAGGATTTTGAGGAAAGATATGATAACACATTTGACCCCTAAAAACTTAGATACTACCTCTCCATTTGATGACTGGTTTATTAGAAAACTAAAATAGACTGAATCAATTTCTACAATCAAATATAACATGAGCGAAGCCAATCCAAGTAAAAAATGACATCAAAATCAGTCATCTCTAACCCCCACAAGATCTACTGAAGTGATTTTATGGATACTGTAATCAGGTAATTTCTGTACACCCGTTAGGCTATGATATATTTACCCACTGGTGTAGACATTGAGAAGGGTTGTTCTAGAGTTTCGGGACTGACACAAAAATTGACAGCTATATAGGGGGTTACAAAACAAAATGGAGATACAAGGTCTATTAAAACATGCACTTAGAGATGAAAGACCTGTAACATACCCATAACTACATCAGGAGAACTTTGTTGATCATGTCGGGACTGGAATGCATACATCCTGTCCTGGTGTTATCCACTGGTTGCACTGGAAGCGACATCTTGCTGAGTCGGGTGATCGGTAAAACTGGAAGACAGTTAGGATGACGCTGATGAACAACCCTTGGGAAATCTCTAACTCTGTGGCCTGGCTTTCCATACCCAAAACACAAGCCACTTCCAGATCTACACCCCCTTGATGATGCCTACCATAATTCTCATCGAATGGCTTAGTATGAAAAATATTCACACTGCCCTGTGGCTTAGAGCCTGATGCCCTGTCTTGACTGTCATTTCTAAACATAGGAACTGGCACACTAGATGAAGGTTGAGCCGGGGATGAGAATTTCTGATGAAACTAGAAATGGTTACCACCCTCTATCCTTGGCTATAAACTACCTGTTCTAGCCCTCTTATTCTCTCACTTTTTCTTCCTATGCTCTTCCCCCAATCTATTGAGCATGGACCATAAGCCTAGATAGGAAAACTGCCTACTGATAGTTCTGAGCAACTAATGAATGATATAATATGATGAAAGATGTTCTGAATTCGGCGTGGAAATCATACTCATTTAGGGGATCTTCCAAAACATGAGGAGGTGTTGGCTGATTCCCGTTCCTTCTTTAGTAATTATTTTTGGGACTCTTGGTCTAAAAAAGAAGGAAGGATGAGTCATAAAGAGAGTTTAAATAGAGCTTATTCACTTTCACACGACATGAATACTGAAAGAAGGAAAACTTTTCCTAAAACGTCTTGTAGCCTCTTCTCATAGTGGGGCGCACTTCACACCCATGCACAAGACTACTTAACACAACTTTTTAGACTCACTAGGACACGGTAAAACCTTAGGATTTAATACCAATTTTGTCATGACCTGAGGCTACCCCCTAGTTATGAAAATGGTGCTGACGATCACAAGTGACAACAAGCTAACCCATGAGCTGGTACCTGCTATGAGAACTAAATGATATATTGATAATAAAAGACATAGAAAAACAACTTATAATTCCATAAGGTTTTGAATAATGAAACATACGATTTAAATCAGACGTCTGAACGTCAGATGGCATACTAAATAGACTGATAAAACAACTGATAAACTGACTAACTGTCTAAATATCTGAAAGCCTCTAAACTGACTGAAGAGTTGATGGGACGAACCCTAACTAACTCCAAACTAAATAACTAAAAGAAATGCAGAAATACTTAAATAAAACATAACAGGTCCTCGACATATGAGGACTCACCACTACTAAAGCTGCTGACTAGATGGACTATCTAAGCACAGTTCAGAATCTAAGAATCTGAACCTATAATATAAGACATTCTAGAGCGAAGAAAGTATGTGGTCAGTACTTTGAGTGTATTTGTATATGAGATGAGGTTAGGCTGAAGTGCATAGGTTAATTGTGCATGAAATAATTGTTGACTGACTGTCATTAGATAGCTGAGTATGCATGCATTAAAGTTATAAAATCTGTGAATTCATGACCAAGCATTTAACAAGATTTTGAAATAGTTTGTAAACCGAAATACTGAAATGTGATAACTAAATAACTAAAAATCTGCATGCTATGGTCAAGAAAATCTGAACTGAATTTTGTAATGAATACTGAACTAAAATTATAGGAGGTATAATCTAACCGACATGCCTCAATTTGAGCAAATCGGGGTCCAACCCGTGACCCTAGTTGGAAGGGTGTTAGTACTGTGCCATGATTGCTAACAAAGTAAAGAGTCACCCTTATATTGCAGGTGTTCTAATGAGATATGAATTACCCTCAACTGGAAGGTAAACACTTTATCAACCCTTAACTGGTAGGCTGTTATCTCTAACCTATGATAGCTATGTAGTTCTAGAACTTAGGGACTACTACTAAAGGTCACACACTCTACTGGAAGGTGCACTCTCCCATCCCTAGGTTCACTCAATGCTACATCCTACTCCCAACTAAATTGACACTGATTATTAGGCTGGGCTACATTTTACAAATTATGAATTCTTATAGTGCTCATTATAGTAATAACAACTGAGAAATCAACTATGCTCATGGTTTAACTGAAATCATTTTGAAAATATTAAAACTATGTAAATAGCTAAGTTTTGGGTATTCATAACCTACAACACTGAATGGAAATAAAAGAAAGGATGCATAAAAGATTTGAAGCCATAACACGGAATCATTGTTCAAAATTCAACACTTAAGCATTTCATCAAACATATATTGGTCATTAACTTGTGTATGAGAACAAGCAAAGCATGCAAAAAAACACGATTACAAGATTCAATTCATTATTTAGGAATTTAAAGTGAAAATTATAACACTCAAATGTGTAAGGGCTCACTCCACTTGAAAACATTTATAAACATAACTTATAATTGAAAGCAATAAGAGGTTCGTCGAGTTAATTCAACTTGAACATATAGAAACACATGATTTAAAACCAAAAAGGATTCTTAGACTCTATGGATGAAAAGGGTACATGGATAATCATCACACATACCATAACAACTGATTTCATTAAGGATTATTGGATTGGAAACTTGAATTCCTTGATTTCTTGTGAAAAAGGACTTAAATCTTGTTCTTGAGAATGAAGGAGGGTTTTTGAGTTGCTTACTGATTACCTAGGGTTATGAGAGAGGAGTTTATGTGTTTAATACTTTATTAAAATATTTTCTAGTGATTAGGGATGTTTTAGGGATGTGAAATGACTTCAACACCCTTGATTTAAGTCAAAATGAAGTGTTTTTGGCTCTAGACAATGACCTAGGTGATGCACAGCAAATCGCCCAAGCCATGGCGGGCGATGCCTTTCCAATCGCCTAGCCTTGCGCTGGGAGATTCTTGGATAATTTCCTAGCCCTTGGCTGGGTGACACCTAGAAAATCACACACCCATTCCAATAGACTTAGGCAATTTTTAAGCGACACACATCCCTTTGCATGGCCATAACTTTTTGCTTGGGTATTGGATTAAGGCAAAATTGGTATTGTTCGAAAGATAATTCAATTATATACAATTTTTTGGGTATTTATATACAAAATTATATGTATATAAAAAGTTAAACAAGTTCAAAGTAGACCCTTGTCAAATCAAATGCCAAACTTTTGACGAATCAAAGGTTATTAACTCAACTTTGTTCAAAGTGATTCCTATGAATATTTTTTACCTAAAAAACACTTCACACTATAGGATAAATATAATGTCACATGAATTCAAAAGTAAATTATGGGATTATAGTCTATACACATCAGAATGATGCTTCAAAGTCTAGCCCAAAAATATGGTGTGTTACACAAAAGTTCGAGAAGGCTACTTAGGAAGATGAGGACATTAAGTCACAGGAATTATTCTAATTTCCTATATTAGAAAATCATGCTTAAGGTATGTGTTGTTCTTAACATCTTGGTTTTCTGTCTTTATTAATGGTAGATTGTGATTTGCTTGGTGATCTATTTTCTATCTTAAAGATAAGAGTAGAGATGTTGTGGTTTAATCGTGCTAGTCTATGCCTTGTACCATCATTCGAGGATGAATGATCCTAAGGAGGAGGACTAAAATGCCCAAGACTTTGTCCTTTTCAATATTTCCTTAGCTTTAGCCTCTATTCTCTTCTTACAACTCACACCATGAGTCAAATGGTGTGGTTACAGGTCTGGAGACCCTAGTTGTATGTTGTCTACTCTGTTATTGGCCAAGTTCTGTCTTGTTTATGAGGTACTCCTCATGATTCATATGATCATGTGATGAGTGGTCTGGGTCAAGTGGTATGTTGTCTAGTGTCCAAGACTTTGGTGTTCTGTGCTAGTCACAGCTCGACCATATGAGTCATATGGACTAGTAGTGAGTGAGACTAGGAAGTCATAAGTCGGATAGTGTATGAGTTATGAGTTTTGGTGATGAGTCAATGGCTTGAAGTGTAACCAAAGATAGGTTTTCTATCGCTTTAAGATGAGGGTACTTTATACATTTCCCACCCCAAGCCTATAAGACCCCATGTCTTATAACACCATTTGGTTATTCATTATACACTTTACAAGATCAAACACTTTCTAAAACCTCTTATGAAATATTGGTCTAGGATTTTTTCAAAGTGGTCATCTAAGTGCTTAAGAATAAAATTCTTTCAATGAATCTTTGTAACTCAGGTATGCTAGTCTTCCTTCATTGTTAGTTCACTAAAATAATATGTTTAAAGCATTGTTCATGAGTCATTAATAGTGGTTTTCAAAACCATGGTTGAGGTTTTGAATGTATAATGTTGAGTATTGTTTTCTCATGGTTTAAATTATGATTATACATGTTTTGATAATGGTTTTGCACATCTCGGTGCTTGGAATTTGTCGTTTAACAAATGGATCATGTTTAAACCTAAATTTGTTAGTCTTTGGCTTTGATAATGGTATTCCCTCAACAAGTTTGTGAAATTGTCAATGAGAACGATCTTGTCACATGTTGAATTATGTTTTAACTAAGGCATTGGCCTAAGGATGTTAATGATTGGTAAATGGTTTTATGAAGGACTTGTTGGCCATTATTTATTTGAAATACTAAATGGGTTCGAGTCCCTAAATATTGAATTGAATTGATATCTTTGTTTAGACAATGGGATCAGTCCCAAGTTGATTAATAATAGTTATTGCATGTTGCGCGCTTGCAAGTGGGGTTCGTATGACTATACCAATAGGATTCCTATGGTAAGTTATTGGATTAATGGTTGTTTATATGTAATGAATTTCTTAATTAGGCTTTAAAGTGAGATGTGTAGTTAGTCCGTGAAAGTTGAGTCAGAAGGACTAACACTGGAAACTTCGCTAGCAGGTACGGGTGTCTATATAATCGGGAGGTTCGAGTTCCCAGAATAAATATATGAATGGGAGTTTAGAGTCCCCCATATTATATACATTGGTTCATAAGTCACCTTGATTATACTGGGAGGTTTAATTCCCCCATAAAGGCATATAGGAATATGGATATTCTCTAGTTTATGTGGCTACACACACTAGGTCCATTCCATCTAGGGGAGATCTGGGCCCATATAGACCTTGGGTGACTTTTTATAAGATGGATATGATGCAAAGCACAAGTTAAGTTTTTTAATATTCATGCGAATCTTTGTCCCTACCCGACACGTGATATTGCATTTACATGTATGTATATGTATTTCATATGATATCATGCTTTGGGTGTTGTACTAGTTTTGAGTTGTTATCCTTGGATTATTTTATTCCTCTACCCTGAGTTACTTGCTAGCGCTCCAAATGATAACAATCTCTAGACACTGTAACCTCATGGATGTAAGTACCGAAACTTCTTCTACAATTCCCACGCAGTGATTAGGTTCTCGAGTAATTCATGACTTGACATTGAATTGGTGAGCTTCCCTACATTAGAAGGCTTCATTTCATTGTCCTTATTCCAATGTCATAGACCTTGTTTAGATTTTGTTTTGGCCACTGTCGGGGGGTATGTCCTGACATTTCATTGATTTCAGTAATGTAGAGTCTTTGTTGGATTACTGTGGACTTGGGTGATTTGGTTGAGTGTTTTGGTGGCGGACGGTTGTCTGATTATTGGTGGTTGATATAGATATATAATGAATTAATATTAGTCCTTACTTACACTATCTTGTAAAATGTTTGAAATTTACTTGACACTTGAGGTTGTTGTACTGATTAGGTTTGGTGAAGGGGTGATCTCAGGTCCACGCGGGACTTGAGATACCTATCACGATTAGGCCCTGGTTATGGTCGTGACAAGATGCTAGTTAAAAGGGTCATGGTTGATATTTTAGCAATGTCCATCTGCCGAGTTCTATTTTGACCAAATTATATAGCTCTTGAGTCTATAACAGAGTGTGATCACTACTTGAAATTAGCGCATGACAGACACGCTAAGAAAGATGTTGAGTATAAGAGTGAGAGGGTAGGTTTGGTGAGATGTATTGCCAGTTATATTTTACCTCATGGTGTGGATGCCACATGGGTCTAGGGTCAAGGTGTGTAAAGAAGGAAGTGCGTTTTCATTTTTATCCGACTGTAGTGGGAAACCTTCTTACATAGGATGGTGCAACACTGATTGCTAGCATGATGGCTTGTTATGATATTGTTTTTGCAGCCATTATTGGATATGAGCTTAATGAGAGGGAATTTGGTATTGTGACGACACTGCCCTTTTCTTTCCTTGTACAGTTATTGTTTCATGAGGCTAGTGTGCCTGAGGTTCTATGACCCAACCCGACACCGGTCCATGTCGTAATGGGCATCTTAAGTCCGACCTAGACCGAAGACAACCCCCGTTACCCAACCCAACCTACAGCCGCCTACCCTTAGTTGGCTAAATTCTGAACATTTAACATGATAGAATAAATGTTTGCATTAAGACTCTGGGGTAGGATCACGACCGTGACCGACCCAACCAACTCCATCCATACCACACCAACTGCCAAACCATACAAAACCAAACCACAGGCCATAACCAAAAGGAATACCAAAACATAGTATGATGATCAATCCCGAAATGTAACATGATGGATCTATGAGAAATCAAGAGATGTGGTGTCATCTCACCAGCTTATTCCAATTTCAAGGTCTACACCAATACCGATCCCACCCATTCCAACCACCAGAAGTACAACAAAGCCTCTATCTAAAAGAGTAAACAAATCTGGTTAGGCCATGCCCCCAACCATGGACAAAACCAATATATGAAATAAAGAAAAAATATCCAAAGATGTCCATAACATGAAATGATACCTTACAAAAGGATGGAAGCTCACCTCTTCAGTCCAAATGATCTCCCTGAGTCAATCACTATGTAGGAGGAGAAGAACGACTGGTTCTTGCATAGCGTGGGTATATAGCTACCAGTAGATGGGTTAGCGAGTGACCGCTAGCATGAATCTCATGATTAGGATTAAATAATACCAGTTATAAAACTAGGTAAAACCATCTGTAATGGATACAACGATACATATATATAAGTGCCAGGAAAGGGAATTCGGGTTTCACATGCATTTAAAACCTTTTAACTGGGCTGTGTAGCTTAGTCGTTCATCCTCACCAACGACAATATGGGTTTAGATCCTATTGCTGAAAGAGCCCCAATGCGTGTAGCCACACGACCAGGAAATATCCTATTGGGATGAATAGTACATCACTCAATTAATATTGTGACACACGCACATGGTCCACTGAGACCAATCCATATATCGACAAATATAAGTTTCCAGTTTTGGTCCCCTAGGGACCACCACCTTCCACGACTTTGCCACAAACTCCATCATTATTGCCCAATTAAAACTAATTTCCAAATAACCAATCCATTATCCATTTATTAACCAAGGCCAATATTAGTGGTATCATTATACTATGCCTTACTTGTAAGTATTATCTATAGACAAACCATTTAGGTTAAGGGGACCTTAGGTGCACTTCGAATTTCCATATTAAATCCACTTGGGAGACGTCCATTTTCTCTACAAGTTAACCAATAAGCCTTTCAAACCATTTAAACCATACATTAATCCTTTATCCAGTTTAAAACAAGCAAGAGTTCCATTAAAAGAAGTCAATGCAATGAACATATCTTTATAAGCATTTTGTCAAACACCTTGGAGGCATAATATAACCAAAACAAATTCCATGACCATTAAACCATTACCACAAAATACAATTGTCCAAAACCACCATTAATGCATACAAAAGCATAAGTAATCCCATAGGAAACCATAACCAAGCAATCAATATCAACCCCCCTCCCAAATAATAGTTGAAAATCATAATCATGCAATCGTAAAACCACGAAATCAATCATATAAACCATCCCTTTAGTAGAAATTACAATGAATCCATGCCATTTACCGATGATTTGACGGAAACAGATCACCAAGACAAGCGCCAAAGCAATCCCCAAGATGAAACCCTAGCTCTTCCTTGCATCAAAGCTTTTGAGAGAATTATGGAGTGTTTTGGAATTATTTCTAAGTGTTAATGAATAGATTAATAGGGTAAATAACCTCCTATATGTATTAGAAGTCCTGGGTCATAGTTAGGGTAAGTAGGGAAATGTCCAGAATACCTCCACTTAAATCCCTTGAAAACCCATCAGAGGGATACGACTGACCTATATGAGTCATACCCTCTTATATGATTGGCATCCACCAGTCGTATCAAAGCCTCAATCCTTGGATCAAAAACTATCCAACATATGACTTATCCAACCAATTTGTAACCATAGCTTACGACCTGTATCCATGGTAGAATGAAATACACAAAGGATCAAATACTGTCAACCTTACGAGTCCCTTGGTATGACTCTAACCAAGCCTGATTACTCCTAACCCTAAGTTGTACCCATTCCAGTGACTAAAACCATACCACAATCTAACACTAAGATACATATAACAAGAACATACCACTCGTACCCCAGCATACGGCTCGTACCCAAGAGACACATTGGGTCCAAAGAACGGAAATCCCAGTAAATTTCTAAGGTACAAAAACTAGGGTATTTCAGTCTCCCCGACTAAGAACATTCATCCCCGAATGACAGGGTAAGTTGAGCAAACACTACTTACACCCCTTAGATGTCTCTACTCTTACCTTAAAAAAAGATGCAAGGAAATCGAGTAGTCATTTGCATTATCAAATTATGTATCAAGAAACATACCTTTTGCAATAATATCCAAAACCGAGAACAAATGTGGATACATGGACTTTATGTCCTCTTTAACTTCCCAAGTAGCTTCTTTCACCTTATGGTTCTACTATAGAACCTTAACTGAAACCACATCCTTGGTCCGCAACCAACGAACTTGTCAATGCAATATCTCAACCATGACCTCTTTATAGGAAAAAGAATTTGAGATACCCAATCCTTCAAAGGAACAATCAAAGAAGGTTCACCAAGACACTTCCTCAACATAGAAACATGAAAGACTGGATGACCTAAAATTAATCTAGATAGAGACTCCAACTCATAGGCAACATTGCTAACTGTCCACAAAATCTTATAAGGACCAACATACTGAGGACTGAGTTTCCCCTTTTTACCAAACTTTACTACTACCTTAATGGGAGACACCTTGAGGAACACTCTATTCACAACCTCAAACTCCAAGTCTCTATGCCTAACATCCACAAAAAACTTTTTGTGACTTTGGGAAGCTTTAAGCCTATCCTGAATCACCTTTATCTTCTCCATTGCTTGGTAAACCAAACCTGGGCCAAACATATTCACCTAGAAAAATCAAACCAACCAATAGTAGATCTAAACCTTCTACCATACAACACTACTAAAGGAGATATGCCAATACTCGAATGATAGCTATTATTGTAAGAAAACTATACCAAAGGTAGATGCTCAACCCAATGACCACCATAATCAATCACTCATGCCCAAAACATGTCTTCCAAAGTCTAAATAGTCCTATCTGATTTCCCATTTGTCAGTAGGTGAAAATTAGTACTCAAACTCACTTTAGTCTCCAAACTTTTTTGAAAAGACCTCCAGAAGTGAGACGTAAACTTCACACCAAGATCAGAAATAAAAAAAATAGGCACCCCGTGCTACTTCATAATCTCATAAAGATACAACCTCACATAATCCTCTGCCGAAAAGGTAGTCTGCACTGGTAAGAAATGCAAAGGCTTAGTTATCCTATCCATGATTACCCAAATCAAATCATACTTATTCTGAGATTGAGGAATACCAGAAATAAAGTCCATATTAACCACCTCTCATTTCCATTCGGGAAACTCAATCTCTTGATACAATCCACCAGGTATCATGTGCTCAACCTTAACTTATTGACACACCATACACTTGACCACGAAATCAACCATATACCTCTTCATGACATTACACCAATAGATCTCCATGAGATCATGATACATCTTAGTCGAGATGGAATGAACAATATAGCGCAACTCATGCGCCTTATCCAAAAAATTTTGCCGCAGTCTATCGATATCAGGAATGAACAACCTTCCTTGGTACTGTAAAGTACCATCACCAAAAATCTCAAACACCACTACCTTTTTCCCCACAATACTACTCTTGATTTTTATCAATACATGATCTGATACTTGCTTCTCCTTAATCTTTGCACAAAGAGATGATCAAACCACTTTTTGCAAAATCACATCACTATCCTAAGAGTCCAAGAGACGAACTCCAAGATTAGCCAAGCGGTGAATATCCTTCACCAATTCCCACTTTCCTTCCTCCACATGAGCCAAAATCCTCATAGATAACCTGCTAAGAGCATCAACAACCATATTTGCCTTACCTAGGTAGTAGTGAAGACTTATATCATAATCCTTAAGAAACTAAAGCCACCTTCTCTGCCTAAGATTAAGCTCTCTCTGAGTGAACACATACTGAAGACTCTTGTGATAAAAAAAGATACCTACGTAAATAACATACAAATAATTCTGCCATATTTTTAAAGCAAACACAACTGCCAAAAACTCCAAATCATGAGTAGGATAATTACTATCATGTACCTTCAACTTCCTAGAAGCATAAGAAATTACCTTCCCATGCTGCATCAAAACACAACCAAGCACTACCCAAGATGCATCGTAATAGACCATAAATCCATCATTACTGTCGAAAAAAGTTAGGATTGAAGTTGAAGTCAACTTATCCTACAACTTCTCAAAACTCCCTTCACAAGCATTTGACCAAGAAAACTTAACCTTCTTCTAAGTCAACTTAGTCAAAGGAGCAGCTATTGAAGAAAAGCCTTCCATAAATCGCCTATGATACATGGCTAAATGCAAGAAGCTCTAAATATTGGATGAGCTGTAGGCATAGTCCACCTCTTCACCATAACAACCTTCTGCGAATACACTATGATCCCTTTACTAGAAGTTATATGGCCCAAGAAAGTCATAACGTTCAATCAAAACTAGTTATATGGCCCAAGAAAGTCACAACGTTCAACCAAAACTCATACTTAGAAAACTTGGCATACAATTATTATCCCTTTAAGGTCTGCAACAACATATGAAGGTGATTAGTATGATCCACCTTGCTCTTCGAATAAGCTAGAATATCGTTGATAAACACAATGTTGAAAAGATCCAAACAATGCCTGGACACTCTATTCATCACGTCTATAAATGTTGCCAGAGAATTAGTCAACCTAATTGACATCACCAAGAACTTAAAATTCCCATATCGAGTATGAAAAGTTTTCTAAGGGATATCCACCTCCCTTATATTTAGTTGATGGTTCCCTGACCAAAGATCTATCTTAGAAAAGAACTTGGCAACCAATTGATCAAATAAATCATCTATCCTTGGGAGAGGATACTTATTCTTGATCGTCACCTTATTTAACTAACTGTAGTCAATATACATCTGAAGAGAACCATTATTAATGGTAAAAAACAACACCGGTGAATTCCACGGAGAAATGCTAAGATGAATAAACCTTTTATCCAGAAGATCCTTAAGTTGCTCCTTGAGTTCCCTCAACTCAGTCGGAGCCATTCCATATGGAGAAATAGATATTGGATGAGTGTTTGAAATCAAATAAATACCAAACACTATTTACCTATCCATAGGAACATTAGGAAGATCATCCAGAAAGACCATTGGAAAAGCATTAACCTCAGGGACCAAAGACAAAGAAAGACCTTCCGAGTTAGTATCTTTAACCCAAACTAAGTGCTAAAGACAACCCTTGGAGATTAACTTCTAAGCTATAAGATAATAAACCATTACCTAGGAGCTAAGAAACACCCTCCCACTCTATAACTGATTCACCAGGGAACTGAAAGATAGCCTTACAGTTACGACAATCAAAGACGCTTAACATAAATGAAACCAGTCCATACCCAGTATTAAATCAAAATCTACCATATTCAACTTAAATAGAACCATCAAGGTTTGTTTCCTAAGAATAGATACAACACCCCCTATAGACTCTTTTAGCAATAATCGAGTCACCTTCCGGGGTAGAAATAGAAGAAGGATCAGAAATAAATTTTGAATTGAAAGAAAAATACACAGTCACATATGGAGTCACTTAAGAAAGAGTGGACCTTAGATCAAGTAAGTAATACACGTCATGAGAGATAAGCTATAACATACCAATAACGACATCAGGTGATTCCTCAAATTCCTAGCGGGACGCCAAAGAATACAACCTGTTCCAACCAACTCTAGAACCAGGAGATTTAATAGAAGCAGATTCTACCCCACCAGGTGCAAGAGCAGAAGATAAAGTCACATGAATCTTTTTCTCCCCCATAGCAACCTTATTGACCGGAAAATCTCTTAGATGATTGCCTACTTGGGTGCACCAAAAACATGTGCCCCTTTCTTTATTGCAGTAACCCCAATAAAGATAACCACATAATTAATGAGGAATACACAAAGAAACTAAATAACCTCGGCTCGCTTGAGATTGGACAACCTATGCCCAAAAGTTTTCACCACCTTGATGACGCCTGTCTCTCGACTGGTAAAGATCACTAGAAGAAAGGGAGTTATGGCTCCCCTATTTCTTTCTCTGCCACTTGCCATTAGTTCTACTACCCTGATACTGAGCACCTCCCTGATAAAAAAATTTGCTTTTCTTTCCCTTTCTATCCCCAAACTCCACCTGTTTCTTCTTCTTTTTCTCAACCCATTGCATATGAATAGTCAACCTTGAGATGTCCATATCTGTAATCAACAAGGCAGTCTTTCTCTCAAAAATCAATTCTCTATTTAACCCAGAAGAAAACTTCCTCATTATCGACCTTATCTGAACAACCAAATAAGGAGCATAACTTGACAACTGATGAAACTTCAAATCATATTCCTTTACTGATATTCTCCGCTACCTGAGGTTCATAATCTCCTCCATCTTAGCTTCCCTCAACTCTTAAGGAAAGAACCAATCTAAGAAGGCATTATAGAAGGCCTCCCACAACCCTTCCTCTTACATATTACCTCTATCCTTGTCCCACTCCTCATACCATTGATAAGTAATATCTTTGAGCTGATAAACTGTGAAGTTAACCCCCTCTACATTAGTAGCTTACATCAGTATAAAGATTTTTTCTATCTCATCTATTAAAACCTATGGATACTTCTCCACCTCTATTTCAATAAAAGTTAGAGGACCTATCTTCGTAATTGACCAACCCTTGTGGACTCAGTAGACAAAGCATTAGCCATGCCCCACTTAACCTAAGCAGGAACTAATTAAGCAATAACATGAATAGGCTGACAAAATTCCATATTCACCACATTGACCTAAGAGACCTAAGGAGAACTAGCTAAGATAGGAGGAACACCAACACCATCAAGAATAGAACCATCAAATCGCAGGTGTACTCCAAACGTAAGACGTACCCCTTCAGCATTATCCCCTAACAGGATGAAAGAATTTCCTTGTGTTCCAGATCTAGGAGGCAAGATCTAAAAGACAAGAAAACAATGATTAGAGAAGATTGAAAGATTAAAAACTTAAGCTTATAGATAAAATACCATGAAAGTGAAATATTCCTAAATGTCTTGCAGCCTCTCTCTTATGAGTTTGGCGCGCTTCACATCCCTAAAAGAGACCCTACTCGACATGGCTTTGTGAACTTCAAAGTGACCATAAACATAGGGTCTGATGCTAAGTTGACATGACTCGACCCATGATCCATGTCATAATGGGCATCTAAAGTCCGACCTAGATAGGAGAAAACCTCTGTTACCCAACCAAACATATAGCCGCTTGCCCTAAGTTGGATGAATTCCATATATTTAACATGATAGCATAAATGTTCTCATTAAAAATCTAGGATAGTATCACAATCGTGACCAACCCATCCGAGTCCATCCATGCCATACCAACCGCTCAACCATACCAAACTAAACCGTAGGACATAACCAAAAGGAATACCAAAACATAGTATGATAGTCAATACAAAAATCTAATATGATGGAACAGTAAAAAATCAAAAGATTTAGTGTCATTCCACCAACTTATTCCAATGTCAGGGATGAAACTAATACCAATATCGCCCATACCAACCCCATGAAGTACCACAAAGCCACTATCCAAAAGAGTAAATAAATTGGGTTGGGACATGCCCCCAACCATGCGCAAAACTAATATTAGAAATAAAGTTAAAATATCCAAAAATGTCCATAGCATGAAATGATGCCTTCCAAAAGGATGGAAGCTTACAACTTCAGTCCAAATGTTATCCCCGAAGCAATCACTATGTAGGAGGTGAAGAACAACTGATTCCTACATAGCATGGGTATAAAACTACCAGTAGATGGGTTAGCGAGTAACCATTAGCATGAATCTTAAGATAAGGATAAAATAATGTCAGTTATAAAACCAAGTAAAACTATCCATAATGCATACAACCATACATATATAAAAGCATCGGGAAAGGGAATCCGAGTTTAGCATGCATTTAAAACCTTTTACTTGGGCTTTGTAGCTTATCCGTTAATCCTCACCCACGACAATATGGGTTCAGATCCCCCAGCTGAAAGGGCCTAGTACATGTATCCGCATAACCAGGAAATATCCAATTGGTATGACTAGTACATCCCCTAATAAATAGTGTGACACACACACACAGTCCACTAAGACCAATCTTCATATCAACAAATATAAGTTTCCAATTTTGGTCCCCCGGGACTGCCACCTTCCACGACTTTGCTACACACCCCACCATTATTGCCCAACCGAATCTAATTTCCAAATAACCAAACAATTATCCTTTTATTAACCAAGTCCAATATTAGTTGTATCGTTATACCACCCCTTACCTGCAAGTATTATCCATATCCAAATTATTTAGGTTAAGGAGACCTTAGGTGACTTTTCAATTTACATATTAAATCCACTTGGGAGACTTATATGTTCCCCATAAGCGTAAAAAACTAGCCTTCATCCTTTTCAAACTATTTAAACCATGCATGATAACTTTATCTAGTTTAAAACAAGCAAGAGTTCCATTAAAAGAAGTCAATGCAATGGACATATCTTTATAAGCATTTTATCAAACACCTTGGAGGCATAATATAATCAAAACCAATTCGAACACCATTAAACCATTACCACACAATCCAATCATCCAAAACACCATTAATGTATATAAAAGCATAAGTAAAACCATAGGAAACCATAACCAAACATTCAATATCAAAAACCCCTAATAATAGTTGAAAACCATAATAATGAAATAGTAAAACCATGAAATCAACCATATAAACCGTCACTTTAGTTGAAATTATAATGAGGAAAGAGAATCATTCCTTATACCAAAGAATTGATGGAAAGAAATCACCAAGACAAGACCCAAAGCAATCCCCAATATGAAACCCTAGCTCTTCATTGCCCCAAAGCTTTTGAGAGTATTATAGAGTGTTTTGGAATAGTTTATAAGTGTTAATGAATAAAATAATAGGGTAAATAACCTCCTAAGTGTATTAGAAGTCATGGGTCATAGTTAGGGTAAGTATAGAAATATCCAGAATACCCCTACTTAAATCATTAAAAACCCATCACAGGGATACAACTGATCTATATGAGTCGTACCCTCCTATACAATTCATATCCACCAATCGTATCTATGCCTCAAACTTAGTATCAATAACTATTCAACATATGACTTATCCAACCAAGTCATAACCTCAATATATAACCCGTATCCATGACCCGTATCCCTGGAAGAATGAAATACCAGGAGGATCAAACACTTACCACTTTATGAGTCCCTTGATATGACTCATACCAAGACTTATGAATCCTTCCCCTAAGTCGTACTCATTTTAGTGAACAAAACAATCCAACCAACTAACACTGGTAAACATATGACAAGACCATACCACCCGTACCCAGCATATAATTTATACCCATAAATCATATTGGGTCCAAAGAACAAAAATACCAGGAAATTTCTAAGGTACAAAAACTCGGGTGTTTTATTCTAGTTATTAACCATAGGGTTGAGATGATGGGTATGGCCCTGAAGAGTATGATCAAGTAACCAATAAACCCAGTGTTTGCCTAGAGATCTCATGTGCCTTTGATAGTGATTCTAGCCTGGTTTGAGGGCCCATCAATTTCTACAAAGCTAAGTGACAGACAGGGTGGAAATATTAATGCATGTATGCATTTTGAGATGGGGGAATAGAGAGAGACCCCCGATATAAGCACTTAAAGTGAGGGGACCCCAGCTACATCTACTTCATTCCCACTTCCACTTCGAAGTTAGTTGGGACATATTTAGTGTCCCCTCACCCCTCTACTACAGATTTTACCATAGGTATTGTGTTAGTATCCTGAGATTTTTTAAAAAGCATAGTCGAGTGTCAGCGTACTATTGCCATTCAGCTAGAGAATGTTAAGGTCAAGGTGGCATCACTATATGGGTAGATCCATTCTTGGGTCTGAATGACTCTTGAGGAAGTAACTAGATTATAGGTTACACAAAGGGCTGAGATGTTAGAGTTTTAAGTTTAGGTGAATTCTCGTATAGATGATTTTAAGGGCTAAGTGTCATCCCGATTTACTAATATTGAGGCTCCCGATAAGGGTGACATTAATGATGAGATGGCCAAACTCTCGGTAGAGATACACTCTGTCACTAAGATCAAAATTAAATCTATCCCTTAAGTTATACCTTAAATATATTAGCCGATACATCCATATAGACTTAGACATTTTATCTTGTTCACGGTAGATGAGGAGGAGGTCCCTATAGTTTGGACCAAAAGAGGCAGAGAAGTGGAGCTGCATGATCATGACTTATAATTTGATCAGGCCCTAAAATGGGCTACACAAATTCAAAGAAGATGACATTTGGTGATTAGGAAGAGGAATGCTAAGCTAGCTACGGGAGCATCTTATAGTAGGGCACCACTACAATCACTACCTTAACTAGTTAAGATCCCTCCTGAGGTGGGCAAGCATGACATATATTTCTTGTGCATCCCAGGTATGAACTTGCTTCCTTGATTTATATTATTTTCACTCATTGAGGATAGTGCATAGTTTTTCAGTTAGGGGTGAGGTATAACATAACTACTATAGGTTTTGTGGCCATGCTTCTTTTTTTGTCGGTCAAAATATGGTTGGAGAATTGAAATATGTAATTTAATGTTTGTGTTGTATTATGTGTTGTTTCATATTGTGTTGTGTTTTCTTTTAATTAGGAGATTTTTAAGTATCTAGGGAATTTGACATGTGTTTGTTAATTTTCGAGAAAAAATAATACCCCTTAAAAACATTTGTTTTTGAACTGTGTGATATGTATATATTTGTGACAATTGTGAATCTTGTTATTATATTAGAATAGGGACATTATAATTATTGCTAACAAGTACATGAATTGGATAGGTAGTAGATTTTGATGTGACCCCATGCCATGTGTGTGAGATTATTCTTGCTTAGGTTGTAGGATAGTCGGTTAGGAAAGGATCATAGGTCATTCATGAAATAAGTAGACTTTTATCCTACATGACCTTCTATGTGTGAATAAGTATCCCTCGATCTCTATTTTTGAACTTGTATAGCCTATTTTTCTTGTTACACCTTTCACATTAATATTTGTGTCTTAGTGAACCTATTTTTACCCTGGTACTTCTTGGACACGGTGCACCTCAAACTAGGAAAATCACATAAGTTTAGGGTGGATATCATAGGGGTGTTTAATGTGAAGTGGGTATGAAGAAGGGTAAAATAAGAGAATAGAATGTATGGTTGGGTGTGGTAGAAATAGAAAAAGAAAAAATATGAAAAAAAAAGTGAAAGAATAAAAGAAATCATACCCAACTTGAATGTTCAATAGACTAATAAAAGGGGATAAATAAGGGTGGAATAAAATGAATTTGGTTGATAAATGGATGCCAAAGTAAGTGTAGTGCCAATGAGGCTTATTCACTAAAATTGTTGATATGTACCATACCAGCCCTTAATCCTATATACAAGCTGAATAATATCCTATAGTGATCCTAACTTAACTATCTGCAAGCTTAGATAAAGAAAATAAAATAAAGACTATGGTATTTGAGGCGCCTTGGTGGAACTTCTCTTGTGAGTATGAGTGTCTCTTGACCGTCCTTGCATTAAAATGTATGATTTCATATGAGTGAGTGGAACTTCTTTGTTGTGAGGGCACACGGCTTGTATTTCTAGCTACGTACTTGTTTGGTTAGTTTAACTTGTACATATGCATGGTTTTTTGTTGGAAATGTAATTCTTTATCTTGATTCCCTTGTGTCACATTGTTGTGCTTCATGTATACACACATTTGGTTTTGAAGTGTTAGAATATGAGCGGGTAATGTGATTGATCTTATGGTTGATGATTGACTATTGTAGATAACTTAGGTTTCTGCTAGTTAAGCATACTTGTTGTGCTTAGTTGTGTTGTGTTACCTGAGGACATGCAAATGTTCTAAGTTGAGGGTGTAGATGTGCTATGATTTCATAGAACTTTTAACACTTAAAACATTAAAAATATGAAAGTTACTTAGGTTTTCTTGGTGAATATTGAAGTTTTCGACCACTAAAGTGGGAACCTATGAACCGTATGTGCTACCTATGGTGTGTAGGTGCCAGAGTATGTCTTAGATCTTGAGAAACAAAGGCCCAAAAGTTCAGAAAAAAAGACCCTGTTACCTATGGAGGGAATCTAAGTCCCGTAGGTACCACGTACGGTCTATAGTGACATAATATGTTGTATAAGAGACAAGTTTAGAGAGAATTCAAAAATATTTTAATGATAGGTCACCTACGTGGGACAACATACGGTCCATAGTTTCCCCTTACGACCCATAGGTGGCCACTGACCTCAGTTTTCCTTCTTTATTTAGTAGTTGTTTCCTATGGTTTCCTTGTACTCTATATATATACTCTTTTGACATTTTTACTGAGGTTATGCACACATGATACTTACAAATAAATATTTGAATGCAGGATTCGATTTTGATGTTTGGATTGCTTTGTTCTTGATTTTTGTTGATAATTCAATTCATGACTTTGGGTTTTATTTGTTATTCATTGTGATATTGATTTAGTGATTTCAATAATATATTCTATTAATTATTTCACAATGATGAGCGGCTAATTCCCTTAGCTAGGGTTGTTGGAACCCTATCGGATTGACCAAGTAGAGGAAGTGCAAAGTTGTTTGAACTAGTATTGTTGCATGTATTATGGTTGTCTTCAGTTTAATAGATTTTTGAATGGTTGCAATCATTAGAATCCTTCCTTATATTCACTACTTACTTAACAAGAGGAGTAGCGATTAGGAAAAGATGATTACAACAGTAATTTGAAGTTTATTATTAAAATAAGCTTATCTACATTATATACTTAAGATGATTATCTTTCATCTAATATCTTGAGACTTAAAAGGTAATAGTTAATCTGGGATCTAGGATAAGGGTTTGTAAGGCGACATCCTGAGATTCTAAAAGTAAAGAGTGAAATCTGTCAATGAGTCTACAAAAAAGTTGATGGTCATAACTTATCAAATTCTGCATACAAGATATTGTGTTGGTTTAACAAAGCAAGGTAAAACCTACGAAGTTGAGAAGTTAGGGTGGAAGGCAGTCCTAGTGTTCGCTTTAGATTGATTATAACCAAACACTCACAACTTGCAACATTTATTTGTTATAACAAATATCCCCCATTTACTTTCAATACTACCTATAGATTTTAGCAAATTAGTGAGATAATTCACATATTACCTATGGGTCCGACCCCAACTTGAGTTGACTTACTATATTTTACATCAATTACTTTAGACTTTTTTTGGAGGTGTAGCTTTGGGCGACTTCAATCATAGTCTGCTGGCAGTGTACAAATAGTTAGTGTTGGGGGCACCCAAACTTACATCTATGAAGTAATTGATGGTCGACTGATATGTGAAGAAACCAGTGGGTATTTTGTCTAATGTATTGGTGAAGGTGGCATCCTTCAAATTTTCAGTTGACTTTGTAATTCTTGACTGTGAGTGGACTTCCAAGACTCTATTATATTGGTTAGACCCTTCTTAGCCATAAGTAGGGTATTGATTGATTTGATTTGGGAAAGATGAAGTTCCCGTCCAACAATGAGTAGGTCATCTTTGATACATATCAGTCAGTACAACAATTAAATAATATACAATTATTGTCGGTGATAGACACTATTGATGATGATGTTGATACAAAGACTGTGCCTA
Source organism: Capsicum pubescens (assembly GCA_030864215.1). NCBI lineage: Eukaryota > Viridiplantae > Streptophyta > Magnoliopsida > Solanales > Solanaceae > Capsicum > Capsicum pubescens. Next base: position 80,106,126 of record CM061538.1, on the reverse strand, counting down.
TTGAAGAGAGACTTGGGGTTTAGGAATTAGCAGCGGTAATCATAAATTTTGACCGTGACTGCATTGAAGAATATGATGAGATGGTTAACATATTGTATGAGTGAGGTTATTATAAATATGCTTTGAAAAAGATGGAACTTTATCTCAAGAATAGAACCACTCCTCCCATGCCACCATCCATTAAGGAGCCATCGATTATGGAATTAAAGTCCCTCTCATCTCATTTTTGGTATGAGTTCTTGGGGGCTAACAATAAATTGTCAGTGATTATTACTTCATATTTGATAGAACTATAGGTTGAAGCTTTGATATCAATGTTGCAAAGGTTCAAGAGAAACATTGGATGGAATATTGCAGGTATTGTAGGGATTCCATTAGTATATGTACTCATAAGATATAGCTTGAGCTAAATTATATTCCCAACTTTGAGTGACAATGATGATCGAATCCTCCTATGCAGTAGGTTATGAAGAAAGAAATTATTAAGTGGTTAAATATTGTTATGGTTTATCCCATTGCAGATAACAAGTGGATCAACCCAATTCAATGTGTGCCAAAGAAGGGTGGAATCATCTAAAAGAATAAACTTATGCCCATGATACCACTCACCGGTTGGAGAGTTTCAATAGATTATAGAAAATTGAATGCTTTGACACAAAATGACCATTTCCTTATGTTATTTATAGATTAGATGCTTGATAGACTAACAAGTAGGGGTTGGTATTGTTTTATTAATGGGTACTTTGGATAAAATCAAATATTTATTATTCCCGAGGACCAAGAAAATACAACTTTTACTTATCCCTATGGGACCTTTTCTTTCAAGAGACTTCCATTCAAGTTATGCAATGCTCCCTCCACTTTCTAGCAATTCATGATGTCTATATTTTCAGACATGGCGGAGGACATGATCTAGGTATTCGTCGATGATTTTTCAGTAGTTGGGGATTCCCTTGATGATTGCTTGGTCCATATGGACAAAGCACTGCATAGATATGAAAAGTGTAATCTTGTATTGAATTAGGAAAAGTGCCATTTAGTGGTAAAAAAAAGGTATTATTCTCATGCACAAGATCTCAAAATGGGGCATTAAGTTTGACAAAGAAAAGATTGACTTAATTGAAAAGTTACTACCAACAGTCTTAGTTAAAGGTATACAAAGGTTTTTGGGCCATGCAGGCTTTTCTAGGGGGTTCATCATGGACTTTTTCTAAAATTGCAAATCTTCTATACAAGATAGGTGAAATTTGTATTTGATGATACATTTCTCAAGGTTATCAAGTATCTTAAGGAAAGGTTGATTTTGGCTCCTATCATTGTGTCCTCTGATTGGTCTGCACCATTTGAAGTTATGTTTCATGACACAATTTCTCAGGTCATGATGACACCTACTATAACCTACTGAACATCCTTGGTTTTGGCCTTGAAACATTTCTTGAGCCTTGTGATCATTGTCTTTGTAACGACTCACTATATGAGTTATATGATGTGGGTATAGGTCAGGTGGTCCAACTCATAAGGATTCCAATGAATGGTAGTTAAGTTTCTGTTGAGGTAACAACTTTATGGTATCGATCACTAGGGGTGGTGACGGGTCTTTCCTTTATTAAATCAAACACTTAGTGACCTGACTTGGCTCTAAGTGTGAGTGTCTCACTAAGATTCGTGAATATAGGTTATGAGTCATTGGTAGAAGTCGTAGGTTGTCTAGTGTCCAATCCCCCGGGTTCTGTCTTGGATACGAAAGTGGGGTTATGGAGTCATATGATGGAAAGTGTGTGGGTTCCAATTACTGTATACGTGAAGACTCCATGGTATGAGTCGTATGTACTGGTCATGAGTCACGGGGTCGACTCATAACCAATTGGGGTATTTTTAAAGTTTTAAGTTTGGGGCACTCTGGACATTACCCTTTTTTAATTACTTTTGATACCATGACTTAAAACACCTCTTAGGAATTTATTAACCTATTATTTCTATTCAAACACTCTTAAAATCTCTCTCAAAGTCCTGGTTCAAGAAAATGATAGGGTTTCTTTAAGATAATCAATTAAGGCTCTCATGGGTGGTTTCTCTCCATCTTCCTTGGTGTATAAGGTATGTTACTCTTCTATCATTTTTATTCTACAAAAAGCATGTGTTTTAATGTATGGTTTACAAAATATTGTTATAGATTGAAATAATGGTTGGGTATTTTGGATGTTTATAGTTGAACAATGTTTATCTTTGTTAAATTATGTTTTCTTTCATATTTTTAATGTGATTTTGACATTGTGGGAAACATGTTAATGGTAAATTGATTTAGGGGTATTATGGATTGCCCAAATTACTTGGTTATGGTTTTGAAACTTGTGTGCCCTCAACATATTTGTTAAAATGCCAATGAGTATGATTTTGTCATGTAGTTTGACTACTCTTGATATCTTTGCATTTTATTAATAGTAATGGAACCTAAATTGGTCTGTTTTGGTTTTACATGGTTTAGAAAGACCTTGGTGGCCATGGTTTTTGTTTAATTAGAAAATTTGGAGTCATGTTGGTGTAATAGTTTCGATATGGCATAAAAGGATAGACTTGCAAGCTCTAAATTTTGATATGATGATACCAACAGCTAATGCTTTATTAAAAGACTCTGTGGTAAATATTTGGAATGTGTAATTGGTTAAAATATTGTCTTCAAATGGGTTGTGCTAGAAAAGTTATGGAAGATGGAGGTCCTGGGGGACCAATAATGGTAACTCACGTTTGCCGATGCGAGGTTTGGTTATAGTGACCATGTGCATGATGTCACACTTATATTTTTGGTGATGTACTAGTCATCTTATGTTTTATCTGGTTCATGCGGCTAATAGACATCGGGTCCCTTTTGGCAAGGAGAGCTGAACCAATATAGCCCGTGGGTGGATATTTAGGATTGCAGAGCTACACAACCCAGGTTAAGGTTTTAAATGAATGTTTAATCTGATTCCCTACCCTGATAGGGTATATATCTATGTATGTGATTGCATATGGTTATTTGATTTGTTTTGAATAATGGCATTATATTATATTTATCCTTGAGTTACATGCTAGTGTTTACTTCACTAACTGTCTTAGGGCATTGTATCCCCATGCGATGCATAAATTGACCATACTACCATTTATTTTTCTCAGTGACTTGGATTCGGGGACAACTTTGAGTCAGATTAAAGTGGTGAGATTCCATATTCTGGAAGACTCTATTTTATGCTATGGACTTCTTTTCTTTATTTTTATTTCTTAGACTTTGGTTTTGGCTATGTTCAGGGGCATATCCCAATCAGATATTATTTGATTCTAGTTAGAGGATTTGTTAGACTATTATTGGCATGGGTGGTGTCGGTACTATGTTAGCCTCGGTATTGTATTAGAAGTGGGGATGGCATCAGTTTGATATTTGGGAGGTTTTTGCATTATGATTCTAGACCTTACTAAATTTCTTAAATTATTATTGTTTTATCTTGCTATTTGTTTGAAATTCATCCGACATAAGGTGTAGGGCAGTTACGGTTGGGTATTATGGGGTGGTCTCCGGTCCTGGTTGGACTTGAGATGCCCGACAAGACTAGACCCTGGTTTGGTTCATGTCAGATTGCTATCAGAGCCTTAGGTTCATGGTCACTTGGGAGTCCACAAAACCATGTTTAGTAGAGTCTGTTTTAAGGGTGTGTGGTGTGCCATACTCATAAGGGAAATGCGACGAGGAATTTAGGAATGTTTCTCTTTCTTGTGTTCTATTTTTGAGCTATAGTGTCTAAGGTCCTAAAATCTCCTGTAATTACTATTTGTTCTCTTTTCAAATCATTCCTCCTCAATGATCTCAAACTTACGGAAACTCCTCTGTCCTACCAGAGGATAATATTGATGGGACCGATCCTACCTATGGGGTACAAACCCGATCAAGGGGTCCAATTCCTAATTACCCTTTTGGAGTTCCACCAGTCCCTTCTAATCCATCTTGAGCTCCTCAGGTTGATTTGGCGAATGCTGATTTTGTTAGTCTATTCACATGTTGGTGCAGTTGGTATCTTTTTAGGCAGAGTGTGGTGCTTTTATTACTCCATATTCTGAGGCCACATGGGTTGGAAAGTTCATGATGTTGAATCCTTTAACCTTTACCAGTGTTAAGTTCGAGGAGGATCCTCAAGTTTTTCTGGATGAGATGGAAAAAATCTTATATGGTATGCATGCCACTAACGTAGAGGGTGTGGAGTTTGCCATATATTAGCTGAAAAATGTGGCGTACCGGTGGTATATAGAATGGGATTATCCAAGGGGTGACTATGCTAAGTTAGACTTGTGGGATGATTTTTCTAACTCTTTCCTGGACCGTTTCATTCCTCAGGAGTTGAGGGAAACAAAGGCAAAAGATTTTGTTAGTCTGAAGCAAGGCAAGATGTTAGTCAAGGATTATGCCTTGGATTTTCACCGATTATCTTAGTATGCTCTGGAGTTAGTTTCTACCGTGAGGGTTAGAATGAGAAAGTTTGATTCTAGGTTGCCTCGAGACTTGATTTTGGAGAGTACGGTTGCCTTGTTGAATAAGGACAAGGATATCTCTAGGTTGGTTGCATACATACAGTAGGTAGAGGAAGAGAAGAAGCAGGTTGAGATAGGGGAGGGGTAGAGCAAGAAGTTTAGATTTTCTAAGCAGGGTGGTGGCCAACTGCAAAGTGGCAGGGATGGTGGAAAGTGGCCCCAAAAGAATTGGGGAAATTTTGGGTCTTATTGGATGGCTAGTGCTCCTTACCCAAAGCCATAAGGCGATAGACATTTTTATGTTGGTGACAATTATAGGGCACAAGGCTCCCAATCTCAGGATAGTGGGGCCCAGTCATCCCCATCATATCCTCCCTACAGATTTTGTGGTTGGCTTCATTGGTTTACTGTGAAGAAGTAAGGGACAATTGCTTCAGTTGTGGTCAGCTAAGGCACATGATTAAGAATTATCTAATTTCCAAGGTTTCTTCGGGGGAAAATAAGGTTCCGGTAGCCTCAACATCTGCTCCTACACTAAAGGGTGCACCATCTAGCTTTGGCACTGGCCAGAACTGTTTTGTTGATGTCACTACCCGCCACGTGTATTAGGCATAGCTTGATGTCGTGACTGGTATGTTAAAACTCTTCCCGTGACGTGTACTGTTTACTTGATCCAGGGTCCACTCTATCTTATGTCACCCCATTTGTGGCTGTGCATTTTGGTTTTGGTCCCAAGTATGTTGGAGACCCTTTTCTATTTCTACGCCAGTTGGTGACTCTAGGGTTATCAGGATAGTCTATAGGGGTTGTGTTGTATCGGTGGGTGATCAGGAGACTTTGGTGGAGCTATTTAAATTAAACATAATTGATTTCGATGTCATATTGGGTATGGATTAGTTGCACTCGTGTAGCACCCCATATTTTTCATGTACTTGTTCTATTTGTATGGAATTTTGTATAGCCTTATGGTATAAGTAACAAACAAGAATTATTATGTGAGTATTGATGGTGTAGATGGAGTTCTAGATACTTCCCATACGTTTTAATATGACACAAATAAGTTAACATCAATACAACTATTTAACTTGGAATAGTAAGTCAATATTAGAATCTAAAGTTTAAAGTGACCAACTATTTATGAGTTTTAAGTTAGATTAAAGGGATTAAGAACTAAAAATGGAGTAATTTGTTGAGGTTCTTGCGTGACTTAATTAAGATAGTAGGCGGGTCACCTACTTGAGTTACATGAGCCAAGTTAATGGACCAAGTCTATGGATCAGATTTGGGCCTTTCTTAGTATACTTATTCGGGCCTAAATTAAGTAAAAGAGGAAGGAAATAGTGAAAAGGCCCAATACTTAAATGATCCAAGGCCCAATCTAATTGAGCCCAACTAAAAATTAAGCAGCTTAAACCCTTAAGTAGGTGTATCACCTTTTTAAACTAATTTATGGCTGAAATGGGGTCAATAAGAGAGGTTATAGAGGTCTCAATATAAGACCAATGTACCTGGTATTTTTTCTCATTTTAAACACAATATCTACCCTTTTAATTTTAACTTTCTCCTTTTTATATCAAGGATAAGAACAACAACCCTAAAAATCCCTTATAGGGTTTTTGAAGAAACCCTCATCTTTGCAAGCCAAGGTTAGTGAAAACACTTAAGGTTTTAGGTTAATTATCTCATGAAAGATTAGGAAAACATGCTATAAGTGCTTAACTATAAATACATGAAAGAATATAGATCAAGTTGTTTGTTCACTTTTCATTGTTAATAAGAGACTTCTCTTTGCTTCTTTGGTTTAAAGTGTGAAGGAAAGTTCAAGTTCTTGAAGAGTTAAAGTTAAAAGGATAAGTTACAGAAAATTGAGGTAAGGTGAATGCTCTATTTTTTCCTTCTTATGTATGATTTAAGATAAATAATTATGTATGTGTTGTTATTAAGGAGCTCAAGGGATGATGAGTTCAATATTTAGTTGCTACAATAAAAGGAAATTTAGTGCTGTTTTGTAGATTGTGTTATGTGTATGTATCAAGGAATTCCAGATTGATGTTGGAGAAAGGTGTGACTAGTTTGTAATAAATTATAGAAGAAAGGTATGGTGGTACACCTCCGAACTAAATATTGCATATGTTGTTGACCATTCTATTTTGTATACTGTTTGGAGGGTGTAATGAAGCCAAAGTTGTTTCAGGGGATCTTAAAAGAATGTGTATGGTATGTGGATGTAATTGGATGATAAAAGGGATTAAAATGACACTCTTTATTGACAAATTAAGTGTTTACTGCCTAACAACTATTTTGGCAAAGTTAAATAGCCTAGTGTGTTGGCTAGTAACTAATAATAGTTTTACTATATACTTTATTGTAGCTATGCAATCCTAAAGTTAGGAAGTTAATTGGGTTAACATTGGATTTGTATGACCAGGTATGTAAGGCTACTCTATGTCGAATTCTTTGTCATGAAATCCAACATTTGTGGGACAAAGTAAGCTTCTAGCGCTTTTCCATAGTAAATGATACCTAGTAGTAGCACATGATCTCCCTTATAGCTAATGATCTTTCTCCCACTCGCTAATGTGTTAAAATACCTCACCAAATTATTATTATCAAGTATGCATTTTTTCATTCATTAACAAATCTCAAGAGTTCTCCTTAAAGTCAAATAAGACTCGTATGTTATTTTCAGCTCCTAAACATTTCATTCATGTACAATCTTCTCCATACCTCTTTGTCATTGCAATAAGTGTTTATTCATATGTCTCTTATACATAGATTATTGTTCAAAGGTACGAAAATTTTATGACCACCAAAGTAACAATCTCAAAGGCTAAATAAACTATATAATGCGAATCTTAATTGAACTGATTGTATATCAGGGGAATAAGCCTAACATAGGTCGATCCTGATACATTTATATGTGGGTGGTAGCTTGGGGTCAAAATCCTACTATAGGGCGATCCCAATCTATTTATACATGGGTGGAAACTAAGGGGAGTAAGCCTAGCATAGGCTGATCCAAATTTGTGTATTTACTACTAATCAGCTTGTCATTTTTGTTATATGGCCTAAAAAGATTATGAAGTAAGAAGGGTAAAATGAAGAAAATAACGTAAGATACCTAATCCCATAAGTATATATAAAGGTGATCTACTAGTGTTGTTTATACACTTGTACCTTATTTCTATTGAGCTCTTTTGTCTTGTGTAGTACCTTCAACCTTACATATGCATGACATATTTTCGTACTAACTTCCCTCATGGGGGACCTATATTTTATGTTGCACGTGCAGTTACTTCATCTAGTACACCTCCCTAGTAGGAGCAGGGATATCCAATCACTATTGGTGAAATCCAGTTTGATTCGGGGATTTTCTAGTTCATTTTATATATTTTGGTACTGTACAGTAGTTAAGATTAAGGCGAGGATTTGTACCGACCTTAAATAAGTGTCTATGTATCGTTTTTAGGATTTGTAGCCTAATGTAAAATTAAGAATGGTAGTGTCTTATCCTTTAGATGTTGCGGCCCCAACGGCCAAGTCTTGTATATATAATTTTATTCTTGCCCATGTGGCTGTTCCCATCGATGCATTGTATCATATTTAGTAGAACCTTTGGTTATAATATCTATATGCATGAGATGTGTATGGTAATAGGTTAGTGATCTCAGGCCTTTACGACTACGGGTGCTTGTTCGTCCCAATAGGATTTGGGACGTGACAAGAGTGGTATAAGAGAAGGTCATCCTAGGAAGTCTACAAAGTTGTGTCTCTGTAGAGTCTTTTTATGGCCGTGTTGTAAACCACATATATAAACAGGAGGCTATGCGACATTTAGGTGTTGTCTCTTTTTCTTCATATCTCAGATCGTGCAATAGATCCCAAGTTGTTGGTAAAGTCATATTTAACCATTAAATATGTTTTTTATTCTCAATATAGTAAAGATGTCTATTACAAGAAGTAAGAATATAGGTAAGCAAGTAGATGTGGTTTCCAGAGAAGGGACCAACAAGTCCCCACCTAGATGAGTTAATCAAAGTGAGGCCCAAGCTCTGTTTATATCACAAACATCTTCTGCTCCTCTATCTCTAGAAGAGCTAGGGTGAGAATAGTATCCTCAGAACCACCTACTAAGGCTATTGAATAAGATCTAAGGAATACGATGAAATTTCTAGCTCGTCCAGTTATTGGATAAGAGATTCTAACCACAGGTTCAAGTGGTGTAGATAGGGCAACTAGCCTACAAACGTAGGATTTTCTTAAGTTGGATCCTCCCACATTCAACGGATCAGAACATAATGAATACCCACATGAAATTATTGATCAAATCCAAAGGGCTCTAGATGTCATACATGTATCGGGTAAAGAGACAGTTGAGCTAGTAGCATATAGATTTAAATGAGAGACAATATTTTTTTATGAAGACTAGAAATGATCTATGGGTATCGATGTACCTTCCACTAGTTGGAGAGAGTTTAAAGGGGAATTTCTAGATCATTACCTTCCATTTGAGATTTGAGAGGCCCGTACAGATCAGTTCCTAAATCTTTGCCAAGGGAATATAAGCATAAGGGAGTACAACCTCCGGTTTAACTCTTTAGCTAGGTATGTTCCTAATGTAGTAGCTACTATGAATCATAGAGTTCATCGATATGTGGATATATTTTATCCATAGCTGGTTAGAGATTGTAATATTGCTTCTTTATACAAAACATGGACATAGTAAAGATACAAGCTTCTGCACAAAAAATGAAGGATCATAGGCAAAGAAGAAGAAGACAAGAATTAGAAAGGGAGTATCCTAAGAGGTGCAGATATATGGGAAATTTTATGGCATCCCAAGGAGAGTTTAGGCCTCAGTTTTGTAATAAACCACCTAGGCCATTATCTTCTTATCTACAGCTAGTGCTTCATCGTGGTTTTAAAGTTCTAAGGGCAATCAATTTGGGCAAAGAAGTAAGAGACAAAGTACACAAGCTGTGGGGTATCCAGAGCAAGGGAGTATGAGCCAATTAAGACCTCCTCGGCAACCATTCAAACAATATGGAAAGTTTCATATAGGTTCATCTCAATTTTGGATAGATGCTTGCATTTGGTGTGGTTTGTCGGGACATATGATAAGAGAATTCCCGCAAAGGGACATTGGTGATATGGCACAACCTACTGGATCTGGTGTCGCATTATCATCATCAGTGCCTTATTTAGGTAGGGGTGTACAATCTATAGGTCGTGGTATAGGTGTTATAGGAGCAGCTAGTTCTAGTGGAGTTCAGTATCGTACATATGCTATAGCAAATCGATAAAATTTAGAGGCTTCTCAAAAAGTGGTTACAGGTACATTATCCATCTTTTCACATAATGTATATTCATTCATTGATCTGGGTTCTACATTATCATATGTCACTCCATTGGTTGTTGGAAAGTTCAAAGGAATACTGGAATTAATAGTTAAGCCATTTGAAATGTCTACGTCGGTTAGTGAATCAATTATAGCTAGGAGAGTGTATCGAAACATTATAATAACTATTTTTTGTCGTGATACAATGGTTTAACTTACTGATCTAGAAATGGTAAATTTTGATGTTATAATAGGTATGGACTAGTTGGCTTCTTTTTATGCCACAGTAGATTCCCGAACTAAGAGGGTGTATTTCCATTTTCCAAGAGAGGCAGTCCTTGAATGGAGAGGTAATATTAGTGCGCCAAGAGGTAAATTTATTTCTTATTTTAAGGAACAAAGGATGATTTTCAAGGGTTACATATATCATTTAGTTATAGTGAAAGATACAGATGTGGAGCCACCAACTCTTCAAACTATTCCAGTGGTAAATGAATTTCCTGATGTATTACCTAAAGATCTTCCAGGTTTGCCTCCAAAACGAGAAGTCGAGTTTGATATTGATGTGATTCTAGGTACTCAACCAATCACAATTCGTCTGTATAGATGGCCCTGTAAGAATTATGAGAGTTGAAAGAGCAATTAAAAGACTTTCTAGAGAAAGGATACATAAGGCCTATTATGTCCCTAGAGGGCGTACCAATGTTATTTGTGCATAAGAAAGATGGCTCATCGAGAATGTGTATTAACTATCGGTAACTTAATAAGGTGACTATTAAGAAAATATATCCTCTTCCAAGAATTGATGATTTATTTGATCAGTTACAAGGAACCAAGTGCTTCACAAAGATTGATTTAAGGTCGGGTTACCACCAAGTAAGGGTAAAAAAGAATGATATACCCAATATGGCTTTTCGAACACGGTATGGTCATTACGAGTTTTTAGTCATGTCCTTTGGGCTAACTAATGCACCCACAACTTTTCTGGATTTGATGACTAGGGTGTTCAATCCATTCTTAGATGTGTTCGTGATAGTCCTTACAGATGATATTCATATTTATTCGAGATCAAAAGAGGAACATGTTAGTCACTTACGATAGGTATTATAGATTCTTTGTAATCGTAAGTTATATGCAAAGTTATCTAAATGTGAGTTTTGGTTAAAATCTATGGCATTCTTGGGTCATATTATATTTATTGAAGGAATAAAGGTTGGTACTCAAAAGATAGAAGATGTGAAGAACTGACCAAGACCTACAATGCCTACAGAGGTTCATAGTTTCCTTGGGTTGGCAGATTATTGTAGAAAGTTTGTCAAAGGGTTTTCTTCAATTTATGCACCTTCAACAAAGCTAACACAAAAAGCATCCAAGTTCCAATGGAATGACGCATGTGAAAGGAGTTTCAAAGATTTGAAGAATAAGATGAATTCTACACCCATATTGGTACTTATAAAAGGTAAAGAAGGGTATGCAATGTATTGTGATGCTTCAAGAATTAGATTAGGATGTGCGTTGATGAATCATGGTAAAGAAATAGCATATGACTCAAGACAATTGCAGCCACATTAGTAAAATTATCCTACATATGATCTTGATCTAGCAACAATTATATTTGCTTTAAAGATATGACGTCACTACTTGTATGGATTCATGTTGACATATATACTGACCATAAGATTTTGCAATATATCTTTAGCTAGAAGTACCTAAACAACTACATAGTTTTTTTTTTCTATAGGGCTTAAGCCCAACTATTTGTTCACAACCAGCGACATCAAATTAATGTTGGCTCCTAAGTCACACAATGCTCTGGCAAACCTATATGTTCCTATAGTGAATGGGATCGTGAATGATTTAGGATTGCCCTTCTTTTGGGAAAGAGATCAAGACGTAACTACACTTATCCTCAAAACTCACAACTCTCTTTATCGTCACCATCTGCTTCATAATGTTGGCATAATTAGGAATCTGCTCAAGAGCATCGAGAAGAGGGATGTTCAAGCACAACACTTTCATCATATATTTGAACTTCTTGAACTTCCCTTCTTCCTTTTTATATATCATCCTTTGGGGAAAAGGTGGGGGAGATCATGGAATTATCTTCACTTCAGGATCATCTACCTTTCCATTATCTTTGTCATTTTCAACAACACCTTTTTCCTTTTTTGATTATGACTAAAATCTCACTTTAACCACAACACTATCATTCTCTACTCATCAATAGTAGGAAAGAGGGATAAACAGTATACTTACCACTCTGAGTGGTGATGTCTAAACAATGATCATAGTTTATAGGATTCTAAATGGTATTGCTTGGAAGGATGACCGACTGCCTCTAATTCAAAGTTATAAGCATTTGCCAAAACTGCTAGTCTAATTTTTGCATCACAGTTGCATGTGATTCCACCTTCTAGGTCAATCCTAAAATATCTTCCCCAATCTCTTTATGGAAAGTTTCCTTAATTTAATGACTATTAACAAGCTTGGACAAATTAGCCTCTATCCTCGACTCTGTGTCATGACTACCTTATGGAATATTCATGTCTCTCTTTTCCTATTGATCATCTTTTCTTCTCCAGTCACCATCATGCTCTCTATTCCAATCTCTGTACCTATCTCCATAATAGTTCTAACCTTGGTTTATTTTCCCTAGGCTACAAGACCTTCCGTCTCATGATCTAGATACGTGGCCTCCTCTTTTAAATCATAATCATAACATTAAGAGGCCTTACCTTATGAACCAACTACATTTACCTTCATTGAATTCATTGTTATAAAATGCTTCATCAAGATCCCAATATCAGTCCTTAGTTCTATAATCACTTATGCACAAGAATCATCAACCACTTTATGCTCGCTGGAAGACTCAACAGCATAAGTGCCATCACCTCTCTCTACCTCCCAAGTATGCCATCCTCAGTTGGTGAGAGAGATCTGGTCTAAAATATCTAATTCCACTTTCCAGAGTAGATGCATGAATGATCCACCAATGATCATATCTTCTATAGCTTGGGAACTTATAGTAGGGATCGATAGAATATCTCAAACAAATTAGTACCTAAAATGTGATGATTGGTACCATGGTCAGCTTCTTCTTAAACTAAAACCCTGCCTTATACATCGACTTAGAATGTAGGTTCCTGAAGTTATATAACTCATCTTTAAATTGCAAAATTCTAGCTAGAGGGAAGAAATATCCTAAAAATTGCCTACACAACTCTTTCCAAGTAGTAATTGATCCTCGAGGAAGTTCCCCCAACCACAATGAAGCTTCACCAGTTAATGAAAAAAGATAACAACCTCAGTCTGAGCACTTCATGATCTACCCCAAGTATAGCTTATGAATTACAAATTCCAATAATGTATGCAAGATACATGTTTGCGTCATCCATAGCCAAATCCGCAAAACTCCTTTCATATTTAAGAGATAGATCATAGAACTAGTAATGCCACACTTAACACTTGATGACAAAGTAGGGGGAATGATGGATCCTTCCTTGGAAGGCTCAACGTATCCCATATTATTTTCTAGATCATCATATGGATGTAGGTTCTTGTAGGCTGGGATTACTTGAGTTTTACCACCACTGGCTCTATCTTGATTTTCATCGAATCGTGCTCGACAATCTATTTCTTATCTTTGCATAGCTAGTTCTACCTCCTGATCATCTTCTTCCCTTCTATAATTAATAGCTTCTACTAATAACTACTCAGTTCTCTTATAAAAAATATTTTGAACATTCCCTGAAGGAGGAGACATTGAATTAGGATCATGCCTAAGCTCTGCAAGATAGTCATCACATATGGGTTTTGTCATCGTATAATTCAGTTGTAGAATTCTCTCAGGGTTAGGATTTCGGAGGAGTAAGAAATTGTATTGAATAATAGTATTTGTCATACACCGGCCTTCATCCAACTAAGAATAGAAATAAAAAACTCAAAAACATCAACAAACTTCAATCAACAATCACACCGTATTCCCCGGCAATGGCGCCAAAATTTTGATGTCACCAAAACTACACTTCCAAACAAGGCTAAAGTGGTAAATGCAAAATGTATTAACCCAACTCAGGTTGGGGTCGAACCCATAGGGAATGTATAAATTATCTCTTTTTTTTTCCAAAATCAATAGGCACTACTACAAGTAAATGGGGGACTTTTGTTATAACAGTGAAAACTAGCAAGCTGTGCGTGTTTGGTTGTAATCAATTAGAAGAATTCACTAGGACTATGTTCCCCCTTGATTATCAACTTTGTAGATTTATCATGCTTTGTTAAACCAACCCAAATACTTACATGCAGAAACGTATAAGTTATGTACCACCAACCGTGTTGTGGAATCATTAGCAGATTTCACCCTTTACCTTTTGAGTCTTAGGGTGTCACCTTACTAACCCTTTTACTAGATCACAAATTAACTATTAACTTTTGAGTCTCATTTTATTATGAGAAAGATAATTGTATTAAGTACATAATACAGGCAAGCTTATTTTGGTAATTAACTTTAAATTACTGTTGTGATAATCTTTTCCTAATCTCAACTCCTCTAATAAAGTAACTAGTGAATATAAGATGGGGTTCTAATATTTGCAATTATTAGATAATCTATTAAACTAAAAACAACCACAATACATGCAAGAATATTGGTTCAGAACAACTTAGCACTTCCCCTACTTCATCAATTCTCCAGGGTTCCCACAACCCTAGATAAGCAAATTAGCCACTCATCATTAAGAAGTATTCTATGTAATTCATAACTGAAAGCATAAAATTAGTATGGTAATGAATAATAAATAAAACGCAAAGTCTCAACTTAAATTATCAACCAAAATACAGAACAAAACAATCCCAAAATCAAAATTAAATTCTAGAATCAAATATATGTTTGTAAGTATCAAGAGTATGTAACCTCACTAACAATGTCAAAAGGGTATATATAGAGTATAAGGAAACCCTAAGAAACAACTCCTTAGAAAAAAGGAAAATTTAGATTGACGGCCGCTTACCGGCCCCCCTACGTGGTGTAGGTGGACCCACGTAGGTGTCCTGGCCTCAAACTAATCTAAACACTCTCTGTACATGGCTTATATGCAAAATATTCTTGCACCAACAGACCGTAGGTGGCACCTATGGGCCATACGTTCCCTCCTTAGGGAGCAGGGTCTTCTTTTCTCAACTCATGAGCCTCTATTTCTATAGATCTAATACATACTCTGGCACCTATGACCCATAGGTATTACATACGGGTCATAGGTTAATTCCCTCTTCTGTGGTCCAAAATTTCAATTTTCACTCCTTTTTTTCAGAATAGTTCAAAAACTTTATTTATTGCAAAACACCACATAAAACACATTATATCTAAAAAAAAACCTATGTAACTTTCATAGTTTCATCATTTTAAGCACCGAAAGTGCTTTGAAACTATAGCACATCGATAGGTAGTAGCTTGTGATAAAACCCTATGCTCTAAGTGTGTGAGATACTACTTTGTTTCCTTTTTGTGTTGAATCTAGAACTTTCCCGGTTAGTCATACCTAGGTTGAAAGATTGTCCGTTAGGAAAGGATGATAAGCTGTTGATAACGCTCAACTTACACTTCAATTTAGTGAAAGGCGGTCATCGTCAATATATTTATCAAACTTTGGAGTTGGGGTCGAATCCACAGGGAATAATGTGAGTGGCGATTAAACTAGTTTGAAACTAAAGCTACAAGTTAAATTCAAACAAATGATACGAAAAAATAAAATGGGGGTTTAGGTTTAACAAGTTGTTGTTTGTCACTTTACGTTCGGTGTTTGTAAATCAAGATTTTATGAAATAACCAGAATTATGTTCACTAGGGCTTACGGTACATGACAAATGCTAAAAGTGACTCAAGATTCTCACAGTGGTTAGGATAACAAGCTATCTTGATCGATGATATGCTCAAATGTCTCTCGACCTATTTAAGCGTCTAATTTCCTAATTTCTGTTCACTGTCTAGATTTTACCTCAGGGTAACCAACCTTGTTACAATGCTAATTATTAAACGAAGTATTTCCGAGTCCCTGTTGATCATTCACTTCCTACTATATTTGGTTTCCTTCTCAAGCAAATTAAAGAAGGTATGTCTACTGTTTCCAACCAACAGATGTCAATTAAAACTTCATAATTATCAAGAAACCCTAACACCTATTGAATCTTGAGTATTTAGCACCTCATCACGACCTAACCCTAGATCCCATAATTTAGGTTAACGGAGTTTAGCCACTCATGATGCAAAGAACGAACACATAATTGAATTCATAATTGAGAATATTAACTTATAGAGATGAATAATAATTAGTGAATCATAGATTAGATCACAAAGAAAAATCCCCAACATAGTTATATTGTTCGAATCCAAAAAGATAGAGAAAGAAATATCAAAAAATATTCTCCAACACTCAAAGTATCGAACTCTCCTTAGAATAATGATGATGATGAATGAATGCCCCCTAGAAAACCCTATTCTTTTTATAGTTAATACTAAATAAGGAAATAAAATTAAAGTTACAGCTTTTTTTTGGAATAGATGACGACATCCGTGATAGCTTATCAGGAGTCTAACGGCTTATCATGGATGTTGTCAGCTCCTATGCACTTTTGGCTTCTGCTATCTAAGGCTGATGATGATGACGACGACGTATCAAGAGTTTGATGGCTTGTCACCAATGTCGTCAAAAATACATCTCAGCTTCCAAGTTCTTCCTAAGTCTAACGGTGCTCCTGATGCCTTATCACCATCTTGATGCCTTATAACAAAATATCGTCAGAACTTCTTTTCAACTCTCATTCTCTGGTTAAGGATGAAGACATTCATGATGGAGTATCATACTTTTGACGTCATATCACCAGATTTCATCACAGGCTTCAACTCATGCTTGAGTCTGACGACAACTGTGACAGCCTATCACAGGGCTGACGACTTATCACAGATGTCGTCAGCCACACTTTTCTTTAGATTCCTCCAGATTTCAACTTCTTTGCTTCCATTCTTGTTAGTTCTCTATCCCATCAGCTTAAACTGTAAAATCAGACATAAACAAATAAAAAATGACAAAAGTTACTGAAGACTTCGCAATTATTCTTGGTTAAAGGTCTTAAATGTGTTAGTAATTGCTTACACATCAACACCCTCAACTTAAAACAATTGCTTGTCCTCAACCAACTACATAACAACATACTACAATGCTTAACCAAGAAACACATAAGATACCTATGATAGTTGATTATCAAGTTTAGTTCAAAACATATTACCCTCTCCATTTTCAATCACTTTAACCGCAACTGCGTATATCAATGAAGATCAACAATGTTACACAAGGGACTCAAGATCTGACATCAAATTAGCAACAGTAATCATGCATATATACAAATTACACTTCCCAAACAAGTAGGCAACTAGCAATGCAACCGATGTGCCCTTACAACAAAGTAATCCCCATTTTCTCATAGCAGACATCACATATATAACCATGGGGACAATCACAAGACACTCACTCTCAGAATGAATTTCCAATCAATGTATGCTGAATACCATAGGCTTGCCTTTATTTTCATTAACCTGATCACCAGACAGGTCAGCTAGGATCACTATAGGTCTTCTCTTTTGCTTATAATATGGGCTAGGGGCTGGTATGGTACTCGATGATATTTAAAGTGACTACGCCTCCTTGACACTATGCTAAACTCTTGGGATCTCACTTCTTAACCTTTTTCTCTTCCTCTCTATTATTGATCACACATGCTCAATGTGGGTGCTATCTTTTCAAAAGCCAAATTATCTTTTTCTCATCTTTTATATAACTTTTTCTTTTCTTATTCTTTTTGCACCACACCCGGATTTTTATTCTTTTCTCTTATTCTACCTCTCTTTATATTCATTTTTCATCACACACCCCTATGATAGCCACCCTCAACTTAGGCTATTTTCCTAAGTCAAGGTGCACAGTGTCTAAGAAGGACCAGGGCCAAAATTGGTTCATTATTATGTAAATGGGAAGGTGATAGGTATCAAGAAAGAAACAAGAAATTTAGGCTAAAAAATAGGGATCAAAGTATATTATGTTCACAGGGAAGGTCATTTAGGCTAAAAGTTGGCTAAAATCAAAACGGTCTGTGATCCTCTCCTAACCGCTATCCTACAACCAAGGCAAGACCAACCGGGCAAGTTCTGGCTTTAACACACAACGGGAACTAGGTAGTATCTCACACACACATGGCACAAAGGTACATCACAAGCTACTACCTATTTGGTTCATGCACTTGTTACCAGTGATTATCATGTCCCTAGTACTAATTCCATAACAAGATAAAATAGTGGTCACACATAAATGTATATCACACAGTTATAAAACAGACCTTTGGAGAGGTGTTCAAAAATCAACAAAAACATGTTAACTGCCTAAGGTATTTGTATTTCTCCTAGTCAACTACAACACATCACAAAACAAAACACAATACGCCTAAACATGCCAGCTCTACTAGGAAGAAGACTCCGGGGAAAAGAGGTATGGCAACAAAAACCCATGAAGGACATCAACACCCACAAGTAGCCCCACCCTCAACTTAAAATCATGCAATGTCCCCAATGCTTCAAACCAAAATAAGAGAGTTAGAAACATACCTGTGGAACCACGGGTGTGAAGATCTAATGTCAATCACATAATACGAATACAAATAATAAAAGACCTTGGGTTGCCTCCCAAGAAGCGCCTAATTTAGTGTCGCGGCATGACTCAGTTATCTTGACTACTCAGACTTCATTAAGATACCTTGTTGATAATTATTTGTGTCTCCACTTGGAGGATTTGAAACGTCGACCCAACTTTTGATCAATACATCTTCGGGGTTTTTTGGGCAAATGTGAGGGCATGATAAGGAATGTTCTATCACGCTACTTCAAAGACTTGAACTACTTGCCCAATTTCGCATCGAACTTTCGTGTGGGATCATTTGGCAATGGTGAGAATATTAAACAACCACTAAAAGGAAATCGATCTTTAAGCTTCTTGGCCTTCAAGATTGGGTTTGTAGTATACCCTTTTGGAAGGACAAACTCCAAAATGTAAGAATCTTCCTCCTCATTTTCAAAATTCATCATTTACTTGGGTGATATGACTTTCATCATATCCACCAAGAATAATGTTGAAAATTGGTACAAATGAGGACTAACTCTTAATTTTGGAGTAGCATCCCTATTAGTAATTTTACCCCGAAATGGACTAGAGTCTTCACAAGGATTGTTCTTGATTTCTTCTTTTGACTCTAGTACCATTTCCTCATCTTTGGCATCTTCATTCATAAATAGTTCGGTTGGTTGGGAAATCACCAAGGGTTGCTCAATATCAAGCTCATCATCAATATCGGATTCTTGCTCCTCATCTTCAAACTCATCCATTATGCTAAATGATTCCACAGACAAGATATCATCTAATCATAACGTGGAAAAGTTCTTTGAATGCTTGACCTCTATATCTATATCCTCTATCATTATTTTTTCCTCGTTATTTGCCCCTATGTATTGATGTATATCACGTATGATATCATTCATTGTGTCCACACACTCAAAAAATAGTTGAAGTATATCTTCAATGACACTTTTTCCGGTGCTTCGTTCTTCTTGTTCTTGACCGTAAGACCTATCAAAATCATAAGAAGAACTAAAATTTAGGTTAGCATACCGGGGGGAGGGGGAATTTGGGCAATCACTCCAATGTCCATCTTGACCACCACATAACGAACAATCATACTCCTGGTAGGATGGAGATGGTGCACACATCTCTCTCCGGGGAGCATATCTACAATTTTGTCAAAAGTGAGGTCTATCACAATATGGACATTGATCATAAAGATAAGATTTCCAACAACCAAGATCATGTTCATTCCATGATGCCATAGTAATAAGTAAACTAAAATAAAAATCTACCTAACACCAGAAATAAAATAAAAATAAAAATAAATATTTACAAGTTTGAATTCAAGCAAGTAGTCTAAAATTCCAAACCAACTCAATACGCCAAATTGGTCCCCGGAAATGGTGCCATTTTTTATAACACTCAACTTATACTTCAATTTAGTGCAAGGCGGTCGTCATCAATATATTTAACCAACTTTGGAGTTGGGGTCAAATCCACAGGGAACAATGTGAGTGGCGATTAAACTAGTTTGAAACTAAAGGTAAAAGTTAAATTCAAACAAATTATATGAAAATATAAAATGGGGTTTTAGGTTTAACAAGTTGTTGTTTGTTACTTTCCGTTCGGTGTTTGTAAATCAAGATTTTATGAAATAACCCGAATTATGTTCACTAGGACTTATAGTACATGACAGATGCTAAATATGAGTTAAGATTCACACGGTGGTTAGGATAACAAGCTATTTTTATTGATGATATGCTAAAATATCTCTCGACCTATTTAAGCATCTAATTTCCAAATCCTCTCGGACTTAGGGAATTTCTGTTCACTATCCAGATTTTACCTCAGGTTAACCAACCTTGTTACAACGCTGATTATTAAATGAAGTATTTCCAAGTACCTATTGATAATTCACTTCCTACTTTATTTGATTTCACTCTCAAGCAAATAAAAGAAGGTTTGTCTACTGTTTGCAACCAACAGACGTTAATTAAAACTTTAGAATTATCAAGAAATCCTAACACCTATTGAATCTTGAGTATTTAGCACCTCATCACGACCTAACTCTAGATTCTATAATTTGGGTTAATGGAGTTTATACACTCATGATGAAAAGAACGAACACATAATTGAATTCATAATTTATAAAATTAACTTATAGAGATGAATAATAATTAGATAATCGTAGATTATATCACAAAGGAAAATCTCCAAAATAGTTGTATTGTTCGAATCCAAAAACATAGAGAAAGAAATATCAAAAAATATTCTCCAAGACTCAAAGTATCGAACTCCCTTTAGAATAATGATGATGATGAATGAATGCCCCCTAGAAAACCCTAAACAACGCTTTTTATAGTTAATCCTAAATAAGGAAATAAAATTAAAGTTGCAGCTTTTTCTTGGAATAGACGACGACATCCGTGATAGCTTATCAGGAGTCTAACGGCTTATCATGGATGTCGTCAGCTTCTCTGCAATTTTGGCTTTTGCTGTCTAAGGCTGATGATGACGATAACGATGTATCAAGAGTTTGACGGCTTGTCACCAATGTCGTAAAAACTTCATCTCATCTTCCAAGTTATGCCTAAGTATGACGGTGCTCCTGATGCCTTATCACCATCTTGATGCCTTATCAAAAAATATCATCACAACTTCTCTTCAACTCCTATTCTCTGGTTAAGGATGATGACATGCATGACGATGTATCACACTTTTGACGTCATATCACTAGATGTCGTCACAGGCTTCAACTCATGCTTAAGTCTGATGACAACTGTGATAGCCTATCATAGGGCTGACGACTTATCATAGATGTCACCAACCATACTT
Source organism: Capsicum pubescens (assembly GCA_030864215.1). Lineage (NCBI taxonomy): Eukaryota > Viridiplantae > Streptophyta > Magnoliopsida > Solanales > Solanaceae > Capsicum > Capsicum pubescens. The sequence goes on along the minus strand of CM061538.1, from coordinate 80,084,796 downwards.
CTCTTTATATTCCTCCATATATTAACTTTTTTGCTTTCATTCTTTCTGGTTCTCTATCCCATCAGCTTAAACTATAAAACCAGACATAATAAAATCAAAAAAGACAAAAGTTGCTTAAGACTTCACAATTATTCTTGGTTAAAGGTCTTAAATGTGTTAGAAATTGCTCACACATCAGTTGTTTGTGAAATAAGACAACTTTTAGCCTATATGATACAACTCTAATTGCCTCCAGACCTTTAAATGAGATACATATTATGCTCGTGGTGCTTGATTACACCTTAGTGCTATTAAAAGATGCTACATGTATGAAGATTACCATTAATGAGGGTCAAAGGACTTTGACAAAGTTGAAGGAGTGCAAAATATGGATCGAAAGCCCTTTGGATGGGTCATGATCCCAAGGCACTTTTGATCCGCTTTTGATCCACTCTAGTATTTTAAGAACTGGTCAAAATATCCCCTACTGGTCCTTTTCATGTATTTGGTCACTTTTGGGCCGTAATTATATAATATTTAAACCAAACTATATATAACACCCAGAGATTACACCCTGGACATCACACTGTTCTTAGGACCACAATTGATCACATGCTAACCCTTGTACTGGCATAACTCATGAGCAACTGAAATAAATACATAATTCTTACTCAATAATGTGGAAGATAAATCTTTTCTGAATATGATCAATACAACACTATCTTGAAAGATTACAACTTTGATTATATGTAATACCCCATTTGTCTCAAGCTTAACTTAACTGTCAGTTCATGAGTGTTCCAATATAATTTTTTTCTAAAATACTCAGTATTTTTCAGTTTAGATCCTTCCATTGCGTAGGAAATTCAATTATCTTTCCAACGATATAAAACTCGCCCAAATCCGATAATCGAACGAAGAGTTAAGGCCAATTTAGTGAAATAGTGTGCCAACTAGCACTCCGGCTCATCGCGGAGCCAGGACAAAGGGAATTTGGCAATTTCTAGTGAAGCTCCGCGATGCCACTACATGGCGCCACCATCCAAAATCCTAATTGTCATTTTCCAGTGTTCCATCGCGATACTGACGCATCACGTCGATGTCCCAGTTCCCAGTTGTCAGTTTCTAGTGAGGGACCGCGATTGTACCACATCGTGCCATAGGAAAAATTCTCAGATGTCAATTTCCAATGACACGGTACGATAACACAGCATCGCGTCGGGGGGTAATTTCAAAATTTTTTGACGAAAATCCAAAGTTTCATCCAGGGTTAAATTGGTCTTTTCACATAATTTTAATCCGTCCAGGTATATATTTAAGCCCTAAAAATATTTTAAAATCATTGTTTAATAGTTTTCCCCAAATCAAAAAGATATTCTCTCCCAAGAAAACAAACCCTAGCTTCAAGAAATCAAGAACAAGCCTAAGAATTTCTTCAAGAGTCTTCAAGAATTGACAATACAAGGTATGTTAGATGTTCATCTATGGGTTCCTTTCATCCATAGAGTCCATGAATCCATTTTCAAACTACAAGATTTCTGAATTATAAATTTCCATGCTTGAATTGAATTGAATTCATGTTCATGTTATTGTTGGGTTTTTGTTCATGATTGTATTACAAGATTTTATGAAATTAATCATTTTATGTGTTGAATTACATGATCTTCGAGATAAACCCTTCAATTTGCAAGTCGATATATGTAGCTATAATAACTATATGTGTTGATTATTGTATGATCTAAGCATGCTCCCCATGTGTTTGATAAAATGCCTATGTGAATGAAATAGTGCCATTATAATATGATAGTATGTATTCTCCATTCATGTATGAGTAAATACATTAGAAGTGTTTGCCAAAATGTCTCAATAAGTGGATTGTGATCAAGTAACCATTACTATGTTTTCAAGATTATGCTATGCATGACTTTTCATGCTATCGAGTCCTGGGGGTATTTAATACCCGATAATTTAGCTGTTTACCTAGAGCCAGTGTCAATTATAGAATAGTATCAGTTATGTCACAATCAGTAGAACTCTCAGTCAATTACAGAACTTAGTAGAAATCAATCAGTTACAAAACTCAAGAAAACTCAGTAAACTCAGTCTCAGTCCAGTCAAGTTCAGAATACTCAGCTTAGTGTCTTTCAGGTGGGAGTAGGATTCAGCATCGAGTGAACCCAAGGATGATGTCTCACCTACCAGTAGAGGGTGTGATTCTTAGAAGAAATCCTTGCGTTCCAGAACTACGTAGACAGTGTAGGTTGAGACATCAAACCTTCCAGTTGAGGGTTGATGAAGTATTTTAACCTGCCAGATAAGGGTTCCACTATTCTTATTAGAGCACCTGCCAGATGAGTGTAACTATCAAATTGTATTTACCTATGGAACAATACAGACACCCTTCTAATTGGGGTTACAGATTGGACCCCAATTCAGTTATTTTATCATATTTGGGGCATGTTTGTTAGATGACTACCTCCCACACTCTCTATTTCAATCTTCAGAATAGAACCTAGTTCAGTTCTACAGAATTAGGACTGTCAGATACAGTAAATTAGTATCAATAATTTAGTTATCAATAAATTTAGATTATCAGTTATTCATTATCAAAACTCAGTATTTAGCTTCAGAAAAGCTCAATTATAGTATTACATACTCAATATTTACAGTAGTTATAGATTATCCATGTACTCTCATGTTTAGTTACTCTGAATCATTCTGTTAGTTATTGTTCATGCATATGAAACCTTGCATTCAGTCTTATCCCATCTATCATACCAGTACATTCCATATACTGACACATATTCTTTCTTTGCATTATGATGTCTCATATCATAGGTTCGGATGCTCAGGTTCCTGAACGAGCATAGATAAATCCAAATTCAAACAACAGTAGTTTTAGCAATAAGTCCTCATCATTCGAGGATATTTTTTTATTTTATTTTATCAGTATACCATGTATTTCAATAAATGGAATTAGTTGGGGGATTGTCCCATCATCTCCACTTTTAGACAGTTATAGTTAGATGCTTTTCAGACTAGTTTTCAGACAGTATTTAGTTTTACAGATTATTATTTCAGTTTGATATTTTTAGTAGTATTTTAGATGTTTGAACCTTATGGTATTTTAGCCTATTTTCCAAATTTATTACAGTATTTTTATTCAGTGCTCACAATAAATATCAGACATGGGATAGCTTGTTGTCCTTCGAGGTCATAAGCCCTGTGTAGCATCCGGGGTATAGAATCGGTGCATTACAAATTATGTATCAAATCCTAAGGTTCAACAGTGTCCTAGAAAGTCTGAAAGATACATCTAGTAGAGTCTTGTGCATGGATGTGTAGTGCGCCACACTTACGGATAGGAGGCTATGAGATATTTTTAGAAATAGTTTCCCTTCTTTCTGTGTTCATATCATGCGAGTGGGCATGAATTAAGTTAAACTCTCAGTCTAATCTATTTATTCCTTTCATTTATAGAACATGCCTCCTAAAAGGACTAATAAAAGAAGAATCAGAAATCTGTCAGCACCTCAGCCCATTCAGGTAGATCACTTGGACGAGCATGTCTCCTATGTAGAGTTCAGAGCTGCATTTACTACTCTATCCAATTTTGTAGCTACTCAAAATGAAAGACCAACTGTTGTTCTATCTAATCAAGTGCCAATACTACTGCAGCCAGGATTCGGGACTTCACTTGAATAAATCCTCCCCTATACTCAGGATCTAAGTCAGAAGAGCATCCATAAGAGTTCCTCGATCAGGTTCAGAATGTCACATATATCATGAGAGTGACTTCCAGTGAGAGTGCTGAGCTAGATACCTATCAATTATAAGAAGTAGCTTATACATGGTTTAAGCAGTGAAAGTTAGATAGGAGAACAGATGCAGATCCCTTAGAGTGGGAAGAGTTCTCTACTGCCTTCCTAGATAAATTCTTTCCCTTAGAAGAGAGAGAAGCCAAGGTGTTAGAGTTCATCAACCTCAAGCAATGCAGTATGAGTGTGAAAGAGTATTCCTTAAAGTTTACTTAGTTAGCCAGGTATGATCCACATATAGTGGAAGACAGTAGGTCCAGAATAAGCAAGTTCATATCTGGGGTGTCAGATAGTGTGGTTAAGGTATGCAGAACAACGATATTGATTAAGGATATGGACATATCTAGGATTATGGTCCACGGTCAGCATATATAAGAGGCTATGATCAGAGAGAGAGAGAGAGGAAAAACAATAGAGCTAGAATAGGAGGCTTCAATTTCAATCAATCTAAGTCAGAGGGTGGTAACCGTTCCCAGTTTCATAAAAAATCTTCAGATCCAGCTCCGTCCTCATCTATTGCACCAGTTCTTAGGTTCAGAAATGGTAACAAGGATAGGGCACCAGACTCTAAATCTTAAGGTAGTGTCATCAGTGCTCAAACAAATCCTCTTTGTCAAACTTATGGTAAGAACTATTAGGGTGTCTGCAGATCTGGCAGTGATGTTTGTTTTGGGTGAGGCAAGCTCGGCAATAGAGTCATAGATTGTCCTCAGTTAGGTTCTTAGGGTCAGTATAATTATCCTTCAGCTCAGTCAGGTCACCCGAATCAGCATGGTGCCGCCTTCAGTGCCACCAGTGGACAACGCCCAAATAGGATTTATGCACTTCAGTCAAGGAAAGATCAGGAAAGTTCTCCTGATGTGGGCACTGGTACATTACAGATCTTCTATTTACATGTTTATGCCTTATTAGATCTAGGAGCTTCTCTTTTTTTTGTAACTCCTTACATAGTAGTCGACTTTAAAGTTAAACCAGAACCATTCTCAGTCTCTACCCTAGTGGGTCAGTCTATTACAGCCTGACGGATATACAGGAACTATCAAGTTATGATATCTCAAAAGGTCACGTCAACAGACTTAATAAAATTAGAGATGACAGATTTTGATGTCATTCTCGGGATGGATTGGCTCCATTCATGCTATGCCTCAGTTTATTGTAGAAATAGAATTGTTCATTTTTAGTTTCTAAATGAACCAGTCCTTAAATGGAGGGGTAGTACTATAGCACTTAAGGGTCAGATGATTTGATACCTTAGAGAGAGAAAAATGATATCCAAGGGATGTATTTATCATCTTGTACAAGTCAAGTACTCTAGTTCAGAAACTCCCAGTCTTGAGTCAGTTCCTGTTGTAAATGAATTCTCAGATCTGTTTCCTGAAGATCATCCTGGAGTTCTTCCTGATTAACTTCGGAATAGACCTTCTTCTAGATACTCGGCCCATATCTATTTCTCCATATAGAATGGCTCTAGCAGAACTTAAGGAGTTAAAAAAACAGTTAAATGATCTCCTAGATAAGGGACTCATCAGACCCAATATCTATCTATAGGGCTCACTAGTCTTATTTGTGTGCAAGAAAGACCGCTCCCTCAGAATGTGTATAGACTACCATCAGTTGAACAAACTCACAGCCAAGGACATATATCCACTTCCTAGAATCGATGACTTAGTTGAAAAACTTCAGGGTTCTAGTTACTTTCCTAAGATAGATCTCATATCAGGCTATCATCAGCTTAGAGTTAGAGAATGTGACATTCTGAAAATATCTTTCCAAACCCGGTATGGTCACTTCGAGTTTCTAGTTATGTCCTTTGGTCTTACTTATGCCTCAACATCTTTCATGGACTTAATGAACCGCGTGTTCAAGCAGTACATGGACATGTTTGTTATAGTCTTTATCGATGACATTTTTGTCTATTCTTGTAATGAGAATGATCACGCAGACCACCTCAAAATTGTACTTCAGACTCTCAGAACTCATCAGTGGTTTGCCAAATTCAGTAAGTGTGAATTTTGGCTAAGGTAAGTAGCATTCCTTGGTCATAGTATATCCAGTGATGGCATTAGAGTTGATTCTGAAAAGACCAAAGCAGTGAGAAACTGGCCTAAACCCATCTCTCCTTCAGATATCAGGAGTATTTTAGGTTTAGCTGGCTATTACCATTGATTTGTTGAAGGATTTTTGTCTATTGCATCCCTTATATCCAGATTGACTCAGAATAAAGTCAAGTTTCAGTGGTCAGATTCATGCAAGAAGAGTTTTCAGGAGTTGAAGACTCGACTTACCTCAGCCCTAGATTTGACTCTACCAGATTGTTCAAATTCTCTTGTTGTGTACTGTGATGCATCTAGAGTAGGTTTGGGTTGTTTCCTCATGCATAGAGGTAAGGTCATAGCCTACGTTTTTAGAAAGTTTAAACCCCATGAGAAGAATTATCTGACTCATGATCTTTACCTAGCAGCTGTAGTGTTTGCCTTAAAGATTTGGAGGCACTATTTGGATGGGGTGCATGTAGATGTGTTCATAGACCACAAAAGCTTGTAGTATGTGTTTTCTCAGAAAGATTTGAATTTGCGTCAAATAAGGTGGTTAGAGTTATTGAAAGATTATGAAATGAATGTTTTATATCATTCAGGCAAAGCCAATGTAGTGGCTGATGCTCTCAGTAGACTGTCTATGGGTAGTGTTGCTCATGTTGAGGATAGTAAAAAGAAGTTAGCTTAGGAAGATCATCATCTTGCCCGACTATGTGTCCTCTTAGTCGATTCAACAGAGGGTAGTGTATGAGGGGAAAATAGTTCAGCATCATCTCTAGTTTCCAAAGTGAAGGAAAAGCATGGTAGAGATCCCAGTCTAGTGAAGTTGAAAAAGTCAATCAGAGATTAGAAAGTAGAGGTTTTCTCCCAAGGGGGATATGGTGTATTGTATTGCCAGGGTCGGCTAGGTGTGCTAGGTGTAAATGACAAAATGTAGGGAATTTTTGCAGAAGTGCATGGTGCGCATTACTCTATATATCCAGGGGCCATTAAGATGTACCGTGATTTATGGGAGATCTATTGGTGGAGTGGGATGAAGAGTGATATTGCAGAGTTTGTAGATAAGTACTTTACGTGTTAGTAAAATAAGATTGAACACCAGAAGCTTAGTGGGTTAATGTAGAAGTTTAGTATTCCCACATGGAAGTGGAAGAAGTGAACATGGACTTTGTGATGGGTTTGCCTCATACTCGTCATCAGCATGATTCTATTTCGGTTATAAAAAACCAGATGATAAAATTAACTCATTTCTTTCTAGTTCATACTTCCTATTCAGCCGAGGACTATGCCAAACTCTATATTATAGAGTTGGTCAGGTTACACGGAGTTCAAGTAAATATTATCTCAGATAGAGGTACCCAGTTTACGTCTTATTTCTGGAAAGCATTCCAAAAGGGTCTTGGTACCCAAGTTCACCTCAGTACAACTCTCAACCCTCACTCAGATGGTCAAGCAGAAAGGACCATTTAGACTTTAGAAGATATGCTAAGAGCATACGTTATCGATTTTAAGGGTTGTTGGGATGACCACTTTCTTTTGATCGAATTTGCATACTATAACGACCCGATTTGCTGAATCAGAATGCTACATGGTGCTCATGATCCTGAGGGACCACAAAGTAACCCATGACTAATATCTATACCTGTATACTGCATAAGATAACTTAATAATGTGGAAACATGCACTGAAAGGCCACAAGGTTCAATACTGAACATAAATAAATGATATAAAATCTATGTGGGGTAATAGAATACCCAAAACAAAATTAAAAATACTGAAGTCTGAACATGATAGTCTGTATCTAGTCTGCATCTAGTCTGAAAGCCTCTACTGTCTGAAGAATCTGAATAAGGAGTTGATGGGACATATCCCCAACTAACTCCAACTAATAAGCTAATCAATGATATAATAGAAAATCATTATGTCCTCGAAGGATGATGACTCACTTCTACTCTAATTGCTGAAATTAGAATCTACTGCTGATCTGGAACTCGTGTCTCTGAACCTATGGTATAACATAGAAAGAAAGCACCATAGCACGAATGCATTTGTACATATGTATCGAGTATACATCTGAGGTAGGATATATGCAATGGTTCACATGCATGAATAATGCTAAATGACTGTCTAACATGAATATGAGAATATATGCATAAATACGTAACTGTAACTGATAATGTGATTTCGTGATTTCTGAGTCTGTATACTGATAAGGTGACATGCTTGTACCTGATATGACTGATAACAAGAAGGACTATATATGAATAATGATGATAACATGGGTGACTGTATTTGACAGTCCTAAATCTGATGGAACTATCTGAGTTCCATATTGTATCTGAGTTGACTGTATTTGACCGTCCTAAAATCTGAAGAACTATCTGAGTTCTATTAATGAGACTGATTGACTATATCTGATAGACCTGATTCTGTTACATGAAACTGTGGGAAGTAGTATCTAACCTACATGCCCTAAATATGCTATAATAGCTGAGCTGGGGTCCAATCTATGCGCTGATTGGAAGGGTGTCAATACCACGCCCCTGGTAAGGACAACATATGAGTTACCCTTATATAACAGGTAACTCTAGAGAGAACGGTGGGAAACCTCACATAATAGGTTAAGCCACCTCATCTACCCACATATATCAGGCTACGATGTCTCAACCTTTGCTGGCTACATAGTTCTGGAATGCAAGGATTGCTTCTAGGAATCACACCCTCGTATAACAGGTGATTCCCCATCCTTGGGTTCACTCGGTGCTAATTCATACTCACATATGAATGGAAACTGAACATGGTTTACTGAACTGAACTGAGCATGGACTGAGTTACTGAATTTTCGTAACTGACGGAATACTACTAATATCTGACAACTGACTGAGTCATGAGATCATGGAGATTTTTCCTCAGTCATAAGACTATCTGAAGTCTAAGAGTTCATATCTTGACTGAGAGTATCGTGAAAACATGACATGGATGTAGGCACACAACTAATATTTTAGGTACAAGTACATCTAGGACTCGTTGGAAGGAAACTGACATGACTTGATATTCTTGAATACATGATAATCACCACAATACATTTATTGAACAATTTCATCAAACTTCTAATAGGCATAAACTTGTACATTTATGGGGATTTTCATGTATCATGCTTGGTAGGAAAATTTCCTTCATCTAGGCATTTTATCAAACATATGGTAGACATAGTACATGTAAACATCATGGTATAGCAATTAAACATCATGGTATAACAATTAAACATCATGGTTCACTTCCAATTTCATCATCCAAGGTTTTAGTCACTTCCAAGTAGGAATACTAAACTCCTGCATAGGACCAGTAGACTTGTGATGCTCTATCTTAACTTGCTAATATGTAGAGCACTTAGCCACAAATTCTGCAATATCTTTCTTTATCCCACTCCACCAATAGATCTCCCGCAAGTCTAGGTACATCTTAGTGGACCCTGGATGAATAAAGTAACATGCACCATGCGCTTCTGCAAGAATTCACCGCCTTATGTCATCTACCCCTGGAACATATACACTACCCTGACAACGGAGGACACCATCTCCCTGTTTGGAGAAAACCTCAACTTTCTGATTCTAGATTGACTTTTTCAACTTGACTAGGATGGGATCTCTATCTTGTTTTCCTTTCACCTCGGAAACTAGAGATGATTTTGAACTACTCTGAACACATACGCCATCCTCTGAGGAATCGACTAAGAGAACGCCTAGTCTAGAAAGCTGGTGGACTTCCTGGACTAAATTTTTCTTACTATCATCAACATGAGAAAAACTACCCAAAGAAAGTCTACAAAGAGCGCCGGCCACTACATTGGCCTTAACCGGATGATAGATAACACTCATGTCATAATCTTTCAAAATCTATATCCACCTTCTCTGATGAAGTTTGATATCTTTTTGAGAAAATACATACTGAAGGCTTTTATGATCTGTGAAGATATCTACATGAACACCGTATAAATAATCCCTCCAAATCTTCAAGGAAAATACTATGGCTTCTAATTCAAGATCATGAGTAGGATAATTTCTCTCATGGGTTTAAGTTGTCTGGAGTCGTAGTCTATGACCTTACCATTCTATATGAGGACACAACCTAAAACCACTCTATATGTATCACAATATACTATGAAACCATCCGAACCGTCTGGTAATGCTAGAACTGGAGCTGAGGTGAGTTTAGTCTTAAATTCTTGAAAACTTTTCTCACATGGATCTGACCACTGAAACTTGACTTTCTTCTGAGTCAATCTGGACATAGGGGATACAATAAAAGAAAATCCCTCAATAAACCATCTGTAATTACCAGCTAGACCCAATAAACTCCTGATATCTGATGGAGAGACAGGGCGAGGCCAGTTTCTTAACACTTCGGTCTTTTGAGGATCTACTCTAATGACATAACCAGAAATAATATGACCAAGGAATGCTACTGATCTTAGCCAAAATTCACGGTTACTAAATTTGGTGAATAACTGATGATTTCTGAGAGTCTGAAGTACTGGCCTGAGATGGTCTGCATGATCGCACTCAGTGCAGGAATAAACCAGAATATAATCTATGAAGACTATGATGAACATCTCCAAGTACTTCTTGAACACACGGTTCATCATGTCCATGGAAGCGTCTGGGGCATTGGTAAGACCAAATGACATGACTAAAAATTTGAAGTGACCATACCGCGTACGAAAAGCTGTCTTTGGGATGTCATCTTCTCTAAATCTGAGATGATGATAGCCAGATCTGAGGTCTATCTTAGAGAAATAAGTGTCACCAACAAGTCATCGATTCTGGGAAAAAGATACTTGTTCTTGACCATAAATTTATTGAGTTGACGGTAATCTATACACATTCTGAGTGAACCTTCGTTCTTGCGCACGAATAAGACTGGTGCGCCCCACCGGGAAATGCTGGGTATGATGAATCCCTTATCTAATAGATCCTTTAACTATTGTTTTAGTTCCTTGAGTTCTGCTGGTGCTATTCTGTATGACGGAATAGAGATAGGCTGTGTGTCTGAAAGAAGATTAATACCAAAGTCTATTTCCCTTTCGAGAGGAATTCCTAGAAGATCTTTGGAAAAGATATCTGAATATTCATTCAGTATTGGGACTGATTCGAGACTGGGAGCCTCAGAATTGGAATCTCTAATATGAACTAGATGATAAATGCATCCCTTAGGTATCATTTTCCTTGCCCGAAGGTATGAAATAAGTTGACCCCTGAACACTGAAGTACTACCCCTCCACTCAAGGACGGGTTCATTCAGGAACTAAAAACAAATTATTCTGTTTCTAGAGTCGACTGTGGCATAATAGAAATGAAGCCAATCTATGCCGAGAATGATATCAAAATTAGTAATCTCTATTTCGACTAAGTCTACTGAAGTAACTTTGTGAAATATTATAATATATCAGTTCCTGTATACCCACCGGGCTATGATGGTTTTACCCACTGGGGTAGAAATTGAGAAGGGCTCTACTTGAATTTTGGGACTGATCCCAAAATCAACTACTATATAAGGAGTAACAAAAGACAAGGAAGCTCCTGGATCTAGCAAACCATAAAAATGCACGTGAAAGATCTATAACGTACAAGTAACTACATCAGGAGAACTTTCCATATCATGTCGAGTCTGAAGAGCATAGAGACGATTTGGGCATTTCCTGCTAGTAGCACTGGAAGTGGCACCCTACTGATTTGGGTGACCGGACTGAGCTGATGAGCGATTCTGTTTACCCTGAGGACCTAGCTACGGACAATCTCTAACTCTATGTCTTAGCTTGCCACAACCAAATAAAATCCCACTACCTGCTCTACATATACCCTGATGGTGCTTACCGTAAGTCTGGAAAAGATCATAGGTGCGGGCACTACCAATACTACCTTTGGTCTTAGAGCCTGGTTCTCTATCTTTGTTACCCTTTATGAACTTAGGAACTAGAGCACTGGCTGTAGAGGGAGGTGGAACTGATGACTAAGGACAAAACTGAGAATGGTTTCCTCCTTCTAATTTAGGCTGAGCGAAGTTGAAACTACCTGACTTTGCTTTCTTATTCTTCTTTTCCCTCTGCTTAATTTTCTGCTCTTCTATCTATTGAGTATGGGTCATAAGTCTAGCTAAGATCATATCACTATTTAGCATGGCGGATCTGCACTCATTAACCATGTTGTCGTTCACCTCTGAAGTGAACTTACTCATCTTGGATCTACTGTCTGCAATAACATGAGGGGCATACCTGGATAATTGAGTAAACTTAAAAGAATACTCTTTCACTGTTATATTTCCCTGACTGATGTTGATGAACTCTAGCACCTTGGTTTCTCTAGGATCTTTGGGAAAGAATTTGTCTAAGAATGCAGTGACAAACTCCTCCCACTCTATAGGACCTGCATCATTTGATCTTTTAGACTTCCACTGTTTGAACCAAGTATGAGCCACATCCTACAACAGGTATGCAGCTAGCTCAGCACACTCAATAATAGTTACCCCCATGGTGTCTATCACTTTTTGAACTTGATCTAAGAATTCCTGAGGGTCTTCATCTACCTTAGACCCGAGGAAGGTTGGACGATTCATTCGGGTGAAGTCCCAAATTCTTGTTGCGGCTGAGTTGGCCACTAGGTTGGATGGAATAATTGTTGGCTGTTCATTATGAGCATTGACTGATTGACAAAGAGTGGTAAATGCGGTCCTGAACTCCACATGAGAAACATGATCACCCAAAGGTTCTTCAAGATGAGGGGCTGACTGATTTTCATTTTTTCTTTTAGGAGGCATATTCTGTAGAATAAAGGGTGAAATAGATTAAACTGAGAGACTGACTTGTGATTAGGCTCATAGGCACGACATGAATACTAAAAGAGAGGAAACTATTATTAAAATATCACATAGCCTCTTGCACATAAATGTGGTGTGCAACACACCCATGCACAAGACTCTACTAGATGTTGCTTTCAGACTTCCTAGGACTCTATTGAACCTTAGTCTTTGATACTAAGTTTGTAATGACTCAATTTGCTAAACCGGAATGCTAAACGATGCTCATGACCCTGAGGGACTACAAGCTAACCCATGACTGATATCTGTTCCTGTATACTGCATAAGATAACTTAATAGTGTGGAAACATGCACTGAAAGGCCATAAGGTTCAATACTGAACATAACTGAATGATATAACATCTGTGTGGGGTAATAGAATACCCAAACCAACACTAAAAATACTGAAGTCTGAACATGATAGTCTGTATCTAGTTTGCATCTAGTCTGAAAGCCTCTACTATCTGAAGAATCTGAATAAGGAGTTGATGGAACATGTCCCCAACTAACTCCAAATAATAAGCTAATCCATGAGATAATAGAAAATTATTATGTCCTCAAAGAATGAGGACTCACTTCTACTCTGACAGCTAAAATTGGAATCTACTGCTGATCTGGAACTCGTATCTCTGAACCTATGGTGTAACATAAAAATAAAGCACCATAGCACAAATACGTCAGTACATATGTACCGAGTATACATGTGAGGTAGGACATATGCAATGGTTCATATGCATGAATAATGCTAACTGGCTGTCTAATATGAATGGGAGAATATATGCATAAATACGTAACTGTAACTGACAACGTGATTTCATGATTTCTGAGTCTGTATACTAATAACGTAACATTCTAGTAACTGATATGACTGATATTATAAAGGAATATATCTGAATAATACTGATAACATGGGTGACTGTATCTGACAGTCCTGAATCTGATGGAACTATCTGAATTCTATACTGTATCTGAGTTGACTGTATTTGACCGTCCTAAAATCTGAAGAACTATCTGAGTTCTATTACTGAGATTGATTGACTGTATCTGATAGACCTAATTCTGTTACATAAAACTGTGGGAAGTAGTATCTAACCAACATGCCCCAAATGTGCTATAATAGCTGAGCAGGGGTCCAATCTATGCCCTTATTGGAAGGGTGTCAATACCGCGCCCCTGGTAAGGACAACATATGAGTAACCCTCATATAACAGGTAACTCTAGAGAGAACGATGGTAAACCTCACATAATAGGTTAAGCCACCTCATCTATCCTTATATAGCAGGATACAATGTCTCAACCTATGCTGGCTACATAGTTCTGGAACGCAAGGATTGCTTCTAGGAATCACACCCTCGTATAACAGGTGATTCCCCATCCTTGGGTTCACTCGGTGCTAATTTGTACTCACATATGAATGGACATTGAACATAGTTTACTGAACTGACCATGGACTGTGTTACTGAATTTCCATGACTGACAGAATACTACTAATATCTGACAACTGACTGAGTCATGAGATCATGGAGATTTTTCCTGAGTCATAAGACTATCTAAAGTCTAAAAGTTCATATCTTGACCAAGAGTAACATGAAAACATGACATATATCCAGGCACACAACTAATATTTCGGGTACAAGTACCCCCAGAATTCGATGAAAGGAAATTGACATGACTTGATATTCTTGAATACATGATAATCACCATAATATGTTTATTGAAGCATTTCATCAAACGTCTAATAGGCATAGGCTTGTACATTTATGGGGATTTTTATGATATCTTGCTAGTTAGGCAAATTTCCTTCATCTAGGCATTTTATCAAACATATGGCAGGCATAGTACATGTAAACATCATGGTATAGAAATTAAACATCATGTTATAGCAATTAAACATCATGGTTCACTTCCAATTTCATCATACAAGGTTTTAGTCATGATATTTCATAAATCCTTATCTATACTAATCAACCTACATAGAATTTATCATCAAATCATGGAATAGAAATCAATTCCTCACTTATCAACATGAAAGACAACATACAAAGCATGAACACATGAAGAAATCCATAACTTGTAGTTGAAAAGGGATTCCTGGAATTCATGGATGAAAGGAGCCCATTAATGAACACTATGCATACCTTAGATCATAATTTCGTGAAGATTGATGGTGAAACCATCCTGATTTTGAATCCCCAATAGAAACCCTATCTTATTCTTGAGATAAACTTGAGAGAAACTTGAGAGAAACTTATGTGTTTTGGGTGAAAAGTTGCTGAATCACATGTTAAAGTGCTTAAATAGGGGTAGGAAGTTGACCTTTTTAAACCTGGAAACGTCATTAAATTTTTAGTAAAATTTTGCGAATTGGGTCCTTGGCGCGATGCGGCGTTATCGCGCCGTGTTACTGGAAATTGACAATTAGGAAATTGCATGGTGGCGCGACATAGAGCTATTGCGTTGCCACCTTGTCTGCGATCTGGAAGTTTGGTGCGACACGCCAGTATCATGGAGAAACACTGGAATCTAACAATTTCCATTTGAGCTATCTCCGCGATGCGTTGAAGGCTCAGGTCAAACACTATTGCACTAAAAAGGACCTAACTCTTTGCTCGGGTGTCGGATTTGGGCGAATTATATATCGATGGATAGATTATTCAATTTACCATGTGCATAAGAATGAATTATGATTTCAAAGCAAGTTATAACAACCTTGAGATGATTTTCAAGATAAGAAAAAGCTCGGGTATTACATGATCTTTATGATAAACCCTTCAATTTGCAAGTTGATTTATGTATCCATTATAACTATATGTGTTGATTATTGTATGATCTAAGCATGCTCCCCATGTGTTTGATAAAATGCCTATATGAATAAAATAGTGCCATTATAACGTGATAGCATGTATATCCATTCATGTATGAGTAAATGCATTACAAGTGTTTGCTAAAATGTCTTAATGAGTGGATTGTGATCAAGTAGCCATTACTATGTTTTCAAGATTAAGCTATGCTTTACTTCTCATGCTATCGAGTCCTGGGGGTATTTAATACCCATTAACTTTTTTGTTTACCTAGAGCCAGTGTTAATAATAGAATATTATCAGTTATGTCATGATCAGTAGTACTCTCAGTTAGTTACAGAACTCAGTAGAGCTCATTCAGATACTGAACTCAGAAAATCTCTGTAAACTCACTCTCAGTCCAGTCCATTTCAGAATATTCAATTCAATGTATTTTAGTTGGGAGTAGGATTTAACATCGAGTGAACCCAAGGATGAGAGATCACCTGCCAGTAGAGTGTGTGATCATAAGAAGCAATCCTTGCATTCTAGAACTACGTAGCCAGTGTAGGTTGAGCTATCAAACCTTCCAGTTGAGGGTTGATTAGGTGTTTTAACCTTCTAGATGAGGGTTCCACCATTCTCATTAAAGTACCTGCCAGATGAGGGTAACTCTCAGCTTGTCTTTACTCGTGGTACGGTACTGACACCATTCCAATTGAGGTTACAGATTGGACCCTAATTTAGTTATCTTATATTATTTGAGGCATGTTAGTTAGATGATTACCTCCCATAGTCTCAGTTTCATTCATCAAAATAGAACTCAGTCCAATTCTAAAGAATCACGACTATCAGACATAGTAAATTTGTATCATTAATTCTATTATTAGTAACTTCAGATTATCAGTTACTCAGTATTTAGCTTCAGAAAAACTTACTTATAGTATTCATGAATATGCACAGTATTGCATACTCAGTATTTACAACAGTTATAGATTATCCACGTACACTCTTGTTCAGTTACTCTGTATCATTAAATCAATTATTGTTCATGCATATGAACCCTTGCATTCAGCCTTACCACATCTAGCATACCATCACATTCCATGTACTGACACATACTCTTTATTTGCACTATGATGTATCATATCATAGGTTTAGATGCTCAAGTTCTTGATCGTGCATAGACAGATTCAGATTCAGCCAACAGTAGATTTAGCAGTGAGTCCTCATTATTTGAGGATATTCTTTTATTTCATTTTATCAGTAGACCCAATATTTCAGTAGATGGAGTTAGTTGTGGGATTGTCCCATCAACTCCACTTTTAGAAAGTTACAGTTAGAGGCTTTTCAGACTAATTTACAGACACCATTTAGTTCTATAGATTATTATTTCAGTTTGATATTTTCAGCAGAATTTTAGATTTATGAACCTTAGGGCCTTTTAGCCTATTTTTTGTATTTATTACAATATTTTTATTTAGTGCTCACAATAGATATATGGGATAACTTGTGATCTTTAGGGGTATCTAGCACCGTGTAGCGTTCGGGGTGCAGACTTGGAGCGTTACATTATACCAAACAAAACTGGAATCAAATACATTAACTCTACATACTATCTACAAAGACTCTACTTGTATTGACTATAGGTAGCCGAGACATGACCCCAACTATCCTAAATCAATACGAATTAATAAAGAAAACAAAATACTACACAGACTTTTACAGACTTGAGCCCTTGTATTAAAATGACTCATCACCTGCTGACTGGAAGCTACAACTGTCAGATTCTGATATGCACACTACAACTTGTACCTACATTATTTTACAATGTAGAACATAGACATATATGTTGATCAGTGCTCTTGGAATGTACTAAGCATGTGGGGTTGAATGCATAAGTAAAATAATATCTCAATGTTTATATAAACTTGTAAAAAGATGCATGCGAAGTGTAAATGTCTAACATTGGGTTGAATAACTAAAATATTAAGATCATAATCATGAATAATAAAGCTTACTATATAAATCTTGTGATCCATAACACTTAGTTCTAAAAGTTGTACTTCTACTCTTTCTATTGGTGGAATAAGTAGGACTGAAGTTAAGTCTACTTTCAAATAATGCAGACTATGCATAAAAAAGGACTCACATTTATATCCGTAAAATGAAAGCTGAAATCTAATAGCGAATGTCTTATGTAAAACAATATCTGAAATAAATTGTGAGCCTTTACACTTAGTTTCTAAAAGAGGTTCTGTTATTCTACCTTAGGACTAAGGAAGTTTCTTCTAAAATCTTTTTTGTTAGGGAGGTTTTTATAACCGACATACACTTTGTTAGCTATCATAGTGTCCAAAATCTATTTCCCCTAAGGGGAAAACATCACATTGGGGATAGGTATCATACTCTTGCAAAGGAGTATAACTTGAGCTGAGTGATCAAAATTTGTATCTGCATCCATATATATGGGTACAATCTGATAATATAAACCCACATTGGCTCATAGTTCTAGGGTATGTGAACTAGGACACATACTCAACTCGGTGCTAAATACTACTCCCTTTAATCTATATGCTCATTATGTAGGAAATCCACTTTAAAACTAGCATAAGGGTTTATAATGAAAACCAATTAACGCATCTGTTCGCTTAAACTTTAATCAAATATGTAACGTGGATTCCATATTTTAGCTGAGGATTAAAAGATCAAATCTTTTCTTAAAATCTAAATATAAGATAGTCATAGGTTTCTTAAAATAAAAATCTTCTTAAAATATCAATACTCAACTTACGGCTTAAAACCCATGCTTTAACTCATGTCAAATCATCACAAGGTTCATGCTTGATAATAAAAATCTTGAAATTTCTTTAACAATTCTAGTCACGACAATGAAATTCAATTCTCTATATATGTAAAACCAAGCCAAACATATGGACATGAAAAAATAGAGATGCAATTCAACACCAAATATCACTTGTAATTTCATAAACATCAAATAATGAATATTGGGTATAAACCCTATACTACAAATCATGTATATTCATGTAAATTCAAATTTAAAAGATAGTTTTGGGCACAAGGATTAAATAAGTATCCTTGTTAATAACCCCACATAACTTAATTGGTTTGATTTTGAAATTGAAAGCTTGACTTGGAAGCCTTAGGAATGTTCTTGAATTCTTTTCTTGAAGTTCTTGAACCAGGAAACTAAAATTCTTGGTTATCTTGAAGAAATAATGGTGAAACTTTGGATTTGTTGGAGCTAAAGTTGAAGCCTTAGGGTTTCTTCAAGAGAAATTTTGGTGAATAATGAGTATATTCTGCTTAGAATAGGGTTAAATCTTCTGTTTTCACGATTTTGGGGTATGGAAAAAGTCTAAAATGCCCCTAGAAATTAAGATTCGCAAATGGAATGCTATTTAAATCTTCATCGCAACACAGTGATTCCCTCATTGCTATACTCACCGCAATGCAGTGCAATTGCGATGAGTCATTGGAAACTTATGATTACTGATTTGCCCTTCACCACGATGGTGACTTCTCCACAGCTATACTCACCATGATGAGGTCTAATCACGGTGAGATGCTATTTGGGAAATTCCAACGTGGTCCAAACCCTATACGAAAAATCTAAAACTTACCCAAGACATGCTACTTATAGCCGTAAACATGAATAAACTCAAAAACCATCATCTCGGAGTCCGGAAGGTCAACTTAAAATCCCTCAAAGTTAGAAGGTCTAAAAAATGGATGAGTCCTCAAAACATAGCTAATTTTTCTAACTTTTAGCCTCTCATGCAAGAACTAGGAGCTGAATTGAACTAAGAAAAGTATGGGGCACCACAATATCTCATCCTTAGAAACATTCGTCCTCAAATGAGGCTAGTTAGACTGAGAGTACTATACTAAGGTAACTAAGATCATAAACCGAACGTGCATGACTTGGAATGTGATTGCATATCTGAGTTTGAAACATGACATATGAACTGAATATCATAACTGAGCTGATTTATTGAATACATGCGCTGACATGAGAATGGTTATAAGGCTGAGATAGAAATGAGAGAGTCAACTTATGAGTAACTATTACTTTAGGATGGATGATTTCGTGAGGAAAATATGAGATATTTAGGACATGAAATCTTAGGGCATTACAACATCTTTTTTGTTGGATCATTCTTTCCCCGAATGATACCGACTTGGCTAAAATATTAAGGAAAGATTGAGAAGATGCGCAGGACACTTACGAACTGAATCATGACTGAATATTTGAATCTGAAACTGATGTATGATGTATGAACTGAGATGAATTCTCAAATTACATTTATCGAACCAATTACTTCTTGGAATGGCCTTACTCGCAAAACTTTGGGTAGTAAGACCAAACGAAATGTTGGAAATCTATAGGAGCTTATCTGCTTAATTGTTAAACTAGATCGCAGGCTCTATGGACCTAACCATATTGACTGGCCATACTCGAATGGAGTATTTCTCCAACAATCATATAAGAAATTCTAATAATATTATGGAGCAAAGAATTTTGGGCATATGATCAAGCCTAACTCAAAATCACGAGAGACAACATGCTACACCATAATAATAGTCTAAACCACATGATTCAATCTTCTATGTCTCTTCTAGATCTCACACCCTAAGAATAACATGCATTATCACTTCAACAACTAACTCTAAACTCTTACTATGGATTCATTACCGCATACTGCATTCCTTCACTTATATCCCAACATGAAATTCAAGGCTATCATTATAACCAAATGTGAACTTCAAGGCAAAGACCCAAAAAGGCATCATTCTAATATTCTCTAACTCTCTATCAATAGTAATTTTGTTATTCTATGCTTAAGCAGACATACCCAGAATTCTCAACTAGAAATGACATATACCAAAGATTTACCTCAATATTCCTTCATCCTTTAACCTTAGATCGAAAGCATAAATAATCTTTCTTAATGAGGGTCATCATACCCCTCTTATCTAAACCATTTCTTATCCATATAATCTTCACTATCCTAAAATAGAAAGAGGTCACTGAAGCGCTAACGCATAAGGACCTAATGCTTAAAAAGATAATATACATAACTTTGGCTCTTAACTGAGGCCAGAGGAATAGAATGTCAAATGCATGTATTCATTAAAGAGATCTAAACCGAGGGAACTCATGACATAAACTGAGTCTCGTTTATCATTAGGAGTGTAACATGAGTAGATACTATGATGAATGAAAACTTTGTACCGAGATAAGAAGGGGTTGGGCACCATCCTCCCTTACTATTTTTATACAACATATTAGAATTACAATAAGAATTTGGGGGCCTGACTTGGTTCCTTGTTGTATCATATTCCCTTTGGCATTAATCCATCATTCTAAGTCTGTGGAACCCTTTACTAAACTCTAATCAAAACTGCAATCACATTACTCTCGAGTCTGGGGTATAACAATACACATAAATAATAAACTAACCTTGAAAGACTACTTGAGAGTGGAAACCCACTACTAATACTTCTTTTAGCTTCAATAGTCATCATCATAGACTTACACTCTATTAACATAACAAACATACTTGCCTCACTAAACACATAATCATAGCCTACCAAGATCGCATCTCAAAATTATATTTTTTCCCAAACCATATGAATCAAAATCATACTTAAAATACTCACCACCAACTATTGATAACCTCAAACTACACTCTTGAATGGGTGTAAGCGGTCGTTGTCAATATAAAACCAAACAAGGTTGGGGTCGAATCCCATAGGGAATATGGTGTGAACTCAAGTTGTTTATGATTTAATTCATTGATAGTTTAACATTTCTAGAAATGGGGGTTGAAGTTTCACAAATAATTGTTTATCACTTTAATTTCGATGTTTGTAATCAAGATTTTATGAAATAACCAGAATTATGTTCACTAGGGCTTACGATACATGACAGATGCTAAAGTTGGATCAAGATTCTCATGGTGGTTAGGATAACAAGCTATATTTATCGATGATATGCTCAAATGTCTCTCGTCCTATTTAAGAATCTAATTTCCTAATCCTCTCGGACTTACGAAATCGCTTTTCACTGCCCAGATTTTACCTCAGGTTAATCAACCTTGTTACAATGCTGATTATTAAAAGAAGTATTTTCGAGTCCCTGTTCATAATTCACTTTCTACTGTATATGGTTTCTTTCTCAAGAAAATCAAAGTAGGTGTCTACGATTTGCAACCAATAGACATTAGTTAAAATCTCAGAATTATCAAGAAATCCTAAAACATATTGAATCTTGAGTATTTAGCACCTCATCACGACCTGACCCTAGATCCCATAATTTAGGTAATAGAGTTTAGACACTCAGGATGCAAAAAACGAAACATATTATTGAATTCATAATTGAGAATATTAACTTATAGAGATGGACAATAATTAGTGAATGATAGATTAGATCAAAAAGGAAAATCCCCAAAATAGTTGTATTGTTTGAATACAAAAAGATAGAGAAAGAAGTATCGGAAAATATTCTCCAAGACTCAAAGTATCGAACTCTCTTCAGAATAATGATGATGATGAATAATCACCCAAAAACCCTTAAGACAAAGCTTTAAATAGTTTACCCTAAATAAGGAAACAAAATAAAAGTTTCATCTTTTCCTTGGAATAGATGACTATATTCGTGACAGCTTGTCAAAAGTCTAACGACTTATCATTGATATCGTCAGCTCCTCTACAATTTTGGCTTTTGCTTTCTAAGGCTGACGAAGACGACAATGACGTATCAAGAGTTTGACGGCTTGTCACCAATGTCGTCAAAACTTTATCTCAACTTCCAAGTTCTGCCTAAGTCTGATGGTACTCCTGATGCCTTATCACCGGGATGATGAATTATCATGAATGTCGTCAGCCACACTTTTTCCTTTATTAGCTTCAAATTTCAGGCTTTTTTGCTTCCCTTATTATTGGTTCCTCTTCATCTCTACATTTACTGCAAAATCAAAGTAAACTAATCAAAACCAACTAAATTTGCTCAAGACGTTGCAATTATTTAGAGTTAAATATTTCAAATGTATTAGCATAGGATCACACATCAACACCCTCAACTTAAACAATTGCTTGTCCTCAAGTAACCATAACATCACTAAGAGAATACAAAGTACAATTTGGCAGCTAACTACTCATATCAGTTCAAAATACATTTACCATCTCCAAGGTGTATCAATTTTAAAGCTCACTATCAATGTTTTGAAGAACAACCATGCAACGCACAAGAATCAAGATACGACAAAAATTCAGAAATAACAACCAAGCTTATACCCAAATAACACTATCCTCACAAGTTAGTGATTAGCAACATACCTAGTATGCCCTCACAACAAAGAAATACCTTTTTCACTCATATCAAAATTAAAATACATAAACAGAGGGATACAATAAGACTCACTCTCAGAATAAACTTCCAAAAACTGCATGTCAAATGCGATAGGCTTGCCCTTATAGTCATTACCCAAGTCTTCAGACAGGTCTGTTAGGATCACTATAGGGCTTTTCTTAAGCTTGTAACATAGGCCAGGGGCTGGTATGATATTCGTAGATATTTTAGAGTGACTATGCCTCCTTGACACTACACTAAACTCTCGGGGTTTCAACTCACAACCTTCTTTTCTTCCTCTCTTTTATTGATCACATATGCTCAAGATGGATGCGGTCTTTTCAATTCTCATATTATATTTTTATCATCTTTTACACAGCTTTCTCTTTTCTTAGTCATTTTCACCGCACCCAACTTTTTATTTTTTTCTCTTATTCTTCCTCTCTTCATACTCATTTTGCATCACGCACCCCTATGATAGCCACCTTCAACTTAGAATGTTTGCCTAAGTCAAGGTGCACAGTGTCCAAGGAGGACCGGGGATAAAACAAGTTCATTGTGATGTAAACGGGAATGTAAGAGGTGTCGTAGAAAGAAATAGGCTAATTAGGCTCTAACAGGGATCAAGGTATATTATTCACATTGAGAAGGTCATTTAGGCTAAAAGTGGACTGAACAACAAATATGGCCTATGATTCTTTCCTAACTCCTATCCTATGACCATGGCAAGACTAATCGGGCAAGTTCTAGATTCAACACACAACGGGAATTGAGTAAGACCTTACACACACATGGCACACAAGTATTTTGCATATCACTACTTATTTAGTTCATGTACTTGTTTAACAAAGGTTATTCAGTTGCAGACCAATGCCATAAAAAGATGCACAGTGGTCACAAATGGATGTAATTCACACAGTAGACAATATATCAGACCAATGGAGAGGTACTCAAAAATCACAAAATAGGTTAACTGCCTCAAGTACTTGTATTACTCATAATTATCAAAAAAATATGCTAAAACAACAAACAACCCTACACCCTCAAGTTAAAATCAAAATTAAACTGCACTAAGGGTTAGGGTATACCCGAAGAAAATCAAGCACATGGATCCTGGGTCTTCAACCCTGCTACTACATCATATATTGTCTTCCCTCCCTCGGGAGCATCTGGCTTTGCAGTAGCAGGAGCCCTGCTAGATGAGGCACCTGCATCACTATCTTGGATGGCTGCCTACCATTTCTCGTTATCAACTAAGGACTCAATTTCTGCCCTTTTTAGATCCTTCTTCTCCTTATTCTTTCTTACACTCTTCTCTACTTTTCGCTCTTCATCACTGTTGAGCCTCTCTCTCTTTCCCTTTCCTTTCTTCTCACTTTTCTTCTTCTTTTTCTTTGGTGAATCTCTAGAGTGGTCAAGCATTGGAATTTGTTCCTCAGATTCATAGATAGCTTGACCTATTGACATCATAAATTGGTGCTGTTGTAACACCCCAACATCTTCTTTTACCTTGTCTAATGCTACTCTGAATTTCACAAGATCATCCCCTGGCATTTTGTTTGCCTGTGCCTCGAATCGGTTCTCTAAATCTGCAACCCGCTCAGGAAAAGTCACAAAAGGCTCAAGGGAAGCCTTTATTCTCTTGTACACTATAGCATCAAACTCTTTAGCAGAAGCATGTAGCTGTGCCTCACACCACTTGGCTTGCCTAGCCACTTTTCTGATATCAATCAGATGAAATGCAAATCCTGCTGATGCAGTAGGAACTGAGGAGCTGGCTTCAGTCTCAGGCACTGAACCTTCCTGTGCTGAAGAAGTTAGTGGTACAGTCTCAGAATCTTGCACTTCCACATTAGGTGCTAAATCGGCATCTGTAACTGGAGGATCTGCTGCTACCTCTGCACCTCTATCAAGTCTCAATCCTGGCTGATTTTTATCATACCGAATGGGGTTGTGAGTATTTCAGGAAGGAATGTCATCACCAACTCCTGTAATCTTTAGCACATTAGCGGCTCGGCATAACTCTTTAATAAGATAAGGAAAATGATAAGCAGTGTTGGTTCTCGACATCCTAATCTTTATCTCATCAGCAATGATTTCCCCGAAGTTTAGGGGGAGCTTCTTCACCATGCTTGCTACTAGGATAACTCATTCATCACCCAGAATGTTTTCTCCATCAGTGGGCATCAGCCAGATACGTACTATTCCCCACCAAAACTTTGCCTCTTGAGTCAAAGAAGACTTACAGATTCTCTTATTTAGGTTGGTCACCCATGATGGTTCTCCTTCGGCTATGATACTGGCCACCACATATGTTGTTTTGCTCGATTCTTAATCCGAGCATACACTGATGGTGCAGTGGCCTGAGGAGTGAAGTTGGGTCCATGCAAGAACCTATTGATTGTTCTGATTAAGACATAAACTCTGACACCCCTCACCTGCACTCTATCCAACAGGGGCTGGTCTGCTACTCTTTCACCTGGACTACACATGTTTTCTAGCTGAGCATGGTAGTTTGCGTAAAAATCCCCAACCAGTGCAGGGAAGAATGATCCTCCCCCTCCCGTGGTCCATCCCAAGGCATACACTTGGAACTTTTGTTCCACTGTAGGGTACCTACTCAACCATTGGGTGATAATCTACTTTTCTTCCTGAATTGGCCATTTAGCTCTTCTTCTATCAGTTCTGCGAAGCCGAGAAGTGAAGATGCCCTCTGCTTTGGGGATTTTCCATCTAGCGTTGTCTCTAACTTTAGGGTTCTTACATTTGATAAGTATTTCCCAAGATGGGGACTCTTTATCATCTTGTTGTTTAGTGGACCGGGATTTGAATGCTATTCCCTCAAACTCAGACTCCTCAAAACCTTCATGTTCCTCTTCTTTAGATTTAGCATGTTCAGACTCATACTATTCAGAACCCTGTTGCTCAGAAGCAGTATGATCAGAAGCTGTACTTTCTGATGGTGTTGTAGTATTAGTATCATCACTATCCTCTACTTCAATGGGTAGAGATGGTGAAGGTTTCTTCAGACTTTAATTCTTTTTTTGCTTCCTGAGCAGAGGCTCCTCCTCCTCGTAATCAGATTCCTCGTTGATGAGCTTATGACGTACACTTTCTTTGGTACCGTGTGACTCTTTCTTTTTGGTGCCATTATAAGGCTCCTGTAGCAGTAGAAAAACCACTGGTCAGTCCTCAAGAGTATAAGAACAAACACATTTATCATTTAGGCTTATTCATGCTTCAGGTTCAAGGTGTGACGACAATTCTTGATTAGACATCACGACTGTGATAGCTTATCACAATTGTCATCAACCTTAGACAGAACCTTTAAAATTTTTAACAACTTTTGATGACATTCTTGATAAGCCATCACAATTGTGATAGCCTATCATGAATGTCGTCAGCTCTTATTAGAACCCACTTTTGATTTTAACTCAATTTTTGGTCCTCATTATTTATTAAAATTCACTTGAATTCTTATTTGTGAGCTTTCTTTTTAAACCTTGGGCCTGCACAAAAAACCCTAGGTGCGATTTTTAGATCCTTTCCAAGTTGAAGATGGTTCAAGAATCTTGGGGACTTACGTTGTCATCTATCTATCACTTACCACAAGAAAGGAAGAGTTAAAGTAAAGAATACTTGATGGGGGCCCTTAATCTGATTACACGCATAAGAGGAAATAGGAAGTAGGAAGAATCTATTGATTGTGAATTGCAAACCCACACACAAGGGAACTTGTTTTCTTGAAGTGTTTTGCAAAGAGTAGAAAATAAACTAACTAAGGAAAGAAATAAACTAAAGGAAAAGAATTAAAACTAACAGAAATTTGGAAAGGTTCCTGTGCTGGGCCAGGTTGGATATGATTTAAAATGGGCCAAGAATTCAGCTTTTAAGGCTTTGGGATGACGACGACTTGTAATGGCTTATCACAAGTGTGACAGCCTATCATAAACGTCGTCACCCCTAAGCAGAGGTTGCCTGAAGTTTGTCCTAGCTGACGATATTTTTTATAGCTTATCACAGTTGTGATGGCTTATCAGAGATGTCGTCATGGCCTTTTACATGACCTCCTTATTTTAACATTCTCTGTACTAAATCCTAACAATAAAAGTAAAAACACTTGCTTAAACATAAAAACTTTGGGTTTCCTCCCAATAGCGCCTGATTTACTATCGCAGCACGACTTGGTTGCCTTGACTACTCAGACTTCACCAAGACAACCTGTTGATACCCCTTTACCATCATCATAGAAGACATCAACTATTGAGAAAATACTCATCTCATGTTGCTGAGTCATGGATGAGTGTGTTTTGAAGCGTGCTTCTTTCTCATTGAACCTGAACTTTAGCTCGTTCAACTCCATGTCTACTAGCACTCTCCCAGTTGCAAGTAATGGACTACCCAAGATGATGGGCACTTCAAAATCCACTTCGCAATCTAGGACCACAAAATCAGTAGGTACAACAAAATCGGCTACCTTTACCAAAACATCGTGCAGTATTCCCATAGGCCACTTCATAGATCTATCTGCCATTACCAACCACATATTTGTTGGGGTAGGCTCCCCCAAACCCAATTTCTTGTACACAACTAGTGGTATTAAATTTATACTGTCTCCCAGATCGCATAGTGCTTTTGTGAACTTCAGGGGGCCAATAGTACAGGGGATGGTAAATGTTCCCGGATCTGCCTTTTTCTGCACTAAAGACCTTGTAGAGATAGCGCCACAATGGAGAAGATTGTCCTCCGGCTCATGGCTAACCTTCCGTTTCTTAGTTACAAGGTATTTCATGAACTTTGTATAGCCTAGCATTTGCTCAAGTGCCTCAACCAAAGGCACATTAATTGTTAATTGCTTGAGCATAGCCATGAGTTTTATGAATTTGGCATCATCAGCCTTCTTCTTTGATCATTGAGAAAAGGGAGGCGGTGGTCTAGGGATAGATTTCAACACCACTTCCTCTTCCTTCTCCTTTTCCTTTTCCAAAGCATCAACAGAACTATCAAGCTTCTCAGACTCCATTGGTTTTCTCTCTCTGGATTCATCAACAACCACCTCACCATCTATAGATTTGCACACAGAAAGGCCAAGTAAGATCTTACCACTCCTAGTGGTAATCGCCATACATGAACCTTCATTCCGCGAATTCTGAACCGTATCACTAGGTAAAGTACCACTTTTTCTTTGGTTTAGTGTTGCGGAAAGTTGGCTCATCTGCTTCTCCAAATACTTGATAGAAGTAGAGTGTGAACTAACTAACTGACTTAGGCTAGAGAATTCACTCTTCATAGTGGTTACCCCTGAGTTCGTAGCCTCAACTCCCTTAAACAATTTTTCCATCATGTCCTATATAGGCATCTTTCCAGATCTAGTTGGTGCAACATCCCAACTTCCAGGAGGAACATACAAACCACTCCTATCATTATTGCTTCTCCAGTTTCCTTGCTCCCTATCTTTATAATCAGGCTTGTCATAAAAGTTTCGACCTTGATTCCCTTGTCTATTGCCTTGGAAACCCCCTAATTATTAACATAATTTGCCTCCTCATCTGCATCAATAGCAACAGTGCATTGAGATTCCACAACCTTAACCTTTTCAATCTTACCTGACAGCAAATGCTTGGTCAGCAAGTCCATCTGAGTCTTTAAGTGGTCCATGTATTGGTGTCACTCCTCATCCCTTCTGCGCTGCTCCGTAGTCATACCAGTAGAAATAGTTGGGATAGCTACCACAGAATCCCTGGTATGCCAAGTCCTACTCTATTTGGTTATTCTATTCAGGATGTCTGAAGCATCTGAAGAAGAAAGGTCAATGAATGAACCACCTGCAACATTATCTACAATTTTCTTTGTCACAGAGTTAAAACCTCTGTATAAATACTCCATCAAGTGCAAGTACGTCATGTTGTGGTTCGGACATTGTCCCATCTTCTTCTTGAATCTCTCCTAAGTTTCATACAATGCTTCAGTTGGGAGCAGCCTGAAGTTACTGATTTCATCCCTCAACTGTACCTTCCTGGAGTGTGGAAAGAACCATTCTAGGAATGCCTCTTTCAACTGTCTCCAGTTTGTTATAGAATTGGGCTCCAACTCATTTAACCACATTGTTTCCTCCCCAGACAGAGACAATGGAAACAATCTGAACTGGATCGCATTCTGGCTCACTCCCAGATTATCAAAAGATTTGCAAATGGTGATAAAGTTCACCAAGTGCATTTTTGGATCATCACCAGGCAAGCCTCCAAA
Organism: Capsicum pubescens; assembly: GCA_030864215.1. Classification (NCBI taxonomy): domain Eukaryota; kingdom Viridiplantae; phylum Streptophyta; class Magnoliopsida; order Solanales; family Solanaceae; genus Capsicum; species Capsicum pubescens. The sequence continues at coordinate 80,055,710 of CM061538.1, read as the reverse complement.
CAACACCTTTAGATTCAGGAGTTGAATCATAGTACTTGTTATGCTGAATTTTGCACCAGGTGCCAATGATGGAGGAATGATAGCACCTGTTGAATCTGCTACGTCCATTCCTTTATCATCGTCATCAACCTCATAATGGACAGGCTGTTGACCATACCTTCCTCTGACTGGATGGTTTCTGTTGAAATTTGTTGCACTGGTGCAACAATTTTCTCAGATCACCTTAAGTTTTGAGGATTCAGCAATTCGTCATCACCCAAGTCTTCATCATCAGGGTTCGGGTGACGTACTTGTTAAACCTCGTTCTATACGTTCACCTGAGCCCTTGCCAAGACTGCTAGTCTATCAGCCTCTTGTTGTTCTACCATTTTCCTGATAAGCTGAGGTTCCAAATTAATTGGTAATAACGGTTGTCCGGAACTTCTTGTTTCTGGCATAAACAACAAGGAACTTGCAATAAAAATAACAACAAATAAATGTAAATCTAGGAAACCTAACTAACAATCAATTAGCATACACAACTTTTAGTTTCCAACTATAGTCCCCGGCAACGGCACCATTTTTGATAACGCTCAAACTATACTCTTGAATGGGTGTAAGCGATCGTTTTCAATATAAAACCCAACTAGGTTAGGGTCAAATCCCACATGGAATATGGTGTGAACTCAAGTTGTTTGCGATTTAATTCACTGATAGTAAAATTTTTCCTGAAATAGGGGTTGAAGTTTCACAAATAATTGTTTGTCACTTTAATTTCGATGTTTGTAATCAAGATTTTATGAAATAAGCAGAATTATGTTCACTAGGGCTTACGGTACATGAAAGATGATAAAGTTGACTCAAGATTCTCATGGTGGTTAGGATAACAAACTATCTTTATTGATGATATGCTCAAATGTCTCTCGACCTATTTAAGCGTCTAATTTCCTAATCCTCTCGGACTTAGGAAATCAATATTAATTGCCCAGATTTTACCTTATGTTAATCAACCTTGTTACAACGCTGATTATTAAATGAAGTATTTCGAGTCCCTATTGATAATTCACTTCCTACTGTATATGATTTCGTTCTCAAGCAAATCAAAGTAGGTGTGTCTACTCTTTGCAACCAAAAATCATTAATTAAAATCTAAGAATTATCAAGAAATCCTAAGACCAATTGAATCTTGAGTATTTAACACCTCATCACGACCTAACCCTAGATTCCATAATTCAGGTTAATGGAGTTTAGCCACTCATGATTCAAAGAACGAAACACATAATAGAGAAGATTAACTTGCAGAGATTAATAATAATTAGTTAATCGTAGATTAGATCACATAGGTAAATCCCTAAAATAGTAGTATTGTTTGAATCCAAAAAGATGGAGAAAGAAATATCAAAAAATATTCTCCAAGACTCAAAGTATCGAACTATCTTCAGAATAATGATGATGATCAATAATCCCCCAGAAAACCCTAAGACAAAGCTTTAAATAGTTTACCCTAAATAAGGAAACAAAATAAAAGTTTCTTTTTCTCCTCGGAATAGACGATGACATCCGTGACAGCTTATCAGGAGTCTGACTACTTATCACTGATGTCGTCAGCACCTCTGCAATTTTGGCTCTTGCTGCCTAAGGCTAACGACGAAGATGATAACATATCAAGAGTTTGACAGCTTGTCACCAATGTCCTCAAAACTTTATCTCAGCTTCCAAGTTCTGCCTAAGTCTTATGGTGCTCCTGATGCCTTATCACTGGGATGATGACTTATCATGAATGTCATCATCCACACTTTATCCTTTATTTGCTTCAGATTTCAGGCTTTTTTTGCTTCCCTTATTGTTGCTTCCCCTTCATCTCTATATTTACTGCAAAATCAAAGTAAACTAATCAAAAGCAACTAAAGTTGCTAATGACCTTGCAATTATTTAGAGTTAAAAGTTTCAAATGTGTTAGCATAGGCTCACACATCAACAAACAATCTCGGGGGTCATTGGTTGCTTCCCATGCAACGGCGCCATTTTTGATAACGCTCAAACTACACTCTTGAATGGATGTAAGCGATCATTGTCAATATAAAACCGAACTAGGTTGGGGTCGAATCCCATAGGGAATATGGTGTGAACTCAAGTCATTTGCGATTTAATTCACTGATAGTTTAACGTTTCCTTAAATGGGGGTTCAAGTTTCACAAATAATTATTTGTCACTTTAATTTCGATGTTTGTAATCTAGATTTTATGAAATAACCATAATTATGTTCACTAGGGCTTACGGTACATGACAGATGCTAAAGGTGACTCAAGATTCTCTCGACCTATTTAAGCGTCTAATTTCCTAATCCTCTCGAACTTAGGAAATCACTATTCACTGCCCAAATTTTACCTCAGGTTAATCAACCTTGTTACAACGCTGATTACTAAACGAAGTATTTCCGAGTCCCTGTTGAGAATTCACTTCCTACTGTATATGATTTTTTTCTCATGCAAATCAAAGTAGGTGTGTCTACTGTTTGCAACCAACAGAGGTTAATTAAAATTTCAAAATTACCAAGAAAACCTAACACCTATTGAATCTTAAGTATTTAACACCTCATCACGACCTAACCGTAGATCCCATAATTCAGGTTAACGGAGTTTAGCCACTCACGATGCAAAGAACGAAACACATAATTAAATTCATAATTGAGAAGATTAACTTACATATATGAATAATAATTAGTGAATCATACATTAGATCACAAAGGAAAATCCCCAAAATAGTTGTATTGTTTGAATCCAAAAAGATAGAGAAAGAAATATCGGAAAATATTCTCCAAGACTCAAAGTATCGAACTCTCTTCAGAAAAATGATGATGATGAATAATCCCCCAGAAAACCATAAGACAAAGCTTTAAATAGTTTACCTTTAATAAGGAAACAAAATAAAAGTTTCTTCTTCTCCTCGGAATAGGCGACGACATCCGTGACATCTTGTTAGGAGTTTGACGACTTATCACTGATGTCGTCAACTCCTCTGCATATTTGGCTCTTGCTGCCTAAGGCTGACGACAACGATGATGATGTATCAAGAGTTTGACGGCTTTTCACCAATGTCGTCAAAACTTCATCTCAGCTTCCAAGTTCTGCCTAAGTTTGACGGTGCTCCTGACGCCTTATCACCCGGATGACGACTTATCATGAATGTCGTCAACCACACTTTGTCCTTTATTTGCTTTAGATTTCAGGATTTTTTGCTTCCCTTATTGTTGGTTCCCCTCCACCTCAACATTTACTTCAAAATCAACGTAAACTAATAAAAAACAACTAAAGTTACTCAAGACCTTACAATTATTAAGAGTTAAAAGTTTCAAATCTGTTAGGATAGGCTCACACATTTACTATCCATAACTCTTCAACTTATCTACTACGAACACTATGTACTATAGATCTAGCCTTCTTCAACTTAACGACTCAAGGGTACTATTAACCACACATAATACTCAGTAAAACTCAAAAATAATGTAGCCCCATATCACCTTAGGAACACCTCTACATCACACCCACAACATCATACTTAATTACGAATACATGAACTTAAACTCTTGCCTACACTGTTCAAGCCTACTAGATCACTTCCATATAACTTGCTTCACCAACCAATCAATCATTATTTTCACCTTTATAATCATCCATTGTTCAAACTTAGTGTCAAGTACTAGACATGATTAACAACCCAACCTTACATACTATTCTCTCTTGGAAGCTATAAAATAAAATATCAAGAAACACTAGTCAACTAGAAACTCATAACAACAATAATCGATCATAATCATATAATAACACTTATTAAAAAATGTTAGCACATCCTCCTTATTTACATCATGACTATTTACCCATCTATACTCCTAGCTCTACAAACCTCAACCAATTTTCTTTTTTTTTCACAACCACACGGGGAAACCTACATTAACATTACTCAACCACCAAATATTTTAATTAATAAACTATACTTTTCTAACACAATAATTACCATCAACAACTCTTTTTCTACTTCAAGCTAGCAATAATTCACTTTAACTAATCGCTATTTCTCCACCTTCGACCAAGGAACTTGTACCACATTCATTACCTCTAAACTAACACACAAGCACATATCACCTTAAGACAAACTCTATAACACGCATAAGTTTCTCTCTATACTTCAAATCAATCGTCATTCCCACTTTCTTATCACAACACACACTTCCAACTATAAGAAAGTTCTACTACTTATGAATCATAGCACTCCAGGTTGCAATATCCATCTAATGCAAACTCTATTCAACATACTAGGTTCATACTAACTCCCCTAATAAGGACTATTAGTATTGAAAGATTAATAAGGAATCTAAATACATATCATACTCTGTCTTAATTGGATAAATCATAAGGATGAGAACAAAAATTTTAACTTGAGAAACTTATAAAACACTAGCGAGCTCCTCTCAAGCCCCCTTGTATGACTTCTAAAGATACTGATGGTAAATCTGAGAGCATCATCTTAGGAGTAATTGGAACTTAATAATCATGTTATCTCAAGAATAAGTCATAGATAAAGGATTATGAAGTAACACGCCAATCGACAAAACTTTCTAAGAGAACAACTTTATAGCATGAACTAAAGCATGGAGATGGGAAAATTTTCTTAAATGCCCCATAGCCTCTCAAAGAAAAGTAAAGACGTCTCCGTACTGTTCTGCAAGACTCTACTAGATACGACTTCATAGACACCCTAGGAAACCTAAACTTTGTTCTCTAATCAATAGCGATGACTATTTATGAAGCCTTTACTAGCATTGATTATAGGTAGCTGGGAAATGACCGCCAGCTATCCCAAATCAATACGTGTAAATAAAGAAAACAAAATATTACACAAACTCTAACTGACTTAAGCCCTTAAAATAAAAGGACCCATCACCTACTGACTGGAAGCTGCAACTATTTGATTCTGATATGCACATTACAACTTTTACCTACATTATTAAATAAGGTAGCACATAGACATATATGTGGATCAATACTTTAGGAATATACTAAGCATGTGGGGGTGAATCTATAAGTAAAACAATATGTCAGTGTTTATTTAAACTTGTAAAAAGATACATGCTAACTATAAATGACTCACATTGGCTTGAATTACCGGAAGCTAAAAATTATAAATCATGAATAATAAACCATACTGTATAAATCTTGTGAGCATTAACACTTAGTTCTAAAAGTTGGACTTTTACTCTTTCTATTAGTGGAATAAGTAGGAATGAAGTTAAGACTGTTTTCAAATCATGTAGGCTAAGTATATAAAAGGGCTCACCTTTATATCTGTAAACTAAAAGATGAAATCTTATAGAAAATGTCTTATGTAAAACAATAGCTGGAATAAATTTTAAGCCTTTACACTTAGTTTCTAAAAGTTGTTCTATTTTTATTTCTTAGGACTTAGGGAGTTTATTCTAAAAGCTTTTCTGTTAAGGAGGTTCTTTTAACCAACATACACTATGTGAGCTGTCATAGTGTCTAAAGTCTAGTTACCTTAAGGGGAAAACCTCACATTTAGGAGATCTATCATACTCCTTTCAAGGAGTATAACTTGAGCTGAGTGATCACAATCTATATCTCCATCCATATAAAAATCTAAACCTATATTGGCTCGTAGTTCTAGGGCATATGACTAGGACACATAACCAACTCCGTGAAAAATACTACTCCCTTTAATTAATATGCTAATTCTATAGGAAATCAACTTTAAAACTATCATAAGGGTTTATAATTAAAACCAATTAACACATCTGTTTGCTTTAAACTATAATCAAATTTGTAACATGGATTTCATAAATTAGTTGAGGATCAAAAGATCAAATCATTTCTTAAAATGTGAATATAAGCAAGTCATAAGGTACTTAAAAGCAAAATCTTTTTAAAATATCAATACTCAACTTAGGGCTTAAAATCCATGCTTTAACTCATGTCAAATCATCGCAAGGTTCATGCTTGATAATTAAAATCTTGGAATTTCTTTAAATATTCTAGTCGAGATAATGAAATTCAATTCTCGCTATATGTAAAACCAAGCCAAATGTATGGACTCGTAAAAATAGAGATGCAATTCAAAACAAAATCACTTGTAATTTCATAAACATCAAGTAATGAAAATTGGGTATAAACCCTATACTACAAATCATGTATATTCATGTAAATTCAACTTTAAAATCTAGTTTTGGGAACAAGGATGAAAGAAGTATCCTTGTTCATAACCCGGCATACTTTAATTGGTTTGATTTTGAGATTGAAAGCTTGATTTGGAAGCCTTGGGAATGTTCTTGAATGCTTTTCTTGAAGTTCTTTAACCCAGAATCTAGAATTCTTGGTTATCTTGAAAAAGGAATGGTGAAACTTTGAATTTCTTGAAGCTAATGTTGAAGCCTTAGGGTTTCTTGGAGAGAAATTATGGTGAACAATGAGTATATTCTGCTTAGAATAGGGTTAAATCTTCTATTTTCATGATTTGGTGGCGAGGAAAAAGACTAAACTTCCCCTAGAAATTAAGATTCGCAACTGTAATGTCATTTAAAGATTCAACGCGATGCGGTGATTCCCTCATCTCTATAAGCACTGCGACATGATAAAATCACGGTGAGTCACTAGAAACTAACAATTGCTGATCTTCTGTTCACCATCATGTAGTGACTGCTCCACTGCTATACTCACTATGGCGTGGTCTAATCATGGCGACCTGCTATTAAGGAAATTCCAATATGGTCTGAACCCTATACGAAAAATCCAAAACTTACCTGAGACATTCTACATACACCCCTGAACAGGAATCAACTCAAAAGCCATTATCTCAGAGTCTAGATGGTTAACTTAAAATTCCTCGAAGTTAGAAGGTCTAAAAAATGGCTAAGTCCTCAACTCATAGCTAAATTTTTAGGCTTTTAGCCTCTCATGCAAGCACTAAGACCTGAATTGATCTTAGAAAATTATGGGGTATTACACTATAAACACTTGGTGTCTAGGATAATTTAGTTAGTTTTCGTTGATTGATAATGATGAATTCATGAACCTCCATTTGAAGTGTTTATCTTGTAAAATTAAATGTTGATATTTGATTAGAAATGTCAGTTTTAAGGCAGATTCAATCCCCTTTGCATTCACATAAGACCTAGGTGTTATATTGTAATCTTTAAGGGAGGTTTCGGGGTTTGATAGACCTTTTGATTACCCTTTTCTTATCATATTTTTGTCTATCTTTCTATTTTTGATATCCTATTACTCTATCTTTACTTTTTTTGCATTTAAATTTGAGTAGTCTGGCGAGAATCTTATTATTTGGTATTAGAGATTAGCTTAGGATCGTTACCACAATTCTAGTATTGGGTTTGTTATCCTGAAAATTACAAAAAAATTATTAAAAAAAATAGAAATATATTCCCAAAATGGTTTTAGGGTGTTTTAAATTTTGTGTTTTTGATTTTGTGTTCTTTTTGTGTTACTAGCATTAGATTTGTGTTCCCTAACACTACTAGTGTCCATATTCAAATTCATGCTAAATCTGAGTGAAATTAAGACTTATACAATCAGTGGAAGCTTGGGTTTGAAAAGAAGAAACTTAAGGTGTGCTTCATGATTTGAAGTGTTGGGCAAGGAATTTCAGCAAAATAGTGTACATAATGAGTTTAGAATGATAAAGGTGCATAGGTTCAAATTTTCAACTCATTACGAGCTAAGGTGTTCTTTGTGTGTCCTTGAGAAGATTTTTATCATCATATTCAAGTTCATTAAAAGTGAGTATTCAATCCAAAAAGAAGGAAAAGAGAAGGTGTAAAAGTGTTGTACCAAGGCATCTACAAAAGATAGTAAGTATATTCTAAAATGAGGACAAAAAAGGGGAACCATTTGAAGTACAAAGGTACATTGTAAGCTATTGGACTAGTCATGTGAGCCTGACCGGTGCTGGAAGTGTGCTTGATATGCTGAAGTAACCTAGATGAAGGTTAAAATAGTGAGTCATCAACCAACTGCATCCAACCTGCCCTCTATTTGCATTGGCTAGCTTCCTAGGTGGGTGAGGTGCACTTGACATGCGCTAGATGTGTGGCTGTCTTCCTACAGCATCCCCAGCATAGACCAAAGAAGTAAGAACATCAACACCTACGTCTAAGGTGCTCCAACTTTTTAGAGCAGGTCCCAATGTAGCCTTAGCGCAAACCAGCCTTTCTCAATATAGAATAATCCCTCCAACGTATATCAAGTTACAAAACATGAGATTCAAGTTACCAAATTGTATTTTAACACTTTAATTACTCTATTTCTCAAGTTTTGATTCTTTAGTTTTATTTTTTTGAATCCTAATCTCTTCTTTTGATTTCAAGACCAATCTTCAACTAGTTATTCATCTACTAAGTTGATCGATTAGTTCTTGAGTCTGAATTCTTTCATCATCCTATTTTTTTTATCTTTTCTGGTTTTTATTTTGTTGTAACTTTTTGATTCAAGTCTGTATATAATTTTTATTCCTTTGAGTCATTCAAACAAGAATCCATTCTAGACATAGAGTAGATATTGGCAACTTCTTTTGCACCAGTATAGAAGAAACATTAAACATTAGCCACTACAATCATGAGGATCGCAAAGGTTAGATTATTATGAGTTTTAGGGAGGAGCTTTACTACTAATCTTATTTGTTCATTTTGTAGGTACAAGGTGATATAAGGAAGCATGTGTTTGATAGACTCATACAATTGTGACTATGACACAAGAGACTATAATTATGGTAAAAATAGTTATGGGTACAAATAAGATGAAACTTATGGGGGCTATAAATATAGCCACGATTAAGATACGGATGAAAAAATGGGTTACTACTTCAAAGGAGAATATGAGATGAATGATGACCCTAGTTCTTATAGTAAGCATAGAGATGATGAAGATCCTTTGTGAGGGAGATGGAGCATATGAGGAATATTGCATTTCCCATTCTGATCTTGGAGGTAATGTAAGGTATAATCCATTCATCTACAAATCTTATGAGGGACATGGTGAGTGTGCACAAGTAGTGTATGAATATTCTTATTCCACACCTTGTAGTACTTTTTATCAAAGTCGAAGTGGTGTGAATGCTTGTACAAAAAATAGTAGAGGTTGCTCCATGGGACCAAAAGAATGTGCATCTCCAAAACCGAGGGATGTTACATCTCAAGTTTCTTGTACTAGTGCCCAAACATATGGAAATGGGACACAAGGTCGATATGGATGGTATAGTAGGAGTTAAGATCTTCCTACTCTCCCCATCTTTATAATAAATTTTGGTCTCGAAGAATATCTTTATTTGGAATGGGAGTGTTAAAGGATATTCATGGATTATAATATTAGCAAAGTTGAACGAGCTACATGTTCTCTTACACATATTCATGTTCCAAAATTGTTGTTGTGGGAATCCATAAGAATGTCTAGCCAAACATAGAGTGCCTTGAAAGAGCTCATGAGGGGTACCCATGTCCCAATGGGGTATACCAAGATTTATAATGTTGATCCAAGAAGAAATGTTCACTACGGAAAGCTAAAAATTTTTGGGGTTTCAGGATGCGTCCTTATACTAGATGATTGGTGCTATATAAACTACATAATTCAACCCATGGTTTACCATCTAGGTATACCTTGAGAGCCTTTACTTGTTCTATACTTCTTGGATAGGTATAGGGTTTCTGAGAGAGTGAAGATTTCCTTCACCTGTGGGTACTATGAGGAGGTGCGGTGTGATATCTTCCCCATGGAACATGCACATTTATGATTTGGTCCCAATTGGTTTGCATAACATAAGTTTCCAAATGTACAAAATTGGCCTAATATTGTAAAGGACCAATGAGGAAACCATCTCTTTCCATCCATTCTTCCCAAATCTCAAAGAGATATGACCACTTACTTAAAGACTCAAGAAATTAAGAGAGAAAATATTGAGAGGAGTAAGGAAGTGCAAGGTAGAAACCTAGAAGAGCATAAAGGAGAGGTTGTGAGGAGTGAAGTAAGGGCATTTCCACCAAACCGAGCTAATGCTATTTGTTCTTATTTTAACAAGGACATGTGTGTAGGTACCAACATAGCAAGAAAAGGAGAACAAAAACCAAAAGAAAAGATCCCCTTAGAATATTCGATGAGGGAAATCTTATATGCTTTCAAGGCTTATGAAGGACCTTTACACCAAGGCAAGGAAGCATATTCTCAAGAACTTCAAGGTAAAATAGTTTAAAATTACACTTTGTTACATGTGCATGATGATTCTATGTCTAGTAGAACATTAATTGTTAGTAGTAGCTTAAATATATTTTAGTCTCATGATAGTTTGCCTCTTGATGATGATTTACCCATTGAGAGTGTGAAAACACTAGTTAATCCAATTTATGACCTCATTGACTCCTCTAGTAAGATAAATTTGAGTCCACCTAATGTTGAAGACAATGTGATAAATAATGGTACATTGTCTTATGAAAATTTTATTGACCAACTTGTGGGTGAAACTAGTACAACACTTGAAGATGATTCTAATGTGATTAATGAACATCAAGTGAGCTATGATGTTGAAAATGTTGGTCATGTAAATAGGATTGATCCTTTGAGCCTGTCCTTTAGTGAATATCTTATTGTTTTTCTTGCTCACAGGGATGATTATGTTTTTAATCGTCTTTTAAACCTGATAGTTGTGTTATTTAGAGTGAACCCATAAGACTAATCTTTCTTCATGGATTCATCTTTCCTCCTTAAGTATAATATCATGTTTGAATATGGTGCAATTACTCCTAGTTAACCTAGTGGTGTGAATAATGTTGATAGTGTAGCTCATCTTTAGGTCTATAGCCTCTATGACAACCCACTATGGTGTGACTACATTCCTCCTGAAGATGAAAATATCTTTCTTGAATATGAGAGTACTCTTAAGGGAAAGAAATGTGAGGTTTTGAAAAGGAATGGTCAATTTAGTAATGATAACTTTGATTTTTCTTTAATATTTAAAAAAAACCCAATTAGTGATTGTTCCTATGAAAATTCTTGTGGTTGTGAAGCTTTGTACAACACCCCAACCTTGTTTGATAATTATGAGGATGAATTGCTTGATTCTTGTAATGACTTGAGTAATGATTACTTTGATTTTAGTGTGGTATGTGTCTACTTGAGGACTATTTCCTTGAAAGAGAAAGTATCAATTGTTTGAAAACCATTTCTACTTTGTGTAATCCTATTGTTGAGAATACTCATGGCGATGATCATTAATCTAATAGTGGGTATATACATGAGGACACATTGGTTGATATTAACTTGAGTGATACCTTTCTCTACTCTCCATTTGTTTTTGATGATGCTTATGCTAGTGTGGATTGTATATCATTTTATTTGGGTGATGTGTTTGGGGTAAATAATTATTGTCCAGACCCATGTCTATGGCGACAATATCCATTTGTTCTCGACTACAAATTTGAATATGGCGATATCCACTTACCTATCTTAATGCTTGGTCTTGTTTTCAAGCAAAGTTTAGATGAGGATGTTGGAATCCTTCTCTATGATGGAAAGACTTTCTTGGGGATTTACAACCCACTTGATAGTCCCAAGTTGTGCATGGGAGGCGTTACCAACTAAGATAAGCATTCATTAAAGAAGGGAAGTAAAGAAAAGATCCAACAAAATTCAACATTGTGTGTTTGCAATATTTACCATGGTTTCACTACATATAGGTCAAGAAGAAACTCTCCTCTTGAAAACACTTTGGATGGATTCCATTTTTTTGATCCCATTCTTTGTGAATTGTTTACAATTGGTGACCCCTTTTTCAAGGGAAGTGGTTTGAAAGAAAAAAGTTATATGTGCTTAAATGTTTTGATTCCATCCTTGTGTGAATTATGTGATATATATTTTGAGCCAAATCTCCTTCTTGTTGATAAAAGTACCTTGGATGATACTTTTACAATTGATTCTTTTCTATACTACCTCTTTGCTTATGATTATATTCATGATAGTTCTTGATTTGCTTTATATAGAGGTAGGAAACTTGTTGATTGGTATACTTGTTTGAATGAAAATGTTATATGGATCTTGTGGACTTTAAAATTAGTTGAGGTACCAAACTTGGTGTGGTCTCTTAAAGAGGTGAGGAAGCAATTGTGTCTTATGCCCCCTAAGGTAAAGGTAGCCTCACCTTTTAGATTTAGTAATGTCATTATCACCTTTGTGGTTTCCATACCTTTTGGTGATACCCAAAGCTAAATCCTTGGTGCATTTTTTAGTAAGTTCTTAATATTTACCACGAAGGATCCTTCGTTATATCTTAAGTGTATAATATCGTGGCATGATACTATGATTATTTGTGCTAACCCTAACCCTCATTCCATGAGGTTATTGTATTTGTTTGTCCTTTCTTTGGTTTGCAAGGTTTGGGTTAGAGGTTTAATCCTTTTCAAAAATGGGAGGAGGATACAAGCCAAATTGCCTCCGGACCTTTGGATGTGATATATATGATGCTCGAGGTGCTTGATGAATCCTCAAGTGTGCGAAACCTTACTAAAAATGTCAAAAGGGTATATATAGGAGTACAAGGAAACCCTAAGAAACAACACCTACCCAAATAAGGAAAATTGAGATCAGTGGTTACCTACGAGACGTAGGTGGAACCTACAAACCATTCGTTGTCCCACGTAGGTGTCCTGGCCTCAAATTCTTATGAATACTCTGTGGACTTGGTTCTTCTTCAACATATTCTAGCACCTATGGACCGTAGGTGGCACCTATGGGTTGTAGGTTCCCTTCGTAGGTAGGAGGCTCTTCTTTTCTCAACTTTTGGGCCTCTGTTTCTCAATCTCTAACCCATACTCTATCACCTATGCCCCACATGGGTTACATATGTGTAATGCCCCAATTTGCTGAACCAAAAAGCTAAATGGTTTCTATGATCCCGAGGGACCACAAGCTAACCCATGACTGATATCTGTACCTGTATACTGCAATATATATCATAATAATGCGGAAACCATGAAAAATAGGGCATAAGGTTAAACTGAATAAACTATGTGACCAATAGTAACATCAATGTAGGGTAGTGAATACCCAAAACAACTGAGAACTGAATAAATTTGAACTAAATCTGAACATAAATTTGAAAGCCTCTAAATATTATCTGAAATAAGAAGTTGAAGGAATATGTCCCCAACTAACTCCTCTGAACTGAAATAATGAGTGAAATAAAATAATATTGTACTCGAATGGATGAGGACTCACTGTAACTCTGCCACTGGAATGCTACTGCTGATCTAGAACTCGTGTGTTTGAACCTATGGTGTAACATGAAAGAAAACACCATAGCAAAAATGCGTCAGTACAACTGAAAGTATTGAGTATACGAGTAGGATAGACTAAATGCAAGGGTTTACATGCATGAACAATGCCCACTGACTGACTAATATGAACGTGAGCGTGCAAACATGCATACATAGTAACTGAGAGTGTGATTATGTGATATCTAGATATGAACACTAATACATGGTTTACTAATATCTGACATGACTTATACTATAGTTCTGATAACATAGATGAGTATGTCTGCCAATCCTGAATCTGATGGAACTATCTGGGTTTCGTTCTGTAACTAAATTAATTGTATCTGACAATCCTGATATACTAAAATCTGAAGAACCCTCTGAATTCTTTTCTGAGACTGAGTATGAAACTATGGGAGGTAGTTTTTTAACCGACATGCCCCAATAACACATATAGCTAAGTTGGGGTCCAATCTCTGCCCTGAATGGAGGGGTGTCAATACCGCGCCACTGGTAAGGACAGATGTGAGTGACCCTTAGCTGACAGGTACTCAAAATGAAAGCGGTCGGATCCCTAAAATGATAGGTCAATCCACCTCATTAACCCTAATATGACTGGTTAAGATATCTCAACCTACGCTAGCTACGTAGTTCTAGAACACAAGGATGACTGCTAAGAATCACAACCTGAACTGGCAGGTGAGTTCCCATCCTTGGTTTATCTCGGTTCTAACTTCTACTCCCATCTAAAGAGACTCAACATGATTTAACTGGCTATACATAGATTGACTAACTGACTTTCGTTGACTGACGGAATAGTACTACTATCTGAGAATTTACTGAGATCATGAGATTTTTGAGATTTCCTGAGTCACATGACTGACTGAGTTCTATAGATCATGGCTTGACTGATATTATCATGATAACATGACATTGATCTAGGAACACAACTATATTTTTCCGGTAGAAGTACCCCAGGACTCGATGGAAGTAAGCTGAAACACATAACTGACTTGATCATAAAAATGGAGTCCACAATTCACCATATCATAAGAAGGGGATTTCACACAAAGCATAGTTCTCAACATCTTACGTATGGAAGGGAAATTCATACAACATGTTTACAATTGCATAGCTTCAATATCATGCTCAATCCATATCACAACAACGACGTATATCAATCACGTGAAATTCATGTGAAATCATAAAGCATAGAGCATGAACTTGTCATTTAAGCACTATTAAATCACGGGACACAAATCTTGATAACGCTCAAACTACACTCTTGAATGGGTGTAAGCGATTATTGTCAATATAAAACCCAACTAGGTTGGGGTCAAATCCCACAGGGAATAGGGTGTGAACTTTTATTTGTTTACAGAATGCTTTACTGGTAGTTTACTATTTCCGAAAATAGGGGTTTAATTTCACAGAGAGTCAATTGTAAATTTCAATATTTTATTGTTTTTAACCAAGATAAATGGGAGACCAGAGTTATGTTCACCATGGGTTTTGGGAATTGACAGATACTAGGTAATGCTTAAGACTCTTGAAGTAAGTTGAAAAAGAAGAATATCCCTAACGACGATACTATTTGACTTATCTGTCAACCTCGCCATACCATTTACTATATAATTCTCTCAAATTTAGATAACTTATCTATTTCCAATAGGATTTTATCTCTGGTAGATTAATTCAGTTACAACATCAATCATTAACAGAAGGTTGGTAGCTTCCAAGTCCTTATTGATAATTCACGTTCTCTAGTTTATTTCTCTGTTAAAAGCAAATAAACCTAAGGCATAACCTATTGTTTGAAACCCATAGATTCATGTTAAAGCAATAGAATTTCAAGGTGTCCTACTTCTATTTGAATCGTTTAAATACCTCGCATCATATCAAACCCTAATCCATGGATCCCATAACACGGGCTAATGGAATTAGCCGCTTATGATTTGATGAACAAAATAACAAGTTGGATTCATTATAATATGGATAGATTTACTAATGGATGAAACCCAAAAAGTATTTATTCAATTAAATCACAAGATAAAAACACACAATAATTGATAAATGTTTGGAAAGAAAACAAGAAAAATATCTGATGAAAAAGATGAAGCAATTTTATGTTCCACCCTCCAATTTAATTGTCTGATAGCTTCTCAATCATAAGAATACAAAAAAAATGATTTAAAAAACCTAAAACAAGTCTTTAAATAGTTAATTCTAAATAAGGAAACAAAAATTAAGATTTCAGCTTTCTCTTCAGAATAGTAGATGGTGATCTTGACGGCTTGTCAGACGTTTGACGACGTGTGCAAGATATCGTCAAAGATTCCAATGATTTTTTATCTTCTGAGTCTTCTGACGGCTAATCTGATTGCGTGTCAATTAAGTGACGACGCATGAAAAATATCATCACATCTTCATTGAAATCATCATGTTCTGCTTCGAGTTGACGACAATTTTGATGCCTTATCAAGTTGTAAAGGCGCATCAAAAAGGTCATCACACATCACTTCAATTCTTCAGATTCTGTCTACGCTTGACGATGACTTTGACAGCCTTTCACATATCTGACGGTGCTTAATAAACGTCGTCATCTTTACTTCAGCTTATTTGCGCCAGATTCTAACCGATTTGTTCTTTTTTCCTTTTGTTTCCTCCCCTATCACTCACATCTGCATTAACACAATAAAAATAATCTAAACTAACAAAAGTTGCTTAAGACTTTGCAATTATTCTGAGTTAAAAGCCTTAAATGTGTTAGCATCTGCTTACACATCAACACCCTCAACTTAAAACAATTGCTTATCCTCAAGTAACCAAAACATAACTAGGAGTATACAAAGTACAATTCGATAGCTAACTACTCTTTTCAGGTCAGAATACATGCACCATCTCCATGATCAATCAAAGTAAAATCAACTGTGTCTATTATTTGAGAACGACCATGTAAATCACAAGTATATAGATATGGCAAAAATCTTAGCTATAACAACCTAGCACATACCCAAATTACATTATACGAATAACAAAGTTATTACCAACATACCTAGTGTTCCCTCACAACAAAGGAATTTCTTTTTCACTCAGAGTCACTTGTATAGACATAGGGATGAACATTAGACTCTCTCTCAGAATGAAGTTCCAACATTGCAAATCAAATTCCATAGGCTTTCCCTTATAGTCAGTACCTAAGTATTCAGACAACTCAGTTAGTATCATTATAGGGATTTTCTTAGGCTTGTAACGTAGGCTAGGGTTTGGTATGATATTCATGTGTATTTCATAGTAACTACACCTCCTTGGCACTACATTCAATCTTGGGGTTTCAACTTTTGATCTTATTTTCCTCCCTCTTTTATTTGTCAAACATCCTTAAGATGGGTGCTGTCTTTTCAAGCATTAGATTAACTTTTTCAATTTTTCTATTTTCCTATTTTCTTTGTCAGTGCACCCAACTTATTATTCATTTTCCTTCTTTTACCTCTATTCCTACTCATATTGCATCACACACCCCTATAGTAGCCACCATCAACTTAGGTTATTTGCCTAAGTCAAGGTGTACAGTGTCCATGGAGGGCCAGGGCCAAAACAGGTTCATTATGATATAATGGGAAGGTGAAAGGTGTACAAGAAAGAACTAGGCTATTTAGTCTCAAAAAGGGATCAAGGGATATTATTCAAAATTGGATGGTCATTTAAGCTAAAATAGGTTAACATGAAAAACCGGCCTATGATTCATTCCTAACGCCTATCCTATGACTATGGCATGACTAACTGGGAAAGTTCTGGATTCAACACACAACGGGAACTGAGTAAGACCTTACACGCATATGGTACACAAGTATATTCCATATCACTACTCATCCATTTCATGCATTTGTTTTCTACAGGTTATTCATTTGCCATATTTATACCACAAATAGATACACAGTGGTCACAATGATGCAATCCATACAATACATAACTAATCATACCACTAGAGAGGTACTCAAAAATCACAAAACAAGATAACTACCTCAAGTACTTGTACTACTCCTAATTATCTACATTACATGTTACAACAACAGTTTCCCTACACTCTCAACTTAAAATCAAAAAAAAAAAAGCATTAAGGGTTAGGATATACCTAAAGACAGTCAAGCCTGTGGATCCTGGGTCTCTGACCCTGCTACTGCATCATCTACTATCTTCTCCCCTCTCGTAGCATCTGCCTTTGCAGTGGCTGGAGCCTAGCTCGATGAAGTACCTACAACCCTAGCTCTGATGGCTACTTCCCATTCTCCTGTCATTCAGAGACTCCAATCTTTCCCTTTTCAAGTCTTCCTTCTCTACCTTTTTCTTTGATTTCTTTTTAGCTTTTCTCTCCTCTTGACTACCCGGCTCATCTCTCTTGTTCTTGCCTTTCTTTTACCCCTTTTTCTTTTTTTTCTTTGGAGAATCCGCAGTAAGATCAAGGATAGGAATTTCTTCCTCTAAATCATGCATGGTTGATCCTATTGGCACCATAATTTGGTGCTTCTACAACATCCCAACCTCAGTCTTCACCTTGTCCAATGCAGACCTAAGAGTGGCAAGATCAGCACCTGTCATCTCTCTTGTCCGGGCATCGAATCTGTTCTCTAGATCTTCCACCCGCCCAGGCAAAGTCATGAAAGGTTCAAGTGCAGCCTTGATTCTTTTATCCAAAGCAGCAACAAACTGTTTGGCGAAGGCCTGTAGTTGTACCTCGCACCAATTTTCTTGCCTAGCCACCTTCTTGATATCAATCGCCTGAAATACAGAACCGATTGTTGTTGGAGGAATTGAGGTAGTCGGCTCACTTTGAGGCACTGAGCCTGCCTGAGCCAAATATGCTGGTGGTGGTGGTACAGCTTCATAGCTTTGCACCCCCACATCTGGTGCTGAAACAGTCTAAGTGACTGGAGGATCTGATGCACCAACAACATCTTTGATCAAGTCGCAAGCCCGGCTGAATTTCATCTTTTTTGATAGGGTTGTGGGTATTCTTGGCATATAACTCAACATCAATACCTGAAATCTCAGGTACATTAGCTTCTTCACACAACCTAGTAATTAAACATGGGAATGGATATGTAGCATCGGGTCTTAAGAGCCGTATCTTGATCTCTTCCGCTATAATTTTTCCGAAATACAAGGGAGTTCTATCTATCAAGCTTGCCACCAATATTACTTGATCATCCCCCAATATATTGTCTCCCTCGGTGGGTATCAGATGAATCCATACTAAACCCTACCAAAATCTTTTCTCTGAATTTAGAGGATCTTTGGTTATTTTTTCTGCAGGATTATTCAGCCACTCAGGTTCCCCATCTGCAATGAGAGTCGCTAGCCATTTGTGCTGATTTTCCCGATGCTTCAACCGGGCATAGAAGGTAGGGGACGTGGCTCGTGGGATGAAGGATGACCCATGAAGAAACCTATTTATGGTGGCATCTGATACATCTAACCTCACTCCACGTACTATAACTTTGGTTAGTAGAGGCTTATCTAAAGTTCTATCCCCTTCTTTGCACATATTTTCCACCGAAGCCTGGTAGTTCACGTAGAACTCCCAGACTAACGAAGGACAGTAAACACCGCTTCCTCTAGTAGTCCACTCCAGGCCATAATCCTTGAGTTTTTGTATCACCTCTGGTTATCTGATCAACCCTATAGTGATAATCTTCATCTCCTCTAAAATTGGCCTTCAAGCACTTATTCTATCTGTTCTGCAAAGGTCATCCCAAAAGATTATTTCATCTCCAGGGATTTGCCATCTCACATTGTTCCTAATCTCGGGGTTTTTGTATTTCACCAAAGTTCCCCATACTGGAGAATCCTTATCACCCTGCTGCTCCGATGATGGTGATTCAGACTCAGTTTCTTCAGCTGTAGGCTTCTCAGAACCCTTATTTTCAGATTCTTATTTGGTGTCCTCTGACTCCTGCTCAGCGTGTTCTGATCCTTGTTTCTTCGATGCTTGCTTAGATAAGGTTTTTACCTCAGTATCATCAGTATCCTCTACCTCAATACGCTTAGGTAGAAGTGGTTTCTTTAGACCATCCCTCTTTCTAGTTCGTCTGAGTAATGGTTCGTCGTCTTCATAATCAGAGTCCTCATTGACAAGTTACCGAGGTACACTCTCTTTAGCTAATTTCTTTGGTGTAGTTGGATTCTTTTTCTTGGATTCCATGCTCAGTTCTGCAACAACATACAAATCCTCAATTAGTGTCCATAATCAAATGAGAGAAGAAAAGGATCACCTCAGTTTAACCTTATTACTGTTTTTAGTTTGAAGGTTTGACGGCCTTTCTGATTTGCCATCACAAGTGTGACAGCGCTTCAAAGGCGTCATCGACCTTTCCAGAAACTACAATATTTCCCAACTTTTGATGGTATTTTTGAAAACCCGTCACACAGGTTCAAGTCCGTAAAAGTTTTCGTCAGAAAAAATTAGCACTTTCAGTTCCTTTTTACTTGATTTTTCACCAACCATTATTCTCAATTTCAACTTAGGTCATGCGATTCAACTGAAATTTCAATGAAATTATACCGCATGACCCTACAAACCCTAGTTTTTGAAGGATCTTGAAACATGTTGATGGGTTCAGCTCATTCCTTTGAAACCAAGGTTTCTTGTAGTTCACAATTTATCCAAAGAAAGGTGAAGTTGATGTTTTTATCATACTTGAATGTCGACTCTTACTTGATGTACTTTGATCATTTAGAATTTTGAGTGAGAGAAGACTATAATAAGAGAGAGGGAAGGTTTCTTGACTTAACTCTCAAGCTTCAACTTACAAGGAAAGTATTAAAATTTTGCCTTAGATGGAAATAACTTTTAAAAAGGAAGGGAAATAATTCACTAAGGAAAGAAAACCAAAACTGAAAAAAATGTATCTGTAGTACGCGGGAACGTGAACAGCTGTTGCTGTGCCGGGCTAGCTCAATTTTTAAACTAGGCCTTACTGGTGTGACGACATTTTTTACGGCTCGTTAGAGATCGTACAGTGTTTCAAAATTGCCGTCAGCCTTAATAGTATAAGTCTTTGACTTGATTGTTTTGACGACGTTTCTCACGACTTGTCATACTTGTGACAGCTCGTCAAAATTAACGTCAACCTTCTTAAGATGACTGCAACCAGTTCACATCCTTTGTACAACTCTTAGCTACAAAAATTAACTACACTAGTGCAATAAAATTAAAACTTTGGGTTACCTCCCAAACAACGCCTGATTTAATGTCGTGGAACGACTTGGTTATCTCAACTACTCAGACTTCATCAAGATACCGTATCTATACCTCATTACAATTTTCTTGGATTACATCCACAACCGAGAAGATATTTATCTCCTCCACTTACTTCATAGGAGGATGTACTTTGAATCTGGCCTCCCTTTTTTCATACCTGAACCTTAGCTCATTGAGCTCCATATCAACTAGTACTCTTCCCGTGCCTAAAATTGGTCTACCCGAAATGATGGGTACCTCAAAATCAACATTACAATCCAATATCACAAAATCTGCAGGCAGAATAAAGTCATCCACCTTTATCGGCACATTATGCAATATACCAACTGGTCATTTCACCGATCTATCTGCCATTACAAGACGCATCATTGAGGGGGTAGGTTCCCCCAATCCAAGTTTCTTGTAGATATCAAGTGGCATCAGATTAATATTTTCTCTTAAGTCACATAAAGCTTTGGTAAACATCATGGACCCAACTGTGCATGGCATAGTAAATGCTCCAGGGTCAGGCTTTTTCTGCACTAAGGATTGTGAAGAAAAAGCACTATAGTGGTGGATGTTTTCCACCAGCTCACAGCTTACCTTCCGTTTCTTTGTTAATAATTCCTTCATAAATCTAGCATAGTTTGGCATTTTCTTAAGTGCCTCCATTAATGGAACATTCATTGTCAGTTGTTTCAGTATTGCCATGAATTTGATAAATTTTTTGTTATCTGCTTTATTCCTCAATCTCTGAGGAAAGGGAGGTGGTGGTCTTGGCATTTCTTTCAATACCACTTCCCATTATTTTTCATCTTCTTTCTCTAAAATATCAACAAAATCATCCAGCTTCTCAGACTCCACTGGATTCTTTCTTCTGATTCATCAACACTTACCTCATTCACCAGAGATTTTCCCACAGGAGGTCCACATAACATCTTACCACTTCGAGTGGTAATCTCCATACAAGAGCCATTAGTCTGCTGGTTTTGAACCGTATCACTAGGTAAAGTACTAGTTTTTCTCTTGTTCAGTGTAGTGGAAAGTTGGCTCTTCTGTTGCTCCAACTGCTTAATAGAAGCAAAGTGTGAGCTAACCAGCTGACTGAGGGTAGAAAACTCATTCTTCATAGTAGTTACCACCGAGTTGGTAGCTTCAACTCCATTTAACAGCTTTTCCATCATGTCCTCCATGGACATCTTGCCAGAACTAGTTGTTGCAGTATCCTAACTTCTAGGAGGAACATACAAACCACTCCTGTCATTATTGTTTCTCCAGTGTCCCTGCTCCCTATCTTTATAATCAGGCTTTGCATAGAAAGTACGACCTTGGTTCCCTTGGCTATTACCTCGAAAACCACCCTGATTACTCACATAGTTTGCCTCCGCATCATCACCTGCAGAAACAGTACCCTGAGATTCCACCGCTTTAACCATTTTAATCTTACCAGATATCAAGTGCTTGGCTAGAAAGTCCATCTGCGTCTTCAAATGGTCCATGTCCTAGTCGGTCTAGCCACCACAGAATCCCTAGTATGCCAAGCATGACTCTGTTTGGTCATTCTATTCAGTATGTCAGAAGCATCTAGAAAAGAGAGGTCAATGAAAGAACTACCTGCAGCGTTGTCAACAATTGGATTTGTCATAGAGTTGAAAGATTGGTACAAAGTCTCCATCAACTGCAAGTCCATCATATTATGGTTCAGATATTGTGCAAGTTTCTTCTTAAATCTTTCCCAGGTTTCGTGTAATGCTTCAGTCGGGAGATGTCTGAAGATACTAATTTCATCCCTCAACTATACCCTTCTTGAGGGTGGAAAGAACCGTTCTAAGAACGCATCTTTAAGATGTCTCCAGTTGGTTATAGAATCAGGCTCTAGTTCATTCAACCATATTGTTCCCTCTCCAGACAGAGACAACTGAAACAACCTCAACCTGATCGCATTCTGTCTCACTCCCGAATAGTCAAAGGATTTAAAAATGGTGATGAAGTTCACCAAATTTATGTTCAAATCATCACCAGGAAAGCCTCCAAATAACCCTTTCAGATTTAGGAGTTGGATCATGGTACTTGTTATGCTGAGTTTTGCACCTGGTCCCAACGGTGAAGGAATGATAGAACCTATTGCACCATCTCTATCCATTCCTTCATCATCTTTATCAGCCTCATATTGAATAGGCTGTTGAACATATCTTCCTCGGACTAGACGGTTTCTATTGACTTTTTGTTGCACTGGTGCTGCAACTTGCTCAGCTCTCCTTGGGTTTTGAGGATTCAGCAATTCCTCATCACCCAAGTCATCATCATCAAGGTTCTGGTGACGTGCTTATTGACCTAAATTCTATACATTCACCTGAGCCCTGGCCAAAGCAGCTAGTCTCTCTGCTTTCTGTTGTTCAGCCATTCTCCCTATCAGCTGAGGTTCTGGGTTGATTGGTAATAGCGGTTTTCCGAAACTTCTTGATTTTGGCATAAACAATACATCACCTAAAATAGACAAAAACAATAAATAAACAAAAATCAAAGAAACTTCACTATCAACAAATTTTCGTGCACAAACTTTTAGTCTACAACTGTATTCCCCGGCAATGGTGCCATTTTTAATAAGGCTCAAACAACAGTCTTAAATGGGTGGAAGAAATCTTTGTCAATATAAAACCCAACTAGGTTGGGGTCGAATCCCATAGGGAATAGGGTGTGAAATTCGATTTGTTTATGAAATGCTTTACTTGTAGTTTACTGTTTCTGAAAATGGGGGTTTAAGTTTCACAGAGAGTCAATTGTCACCTTCCATATTTTAGTGTTTGTAACCAAGAAAATGGGAGACCAGAGTTATGTTCACCATGGCTTTTAGGAATTGACAGATACTACATAATGCTTAAGACTCTTGAAATAAGTAGAAACAACAGAATACCCCTGGCGACGATACTATCTGACTTATCTCTCCACCTCACCAGATAATTTATTATCTAATTATCTCGAACTTAGATAACTTATGTATTTCCAATAGGATTTTATCTTAGGTAGATTAATCCAGTTATGACATCAATCATTAAATAGAAGGTTGGTAGCTTCCGAGTCTCTGTTGATAATTCTTGTTCTCTAGTTTATTTCTCTGTTAAAAGCAAATAAGCCTAAGGCATAACCTATTGTTTGCAACCAATAGTTTCAAGTTAAAGCAACAGAATTTCAAGATGTCCTACTACTTTTTGAATCCTTTAAATACCTAGCATCATATCAAACCCTAATCCATGGATTCCATAACTCGGGCTAATGGAATTAGCCGCTCATGATTTGATGAACGAAAGAACAAGTTGGATTCATGATAATATAGATAGATTTACTAATGGATGAAACCCAACAAGTATTTAATTAAATTCAATCATAAGATAAAAACCCACAATAATTGATAAGTGTTTGGAAAGAAAAAAGAAAAATATCTGATGAAAAAAATGAAGCAATTTTACGTGCCACCCTCCGAGTTAATTGTCTGATAGCTTCTCAATCATAAAAATCCCAAAAAAGATGATTTTAAAAACCTAAAACAAGTCTTTAAATAGTTAATTCTAAATAAGGAAACAAAAATTAAGATTTCAGTTTTCTTTTTGGAATAATCGACGGTGATCTTGACGCCGTGTCAAACGTCTGACGACGTGTGCAAGATATTGCTAAAGATTCCAGTGAATTTTTATCTTCTGAGTCTTCTGACGAAAAATTTGATGGCGTGTCAATTAAGTGACGGAGCGTGAAAAATGTTGTCACATCTTCATTGGAAATCATCATGTTCTGCTTCGAGTTGACGACAATTTTGACGACTTATCAAAGTTGTGAAGGCGCTTCAAAAAGGTTGTCACACGTCACTTCAATTCTTCAGATTCTGTCTACGCTTGACGGTGACTTTGACAGCCTTTCACATATCTGACGACGCTTCAGAAATGTCATCAGCTTTACTTCAGCTTATTTTCACCAGATACTAACTGATTTGTTCTTCTTTCCTTTTGTTTCCTCCCCTATCATTCACATCTGCATTAACACAATAAAAACAATCAAAACTAACAAAAGTTGCTTAAGACTTTGTAATTATTCTGAATTAAAAGCCTCAAATGTGTCAGATTCTTCTCACATATCAAATCTTATCACCTTAAGCATTTCATCAAATACTTTTCATGCATTCTTTTAGCTTAGGTGAGTTTTCATGAACTTTCCCATTTTATTACTTCATGAAAACACCTTTAGATATCATTTTGAAACTCAAACAACAATCATCAATATGTACATGGTCATATCACAACAAGACAATCACAAAATAATATTTAAAACATGGTTCTTGAGCTCTATGAACGAAATGGATCCACAGATGAACACTACACATACCTTAGATGGAAGATCCGTAAAAATTAATGGTGAAATTCTTTCAATCTTCAAGCTCCTATGAAAACCCTATGGGGTTCTTGAGAGAATTTTGAGAAAAGAGACTATAATGTCGTTGGATTGGGGCTAAATTCAGTGTTTATGGAATATATAGGGGTGAAAAGATGACCCAAATACCCCTCTAGATGTGTCATTTAATTTTTGTGAAAATTACCCACTTTGGGCCCCCGACGCGATGCAGAGATATCATGTTGCCACCCGTTTGTGACTTGGAAACTCACCGCGACCCGGTGGAATCACGGAGAGACACCGAAATTTACAAACATCATTTTGTCTTATGGTACGACGTGTCACTGACTGAAATGACACTGCTGAAACTTTAAATCGCCATAAATTCTTCACCGGGTGTCCGTTTTAGGAGAATTTGGTATCGACGAAAAGATTATTCAATTCTCTAAAATTTGTAGGGTATAAATATGCCAAAATACCACTTATAAACCAAGTTATTCAAGATCAAAGATGACCTATGTGAAATCATACATGAAAACTTCGTGGATTCAAAAGTTCTTAGCTTGGCTTACCCGAAGTGACTCTTATGTTCATGCTCAACACATCATAAGCTCTATTATCACTAAAATACTCATACTAATTCATGTACTCAAAAATGAATCATAGGCTAGGAGGTTTCATGTGTAGCAACGACTCATTTTCGTGCTTAGAAATATATGGGGTATTACAATTTCTCCCCCTTGAAAACATTCATCCTTGAATGAGACTGACTGAAATGGGGAGAGATGATAAACTAGAGTACATACAAGACATACACTATTGGAACATGATCTCATGAAGGACATAACTGATAAGCTAAACATATCTGGCTGGACATGCATATCTAATCCATGAGTAACTGATTCATGAATGCATAACTGAGATTTTAGATAACTGAGTTCTCCCAATGGGAATGCATATTTGATGCATGATTATACAATGGACTGATACATGAATGCATGACTGAATATGCAATGGTACTTTATACTAGATTTGTGATGAAACATAAGCATGAACTGAATACCTAATTATATAGAATACTGAACGGGAAACTGAATAAGCTTAAGGAGAACTGTTACCTTGAGCTTAATCTGGATTGGAGGAGAAGAGGTGGGGATACTTGGTATGCATGTCTTCTTTTGATTCCCAATTTTCTCCCTCAACGAACTGATTTCGCCAAAGAACTTTGACTAGAGGGACTTCTTTCTTCCTCAATCTACGAGTTTGATAGTCTAGAATTTTAACCAGAATTTCCTCATAGGAGAGATGTTTTGAATGTCAATGCGATGAATAGGGACTAAAACTGATGGATCACCTCTATACTTCTTGAGAAAAGAGACATTAAAAACTGGATAAACTGAGGCTAGATCTGAAGGCAATTCGAGCTCATAAGCTACCTTGCCTAAGCGACTGAGAATCTTGAAGGGACGACATATCGAGGACTGATCTTTCCCTTCTTGTCGATCCTCTTCACTCCCTTCATGGGAGAGATCTTTAGATAGACATAGTCACCAATCTCAAACTCGAGATCCTTTCTGCGCACATCTATATAGGTATTTTATCGTCTCTGAGAATCCCAAAGTCTTTCTCTGATCAACTGGACTTTCTCTAAGGCATAAAATACTAAGTCAAGCCCTATGACTGAGGCCTCACTAACTTTGAACCACCCAATTGGAGATCTACACCTCCTACCATAGAGAGCTTCGAACGGAGCTATTTTAATACCGGAGTGAAAGCTATTGTTGTATGAAAACTCAATAAAAGGCAAGTGATCATCCCAACTTCCCTTGAAATCAATTGAACACGCCCTTAGCATATCTTCAAGAGTCTGAATGGTCCTTTCTTCTTAATCATCTGTCTGATGATGAAAACCTATACTGAGATGAACTTAGGTACCAAGACCTTTTTGGAACGCTTTCCAGAAGTGAGAGGTGAACTGAGTACCTCTATCTGAGATGATAGATAATGGAACACCGTATAATTTGACCAACTCCCTGATATAGAGTTTGGCGTAATCCTTGGCTAAATAAGAGGTATGGACTGGAAGGAAATAAGCTAACTTGGTCATTCTATCTACAATGACCCAAACTGAATTGTGTTGATGACGAGTTCAAGGCAAACCCATCATGAAGTCCATGTTCACTTCTTCCCACTTCCAAGTAAGAATGGTGAACTCCTGTATGGATCCACTAGGTTTCTGATGCTCTATCTTTACCTGTTGACATATAGGGCACTTAGCCACAAATTATGCAACATCTCCCTTCATACCACTCCACCAATAGATCTCCCACAAGTTGAGGTACATCTTAGTGGCCCCTGGATGAATAGAGTATCGCGTACCATACACTTCTTCAAGAATTTGCTTCTTTAAACCATGTACACCTGGAGCACAGAGACGACCGTGACAACGAATGACACCATCTCGTCCTTGGGAGAAAACCTCTACTTTTTGATTTTGAACTGACTCTTTTAGCTAGACAAGGTTAGGATCCCTGTCTTGCTCTTCTTTCACCTCGGAAACTAGAGATGACACTGAACTATCCTTAACATATACACCACCCTCTAAAGAATCGACTAACTGAACACCTAGCCTGGCAAGCTGATGGATTTCCTGAGCTATTTTCTTATTGCTATCCTCAATGTAAGAAACACTACCCATGGAGAGTCTACTTAGAGCATCGTCCACAACGTTGGCCTTTCCTGGATGATAAAGGACACTCATGTCATAATCTTTCAAGAACTCTAACCACCTTCTCTGACAAAGATTGAGATCCTTCTGAGAAAAGACATATTGGAGACTCTTATGATCTATGAAGACATCTATATGAACTCCGTATAGATAATGCCTCCAAATATTTTAGGCAAATACTATGGATGCTAACTCAAGATCATGAGTAGGATAATTCTTCTCATGGGGCTTTAACTGTTTGGAGGCATAGGCTATGACCTTACCATGCTTCATGAGGACAAAACTTAAACCCGCTCTGGATGCATCACAATATACTATGAAACCATCTGAACCATCTGGAAGATCTAGAACTGAAGCGTAGGTGAGTCGAGTCTTTAACTCCTGAAACTTTTCTCGCAAGAATTTGACTACTAAAACTTGACCTTCTTCTGCATCAATCTAGACATGGGGGATGAAATAAAGAAAATCCCTTATCAAAATGCTTGTAATAGCTAACCAAACCCAAGAAGCTCCTGATATATGATGGTGAGATAGGGCAAGGTCAGTTCCTTACCGCTTCGGTCTTCTGAGGATCTACTCTAATACCATAACCGGAAACTAAATGGCCAAGGAATGCTCCTGACCATAGACAAAACTCGCACTTACTGAATTTGGTCAATAACTGGTGATCTCTGAGAGTCTGAAGAATAATTTTGAAATGGTCTGAATGATCACGCTCTATGCGGGAATAGACCAGGATATCATCTATGAAGACTATGATGAACATGTCCAAGTACTACTTGAACACACGGTTTATCAAGTCCATGAAAGCTTCTAGGTCATTGGTAAGACCAAAGGACATAACTAGGAACTCATAGTGACCATACCGAGTATAGAAGGCTGTCTTCGGGATGTCACATTCTCTAACTCTGAGCTGATGATAGCCTAATCTGAGGTCTATCTTGGAGAAATAATTGGCACCCTGAAGTTTGTCAAACAAGTCATCTATTCTGGGAAGAGGATACTTGTTCTTGATCATAACTTTGTTGTGCTGATGGTAATCAATACACATCCTGAGAGAACCATCTTTCTTGCATACGAATAAGACTGGTGTGCCCCACGGGGCAATATTGGGTCTAATGAATCCCTTATCTAAGAGATCCTTCAACTGATCTTTCAGTTCTTTGAGTTCTGTTGGTGCCATTCTGTACGGAGGAATAGAAATAGGCTGAATATCTTGAATAAGGTCAATGTCAAAGTCTATTTCTCTTTCGGGAGAAATGCCTGAAAGATCTTTAGGAAAGACATCTGAATATTCGTTAACCACTGAGACTGATTCAAAGCTAGGAGATTCGGAAGTAGAATCTTTAACATGAACGAGATGATAAACATATCCCTTATAAATCATTTTCCTTGCCCGAAGGTAGGAAACTAGCTGACCCCTGAAAGATGGAGTACTACCCTTCCACTCTAGGATGGGCTCATACGGGAACTGAAACTGAACTGTCCTATTTTTGCAGTCGACTGTGGCACATAAGGAACGAAGCCAATCCATGCCGAGAATGACATCAAAATCAGTCATCTCTAAATCAACTAAATCTAGTGACATGGCTTTCTGAAATATCTTAAATGGGTAGTTACTGTATACCCACCGAGCTATGATGGTTTTACCCACTGGGGTAGAGACTGAAAAGGGTTCTGCTAAAATTTTGGGACTGATTCCAAAATTGCCTTTTATACAAGGAGTAACAAAATACAAGGATGCACCTAGATCTAGCAAAGCGTAAACATGAACATGGAAAATTTGTAACGTACCAGTAACAACATCAGGAGAATTTTCCTGATCTTGTCGGGTCTGAAGAGCATAGAGTCTATTTGTGCATTGCCTACTAGTAGCACTGGAAGTGGCACCCTACTGATTTGGGCGACCAGACTGGGCTATTGAACTATTCTGTTGACCTTGCAGACCTGACTGCGGACATTCTTTAATACTGTGGCCTAGATTGCCACAACCAAAACAGACATCACTACCGGCTCTGCAAATAACCTTGTGGTTCTTACCACAAGTCTAATATAGGGGATTTGTTCAGGCACTGCTGACACTGCCCTGAGACTTAGAGCCTAGTGCTCGATCTCTGTTGCCGTCTATGAATTTTGGCACTGGGGCACTAGCGGAGGAAGGAGATGGAACTGTTGGCTTAGGATGAAACTACGAACGGTTTTCTCCTTTTGATTTGGGATGAGCAAAACTAAAACTGCCTGATCTTGCTCTCCTGTTCTGCCTTTCCCTTGTCCTAATCTTCTTCTCCTCTATTTTCTGAGCATGGGTCATAATCCTAGATAAAGTCATATAGATATTCTGTATCACAGACCTACACTCATTTACCACGCTATCATTCACTACTGACACAAACTTGCTCATCTTAGCCCTGTTGTCTGCAACCACATGAGGGGCATATCGGACTAGCTGAGTAAATCTAAAAGAATAATCTTTAACCATCATATTTCCCTGCCTAAGGTTGATGAACTTAAGAACTTTTTCCTTCCTCTGCTCTTAGGGAAAGAATCTTTCCAAGAAAGCTGTGAAAAATTCCTCTTACTCTATAGGACCTGCACCATCTACCCTCTTGGAATTCTACTATTTGTACCAAGTGTGAGCAACATACTGTAACTGGTATGCAGCTAGATTAGCACTCTCAACAGTAGTCACCCCCCATGATGTCTGTCACTTTCTTGATCTGATCAATGAATTCCTAAGGGTCTTCATCTACCTTAGACCCGAGGAAGGTTGGAGGATTCATTTGGGTGAAGTCTTGAATCCTCGGTGAAGCTGAGTTGGCCACTGGGTTGGACGGAATAACTGGTGGACATTTATTTTAGGCAGCCACAGACTGAGTAAATTTGGTGAATACGAACCTAAACTCCGCATGAGAAACATGTTCGCCCAAAGGATCTTCGGGATGAGGAGCGGGCTTGTTTCTTTTCTTTAGAGGCATATTCTTAAATAAGAGAAAAATAGATTAGATTGAGATTTTAACTTGAGATTATGATCACAAGCACGACATGAATACTGAAAGAGGGGAAACTATTCCTAAAACATCTCATAGCCTCTTGCACATAAATGTGGCACGCAACACACCCATGCACAAGACTCTACTAGATGCAGCTTTCAGACTTCCTAGGACTCTATTGAACCTTAAGCTCTAATACCTAATTTGTAACGCTCCGATTTGTTAAATCGGAATTTTGCACGGTGCCTATGATCCTGAAGGACCACAAGCTAACCCATGACTAATATTTGTACCTGTATACTGTAATATATAACGTAATAATATGGAAAACACAAACAATAGGCCATAAAGTTTAGCTGAATAAACTGTGTGACAAATAGTAACATCGATGTTGGGTAGTGAATACCCAAAACAACTGAAAACTGAATCAAATCTGAACTAAATCTGAACATAAATCTGAAAGCCTCTAAATATTGTCTGAAATAAGGAGTTAAAGGAACATATCTCCAACTAACTCCGTCGGAACTAAAATAATGAAAGAAATAAAATAATATTGTCTTCGAATGGATGAGGACTCACTGCAACTTTGCAACTGGAATGCTACTACTGATCTGGAACTCATTTCTCTGAACCTATGCTGTAATATGAAAGAAAGCACCATAGCGTAAATGCGTCACTACAACTGAAAGTACTGAGTATACAAGTGGGGTAGGCTAAATTCAAGGGTTTACAAGAATGAACAATGTCCACTGACTAACTAATATGAATGTGAGAGTGCAAACATAACTGAGAGCGTGATTACATGATATCTAGATCTAAACACTAGTACATGGTTTATTGATATCTAACATGACTGATACTATAGTTCTGATAATATGGATGATTGTATCTGACAGTCCTGAATCTGATGAAACTATCTGTGTTTTGTTCTGTAACTAAATTGACTGTATCTGACAATACTGATATACTAAAATCTGAAGAACCCTCTGAGTTCTTTTATTGAGACTGAGTCTGAAACTGTGAGAGGTAGTTGTTTAGCCGACATGCCCCAATAACGCATATAACTAAGTTGGGGTTTGATGTCTTCCCCGACTGGAGGGGTGTCAATACCGCGCCACTGGTAAGGACAGCTGTGAGTGACCCTTAGCTGGCAAGTACTAGAAACGAGAGCGGTGGGAACCCTAAACTATCAGGTTAATCCACCTTATCAACCCTAATTTGACAAGTTAATATGTCTCAACCTACGCTGGCTATGTAGTTCTGGAACACAAGGATAACTACTAAGAATCACACCCTAAACTGGCAGGTGAGTTCCCATCCTTTGGTTCTCTCGGTGCTAACGTCTACTCTTATTTGAAGAGACCGAACATGATTTAACTGACTATACATGGACTGCATAACTGACTTCCTTTGACAGACGGAATAGTACTACTATCTGAGATTTTACTGAGATCATGAGATTTCTAAGATTTTTTGAGTCACATGACTGACTGAGTTCTATAGATCATGGATTGACTGAGATTATCGTGATAATGTGACATAGCTCTAGGCACACAACTATATTTTTCAGGTACAAGTACCCCCAGAACTCGATGGAAGGAAACTGACACACATAACTGACTTGATCATAAAAATTGAGTCCCCAATTCACCATATGATAAGTAGGGAATTTCACACAAAGCATAGTTCTCAACATCTTACGTATGGAAGGGAAATTCATACAACATGTGTACACTTGCATATATTCAATGTCATGCTCAATCCATATCACAACAACGACATATATCAATCACGTGGAATTTATGTGAAATCATAAAGCATAGAGCATGAACTTGTCATTTAAGAACTATTAAATCATGGGACACGAATTTTATCACCTTAAGCATTTTATCAAACACTTTGCATGTATTCTTTTAGCTTAGGTGTGTTTTCATGAATTTCCCCATTTTAAACCACATAAAGTTCATGGATTTCAACTAACAAACACATATACTTCATGAAAATACCTTAACATATCATCTTGAAACTCAAACAACAATCATCAACATGTACATGGTCATATCACAACAAGGCAATCACACAATAATATTTAAAACATGGTTCTTGAGCTCTATGAATGAAATGGATGCATAGATGAACACTATGCATACCTTAGATGAAAGATACATGAAAATTAACAGTGAAATCCTTTGAATCTTGAAGCTCCTATGAAAACTCTATGGGGTTCTTGAGAATTTTTTTAGAAAAGAGAGTATAATGTGGTTGTATTGGGGCTAAATTCTATGTTTATGGAATGTATAGGGGTGAAAATATAACCCAACTATCCCTCTAGATGCATCATTTATTTTCTGTGAAAATTACCCAATTTGGGCCCCCGACGCGATGCTGAGATAACGCGTTGCCATTCATTTGTGACCTGGAAACTCACCGCGATGCGGTGGAATCACAGAGAGACACTGGATATTGACAAACGTCATTTTGTCTTACGGCGTGACGCGCCACTTACTGAATTAACACTGCTGAAATAATAAATCGCCATAACTTTTTCACCGGGTGTCCGTTTTAGGCGAATTTGATTTCGAAGGAAAGATTATTCAATTGTCTACAATTTGGAGGGTATAAATATGCCAAAGTACGACCTATGAACAAATTTATGCTCATTCAAAGATGACCTATGTGATATCACACATGAAAACTTGGTGGATTCAAAAGTTCTTAGCTTGGCTTACTCTAAGTGACTCTTATGATCATGCTTAACACATCATAAGCTCTATTATCACTAGTATACTTATCCAAATTCAGGTACTCAAATATGAATCACAGGATTGAAGATTTCATGTGTTGGAACACCGGTTCATTTTCTAGCTTAGAAATTTACGAGGTATTACAATATGAGCCGTAGATGCCCACTTCAGTGGTCCAAAACTTAAATTTTCACTCCTTTCTTCATAATAGTTCCAAAGCACGATTTCCTATAAAACACCACACAAAACACATCATATGTATCAAAAAGACTTGAGTAACTTGCATATTTTCGGCATTTTAAGCATCAATAGTTCTATGAAACCATACCACATTAGTCTACTATGCGCGTGCTTAGGTGGCTCACAATATAATCTAATGAACTTTTAAGCTCATTTTATTCCATTTTTGACCTCCAATTGACCTGTATGACCTGCTCAACTTCATTTTCAACACTTACCTAAACAAATTATCATTATAACATGTGAATTACCTTAAATCACTTTATAAAATATGGCAATCCATGATTAAAAAGTTCTAACAAGTCATCAAATTGACAACTTATCAACCTCCAAACTTAAACTATTGATTGACCTCAAGCAATAAAGATTATTCATATTGAGGTAGAGAATTCATGACTCCAAAAAATTCCATACTCGATATTGAGGCTAACAAATTTCAAAAAGACCCCTCAAACATGTCATGGCAACAAGTAAATTAAAGTTTTTCAATATGCACATTTCGATGAAGTAACGATGCAAGATAGTATCAAATGGACCTTTCTAATTTAAAATTAATATCAAAGCGTGACACAAAATCTTCAAATCTTGTCTCAATTTTCACTACGTAAATTATCTTGCTTATTTACCAAAATTTTGAGTAAGATATCACCATCCACCCTAAATTACCGATTCCACTCGCATGCAAAAGTTATCTCCACGCACACATGATATTTTATTTATCTAGGGATAATAAATATTGAAAGAATTTACACTTACTCTTGTAAAGAAATTAAAGTAAAGTGAGTTGTAACATCGGCTTGCCATTTGTGTTGTTTTACCCTATGTGTTGTTTTACCCTAATGTAGACATACCAAGTTTTGAATCACCAAGCCCTGGTGGGTGTAGATGAAGGTTAAGGTGGGTAAAGAATGTAAGGATCAAGTGACTAACGGACATCCTTAAACCCAATTGTTTATGAACTTTTAACCCTAATTCTTTTAAATCTTACAACTTATTCACCTTTATTTCTTTTCCTTGTTTCCCTTAAACTCTAGCCTTTTCCCTGCGAGACAAATTCAACAAACCACAATTTTCATCAACCTTTTTGGTTCATTCAAGAGATTTTCTAACCTTTAGATATCCATCGCCCCTAATTTGTCTAATTTTTCTTCAAGTTCTACGGGTTAGGCTATTTGACTTTGTTTTCAAGCATATTTCTTGTCTCATAAGCACATGATTAGACAACCAAGAAAAAACCTTTATTGACTCATTCTAGAATATCATAATTTCCCCTTAAAGTAAGAGTTTGAATCACCCTTAATCAACCTCACAATTAAGAACCACCAAACTTAGGCTTTCACCTACGTTTCTTATAATAGAATCATGTGATACATTCAAGGAGTTTAGGTGAAAAAAGAGAGATTTTCAAAAATGGTTGAAGTGTCATAGTATGGTTATCACTAAAAGAAGAAAGAAAAATTATCAAAGGCTGAAAAGGGTTAACTAAGGTAAAATGTTAAGGGGGATTTTGTTCATGTGCTAGATCAAAAATGACCTCAGGTCATCCTCCAAACCAAGTTTGTCTATGATAACTTGAATACACTAAAAATAAAGCTCATACACCTCCTTTCCCTTTTTCAAAAATAAAACTACATTTTTTATTTTTTCAAAACATTAAATTTCTTCCCAAAGACATTTGAGAATTTTTTTTGAACTTCTGTTGAATCCTGACTCTAAACCCAAAATACTAGGTACTTCACTTAAGAATGTCGCCTCATCACCTATCATGGGTGGAATACTAACTCGGTTCCACAAACAAAATGAACTAGAGTAAAGACAAAAAATAAAAAAAAAAGAAAACAAAACTATCTCCTAGGGAATGAACTGAGTTTCAAAGAAAAACTTCAGAGTTTATCGGACACATATTTATAAAAGGCAAAAAATAATGTGCCAAATTTTATCGGCATCACCCATAATACAAAATCAACATAATTAAAAGCATAATGGTATATTGAATCATAACAACGATATATAATAACGAAAATATCTAACGTAATCTGAAATATGCCCATGAAGGGCCAAATCCACAACAATGTCATCATAAATAAACAAGCCTGGTGAGGGTGAAATCCAAATCAACATTAAATGTGAAATAAAGTATGTCAATATAATTTATCAAATCCAATAGGTGCAGACCATCGAAAATGAATCAGAATGTCCTAATTCCCATTAAATATACTTGCATTGCCCCAAATGCAAAAGTAACGAGACAGAAGAGAAAGGTAAAGACTCCATATGGCGTACTAGACTCTCGGTTCCACATCTGGTGATGGCTATATAGGATCATAAAGTGGAATAATAGAATTATTGTCAGACTGGGCTCCAATCATTTGGTAGTAAATAAAAGCCATCTTATTACTAGGTCGGGAGCTAGAATTAGCCCTAACCAACCTTGCATACTTATCATCTCGAGATAATTACTTCATAAGATCAACCTGTTGGGCTACTATAAGACCCACACTAAAGTCAATCCCTACATCATCACCCATATGTTAATATCAAAACAAATCAGCAAATAGAAGTATTATGGCTGTAGTATCTTAGGTAATAGAAATTAATTTCTCTTCAAGAGAAAATAAGGGTACATGGAGTGAAACTCCAAATGTAGTCCATCAAAATCGACCCTCAAAGAAGAAAACCACTCACAATGACCTCTATCAACTACAGTAGCTAATATTTGCTCATACTCCATCTGTACATGTATAGGTACAAGGCTCTGCTCATAGCATTCTAAATAAACTGAGGGATGTCGACTACCAATCACGTAATAGTACTATGATTTTCCAAAGACATCGAAATAACTTTGGCGAATGTGATCTTTGAAAACTAAGGTAGTTGTGGATACCAAGAAGTGGTGCAATTATCAATGGAGTTGGCGCATGAGGAGTATCAATCACCGAAGTAGTGCTGCAAGAAGTATGGGGAGTATCCAAATTACATCATGGAGCCGAAGCGTTTCCAAACCCTCCAAACTAGGAAAATCTCCCATAAAAGAATCCGTCAATACCAAGGCTTCCTCTTAATGTTCTTGAGATTATCATCATCTTGTCAATGAGTAATATAATTCAAATCAGTGCAAATAACCTTTCAAGTGAATTTGGAGAAGGCCATAACCTTATACTTAAAGCAAAGCAATGAAATGAAAGAAGGAAAATGTAATAGAGTACCCAATTTCTTTGACCTCAATTTGATCTGTCTATAATCAACTACCCTAGGTTTACAACAATATCATCCATGATGCACCTAACAATGATAGCCCCCTCAATTGTGACATTTTAATCACTCTTTGAATAAAGTAGGCGGTTACTTACAAATCTAAGCCAATGTTTAGCTGGGATTGAAAGTTCCCATGTATTAATTTGTCCAATGCCATTGGCCTATTGAGGGAGCTCTTTTGCAATAACCCAAGCAATCTATGAAAAGTACTCACGCCTACCGAGAACCATCTTCTTTCTTTCAACCACGGAATCCTTATCACAAGCAAAACAAATTTCATTGATCTTTGAGGGGGTGCATCGAACTTCAAATCCCCAAACTAGCACACTAGGAAGGCATGGTTGATCTACTACCAGCGACTTATAATTGTATTTTTTGTGGAGGTCAGCATAAGAAGCATAGAATTCCCATAATAGTTATGGACAATTACTTGGTGTATAGGAAGTGGGAATACTACCAGCTACCATTTGGAATGCTACATCTCTATACATTATTCCCTCATTTCCAGCTTAGCGCATGTAATACTCATGACACTTTTGTGAATAAAAATGACCCTTTACCCGTTAGAATGGCGTCACCCAATCTATCATAGGGAAAGACATGAATTTTTATCAACCAGGATACTTAGAATGCACCCATGGATTCTATGTCAAGCCATGCTATCAACCAAAGTCATGGTGCATTATATTGGAAAACAAACATCTTTAACTAAAACTATCGGGTTGCAATGATTAAGAACCTAGTGAACTCATATTTGTTATCAAGGAATGCACAAATGATTCCCTAAGATTGAATTCACCAACAATAAATAGCAATCAAATCAATAATATCTCATTGGTATTTAATCAAAACACGTTGATCATTAGTAATATGAACACAGAAAATTTGAAAATGATGAATGTAATTAAGACAAGTTGATAAATTTAGCACCAAACATTTCCAACATACTCCTTCTATCACAATTTGATGATCCACCACAAGTCATTGGAATGAAAATTCATGTGGACATTTTATCAAACACATTGGGCGCATAAGTTTAGCTATTGAAGCATTGCTATTAATCATACAAAATCATGGAACCCATAGACAAGATTCATTCCAACAACCATATATTATTAATAGAAACTAAAGTAATAGAAGAATAACCATAAAGTATCATGGAATATGAACCACAATTGAAACAAGAAAAACTTCATGAAATTTACACTAGTGAACTTACTTATTTAATTGAATTTTGTAATAAGATGGTAAGAGAAGACACATTTAGTATCCTGTGGTTTAAATTGAAAGAGCAAGAGAGAATTTGGAAATTGAAGTAAAGAATTTTTCAATTTTGAAGAGAGAGAAAATGTAGTGTTTAGAGAGGTAAAATCAAATTTGAGAGCCAAATTTTGGTGAAAAATGTTATTTATAGAGAGAATGGGTCAAATAATGTCTTTTAAAATGAATTGGGCTTATCGGGTTGGGTAAGCCCAAAGAAACTTTACCCAATATTTTAATGCACCAAGACTGGCCTGCGTACAGACCTACGCGCGTACATGTGTCTATCTGCACGTGAAGGAGACCAACACATATCAAGGAAATTTGGCCATTAATTTTTTAAGCCACCTGTATGGACACATGTGCATGTAGGTGAAAGACATATGCCTGAAGGTGTTTTTTATCACCTCAGGGCATGGTTTAGAACATTCAAACATAGTTTCATGCTTCCCAACTTGGTAGATCACCTGAAAAGACCCAAATATACTATAATTAGCACTCAAACAACAATTTGACAACAATAATGAACCTTGGGTTGTCTCCAAGAAGTGCCTTAGTCATCTTTATGGAACTATATTATTTTTTATCACTTGGCATCCTTGAAGAGAACCAAATCAAATTTATATGATCCGGTTCCATCCACATGGTAATGTTTAACCCTTTCCCATTTACAGCAAACCTCCTTTCTCATGATTCTCTAATTTAATTGACCTACTTGGATAGACATTTGAAACCATAAATGGACCCGACCACTTAGATTTTTGTTTGCCCGCTAAGAGTTTCAATCTTGAGTTGAATAGGAGCACAACAACACTTACACGAAACTCTCATTTCAAGATATTAGCATTAGGGGGTGCGGATTAGGTGTGTAGATTCAACTAGATAATAAATACGTAGGTATTTATTTTTATAATAAATATTATTGATTGGAATAATATTCATTTTTATCTTCTTGATTTAAGATGTTTTATTAATTCATATTCTAAATTAGATATTATCGTGATTAGATTATCTAGTGTTTTAGGATCCTCGTTAGTAATATGTAATCTTTTGTATTCTAGGTATAAACTATATAGTTGAGTTTCTATTTCTTTTAATGATTTATTCTTTTCGTAAGATGTATCCATTAATTTATTTTATCCTATTGAAATTTTAGCAATTTCTGTGTAGTATTTTATTCTAACTTTGCTATATTCAATGCGTAGGTTTATATTTTTTATCTGACTAATTAGTATTTGTTGTTCATGTATAACTAATTTTCCATCTGTATTAAATAATTTTTCGTATGTATTAAATAAATTGTTACTTGTATCTTCCTTTTCTAAGGTTAATTTTATTTTAAGTAATTTTTCTTCTAGTTGTCTTTTTTCTATTTCAAGTTGATTTCTGTAATTAACTTCTTCATATATCCAATTTTGTCTTTCTCTAATTTTCTTTATATATTCTAGCATCTTTTAATCTGAATAATATCCATCTGGGTAATTATCCAGGTATAATTGTGCTATCCAATTTATAATTTCAATTTCATAGTTTAATACCTTTTCTAATATTATTCTCTTAATATCTATAATTTCTATATTTCTAAGTATATATAAGATTAAAACTTTAAGATTATCTATCATTTAAAATTGACTAAATATTTTATTATAATATTCTGTAGTTGTTTGTTTCAGCCTTAGTAGTTCTTGCATATTTTTATTAAGGGATTCTATATATTTTATATCTTTAAGTGCATACAAAATAAGTATTTTAAATTTATCTACCATCACATCAGATAAATAATTATTCATTTTCATAAAATTGCTTTTTTCAAAATATTCCCTTCAACCATATACATAACAAAATATAGTCATCTTAG
Organism: Capsicum pubescens; assembly: GCA_030864215.1. Taxonomy (NCBI): domain Eukaryota; kingdom Viridiplantae; phylum Streptophyta; class Magnoliopsida; order Solanales; family Solanaceae; genus Capsicum; species Capsicum pubescens. Next base: position 80,015,715 of record CM061538.1, on the reverse strand, counting down.
ATTACTATATACTAGATTATTCTTAAATAACATGTTCTTCGGTCACTATTAGCATGGTAATCTGGATATTTTTCCCTTAAACGGCGCCTCTACTCTGGTTACTCCCCACCACGGCTTCTTGCCTTATTGGTTTCACCTTTAGGATGGCATAGTTCTTAGGGATCTTTCTCCGTTTCCGCTTTGCTAATAAACTTCTTAACATATTATTCCTCGAATAATTCTACCATAAAGTAACTAACATGAATTTATTTTATCATATCATGATTGCTGGGAATTATGAATTTAGCTATTCATAATCATAAATAAACATACCTGTTCTGGTAGGTTTGATATTTCTGAGTTTTGTTCCTCCTTAGATTTTTCCATTGATATATACCTGTTTTTTAATAACTAAGCAAAATATTTATTGTGGGCTTTTGAGAGAATTTTTGCTTCAACGCATGAAGGCTTACTTTGCAATGCCTCTTGCCTCCTCTATTTATAGATGAATGAATCTTTACACGTATTTGCAAAAGTTTTAAAAAGCTAGGCTAATCAAAAACTATTAAAAAAGTCTTCCAACCTATAAGTCTATCCTAAGGCTATAAAGTAAAATTTCAAACTATATTAATATTTACATTAAATGCTATCAACTACTTTTGAAACTACCTTATCTTTACGTAAACAATTTATACAATAAGTCTTCCGTTTATTTTGTCATATCTGTTGTATCTCCATTATTGCTCTGATCTTATCTTTCCAGCTGGCGTCTTTATCTCTTATTCTAGCTGCACTGCTGGGACATCATTATCTCCTCCATTACATTTTGAACATCTGTGATCTAGATATTTGTGTCCAATAGTTTTGCAGTATCTGGTCAATAATTCTTCTGAAATAAATTTTTCCCTGATAGCTCTGGCAATAGGTTCTGTTTCCGGTTTAAGCAACGTGATAATCCATTGCCTAATAGTTTCCATATCTGTTTCTCGTAACTCTTTTGAATTCGAATATATTAATACATGATCTCTTGAATAGTAGTTCCATATGGGATTTTGGTTGCAATATGTATTTGCTAGCTCTTGTAAAATCGTAGATAATCCGATAATCCTTTTGTTTTCATAAAATTTTGGTATCTCGATTCTGGGTATCTCTGATTGTGAAATAATATCTTGTGGTATAATCATATCTCGTGTCATTCCTATCTTTACAACTTGTATAGGTTTTTTAACTTCATCAAATAATATTTCTGCTGGTGCCGCGTAAATTTTTATAAAGAACAAGGTACCTTTGGTTATTCTTTTAAAAATGATAAATGCTTCATATATTTCTGGTATAGTGGATATCTCAGTTCCGTCCGTGGTATATACAGTACTAAGTAGTCCATATTCGTAGCAAGTTTTAACTATATTTGGTTTGGTTTTAGGTAAGGCAATTAATTTATTATATCCGGTCAATTTCTGGGTTATATAGTTTGTATCTGGTTCTTGGACATTTGTAGCTTTTGGGTTGCTATTTAAAAAGGTTTGTATATTGTAGATATTTTCTATGTATTTTTGGGATGTGTAGTTATAAACTTTTTTATCTTGGTTCAGACTATCTCGGTATGTGGTAATTTGTGGGGGTATAAACATGGGATCTTTTGGTGTATTTGGGGTATATGGTTTTTCAAATATTTTATTCATATTCATGTTCTGATATCTTGGTCGACTAGCTCCTCTGCTTGTACCTGCGGAAGTAGATAGATAAACGTTATGGGTTTTATGGAGTATCCCAACGTCTCCTTCTAGCTCTGGAATTTTAATGTCTTCCGATCGACATAGCTCTGCACACTGCTGAGTTAGCTGATTTGTAGCTATAGACTTCAGTTTACCTTCATTAGTCTTTAGCTTTTCTATCTCATTACCCATACTGTCCACTTTCACTGAAAGCGTAGTTAGGGTGTTAAGTATCTTTTCTAGAGTATCTTCTTCTATAATATCAGTCTGTGTAGCTTTGTCTTGATATGTAATCTGCAATAACATTTTTGTTAGTACTGATTACTTCAATTGTAAATGTAAAATTTAATATATTCAATACTAGTCTCCAAATTTCTTTTGTTGTAACTGAATTTTGTATTTTCTTTGTTAGCCACCAGCGTACTTGTGTATTATCTGTTCGCACAATAAATTTGTTATATACAATATATGGCTCAAATGCTAACAAACATTTATATAATGAACATAATTCTTTTCTATTTATTTCCCATTTTATTTCTGTCTCGTTGAACGTACCTGAGTAATATCTACAATGGTGTTCTATTTTTTCTGCTTCATATTTATATTTAAGTACTCCTTCGTAACTATATTCACTAGCATCTGCTTCTACTATATATATAAATTTTCTATTTTCATCAGGAAATTGTAATTTTGGTAATTCTTTACAAAGTATTTTTATTTTTTGAACTTGTTTTTTATCTTCTTCATTATAGTTATATTCTATATCCTTTTTTAATTTTTTCTGTAGTGGTTTTAAGTTTTCTGCTAATTTTGGAATATATTCTCTTACTTGGTTTACTAATCCTAAAAATGATTGTAATTTCTTTTTCGTATCCAATTCCTCTTTCGAATTTACTATTTTTTGTACTATATGCTGTTGCATTTTTACTCCACTTTTATCTATTTGTATTCCTAAAAATTCTATTTGATTTTTCATAATTTCAGCTTTCTTTTTACTTAAACTTATTCCCGAATTTTCTATTATATCCGTAAATTGTTCTAATAATTTTAAATGTTCTTCTTTGGTCTTTGTATATAATAGTATATCGTCTATATATACTATACAATTAGGTAGTTGTTTAAAATAACTATCCATAAAATGTTGATATCTACCTGGTGCATTTTTATATCCAAATGGTAGTACATTCCATTCATAAAATCCTTGTGGTACCGTAAATGCGGTTAATTCCTTAGATTCTTCTTCTAACTTTAGATGGTAAAATCCTGATTTGCAATCAAATTTACTAAAATAATTATATCCTTGTATTTGTCTTATTTTTAATATCTTATTTGGTATTGGGTAATTATAAGTTATTGTTTTTGCATTTAAATTTCTATAATCAATAACCATTCTACTTTTTCCTCTTTTTTGTTCACTATGTTTATTTACTATAAATGCTGGGCTATTATGTTTACTATTACTTTTTTGTATATATTGTTTCTCTAATAATTCATCTATATGCATTTTAAATTCTTTTAAATCATCAAAATTATATGTTAATGGTTTTTGGGTTATTATGCTATTTTTATCTATTAATTCAATTTTTATAGTAGTTTTATGTTTTTCCCATCCTTTTAATGGATCTTCACTATATAATTGTTCTAATTTTTTCTTAATTATTTCTATCTTATTTATTGAAAATATAGTTATTTCTGTTTTATTTATCGAAAATACAACTAATTCTATTGTATCTTCAGTATTTTTTATATTTTCTAACTTTTGTGTAATTTTTTCACTTCCTTTTATCCAATCCGTTTTCTTTCTTATTTTATTATTAACTCTTTTTGCTCTTACTTTTTGTTTACATGGTGTTGTAAACCACCAGTCTGTTCTAGTTATTATATGTGGGTATAATTTATCTAGAAACGGCATTCCTAAAAGTATATCTTTTGATGTTAGTTCATAATTATAAATTTCTTCTATTGTTAATATTTTATCCCATACTTGTGTTTTTACATTCTTAGCTTTATAAGTAATTAAGCTTCCTTCGTTATTAAATCCTTTAACTATTATTGGTGTTTTTAATTTATCCCATTTACTTTCTGGTAAACAATTATATCTACATAAATTAGCTTCTGCTCCTGTATCTATCATAGGCGTATAATATCTACTGTAATATCCTTCTACTACTATTAATACATATATTTTCATTTTATGTTAATGCTCTTCTTAAGAATAATTTCTCTCTGTTATATGTTATAGTTAATTGTGTATGTTCTATATTATATGGTTTTACTTGTTCTAGCCATTTTATTCCTAATATTATGTCTGTTTTTTGCATTTCTTCTTTTACTTCAAATTCTATTTTTATTTTTCTTATTCCTATTACTATGTCTTTTTCTGCTATATTTTTAGTATTTATTAAGCTTCTTGGTAGATCTGGGCATATATTATTGTCGGTTTTTATTTCTTCATTTTTTACTAGATATTTTGCTATATAATTTTCTTCTTGTCCTGTATTTAAGAGTATTAAATATTCTTTTTCATTTACCTTTCCTGTTATGTAATAATGGTTTGAATTATCCATTGAACTTGTTTCATAACTTATTCTTTTTGATGAGCTTGATGATTCTGGTTTATCATAAGCTGTTCTTTTTGTTGTACTTATTCTATCATTTATTATTTCTAGATTTTCTTCTACATCTATGTCTCTATAGCTATAATCATTATAGTCTATTGTTTTTACAAATTGTTCAAATGGGCTATCTATTTGTATCTTATTAATCTTATTTTTTCCTGTTATTTTATGTTTTGTTGTTAATACATATAAATTTTTACATCTTGCTGTAAATATTTTACTTCCTGGAGTTAATTCTATTCCTGATATCTTCCAATATAATACTAGTGATTTATCTATATTTCTATCTGTTACTGCTACTGAATAATTTGCACTTATTATAAATTTAAATTTTTGGTATATTAAATTTCCTTTTATGGCAGTTATTATACTTTTTTCTATAGGTTTTATAATTCTATCATCTGCTAAATATAATTCTATTGGTGTATCTATTCCTTCTCTAAAACATGCTTTTATTAATATTTCTGTACCTCCAAGGTGTACATATTTTATTGGGTCTCTACTTTTTATATCGTTTATTTCTTTATTAATTATTCTTTTTGTTACTAGTGGTATACTGGCTTTACCTTTTGCATATCTACAGTCTATTACGTGCTCTTTTTGACTTACTACATAATATTCTTCCTTTTTTCTAGTAAATATATTTTTTATTGTTGGTATTTTAAATATTTTTTTCTACACTTAAGTCTAACTCTTTTCCTTTTATTTCATCAAATACATTGTTATCAAATATTATTTTTTGATCTGTTCCTTCTTCATTTAAATATTCTTCTTTTGTTAATATTTTTATATCTTCTTCAGTCATTTAATTCATCTAATTCACTATCTATTTCATTATCTGTTTCATTCTCTGAAATTTCATATATACTGTCTTCACTTTCTAATTCGTAATCTAAGTAATCTATTTGCATATATTCTGTATCTTCTATTTTTATTTCTGATATTTGTTTATTTTTTGAGTTTTTAGGTAATTTACAATCTCTAGCTAAGTGTCCTAACTTTCCACAATTATAACAAGTACATTCTTTTATAGATTTTTTCTTTCTATATGGTCTTTTGTTTTTATAATTTTTTACATAATATCTTTTTCTTGGTTTTTTGTATTTATATTTTGATTTTTTGTATTTCTTATATTTCTTATGCCTTTTTCTTTTCTTATAATATCTTTCTTCGCATCCAAATTGAGGTGCTATTTTATCTTTGCAACATGCTAAATTTCTTATTAATGTTTTTTCCATTTTTATTTCTTCTCTGTATTTTTCACATAAGTTCCTATACCATTGTTGTAAAAATTTTATTCTTGCTCCTAAAGTATCTACTATTTTTGTTTCATCCCAACTTTTTATTATTTTTGAACTAAATGGTTCAGGTAATTTATTAAAATATAATTTTCTTATTTCTTTACTTTCTTCTATATTATATGCTCCTTTATAATAATATTCTTTAAATGCGCAAGTATATTCATCTATGTAACACATATTACATATTGCTAATTTTAACATTAAATTTCTATTTATGTCTTTCTCTTCATTTTGTTCTTCTTCTGTTGTTGTCATGCTACTAAATTCGTCTTTTATAGCTGTTTCATATTTTTTTAATAATTCTATAGGTGTTAATTTCATTATTCCTTCTGTGGGTTTGTCAGTTCTTAATATTTTTTTACTATTTTCAGTTAGATTTAAAAACCATAATTTTACTGTTCCTATTAATGTTCTTTCTATATATTCTGGTGCATCCGTTACACTTATATTATTATCTAATAATTGCTTTGTCATATATCCTATCCATAATTGTATTGTTTTTTCTGTATCTATTACACAATCTAAGTCTAGAAAGTTATAATTTTTATTAACTATTTGTTTTGGTGTCCATTTGTCATATTCGTTCTTTAGATTATATCTTTTAAACTTATTTTTATAATATGCAGGTTTCCTTATTTCTGATGTACTAGGTATTATATTTTGATCTTCTTTTTTATCAAGAGTATTTATTTCTGTGTTGATATTTTCTAAATTTTTTTCATTAATTGCTTCTTGTTTTTCATTGATTTCTAAATTTTTTGTATTTGTTAATATTTCTGTATATGTTTCACTATCTTCTGAATCATAATTGTCTGTTTCTTCAACATCTATATTATTTATTTCTAATTCCTTATTGTCTATTTCTAATTTTTCTTTAAATTGATTTATTTCGTTTAATAATTTTTGTTCTTTATCTTTTCTTCTTTTTCTTTCTGTCTTTTTTCATACAGATCTTTTAACATTTGTAATTCTTTTTCTAATTCAGCAATCCTACTATTTTTAGTTTCTTCTATTTTACGTATTTCTTCTGTAGTTTGTTGTTTTATTTTTTCTATTTCTTTTTTTCTATCTATTTCTTCGTTTTCTCTTTCTATTCTTACCATAACTGTCAATTTATCTTCTAATTTTAATTCTTCTTTTTCTAACATTAAATATAAATGTTCGCCTATTTTCTTATATCTTCTTCCTAAATTAGAAAATACTATTCTTATTTTTAATCCTTCGTGATTTTCATATATTTTTTCGTCTATTATAAATTCTTCTTTATTCATTTTATTGTAAATAGTTCATGTTGATATATATATTCTAAACTATCTATTTGTGATTCTAAATTTGATATTTCATCCTTTTGTGCATTTATTGAGTTTTTACTAACTCCGGCAAATATATTATAATTTAATCTTTTTGTTCTTATTTTTAATTCTTTACGTTTTTCAGATATAGTCTGTTTTAGTTCTTTGTATTTTTGTATTTTATTCATTCAAACAATATTTATAGTATTTTGGTGGATATCTAAATCTAATTTTATCATAATTAGGTGGTATATGTCTCATTCTTCTAGATTTTAAATGGATTATTAATTTTGCTTCAATACTAGATATTAAGGTAATTAGGTAAGCTAATCTTTGTGGGTTTTCTTTTGTTTTATTTATTCTTATATATTCTGAGTAATTACTAATTAAAGATTCTTTAATTTTTCTAAAAGCTTCTCTGTTTTTAAATGGTCTTCTCATAATTAATTAATTAATTGTAATTTTTTCATAATAAACTCTAAATTCAAACATATATATTACTTCTGTATTTTTTATAAATAACTGCTCTCTGATACCATTTGTAGGGGGTGCGGATTAGGTGCGTAGATTCAACTAGATAATAAATACGTATCTTTATACAACCTGGATCTCTCATATTCCATGAGTTGAAAGTCGTCCAACTCATGTAGTTGATCTGTTCTTTATTTGGTGGAATCGTCACAATTTATTATAAACTTACAGAAGGCCCAAAATGCTTTATTCTACAACTCAACAGGAAGGTGACAAGACTTTCCAAGCACTAATTGATAGGGAGACTTGTCAATAGGAGTTTTAAATGTTGTCCTACATATCAAAATAACATCATCATATTTTTTTGTCCAATTTGTACGTCCAACACTTTATCTCTTGACTTGAAACCTCAACTTGGACACTAGTATGGGGATTATATGGAGTAGATACCTTATTAATCACCCTATATATATAAAGAATTGCACCAAGTCGCTATTCCCAAAATGTGACCCACCACAACCAATGATTTCCCGCAGTCCATGGAATCCACCTACTTTGAGTCATAATCTACACCTACAAACATATACTTAATACCATATGAACTCATGAAGGGCCCCATGAAGTCAATTCCCTATACGTTAAACAATTTAACTTTAAAGTTAGGCTTGACAGACATCTTATGCCTTATTGAAATACCCCCTTGCATTTGACATTAAGGACATATTTTGACCAACTCATGAGCATATCGATGGAGAGTAGGCCAATAGTATCCACTTGGAATAAACTTTTCATACTTTCTAATACCACCATGATTCCCACCGAATTGATAAGAGTGGCAAGTATCGAGAATGGCCCGCATTTCTTAATATTAACACATAAATGAATTATTCCATCCGCACAAGTTTTAAAGAAGAATTGTTCATCCCAAAAGTACTTCTTCAAATCTAACAAGCACCTTTTTTAGATAACGATTAAGTTTATCAAAAAACAAGCCACTCACATTGTAATTAGCATAATCTGCGTAGCAAGTCTTAATCCTTCCTAAAAATGACATGACTAGCTAAATGAGGAAGGTCTCAAAAATTTCAATCTCACCCAAATTATCATGATTAGATTCAAGGTGTTAGAGGTGCTCGACTACTTGATTTTTTGAATCATTTTGGTCCATCACCTCAAAACCAAATTGATGTTTGAGTAATATCTACCGAATAAATTGATGTGTTTCCTTTTTGATATATATGAGATATTTAAGAGTTATGTGACCATGTGTACAACCACCGTCGTACCAAAACAATAGTCTTGAAAAGTTTAAAAATCAATACCACCACGAGAAACTTTTGTTCTATAATCGTATTGTTACGTTGAACATTATTCAATGATTTGCTTGCATAGAAGATCGAGCAGAACAAGGTTTCTTTCTTTGGCCCACACCATAACTAAGGCAACATCACCTACATCACACATTACTTCAAAGGGCATGGACAAATTCATACATGATGATAAAATCCAACACAAGAAGCTCCTTGAGAAATTAAAAGTTGATAAACAATCGCCATTGAATTCAAACATCATCTCCTCTTAGTGAAATTTTCACAAAGGGTGAGCAATCTTTAATAAATCCTTAATAAAATGCCTAGAGAGACTAGCGTGGCCAAGAAAACTTCTACAGCTATCATAAGAATAAGTAGAGCTAATTTAGCAATCCCTTAAGCTTGTGATTGATCAATTTGGATGCTCATACCCAAAATCTTATGGCCTAGCATAATGTCTTCTTTGATCATAAAATGACATTTTTTCCAATTCAAAACAAGGTTTGTCTCAACACTTCACTCAAGGACCTTACTCAAATGATCGAGGCAAGATTCAAATGAGTCACCAACCATGGAGAAATCATTCATGAGAAATTCCATGGTATTCTCTATCACGTCAATGAATTAAGACAATATACACCGTTGAAAGGAAGCATGTGCGTTGCATAGCCCAATAGGCATACATTTAAAGGCAATGGATTTGCAGGGACATGTAAATGTGGTCTTTTCTTGATATTCTGATTAGATAAAATTTTTATTATAAACCAAATATCAATCAAATAAGCAATTATAAGACCTATTAAATTTTTGATCATTTTATTTTTGACCCTTCTACGTGTATAGTTTTGATTTTGACTTGAGTTATGTTTATGGATAATAAAAGGGTGTTTATGGAAAGTTATGGATTTTTTGAAGTTGTTCAGGGTTAGTTTTGGACCTCGAGGTAGTAAGATTCCACGATAAATCTATGTCGTGAAGGTTAACCTCCACGATATTGGCGTGGTACAGAGGCTAACCTCAATAATTTTGGCATGTCACGTTGATGTTTTAATTTTATCCAGTTTTTTTTTCAATTGGGGTGAGGGGCTTTCTGTATTTTTACCCCTTGCATATAACCCAAAATAATCCCATTCAATTTAGTTTTAAAGATCAATTATTCTCTTTCTTTCTTAAACTCAGATTGCAAAAGAATTTAAGGGTTTTACAGAGAATTAATCATTCGGGCTCCAAATTCAAATTTACTTCAATTTCTTGTGTATTTCATGCATGTTTCTCTTCCCTAAACTTTGATTTTACTTTGTGGCATTAATTTAATGGATTTTAATATGATTTAAGTTGTGGGTTTTGAAATTGGGTTGAGGGGTTTTTGTTGTTACTGATTGAATTATTTGTCGCATGTTTTAAATACATTATTCATACTTTAAATTATTATTTTTAGGAATTAATTGGTGCATTGTTTATATGATTGGAATGGGGGACAAGGATTTCGCCAAACTGGTCTAAATCTTCGTTTTAATTAAGGATAATTATTTGGTTTAGCTTGTTTTGAACCCATTGCATTATATTAAAGGTTAAACGGATGTTAATATGATTTTGCATGGCCTTTGTTTGAATTCTACATGGAACTAAGGAGTGTAACTTAATTGTGTGAATTGGTTTAGCATAATTTAATAAGCTTGAAAATGTATTGGATTGATGATACCAAGTGGTAAATGCCTTAATGAATGACTCTTGGGTTAATGGATTGGTTTTTGATAAAATTGTGTTAATTTGGGATTAAAGGAAAATGCGTAGCTCACCGTGAAGGTGTAAGTCTCATAGGGATGAACACTAGAAACCACATTTGCTGGTGTTGGAGGTTTATATGACCATGTTTTTATTCACACTTGATGTATATATATTTTGACAGCTATTGCCTTGGTGTCTTTAGTTTTTCCTTGGTTATTCCATGGTTCCAACAACTAACATGCACTGGATCCCTTTTAGCAAAGGGATCTAAGCCCATATAGCTCGTGGGTGCCTATAGGACGGATCGAGCTACACAATTCAGGTTAAATCTTTAAAATCAAATCGTCATAACCTTTTTACCCTATCCCGGGATCCTACATAAATATATATATATATATGAATGTGTGAATGCAGTTTTGACTAATTTTTGATAAGGCATTATGTTATCACTTTCTCAAAGTTACATCCTATTTCTCATCCTAATTACCATCCTAGGATGCTACATCATTTCATTATGTATTGTCCAAAGACTTTTCTGTTGCTCCTGTATAGTGTTAGGTTGTAGATCATGTTTTTTATGTTATTGTGATGTGGTGAGCCTCCATCCTTCGGAATGCTTTTTTATTTTATTATTCATCCTTTATTGACCTAGTCCTATTGGATCTTTTTTCTTTTGTCATTGCCAGGGGCATGTCTTGACTTAGTTGTTATTATTGTTTTAGAGGCTATTGTGGACAACTATGGGTTGGTTGTTGTTTTAACGCTTAGTTTTCATTTGAGTTGTCTATTCATCTTTTATTACTATCTTTATTAGCTTTTGCTTTATTTTATTATTGTGCTCTTGACATTGGGATAAAGGGGTGGTATTTGGTCTATGGTGGGGTTGAGATATCTATCAAGTCCCGCCGTAGTTTGGGTCGTGACATCAATACCATCCATTTCAGTCAAATTGATCTAACATTAGGTTGATGAAAGACATAGAAAAGTGATCTTTTTTTGTCCAAGAATTCAATTTATGATAATCCTTGCACACCCTCAAACTCTTGACTTAATGGATGGGCGTAGATCATTATTTTTATTTGGGACTATCGTCATACTACCTTTAATAGGAATGCATTACACCAAACTAACCCACACACTATTTGAAATTATTTAGACAACACCCGCATCAATCCACTTGATAAACTCCTTCTTGACTTCATCTTGTATTAGTGGGTTAAGTATTGATTGGTGTCCTACACTAGAAACATGATCAACCTCTAATTTAATTTTTTGAGAAATACCTATGAGGTCCGCTATGGTCCACCCAATATCTCAAACAAATATTTTCATAATAGATTTCTAGGCTTCAACTTGACAAGGTAATAGATAATCTACAACAATGATTGGAAAGTTTTATTCTCTGCCAAGAAGATACATCGAATATTTAAAGGCAAAAACTTGAGTTCAAGTTGAGGTAGTTCAATAATAGAAGGTTTGGCGTATGGACTTTAAGGATTATTCAAATCAAGATCAAACTTACAATAACTCTAAGTATAAGAGGCAATACCCATCAATGAAGAAACCACCTCATAATTGTCTACAACAACCTCACTCCCTAAGTTCCACAACATACCTTCCAAGGGATTATTTGCAAAATGCACCTCCATGGTATTAGTCACCTCATCATCATTCATATCGATCTCTAAAACAACTTGCAAATCCATAGGTGGTCTCATGGTCATACACACATTCAAAGACACTTCTTTATTGTTCACCCAGAACATTATTTAACCATATTTAACCTCAACTAAGGCCTATCCAAAAGCAAAGAATATCCTACCAAGAATGATAGGGACCTCATGATCAATTTCACAACCTAGAATGACAAAGTCAACCAAAAAGATAAAGTGGTCCAGCTTTACAAGAACATCATACAACATACCCATGGGCCTCATGATAAAATGACTAGGCTTTCTGGTACCAAAACCTAGCTTTCAAATCATGGAAAAGGGCATAAAATTAATAATTGCCTCAAGATTACACAATGTTTTTCTGAATTTGTAAACCTCAATAGTGCATGGAATAGTGAATGCACCTGGGTCTTCTTTCTTCAAAACCATTGATCTATACATGAACACACTACTATTGTATGTCACCTAAATAGTTTCAAAATCCTTGACTCACTACTTTATGACCAAGTACTTCATGAATATAGCATATCCAGGCATCTCTTGTAAAGAATAATATAATGATCTATTAACCGCTAGGTTGCTAAATTTTTCAAGGAATTTCTTAAACCTAGTATCATCTTCCTTCTTCTTGAGTTTTTGTTGAAATAGGGGACGAATGCTAATTGTGTCATAGAGACAACTGAATGTTTTTCGATTATGGGGAATTACCATTGACCGCTCGTGGTGCCTCATTACTTTCAATATTTTCTTAAAATACCTTTGTATTTTAAATAACTAGCTCATTATGATTTTGAACATCATCATTTTAGTTTTCTATATGCTTTCTCTTTCCATTAGTTTGTTCATCTTTGTTTGTTTTTTTCATAGCAATTACGTCTTTATAAATATTCTTAAAACTCCGAGCGAAAATATACATGATATGAGAATCATTTTTAGTATTAGAAATCATTGTTACAAGGTAATCATCCTCTTGTCCTTGCATTGAGATTAGCTGATATTTGACCCAATTGAGTTTCAAGATGCATGATAGAGGCAGAATAAGAGGCCACAGTTTTATTGATATTTGCAAAATCACTTTTAATCTCTCTCAACATGCTATCACTTTCTTCAACAACCATATTTTCACTCTTTAACTTCATTGGATCAATAGATCTTGACTCTGTACCCTTTGGCCTTATCCTGTGGATGGATGTACTTTTCATGGTCTCTATCACTATCTCTCCAATCATGCTCTCTATCACAATTTTTATTAAGAAAATCCCAGTCACAATCACAGTCTTTCCATTAATGATCCCTTTCCTTCAAACCTTGATCCCTGCTCTGTCTTTGCAAGGTAGGGTAGGAACCCCACCTCTTTTTGATTTGATAAGGACAAAATTTCCTCATAAATAGATTCTGTTTCATCATCATTATAATCTTTAAAAATCTTACAAGACACAACATTGACCGCCTTGGGAGGATCTCCGATCATATATTTGGTGAGAAGATCTAGTTGAGTCATTAATTCTGTCATATTCTTGATGTGTGAGCAGATTCTAACACATTTGAGGATTTTAATTAAGAATAATTGCAAAGTCTTAAGAAACTTTTGTCGTTATTGATTGTTTTATGTTTGATTTTACAGTAGAAGATGACATGATAGAGAACCAACAAGAATGGAAGCAAAGAAGTTTAAATCTAAAGAAAAATATGGCTGACGACATTTGCGATAAGTCGTCATCCCCATGATAAGCTATCAACTCCATCGTTAGTAGTAGACAGAGAATTGGCCTAAGTTTAAAGCTGTGATGACATTTTGTGATAGGTCATCAAGGGTCTGATAAGCTGTCAAGAATGTCGTCAACCTAAGGCAACACAGGAGAACTGAAGCACAGCCTTGATGATATTTTGTGATAAGTCATTAAGGAGCTGATAAGTCATCAAGATTGTCGCCAGCCTTCAGAAGGAAGAGCTAAAACTGAAGAAGGAGTTGACGACATTTGTGATAAGTTGTCAGCCTCCTGATAGGCTATCACATATGTCGTCACCAAATTTGAGGGTTTTCTGAAATTTTATTATTTAGTTTCCTTATTTAGGGTGAACTATTTAAAGCCTTGTTTAGGGTTTTCTTGAAGTGGCCCGCACATTGAGTTTTGATGATACTTTGATATTTTCTCTCTCTAATTTCTTGGCTTGAAAAAATAATAATTTAAAGAGATTATTATCTTTATTTTGGGATTTCCTTTGTGATCTAATCTACAATTCACTAGTTATTCTTCTTCTTGGGGTAAGTTTAACTTTCAAAGCATGAATACAACTCGTTGTTTCTATTTTAGCGTTATGAGTGGCTAAATTCCATTAACCTTAATTATTGGATCTAGGGTTAGGGCTTAATAAAATGCTGAGTGACCAGGATTCGAAAGGTGGTAGGACTTCTTGATAATTCTGAGGTTTTAATTAACGTCTGTTGGTTGCAAACAATATATAAAAACCACTTTGATTTTCTTGAGAAAGAAATCAAATATAGTGGGAAGTGAATTATAAACAGGGACTTGGAAATACTCTATTTAATATTCAGCGGTGTAACAAGGTTGGTTAACCTGAGGTAAAATATGGGTTGTGAATATAAATTCCCTAAGTTCGAGAGGATTAGGTAATTAAATGCTTAAATAGGTCGAGTGACATTTAGGCATAACTTAGGTAAAGATAACTTGTTGTCCTATCTACTGTGAGAATCTTGAACTACTATTAGCATCTGTCAAGTACCAAAACCCCTAGTGAACATAATTCTGGATTTTCATAAACTCTTGATTACGAACACTTAAGTTGAAGTGTCCAACAATTTATTGGCTAATCTCCAAAACCCTCATTTTATTTTTTTGTATCATCTGTTTGAATTCAACTTGTAGCTATAGTCTCAAATTAGTTTAATCGCCACTCACATTGTTCCCTGTGGATTCGACCCTGACTCCAAAAGTTGGGTAAATTGATTGACAACTACCACCTAGTACTACATTGAAGTGTAAGTTGAGTGTTATAAAAAATGGCGCCATTGCCATGGAACAATTTGGCGTATTAAGTTGGTTTGGAATTTTAGCCTACTTGCTTGAATTCAAACTTGAAAATATTAGTTTTTAGTTTTCTTTTATTTCTTGTGTTAGATTGATTTTTATTTTAGTTTACTTATTACTATGGCATCGTGGAATGAACATGATCTTTGTGATTGAAAATCTTATCTTGATGATCCATGTCCATATTGTGATCAACCTTACTTTTGTCAAGATATTAGATATGCTCCCCAGAGAGAGATGTGTGCACCATCTCCATCCTACCAGGAGTATGATTATTCTTTATATTATGGTCAAGATGGACATTGGAGTGATTGCCTAAATAACCCCTCCCCCCATTGTTCTAACCCAAATTCTAGTTCTTCATACGATTTTGATAGGTCTTTTGGTCAAGAAAAGGAAGAATGAAGCACCAAAAAGAGTGGCATTGAAGCTATACTTCAACTAATGTAGTATCGTATGGACACAATGAATGATATCATATGTGATATACGTCAAGACATTAGGGAATTTAACATGGAAAGAGAAAGGATAGGGGAGATGGATATCAAGGTTAATTATCTACGACACTCTTCTACATTATGTTTAGATTATGTCATGTCTGTAGAATCATTTAGACTAATAAAAGAGTGTGAATATGAGAAGTAAAAATCCTATACTGATGATGATCTTGATGTTGATCAACCCTTGGATATTTTCTAACCAACCGAACCAACCATAAGGGATGATGCCAAGATTAGGGAAATAGTTCTAGAGGCAACAGAAGCAATTAATATCAATCCTTGTGAAGACTATAGTCCATTTTAGGGTAAAGATATAATAGGTATGCTACTCCAAAAGTAAGAGTTAGTCCTAATTCGAACAACTTTTCAACATTATGCCTAATGGATGTGATGAAAGTCGAATCACCTAAGAAAAAGATGAATTTTGAAAATGAGAAGGAAAATTTTTACATTTTGGAGTTTATCTTTCCAAAAGGGTATACCACAACCCCAATCGTAAAATCCAAGAAACCTAATGATCGATATCCATTTAGTGGATTTTTAAGATCCTTACTATTGCCCAATGAGACCACATGAAAGTTTGATGCCAAATTGGGCAAGCGGTGCAAGTCTTCGAAGTAGCGTGATAGAACATTCCGTATAATGCCCTCACATTTGCCTAATGGACCTAAAATATGTAAAGATCAAAATATGGGCCGACAATTCAAATCGTTAAAGTGGAGGGATAAAGGATGACTAAATGTTGTCATACCGCGACACTATATTAGGCTCTTTTTTGGGAGTTAACCCAAGGTATTTTGTTGTTTGTATTCCTATTATATGATTGACATCAGATCTTCGCAACCATGGTTCCACAGGTATGTTTCTAACTCTCTCATTTTGGTTTAACAATCTAGGGACATAGCATGATTTTAAATTGAGAATGGAGCTACTTGTGGGTGTTGATGTCCTCTTGGGGTTTTTATTGGTGTGCCTCTTTTCCCCAGAGTCTTGTTCCTAGTAGAGCCTGCTTTTTTAGGCGTATTGTGTTTCTTTTGTGATGAGTTGTGGTTAACTGGGGGAAAAATAAGTATCTAGGACAGTTGACATATTTTTGTTGATTTTTCTTGGAATGATAAATACCTCTCTAATTATCTATCTGGTAACTGTGTGATGAGAATCTATATGTGACTATTGTGAATCTTTTTATGGCATTAGTATTAGGGAGATGATAATCATTGCTTACAATTGCATGAACCGAATGGGTAGTATCTTGTGATGTACCTTGGTGCCATGTGTGTGTGAGATGCTACCTAGTTCTCGTTGTGTGTTAAATCCAGAATTTGCCCGGTTGGTCTTGCCTTGATTGTAGGATAGCGGTTAGGAAATGATCATAGGCCATTTTTGATATTAGTCCACTTTTAGCCTAAATGACCTTCTATGTGTGAATAATATCCATTGATCCTGATTTTCAGCCTAATGCCTATTCTTTTTATTATACCTATCACCTTTATATTTGTATCACAATAAACCTATTTTGGCCCTGATCCTCCTTGGATATTATGCACTTTGACTAAGGCAAATAACCTAAGTTGATGGTGGCTATCATAGGGGTGCGTGATGTAAACTGAGTATGAAGAAGGGTAGTAAAAATATATTTACATGCAAGGCTGGGTGTGGTAGAAAAAGAATGAGAAAAGAAAAGTTGTGCAAAAAGGAAAATGATTGATTAAATGACCACACCCATCCTGAATTCACTTAATCAAGAAAGGGAGAAATAAGGTAAAGGTTGATAAATGAGACCCCCCAAAAAAATAGTGTAGTTCCAAGGAGGCTTAGTTACTTTAAATATCCTTGTGTATCATACCAGCCCCAAGCCTACAATACAAACTGAAGAAAAGTCCTATAGTGATCCTAACTTAACTGTCTGAAAGCTTTGGTAATGAAAATAAGGGCAAGCTTATGGTATTTAGCATACATTTACTGGAACTTCTTACTAAGAGTGATTTTCTCTTTATCGTCCCTGCATTTACATGCTTGATTCATATATGAGTGAGGAGGGTCTTCTTTGTTGTAAGGGAACATCGTTTGCAATGCTAGTTGCCTACTTGTTTGGGTAGTGTAATTTGTATATAGGCATGGTTATTGTTGCTAAGTTGATGCCATATCTTTATTCCTTTCTGTCACATTGTTGACCTTCATGGATATACACAGATGGGTTTAAAGTGATTGAAAATAGAGAGGGTAATGTGTTTTGAAATAAAATTAATGATCAACTATCATAGGTATCTTATGTGTCTCTTGGTTAAGCATCGTAATATTGTGTTTTAGTTTATTGAGGACGAGTAATTGTTTTAAGTTGAGTGTGTTATTGTGTGAGGAGATGCTAACATATTTGAGGCTTTAAACAAAGAATAATTGCAAAGTCTTAAGTAACTTTTGTCGTTTTTGATTTGTTTATGTTTGATTTTGCAGTAAAAGCTGATATGATAGAGAACCAACAAGAATGGAAGCAAAGAAGTTGAAATCTAAGGAAATCTAATTAAAATCATAGTAGACGACATTTGGATAAGTCGTTAGCCCCGTGATAAACTATCATCTTTATCGTCAGTATTAGATAGAGAATAGGCCTTAGTTAAAAGCTATGATGACATTTTGTGATAGGTCGTCAAGGGTCTAAGAAGTCATCAAGATTGTCGTCAGCCTTAAGCAGGAAGAGCCAAAACTTAATAAGGAGTTGATGACATTAGTGATAAGTCATTAGACTCCTGATAGGCTATCACAAATGTCGTCACCTAATCCGTGGGATTTCTGAAATTTTATTATTTTGTTTACTTATTTAGGGTGAACTTTTTAAAGCTTTGTTTAGGATTTTTTTGGAGAGGCCCGCACATTGAGTTTTGACGATACTATGGTATTTTCTCTCTCTAATTTCTTGTCTTAAAAAAGCAAATACTCTGAAGAGATCTATCATTATTCACTAGTTATCACTAATTTTATCTCACAACTCGTTGTTTCGATTTTAGCATTATGAGTGTCTAGATTCCATTAACATGAATTATGGGATCTAGGGTTAGGGCTTGATAAAGTTTTAAGTGATCAGGATTCGAAAGGTGGTAGGACTTCTTGATAATTCTGAGATTTTAATTAACGTCGGTTGGTTGCAAATGATAGATAAAACCCACTTGGATTTTCATGAGAAAGAAATTAAATATAGTGGGAAGTGAATTATCAATAGGGACTTGGAAATACTCCGTTTAATAATCAGCGCTGTAACAAGGTTGGTTAGCTTGAGGTTAAATCTGGGTTGTGAATATAAATTCCCAGAGTCCGAGAGGATTAGGAAATTAAATTCTTAAGTAGGTCGAGAGACATTTAGGCATAACTTCGATAAAGATAACTTATTGTCTTATCTACTGTGTGAATCTTGAACTACAATTAGCATCTGTCAAGTACCAAAACCCCTAGTGAACATAATTCTATTTTTTCATAAACTCTTGATTACGAACACTTAATTTAACGTGACCAACAATTTATGGGCTAATATCCAAAACCCCCATTTTATCTTTTGTATCATCTGTTTGAATTCAACTTATAGCTATAGTCTCAAATTAGTTTAATCGCCACTCACATCGGTCTCTGTGGATTCGACCCCAACTCCAAATATTGGGTAAATATATTGACGATGACCGCCTTGCACTAAATTGAAGTGTAAGTTGAGCTTTATCAAAAATGGTGCCGTTTCCGGGGAACAATTTGGTGTATTGAGTTGGTTAGGAATTTTTGCGTACTTGCTTGAATTCAAACTTGAAAATATTTGTATTTAGTTTTCTTTTATTTCTTGTGTTAGGTATATTTTTATTTTAGTTTACTTATTACTATGGCATCGTGGAATGAACATGAGCTTGATGATGGAAATCTTATCTTGATGATCCATGTCCATATTGTGATCGACCTTACTTTTGGCAAGATTGTAGATTTTCTCCCCGGAGAGACATGTGTGCACCATCTCCATCCTATCGGGAGTATGATTGTTCTTTATGTGGTGGTCAAGATGGACATTAGAGTGATTTCCCAAATGCCCCTTCCCCCCATTGTGCTAACCCAAATTCTAGTTCTTCTTATGATTTTGATAGGTCTTTTGGTCAAGAAAAAGAAGAACGAAGCACTAGAAAGAGTGGCATTGAAGCTATGCTTCAACGAATGTTGGATCGTATGGACACAACGAATGATATCATATGTGATATACATCAATGCATTAGGGCATTTAACTAGGAAAAAGAAAGGATAGGGGAGATGGATATTGAGGTCAATCATCTAAGACACTCTTCTATATTATGTTTAGATGATATCTTGCCTGTGGAATCATTTAGACTAATCGAAGAGTGTGAATATAAGAAGCAAGAATCCTATACTAATTATGATCTTGATGTTGATAAAACCTTGGAGATTTTGCAACCAATTGAACAAACCATAAATGATGATGCCAGGAGGGGAGCAACTATCTTTGGTCCTTTTCATTTAGTTTTTGGCTTGTAGACCTTGTTAATCGTCCAACCACTCTTACTTCTTGGTCTTATTGGGGAAATGGTGATAGAGGCAAAATAAGAAATCTAGCACAATCCTTGTGAAGACTCTCGTCCATTTTGGGGTAAAGATACTAATAGGGAGGCTACTTCGGAAGTAAGAGTTAGTCCTCTTTCGAACCACTTTTCAACATTTTTCCTGGTGGATGTGATAAAAGTTGAATCGCCCAAGAAAATGATGAATTTTGAAAATGAGGAGGAAATTTTTTACATTTTGGAGTTTATCTTTGCATAAGGGTATACCACAACCCCAATCATCAAAGCCAAGAAGCCTAAATATCGATGTACATTTAGTGGCTTTTTAAGATCCTTACTATTGCCTAATGAGCCCTCACGAAAGTTTGATAACGCTCAAATTACACTCTTGAATGGGTGTAAGCGATCGTTGTCAATATAAAACCCAACTAGGTTGTGGTCGAATCCCACAGGGAACAATGTGAGTGGCGACTAAACTAGTTGGAGATTAGCAAATAATTTTTAATCACTTTAATTTCAGTGTTTGTCAATCAAGAGTTTATGCAATAACCAGGATTATGTTCACTAGGGCTTACGGTACATGACAAATGCTAAAATTTACACAAGACTCTCACGGTGGTTAGGATAACAATCTATCTTTATCAATGATATGCTCAAATGTCTCTCAACCTATTCAAGCATTTAATTTCCTAAACCTCCCGAACTTAGGGAATCGCTATGCACTATCCAGATTTTACCTCAGGTTAATTAACCTTGTTACAGCGCTGATTATTAAACGAAGGCTTTCCGAGTCCCTGTTGATAATTCACTTCCTACTATTTATGATTTCTCTCTCAAGCAAGAAAAAGTAGGTACACCTACTATTTGCAACCAACAGAAGTAAATTATAATATAAGAATTACCAAGAAATCCTAACACCTATTAAATCTTGAGTATTTAAAACCTTATCATAACCTAACCCTAGATCCCATGATCCAGGTTACAGGTGTTTAACCACTATGATGCAAGAAACAAGTATGCAAATTGAATTCATAACTGAAAGGATTAACATACAATGATGAAGAAAATCAAAAGTATACTTTGAATTGAATCACAAGACAAAAGTCCAAAATATTGGTTTTTGAGAGCGAGAGAGAGAAATATCATATATTGTATCTTGTAGGATATGTCAAATCCTTAATGATAGAATGAATAAAAAAAAACCTAAATCAAGTCTTTAAATAGTTAACCCTAAATAAGGAAATAAAATTATAGTTTAGATTTTCTTGGGAATAGATGACGGCGCTCGTGATGTCCCATCAGGAGTTTGACGGCCTATCACGGACTTCGTCAGCTTCTCTGCAAGTTTAGCTTCTGCTGCCTAAGGTTGACGACGATGGTGACGCCTTATCATCATCTTGATGGCGTGTCATGAATGTCATCACAAAACTTCCTGCAATTTCCATCTTCTATTTAAGTTGACGGCATTCTTGACAGCCTATCACTAAGCTGATGACGTGTCATGGATGTTGTTAGCCACACTTTGTTCTTTATTTGCTTCCGATTTCTTGCTTTTTGATTATTTTATTTGTGGTTCCCCTTCTTCTTTAATTATACTGCAAAATTAAAGTAAACTAATCAAAAACAACTAATGTAGCTCAAGACTTTGCAATTATTTATAGTTAAAAGCTATGAATGTGTTAGCATGGGATCACACCTCAACACCCTCAACACCCTCAACTTAAATAATTTCTCGTCCTAAAACAACTAGAACATATCAAAGAGTATAAAAAGTACAAGTTGGCAGCTAACTACTCATATCAGTTCAGAATACAAGCACCATCTCCAAGGTCAGTCAAATTAAGAGCAACTGTGTCTATTATTGAAAACACCCATGCAACTCACGAGGATCAATATATGGAAAGAATTTTAGAAATAACAACACACCACATACCCAAATCACACTATATGAATAAGGCAGTGATTAGCAACATACCTAGTGTGCCCTAACAACAAAGAAATCCTTTTTTCAGTCATGTCAGAATTTACATACATAAGCACAGAGATAAACACAAAACTCACTCTCAGAACGAAGTTCCAACATTGCGCATCAAATGCCATAGGATTTCCGTTATAGTCAGTACCCAAGTCGTCAGACAGGTCTATTAGGATCACTATAGGGCTTTTCTTAATCTTTTAACATAGGTTAGGGGCTGATATGATATTCATGGATATTTCAGAGTGACTATGCCTCCTTGACACTATACTAAACTATTGGGGTTTCAACTCCCAACTTTCTTTTATTCCTCTCTTTTATTGATCACACATGCTCAAGATAGATGTGGTCCTTTTAATTATCATATTATCTTTTTATCATCTTTTACATAACTTTCTCATTTCTTATTCCTTTTTCACCTCACCCAACTTTTTATTCTTTTTCTTTTACTCTTCTTCTCTTCATACTCATTTTGTATCACGCACCCCTATGATAGCCATCCTCAACATAGGCTGTTTGCCTAAGTCAAGGTGCACAGTGTTCAAGAAGGACCAGGGACAACACAGGTTCATTGTGATGTAAACAGGAAGGTGAGATGTGTCGTAGGAATAAATAGGCTAATTAGGCTTAAAATAGGGATGAAGAGATATTATGCACATAGGGAAGATCATTTTGGCTAAAGTGGGCTAAAATAAAAAAACGGCGTATGATCCTTTCCTAACTTCTATCCTATGACCATGGAAAGACTAATAGGGCAAGTTCTAGATTTAACACACAACGGGAACTGAGTAAGACCATACACACATAAGGCACACAAGTATCTTCAATATCACTACTTATCAAGTTCATGCACTTGTTTAAGAAAGGTTATTCAGTTGCCAGACTAATGCCACAAAAAGATACACCGTGGTAAAAAATGGATGCAATTCACATAGTAATATGTCAGACCAATGGAGAGGTGCTAAAAAATCACAAAGACAAGTAACTGCCTTAGTTACATGTATTTCTCCTAGTCAACTACAACACATCACAAAACAAGAACAATACGCCTAAATATGCCGGCTCTACTAGGAACAAGACTCCGGGTAAAACAGGCACGACAATAAAAACCCCAGGAGGACATAAACACCCACAAGTAGCCCCAAAACCCTCAACTTAAAATAATTCAATGTCCCCAATGCGTCAAACCAAACCAAAACAAGTGATTTTTACATCTTTTAGGCCCGTTGGGCAAATGTAAGGGCATGATAAGGAATGTTCAATCACACCACTTTGAAGACTTGAACCGCTTGCCCAATTTTTCATCAAACTTTCATGTGGTCTCATTGGGAAAGAATGAGGATCTTAAAAAGCCACTAAATGGATATCGATCTTTAAGCTTCTTGGCCTTCAAGACTGGGGTTGTAGTATACCCTTTTGGAAAGATAAACTCCAAAATGTAAGAATTTTCCTCCTAATTTTCAAAATTCATTATTTGCTTGGATGGTTCGACTTTCATCGCATCTACCAAGAATAATGTTGGTTCGAATGAGGACTGACTCTCAATTCTAGAGTAGCGTATCTATTAGGATCTTTACCCCCAAATGGACTAGAGTTTTCACAAGGATTGTTCTTGATTTAGTCTATCAATTCTAGTACCATTTCCTCATCTTTGGCATCTTTGTTCATGAATGTTCCAGTTGGTTGGGAAATATCTAATGGAAGATCAACATCAAGCTCATCATCAGCATAGGATTCTTGCTCCTCATCTTCACACTCTTTCATTATGTTAAATGATTCCACAGACAAGATATCATCTAAATATAATATAGAAGAATGCTTTGAATAATTGACCATTATATGCATCTCCTTATGAATGATCGGCTTCATGTCTTGACACATATCACATACGATATCATATGTTTCTTTCTGGAGATCCAATATTTGTTGAAACATAGCTTCAATGCCACTCTTACCGGTGATTCATTTTTCTTTTTCTTGACCATAAGACCTATCAAACTCATAAGAAGAACTAGAATTTGGGTTAGTGCAATAGGGGAAGGGGGTATTTGGGCAGTCACTCCAATGTCCATCTTAACCACCACATAAAGAACAATCATACTACCGGTAGGATTGAGATGGTGCACATATCTCTCTCTGGAGAGCATATCTACAACTTGCCAAAAGTGAGGTCCAACAAAATATGGACATGGATCATCAAGATAAGATTTCCAACCACCAAGATCATGTTCATTCCACGTTGCCATAGTAATTAAGTAAATTAATATAAAAATCTACCTAACACAAGAAATAAAAGAAAACTAAAAACAAATATTTACAAGTTTGAATTCAAGCTAGTAGGCTAAAATTTCAAACAATCTCAATACGCCAAATTGTTCCCTAGCAAAGGCGCCATTTTTGATAGAGATCAAATTACACTCTTGATTGGGTGTAAGAGATCATTGTCAATATAAAACCCAACTAGGTTGGGGTCGAATCCCATAGGGAACAATGTGAGTGGCGATTAAACTAGTTTGAAACTAAAGCTAGAAGTTAAATTCAAAAAAACAATATAAAAAGATAAAATGGGGTTTTTGGAGATTAGCAAATAAATTTTGGTCACTTTAATTTCAGTGTTTGTTAATCAAGAGTTTATGAAATAACTAGGATTATGTTTACTAGGGCTTACGGTACATGACAGATGCTAAAATTTACTAAAGACTCTCACGGTGGTTAGGATCACAAGATATCATTATCGATGATTATTGACACCTAATTTTTGCCCTCCACAACTACGTTTAATCTCGAGTTTCTTCGATTTTCAAATGAAATCACATCAATTATTTTTTTCAAATAAATGCATTTTAAAATAGGTACTTGGGCTAAATTTTTCATTTAAGTGATAATTGTATATTTTTTTGTATTTGCATATACGAGATTGTATAAATAATGTCATTTAAATGAAAATTTTCATCAAAATTGGACTTTAAATTAGGGATTATTTGGAAAATAAATTTAAATAATTAAATCTTGATTTAAATATAATTTATTCTCACAAATAATCTATTTGGAGAATTACTTGTTTGGTTTTACTAAATCAAGAAACTCGGGATTAAAAGAAGTATTAATTCGTATTTGATTTCAATTAAATTTAATCAATCTATTAAATTTGATCATAAATTGAAATTAAAATTGGCCACAATCGCAATACATTTGGCCAATTAGCCTTTAATTTGATCAAAATTTTATTACAATGGGTTAAATGTTAATCAAAACTATTTTTCCTAACTCTCTCCTATCCCAATCAATTAAGGCCCAATTTCAGCATCCCCATCAGCCGATTTTTCCTCCTTATTCTCAAATAGTCCCATACCAACCCCCTGTGACCCGGTCCGACCCAATTCCCTTAACCCTTAGCTTCTTTCTCTTCAAACCAAGGGGAGAAACACAACAGTAGTACTACGATAACACTAACCATACGCATAACCTCATCAACAATGCAACAACCTGAAACATCGATAACCCCAATAATTTCAATGTTGATAGCTTTCAGCATTAACATTTTCACCCAACAACGATGATGATAACCCATCCACAAACTCAGCCAGTAACCAAATCTCCCTAAAAACCCATATTCCGTGAAACCAGAACCCATTGACCCATTTTCAGCCAAGGAAAAAACTGAACGCACTCTTTCCCTTTCAGTTTGCACGGATAACATGACCTCCACGTGAGTTCGTATGTCGAAGGACCTTGAGTCTTCTAGAATGAGTCCAGGTGTCTCCCCCAATGGCCCAATTCCACAAATCATAGGTTCATTGGTACGAATTCACACACTCGCTCATTTTTATTGGTTCGCGAAGAGAACTCCACTTTATGGGTTTGCAAATTTTTGAACCCCTGGGAAGAATCCAAAAATGGGTACGAAAGGGGAAACTCGATCTTATCTTTTTCTAGGGTGGAAAGAAACGCTAGCCTATTGGATTTCTCTATAAAAAGGCAAAGGTTAGCGGCTGTTAGGGGGGATTTTTTTTTCAATCGGGGAGAGCCCCAAAAGAAACCCTAGAAGTCTCTCTATAAAAGGGTTGAGCAGAAAAATAAGATTTTCTTTTATCTCTTTTCTCCTCTTCTTTCTCTTTTGAGTTGGAAGTTTTAGAGGCAAATGTAGGTTTGAAATATTTTTAGAAAAGCTGAGGGTTGAAAATATTTAGTTTGAAAATCTAGGGGGTTTCAAAATATCTAAAACGAAAAAGCAAAGGGACACTCTGTTGATGGTAGACGTTGCAAGATTCCGATAAGGATAAGTTTGCTGGTAGATCATTGTTCCGTTTGCTTCCCCAAAGGAGATAAACACGTTCTTTCCCTTTTAATTTCATTATTTTCTCCTTCATCTCCTTCTTTCTAGAGAATTATCTATCTGTTT
Organism: Capsicum pubescens; assembly: GCA_030864215.1. NCBI lineage: Eukaryota > Viridiplantae > Streptophyta > Magnoliopsida > Solanales > Solanaceae > Capsicum > Capsicum pubescens. The sequence continues at coordinate 79,989,160 of CM061538.1, read as the reverse complement.
AGTATTAATTGTAAATAAGGTTGTGACTTATTTTGTTGTAGATGGCCTTGACGGTCTTAGAATTGTTTGGTAATCGTTTGTTAGCGGAATTAGTAGACATGTCATGAGTTTCACTATATCCTACTTCGATTATCGTCTCAAGAACAATAGTGATGCGGGTTATCTGCCAATGTGTTGCTTGAATGAATAACTTTTAGTATTTTGTAGTTTTCCATTTGGCTTTGATGAAGAGTGTTGTTTTACCTATTACTTATTGACCTGAGGAGATATGTTGGGATATGTTTGTTGTGTATTGGGTGTAATTCATGATATAATGTTCAAGTCTTTGTTTGAAACAAATGCGGGCATCACTTCAAATTGCTTTATGTTTTAATCTTTAGCTGACAATATGACTGCGATTGATATATTGTTCTAATACCTGAACACTTATGCCTCTCTGTACTTAGGCCAGCTAAAATGTTTACATTTAGTTCTCAGACGTTATTGCATATTCTAGTTTTTTGTATTAAATCTTAGATTATTAAGAAGGGTTACGTCATGTCTGTGAATACCTCTAAATCTCATACCAGTGTTCCTGTTACTGAAGGATAGAGTAATTTGTATGATAGTTTAAAACAACATATTAGGTATGTTCTGACACTACGTGCTATTTGACTTTCTGTGTGAGCTTATTTGATGAGATATTAATTTTTTGCTTAAGTTGTTTCACTATCAAGTTGCGTATCCAATAGTGCATTTGAGGTTGTGAAGGGTAATACACGTTCTGCGTAGCTGCATATAACTCAAGGGAAATTAAATTTGATGTAATAGGTCAATATTATGATTGTGTGCAATTGTAACTGACTTTTGACTCTTGGACGCTTGGTATGATTGATTTTATAAAGTGCAAGAAGAGGGTTCCTGGTTGTCCTTTACCTTAAAGTTGCTAATTTGAATATTTATGATTTTGTGTTCTGCCTTTCAGCCTGCAATTATGGTGCAGTTGTTGGATGCTACAAGTAGTGAAAATTTGTATTTCTTTTGTCATGGACTAATTTGTCGCCGAATGCCTGAATATTCCTACTTAGTCTCAACGTTCTAGCACGGTATTCCTTTCCAATTCGTGTCCCTTTGTTTTCCCTTAATGTTACTCTTAATGCGTAGCCATTAATATCAATTTAACTGGCTATATCAGGCTACCTACTAACTCTCTCAGCCTCTGGAGTCAAGGGAGATAGTGGGTGTATGTCTGAAATGTAGGATGCTAGTTCAACGAACCCGCAGGGTTCTTCAACTTGACATTCAAAAGTTCATTGCCGAACGGTTCAAGGAGAAGATGAGGGAAGAGGATTGATATACTCTTTTGGGATCTTAAACTGTATTTCTTTCGGTGGGTTAGCTCCAAATAGTGTTATTCTCAAAGATAAGATTTACTTGCGTAGCTACATTTTAGAAAAAGTCTAACTTCCTTTGCTTTATTCCTTCACTTGCCTTACTGTATATGTTAATATTTCCCCTCTTGAATGTGAATATTTGATTTTGTCTTGATAACAACACGATAGGCCCGTGTTCAAATATTGTTTAAATATGATATTTTTTTTAGCTTCCCGTCACTGATTAGTTTATGAAAAATCGGCAGCTTCTCTGCTTAAAATGGACCTCTTGTCATCTTCTCTGTTTTGGTTGTTCTATATCCTGTATCGTGTGTACTGGGAATGGATCATAATCATTTTTTCTTCTTAAAATAAAATAAAATATATATATATATATACATTTGCCTAATCATTACTGATGGATTTTCTACTTGCCATATTTTTTATTGAGAAAGGGATTCAGCGATATCCTCTTCTTCGCACCTTTTTTTTATTTATGGAATAATATTTTGTTGTCTCGTATGGATTTTTATATCCTCTCTCATGTTTTATCTCATAAGTTACCTATGAATGTAAATTTTCAAACTAAGGGTATTAATTTACTCCTTTTTTTATTCTTTGCATGAACTCGCTTGGGAGTCCCATCGGACTCTCATATTATGAATTGGCCATCGAGGCCTACCCCCTTTAGAAGAATTTGAACGCTGATTATAAAGTAGAAGTAAGAGGAGTCAAAAGAAGAAGGAGGGTTTGAAATCCCATATTCGAAGCGGCGAAGAGACAAAAGTCTCATTTGTCATTTTATTTTAGCCAATTATTGCTGTCTTCGTTTGTTTTATTCGCTTATTTATCCATTCATTCATCTCGTCCACGAAGCCAAAGTTGTACTTAAAACAGGTGAAGCGGATTTGAGCCATAAAATCTTGAAAGCTAGATTAGGACAGGTGAAATGGGTCGAAGGCCCAATTAGACTAGGATAGGTTGTTGGTTTGGGTCAATGGCCTAAATCCCCTATTTCCTCCCCTTCTCCCATGTCCTTTATGTTTGTTTTCCTTGTGTGCTTTGCGAAACTAGTTAAATCCCTAACTATGTCGCTTAAAACTGATTTTGCAAAACTTCCAAAATATTTTACAATCGATCATTTTTCAAAAACCCAATCATTTTTCAGGTTAGTCGAAAGATATTTTCAAACAGATCGGATAACCGCAAGTTAGAGGACGTTTTAGATGCTTAACACCTTCCTTAAACTTTAATAGGAACCGCTTACTCAGAATCTATTAACATAAACAATTTTTCTATTTTAGATCGTTTAAAGTGTTTTATAAAGGTTTCTTAATTCGTTTTCAAAATTAAGTGGCGACTCTTTCAAAAGTAAAAATTTTTGCAAAACAGAAATGGCGACTCTGCTGGGGATCTCTAACTAGGTTCTAACCAAATGTTTGGTTTTTTCTTTTGATTATCTGTTTATGTGTTTATATGTTTTAATTCAGTAAAGTTTAACTATCGCATCTCATGGCATATTCCTGCATTATTTAAACTATTTTGGGGTTTCGTGGATGTCCCGACCCCTATTGTTCAATTCCAATAGTGTGTTGGAAATACAAACGGCTTATTAGGACGTGAGTCGTCTGATGGCTGTTCGTATTTTCAAACTCAAGTTGTTCCCTTGAGAACTAGTGTTCAAGACCACTCTAGACACCTAGGATAGAACGAAACCAAAATCCTATTTTAGGCATGAGCCTAGGACGACCCAATACTCGAGAGGGGTATTGGGCCCATTAGAAAACTTGTCCTGCGTCTATTGACATCGAGTCAATGACAGATGAATCATATTTATGTGTTGAAGAAATATATGTTTGTTATAACCAATCCATTATCCTTTGGGGGTCGGGAGAAGACTTGCTTTACTCATTTTTGTATAAGGATGCCTCAATCGTACACCGGTTGAAGGAATTGAAACAAGCCAAGCAAGAAATTGATCGATTTTGATAGTTGCATGGAATCTATGGAACAGTTATACGACAATCTCTTGATCATTAACGGATGTTGCAAATAATGATGACCGGACAAAGCTAAGAGCGCGAAGGCCGATAGAAGAAGCATTCAGTAATTAGTATCCCCTGCGTGGGACATTATTCCCTTTACCTAAGGATTGTACTCCTTTTTTGCAACTTTTGTAGACATTTATGTCATTTATGTATACCAATAAAGGTTTTTGGGGATAATGGATTGGCTTTAAAAAAGGCGTATATTTTCTTCAAAATTCGTTAGGCCTAAACCCTTGTCTCAAACGGGTCACCTAATTAGGATGCACATTTATTACAATATGCTTGTGTAATATAACTGTTTATGTGCTTATACGTGTTGTGTTGATTCGAATCAAAGGCGAACTGATCCAATCCCATTTTCCATAGAACATCTCTAGGACGAAATATACCCAACTATACAAAAGTCCAACCAAAAGTACTCCAAGTCTCCCAAGTTTCTCAGAAAAGTACGTAGTCATTCTTAAAACTTCCAAAATGATCGCTACCAGTTTAGGAAAGTTGACTTCAGAATCAGAAAATGCCATTATAGTTTCGAACTACATAGGTCCTGATTTCTCCCCCCGTGAGATACGTAGGTAGCCTTTCGGCCCGGCCCATATCTCCAAAAACTCTGTTGTCCTAAGAAGAAGAGTTGAACCTTCCTGACAAATTTCACTTATCCATATCATTGAGCAAAATCTTGTTCATTGAAATCCTCGTGTCATTATTACTTCATGGATCAATTTGCATGAGATGAGAAACAACTCTATGTGTTTTCTTTCTACCTTATCATCTTGCTTTACTTATTACTAACGGAATCTAACACGTCAGCGTTTGAATTTTTTTTACTTTGCAGGTAATAGAAACTACTCTGTGTTTGCACAAAATGACCCTACTTCACCAGATCAAAATGAATAAGAGATCCCTTTCTTGACTATAGTTTTGATACAGGAAAAGAAAAATGACTAGTAGTAAAACTGGACTCTCCCAATAATTTTTAGAACCTATAAGTGATAGTCTCGAGGATGGAATAAGGGAAAATGTGAGGGAAGAATTTTCCAAGACAATCGGGATCATGGAAGATTAATTGGAGGAAACATTATTGAATTGGACCTCCACTCCACTCATGACTCATCGCCCGTCGTATAACAGTAGCTTAAAAACCTTCCATTGTCATGTCATATCAAGAAGCAAAATAATGGTAGCCCTAGAACAGTCAAAGAGTTCGAGAATCAAATAAGCCTAATCTAGAGGAAACCGAGGTGGTTAACTAGGAAGGAGATGACTCCATTGGACATTTGATCCTTTATTATATCAAGACAAACGTAATACACATGTCATGTCATCCATAGAGGTACTTATTTATATCCTAGTAAGACGAATAATAGTATTCAGGGACATTTAACCCTGAATTTTTTTTTAACTACGAACTATGTTTGACTTGAATTCCCAAGAACAGGATACGTAGGAGGCCTATGTCGGCTTCGGTCAACCCCTTAGGAAAATCTATTCCTTACTTTTATGTACGAACTACGTTTGACCTGAATTGCTAAGAAAGGGATACGTAGGCGGCCTATGTCGGCTTCGGTCAACCCCATAGGATAATTTATCCTTTCCCTTTAGGTATGAACTATGTGATGACCTGAATTCACAATAAAAGGGATACGTAGGCGACCTATGTCGGCTTCGTCAACCCATTCATTTCATTTGTATATCCCTAGCGTAGTTCTGAACTACGTTTGACGTGATTCCTACTTCAACGGGATACGTAGGCGCACCAATGGCTCGGTCATATAACCCCAGGAAATAGAAACTGGGGCAGAATTTTTGAGAAGGAATCTCAAAAATTCACAAGAGAAGATCGACGTCCAACAAAGAGAATGAAGATCAGCAAAGACTTCAGATCCACTCGAGTTGGTATCATTTCAAACAACACTAAACTGGAGCAGAAATTTTGAGGGAAGACCTCAAAATTTCCACCTGATGCTAGAACATATTTCAAATTCCCCAGCACCAGAGGTTAAGGCCAAGCTTTTAAAGTAGTCAGCTGCGACAAAGTCTAGGCAAGCTCAATTTCTTGCTATGATAGAACTACTTGAAGAAAACCTCCAACAATGATCACGAGCTTTGGAAATCATCCGTCGGATATAGTCAAAAGCACGAGGAAGACGTTCGTTGAGCTAGTACATGACATGACTGGGAGAGATTTTCTAAAGTTTTACAGAAGCTTTCAAAATTATGTTCTAAAAATTAAGAATATATTAAAAAAATCTTACAACTCACTTATTTAGTACTTGCCTAGACATCACTTGGGATGGAAGTCCCGATATGACAGAATGCCCAAGAGATGGCAAACAGAAAATCAAGGATCGAAGAAGGTCAACACGGAGTAATTTCATTCAAACTAATTATTTTTCTGTGGATGCAGGGATCAATACACAAAAGTGAGGGTCTCTTTCAAAAATCCTCGAGCAAATTGGGAGCCACAACAGAGAATTAATTCCCCAGAACGGTATTTTAGGGTAGCCCTAAAAATAGGTTTAATACCCATTTATTGAGGACCTTTTTATTTGTCCATCTCATATCTTGAGATCATGGGCGACAAACAAAAGCTCCTTGTCTTCTTCACAAACATTGTATTTAGAAGTTTCCTAAAAATAGTCGCTAGTAAAAGATACTTTGTGTGTACTAATTGTCTACCTTGAGTACAGGTACATGTAGAAAGCAAGACACTGACAAATGAAGTCAGGTAAAATTATTTTAATATTTGCCAAGAGGGCCATTGCATATCATTGCCGCAAGGGCCATTACATATAATTATCGAAAGGGCCATTGCATATCATTGCCGCAAGGGCCATTGCATATCATTGCCGCAAGGGCCATTGCATATCATTACCGAAAGGGCCATCGCATACCATTGCCGCAAAGGAAATTACATATCATTTCCGCAAGGTCCATTTTATATCATTTCCACAAGGGCCATCATATATCATTGCCGCAAGGGCGATTGCATATCATTACCGCACGGGCCATTACATATCATTGCCGCAAGAGCCATTGCATATAATTTCCGCAAGGGCCATTGCATATCATTTCCGCAAAAACCATTGCATATCATTGCCGTAAAGACAATTACATATCATTGCCAAAAGGGCCATTGCATATCATTGCCGCAAGGGCCATTGCATATCATTGCCGCAAGGGCCATTACATATCATTTCCAAGAGGGCCATCTCATTCCATTGCCCAAGAAGTCTATTCATACATCTATTGACATGCAATACACAATGCTGGCATTGAGGATATGATCATCATTCAATATCTGTTGACGCGCTAGACACAACGCTGGCATCGAGTATATCATCAGCATTCAATATATCTGTTGACACGCAAGACACAATGCTGGCGTTGAGGATATCATCATCATTCAACATATGTTGACACAAAAATACATAAACGCTGGCATTGAGGATATCTTATCATTTTATGAATCATCATCTGAATTCATCGAGAACACATGATTTGAAGGGACGCCTTTAAGTTGCTATCTAAGGATGAGTGATATATAAGATTTCCTAGAAATTGATAATTTAAGGGTCATCAATAAGCCATATTATTTGAAATAGGACAGTGTACAAGATCACCTATGAGTTGATAGCCTGTAGGTCATCCGTAATCCACAACAACATCCTAATCGGATAGTGTGCAAGATCACCCAAAAATTGATAGTTCAAAGGTTTTCCATAAGTCGTAACTAAATCCTTATCGGAGAATATGCAAGATTATCAAATTGATAGGTCCAAGGGTTATCTATAAGATACATCATATCCAAGATCGATTATGTGCAGGATTACCCAACAACTAGCTATTAGAGGGATTATCTATAAGTCATATTGTATCCAAGGTCGGATGATGTGCAGGAACACCTGAAAAGCTAGCGATTGGAGGGATATCTATAATCCATCTCTTATCCAAGGTCGGATAATGTGCAGGATTACCTAAAATCTAGCAATTCAAAGGATATCTATAAGTCGCCTTGTTTCCAACATCAAATAATGAGCAAGCTTATCCAATGATTGACAATTTAAGAAAAAATTATAAATCTATCATCGACTAGAACCAGAGAGTTTATCATATACAACAAGTGATATAGGTAACCAAAAGGGTTGCCACTCCAGCACAAGATTACACGGTTGTAGGGACCGTTCTGCATAAAGTATCGCCGGTGTCCAAAAGGGCCATCCCACTTTGAAGACATATTCAACTGACAAATGTCATAATTATACAACAACAGAGAGGGTTGTTGTATTTGTTATTGCCTGTTATTTCATTCCAAAAAGGTACACGAATAGATGACTCCGCTTTTCAGGACACAACTCACGTGAAGATACGGTAAAAGACTACATACCTCTTTCGTGAATTATGTTTAGCACTAACACTTTCTGCTTGAAGCATTTTTGAGAGCATTCGAGAGGATGAAAATCTCAAATCAAAACCACAGGTGCGGACGACTTCAAATAGGACACATCATAACGTGGAACTCTTTCTCAGCAGCAAAATGAGACATAGTCTGGAGAGGGTTGTCAAACTCTCTAGACGCGAGCTAAATGATGATCACCACCACTATTTATCCACGCCTCTATTAGAAGGCATGTGGATATTTTTTGATATTCTGGTCTCAGCTTTACCTCTGGGATATTTTCTTAACTCATACCGAGGTGAACTTTCTCTTTCAAATTTGGGTGGCAACACACTTAGAGTTTTTTAAATTATATCCAGGTAAGTTCTCGCCTATGGATGTGAAGGATACCACATTCATGGTTAATAGGTTACAAGCCTCTTTTTCGCAACTCGATCAACTTGTCACTCATTTTGAGCCAAATATAGTTTGAAATAAAAGACTCTCTTTTCTACCGATTGAGTTAAACTACAAGCAGTCTAATTCCCTGAAATCTTTGGGATATGTAGGATGGGATCTATGTAGAAAACTCGACTGTATTCTAACATTTTCCCCCCAAATCCCTTTATTCCCCAGCCTCTCGGTTTAACCAAAAACTCTAAAACCATGATAGTTGGTGAATTTTCTTGAAAATCGTGCTTAAAATCAAGCTTTATGAACTACAAGTGGACTGAATTCTCATGAAACCTGAGATATGTAGGAAACCTGATACCAAGGTTCGGCCATAACTCCATGAAACTCGTGTGGAAAACCTACCGCTCTTAGATACAAATTTGTGGTCGGACAAAAATTAGGAGTGTCAACCACCCTTTTCCAAAGATTACATGCATCCATACTACCCAAAGGGAGGGAGAAGTTGTTGAAACCTAATTTTTTCCCTCCACAACTACGTTTAATCTCGAGTTTCTTCTATTTTCAAGTAAAAGCACATCAATTATTTTTTCCAAATAAATGCATTTTAAAATAGTTTCTTGGGCTAAATTTATCATTTAAGTGATAATTATATATGTTTTCGGATTTGCATATACGATACTGTATAAATAATGTCATTTAAATGTACATTTTCATCAAAATTGGACTTTAAATTCAGGATTATTTGGAAAATAAATTTAAAGAATTAATTCTTAATTTAAATATAATTTATTCTCACAAATAATCTATTTGGAGAATTACTTGTTTGGTTTTATTAAATCAAGAAACTCTAGATTAAAAGAATTATTAATTCGTATTTAATTTCAATTCAATTTAATCAATCTATTAAATTTGATCATAAATTGAAATTAAAATTGACCACAATCACAATACATTTGGCCAATTAGCCTTTAATTTGATCAAAATTTAATTAGAATGGGTTAAATATTAATCGAAACTATTTTTCCTAAGTCTCTCCTAGACCAATCAATTAAAGCCCAATTTCAGCATCCCCATCAACCGATTTTTCCTCCTTATTCTCAAATAGGCCCATACTAACCCCCTGTGACCCAGTTTGGCCCAATTCCCTTAACCCTTAGCTTCTTTCTCTTCAAACCAAAGGAAGAAACACAACAAAAGTACTACGACAACACCAACCATACGCACAACCTCATCAACAATTCAACAACCTGAAATATCGATAACCCAAATAATTTGAATATTGATAGCTTTCAGCATTAACATTATCACTCAGAAATGATGACGATAACCCATCCACAACCTAAGCCAGCAACCAAATCGCCCCAAAACCCATATTCTGTGAAATTGGAACCCGTTACCTCATTTTAAGCGAAGAAAAAAACCAAACTCACTCTTTCCCTTTCAGTTCGCAGGGATAGCGTGATCTCCACGTGATTTCATACGTCAAAGGACCTCGAGTCTTCTAGAATTAGTCCAGGTGTCTACCCCAATGGCCCAATTATGCAAATTACGGGTTCATTGGTATGGATTAACACACTCGCTCATTTCTTATTGGTTCGCGAAGAGAACTCCACTTTATGGGTTGGCAAATTTTTGAACCCCTGGGAAGAATCCAAAAATGGGTACAAAAGGGGAAACCCAATCTTATCCTTTTCTATGGTGGAAAGAAACCCTAGCCTATTAGATTTCTCTATAAAGAGGCAGAGGTTAGCGGCTGTTAGGGGAGATTTTTTTTCAATCGAGGAGAGCCCCAAAAGAAACCCTTGAAGTCTCTCTACAAAAGGGTTGAGCGAAAACATGAGGATTTCTTTTATCTCTTTTCTCCTCTTCTTTCCCTTTTGAGTTATAAGTTTTAGAGGCAAAGGTGGGTTCAAAATATTTTCAGAAAAGCTGAGGGTTGAAAATATTTAGTTTGAAAATCTGGGGGGTTTTAAAATCTCTAAGAGAAAAAAGCAAAGGGACACTCTGTTGGTGGTCGACGTGGCGATATTCCAATAGCGATAAGTTTGCTGATAGCTCGTCGTTCCGTTTTCTTCCCAGAAGGAGGTAAACACGTTCTTGCCCTTTTAATTTCATTATTTTCTCCTTCATCTCCTTCTCTTCGTAGAATTATCTATATGTGCAGTATTAATTATGAATGAGATTGGAACTTGTTTTGCTGTAGATGGCTTTGACAACCTTAGGATTATTTTGTAATCATCTGTTAGCGGAATTAGTAGACATGTCTTGAGTTTCACTATCGCCTACTTCGATTATTGTCTCATGAACGATAGCGATACGGGTTATCTTCCAATGTGTTGCTTAAATGAATAAATTTTAGTATTTTGTAGTTTTCAATTTGTCTTTGATGAAGAGTGTTGTTTTTCCTATTACTTAGCGACCTGAGAAGATATGTTGGAGTATGTTTGTTGTGTATTGGGTGTAATTCATGAAATAATGTTCAGGGCTTTGTTTGAAACAAATACGGGCATCACTTCAAATTGCTTTATGTTTGAATCTTTAGCTGACCATATGACTGCGATTTATATATTGTTCTAATACCTGAATACTTATGCTTCTCTGTACTTAGGCCAGCTAAAATGTTTTATTTTAGTTCTCAGGCATTATTGCATATTCTAGTTATTCGTATTATATCTTAGATGATTAAGAAGGGTTACGTCATGTCTGTGAATACCTCTAAATCTCATACTAGTGTTCATATTTTTGAAGGATAGAGTAATTTGTATGATAGTTTAAAACAACATATTAGGTATGTTCTGACACTACGTGCTATCTGACTTCCTGTGTGATCTTATTTGATGAGATATTAATTTTTTTCTTAAGTTGTTTCACTATCAAGTTGCATATCCAATAATGCATTTGAGGTTGTGAAGGGTAATACACGTTCTGTGTAGCTGTATATAACTCTAGGGAAATTAAAACTAATGTAATAGGTTGATATTTTTATTGTGTGTAATTCTAACTGATTTTTGACTCTTGGATGCTTGGTATGATTAATTTTATAAAGTGCGAGAAGTGGGTTCATGGTTGTCCTTTACCTTAAAGTTGCTAATTAAAATGTTTAAGATTTTGTGTTCTGCCTTCCAGCCTGCATTTATGGTGTAGTTGTTGGATGCGACATGTAGTGAAAATTTGTATTTCTTTTGTGATGGACTAATTTGCCGTCGAATGCCTGAATATTCCTACTTAGTATCAATGTTCTAGCATGGGATTCCCTTCTAATTCATGTCGCTTTATTTTCCCTTAACGTTACTCTTAATGCGTAGCCATTAATATCGATTTAACTGGCTATATCGGGCTACCTGCTAACTCTCTCATCCTCTGGATTCAAGGGAGATAGTGGGTGTATGTCTGAAATTTAGGACGCCAGTTCAACGAACCCGCAGGGGTCTTCAACATGACATTCGAATGTTCATTGCCGAACGGGTCAAGGAGAAGATGAGGGCAGATGATTGATATACTCTTTTGGGATCTTAAACTGTATTCCTTTTGGTGGGTTAGCTCTGAATAGTGTTATTCTCACATATAAGATTTACTTGCGTAGCTACATTTTAGAAAAAGTCTAACTTCCTTTGCTTTATTCCTTCACTTGCCTTACTGTATATGTTAATATTTCCCCTCTTAAATGTGAATATTTGATTTTGTTTTGATAACAACACGATAGACCCGTGTTCAAATATCGTTTAAACGTGATATTGTTTGTAGCTTCCCATCACTGTATAGTTTATGAAAAATCGGCAGCTTCTCTGCTTAAAAATGACCTCTTGTCATCTTCTCTGTTTTGGTTGTTCTATATCCTGTATCGTGTGTACTGGGAATGGCTCATAATCATTTTTTCTTCTTAAAATAAATAAATATATATATATACATTTGCCTAATCATTACTGATGGATTTTCTACTTGCCATATTTTTTATTGAGAAAGAGATTCAGCGATATGCTCTTCTTCGCACCTTTTTTTTTATTTATGGAACTCTATTTTGTTGTCACTTATGAATTTTTATATCCTATCTCATGTTTTATCTCATAAGTTACCTGTGGATGTAAATTTTCAAACAAAGGGTATTAATTCACTCCTTTTTTTTCTTCTTTGCATGAACTCGCTTGGGAGTCCCATCGGACTCTCACATTATGAATTGGGCCATCGAGGCCTAACCCCTTTAGAAGACTTTGAACACTGATTATAAAGTACAAGTAAGACGAGTCAAAAGTAAAAGGAGGGGTTGAAATCCCACATTCGAACCGGCTAAGAGACAAAATTCTCATTTGTCATTTTATTTTATTTTAGCAAATTATTGTTGTCTTCGTTTGTTTTATTCGCTTATTTATCCATTCATTCATCTTGGCCTCAAATCCAAAGTTGTACTTAAAACAGGTGGAGCATTTTTGAGCCATAAAAGCTTGAAAGCTAGATTAGGACAGGTGAAATGGGTCGAAGGCCCAATTAGACTAGGACAGGTTGTTGGTTTGGGTCAATGGCCTAAATCCTTTATTTTCTCCCCTTCACCCCTGTCCTTTATGTTTGTTTTCCTTGTGTTCTTTGAGAACCTAATTAAACCCCTAACTAAGTCGCTAAAAACTATTTTTGCAAGACTTTCAAAATATTTTACAATCGATCATTTTTCAAAAACCCAATCATTTTTAAAGTTAGTCGAAAGATGTTTTCAAACAGATCGAATAACTACAAGTTAGCAGACGTTTTAGGTGCTTAACACCTTCCTAAAATGTTAATAGGAACCGCTTACTCAGAATCTTTTAACTTAAATAATTTTTCTGTTTTAGAGTGTTTAAAGTATTTTATAAAGGTTTCTTAATTCCTTTTTAAAATTAAGTGGCGACTCTTTCAAAAGTCAAAATTTCCGAAAAACAATGATATGCTAAAAGGTCTCTCGACCTATTCAAGCGTCTAATTTCCTAATCCTCTCAGACTTAAGGAATCGCTATGAACTTTCCAGATTTTACCTCAGGTTAATCAACCTTGTTACAGTGCTGATTATTAAACGAAGCCTTTATGAGTCCCTGTTGATAATTCACTTCCTACTATTTATGATTTCTCTCTCAAGCAAATAAAAGTAGGTACGCCTAATGTTTGCAACCAACAAAAGTAAATTATAATCTCAGAATTACCAAGAAATCCAAACACCTATTAAATCTTAAGTATTTAACACCTTATCATGAACTAACCCTAGATCCCATGATCCAGGTTACAGGTGTTTATCCACTCATGATGTAAGAAACAAGTATGCAAATTGAATTCATAGCTGAAAGGATTAACTTACAATGATGAAGAAAATCAAAAGTATACTTTGAATTGAATCACAAGACAAAACTCCAAAATATTAGTTGTTGAGAGAGAGAGAAATATCGTATATTGTATCTTGTAGGATATGTCCAATCCTTAATGACCGAATGAATAAAAAAACCTAAAACAAGGCTTTAAATAGTAAACCCTAAATAAGGAAATAAAATTAAAGTTCATATTTTCTTTGGAATAGATGAAGGAGCTCGTGACGGCCTATTTGGAGTTTGACAGCCAATCACGAACGTCGTCAACTTCTCAGCAAGTTTAGATTCTACTTCCTAAGGTTTACGATGATGGTGACTCCTTATCATCATCTTGACGGCGTGTCATGAATATCGTCACAAAACTTCTTGCAACTTCCATCTTCTATTTTAGGTTGATGGAATCCTTGACAGACTATCACCAGGCTGATGACATATCATGGATGTCGTCAGCCATACTTTGTTCTTTATTTGCTTTGGATTTCATGCTTTTTGAGTATTTTATTTGTGGTTCCCCTTCTTCTCTACTTATACATCAAAATCAAAGTAAACTAATAAAAAATGACTAAAGTTGCTCAAAACTTTGCAATTATTTAGAGTTAAAAGTTGTAAAAATGTTAGCATGGGCTTACACATCAAAGTTCGATGCAAAATTGGGCAAGAGGTTCAAGTCTTTGAAGTAGCGTGATAGAACATTCCTTATCATGCCCTTACAATTGCCCAATAGACCTAAAAAATGTAAAGATCGACAGATAGGCCGACAATTCAAATCGTCAAAGTAGAGGGATAAAGGATGACTAAATATTGTCGTGCTGCGACACTAAATTAGGTGCTTCTTGGGAGGCAACCCAAGGTATTTTGTTGTTTGTATTCGTATTATGTGATTGATATCAGATCTTTGCACCCATGGTGCCACAGGTGTGTTTCTAACTTTCTCATTTTGGTTTAACGCATTGGGGACATTGCATGATTTTATGTTGAGGGTGGAGCTACTTGTGGGTGTTGAAGTCCTCTTGGGGTTTTTGTTGTCGTGCCTCTTTTCTCCGGAGTCTTGTTCCTAGTAGAGTTGGCATGTTTAGGCGTATTATGTTTTTTTTTGTGATGTGTTGTGGTTAATTGGGGGAAAAATAAGTATCTAGGACAGTTGACATATTTTTGTTGATTTTTCTTGGAATGATAAATACCTCTCCAATTGTCTATCTGGTAACTGTGTGATGAGCATCTATATGTGACTATTGTGAATCTTTTTATGGCATTAGTATTAGGGACATGATAATCACTGCTAACAATTGCATGAACCGATTGGGTAGTATCTTATCATGTACCTTTGTGCCATATGTGTGTCAGATGCTACCTAGTTCCCATTATATGTTAAATCCAGAACTTGCCCGGTTGGTCTTGCCTTGGTTGTAGGATAGCGGTTAGGAAAAGATCATAGGCCGTTGTTGATATTAGTCCACTTTTAGCCTAAATGACCTTCCCTGTGTGAATAATATCCCTTGATCCTGATTTTGAGTCTGAATGCCTATTCTTTTTTATACCTATCACCTTCCCATTTGTATCATAATAAACCTGTTTTGGCACTCATCCTCCTTTGATATTGTTCAGTTTGACTTAGGAAAATGGCCTAAGTTGAGGGTGGCTATCATAGGGGTTCATGATGTAAAGTGAGTATGAAGAAGGGTAATAAAAAAAAATATATATATATGCAAGGCTTGGTGTGGTAGAAAAATAATGAGAAAAGAAAAGTTGTGCAAAAAAGAAAATGATTGATTAAATGACCACACCCATCCTAAATTTACTTAATCAAGATAGGGAGAAATAAGGTAAAGGTTGATAAGTGAGACCCCCAAAAAACATAGTGTAGTGACAATGAAGCTTAGTTACTTTAAATATCCTTACATATCATACCAGCCCCAAGCCTACATTAAAAACCGAAGAAAAGTCCTATAGTGATCCTAAGTTAACTGTCTAAAAGCTTCGATAATGAAAATAAGGGCAAACTTATGGTATTTGTCACACATTGACTGGAACTTCTTACTGTGAGTTAGTGTCTATTGACCGTCCCTGTATTTACATTCTTGATTTCATATATACGTAAGGAGGGACTTCTTTGTTGTAAGGGCACATCAGTTGCATTGCTAGTTACCTACCTGTTTGGGTAGTGTAATTTGTATATAGGAATGGTTATTATTGCTAAGTTGATGCATTATATTGATTCCTTTCTGTTAAATTTTTGATCTATATGGATATATACAGATGGGTTTAAAGTGATTGAAAATGGAGTGGGTAATGTGTTTTGAACAAAAATTAATGATCAACTGTCATATGTATCTTATGTGTCTCTTAGATAAGCATCGTAATGTTATGTTTTAGTTGCTTGAGGACAAGCAATTGTTTTAAGTTGAGGGTGTTCATGTGTGAGCAGATTCTAACACATTTGAGGCTTTTAACTAAGAATAATTACAAAGTCTTAAGTAACTTTTATCGTTTTTGATTGTTTTATGTTTGATTTTGCAGTAGAAGCTGATATGATAGAGAACCAACAAAAATGGAAGCTAACAAGTCAAAATATGAAGAAATCTGAAGAAAAGTGTGGCTGATGATATTTTTGATAAGTCGTTAGCCCCTTGATAAACTATCATCCTCATTGTCAATAGTAGACACAGAATAGGCCTAAATTAAAAGTTGTGATGACATTTTGTGATAGGTAGTTAAGGGTCTGATAATCTATCAAGAATGTCGTCATCCTAAGGCAACAGAGAGAACTGAATTAGAGCCTTGACGATATTTTGTGATAGGTCGTCAAGGAGGTAATAAGTCATCAAGATTGTCGTCAGCTTTAAGCAGGAAGAGCCAAAACTGAAGAAGGAGTTGACGACATTTGTGATACGTCTTCATCCTCCTGATAGGCTATCACAAATGTCGTCACCTGATGCGAGGGATTTCTGGAATTTTATTATTTTGTTTCCTTATTTAGGGTAAATTCTTTAAAGCCTTGTTTACAGTTTTCTTGGAGAGGCTCACACATTGAGTTTTGATGATACTTTGATATTTTCTCTCTCTAATTTATTTGCTTGAAAAAACAAATACGTCGAAGAGATTATTATCATTATTTTGGGATTTTATTTGTGATCTAATTTGTGATTCACTAGTTATTATTCTTCTTGTGGTAAGTTTAACTTTCAAAGCATGAATACAACTTGTTGTTTCTATTTTAGCATTAAGAGTGGCTAAATTCCATTTACCTGAATTATGGGATCTAGGGTTAGGGCTTGATAAAGTTCTGAGTGATCAGGATTCAAACGATGGTAGGACTTCTTGATAATTCTTAGGTTTTAATTAACGTCTGTTGGATGCAAACAATAGATAAAACCCACTTTGATTTGCTTGAGAAAACAATCAAATATAGTAAACCCACTTTGATTTGCTTGAGAAAGTAATCAAATATAGTGGGAAGTGAATTATGAACAGGGACTTGGAAATACTCCGTTTAAGAATCAGTGTTGTAACAAGGTTGGTTAACCTGAGGTAAAATCTAGGATGTGAATATAAATCCCTAAGTCCAAGAGGATTAGGTAATTAAATGCTTAAGTAGGCCGAGAGACATTTAGGCATAACTTCGATAAAGATAACTTGTTGTCCTAGCTACTGTGAGAATCTTGAACTACTATTAGCATCTGCCAAGTACCAAAACCCCTAGTGAACATAATTCTAGTTCTTCATAAAATCTTGATTACGAACACTTAAGTTAAAGTGATCAACAATTTATTGGCTAATCTCCAAAACCCCCATTTTAGTTTTTCGTATCATCTATTTGAATTCAACTTGTAGCTATAGTCTCAAATTAGTTTAATCTCCACTTACATTGATCCCTGTGGATTCGACCCCGACTCCAAAAGTTGGGTAAATATATTGACGATGACCGCCTTGCACAAAATTGAAGTGTAAGTTGAGTGTTATCAATTCACATCTCTTTCTTCATAATATTTCATTTGTTCTTAAATTACAAAAGGTGTGTAGGGTGACCCCATGGCTACGTTAGTATCTTTATATGCCAAACTCTACTTTGCATTGCCACTTAATCTATTAAATCCACCATAACACCATAAGATTATTCTATAATAGATCCTCCTATCCTATTATTGGCTACCATCTTATTCAATCAATCCAATTCCCTATAGAATATTTTAAGTAGTATTTTATCAGAGACCTTATGATCTGGGCATTGCATAAGCTTTGGGTTAAATCCTTGTCAAGCCTCATGTAATGGTTTGTCATGAAGTTGGCGAGAAACTGATTTTATCCCTTACGTTCAACATCTATGAAGGAGAAAAGAACCAATCATTGAATGATACTGGTAGCTCAACACAAAAAGTGATAGATCCTACAGGCAACTCCCACAGCCATAAGACCACTTCTCTATTAATAAGAAATGGAAAAATACATACGGAATAATTCTTGAGATATGTGGGTGATATCAAATAGAATACACATATTAATGAAATTATTCAAGTGTATATTGACATGCTTATGGGTTAACCCCCAAACAATCCATTTATTATTAGCAAATAAATCATCATGAAAGTAACATGAAACACTCCATTTCCAGCCCCCGATGGTATAAGAATGGTGCTAGCTAATCCGACATCTCTGAGGTAATCATCGTACTTGAGATGTCCATAAAAAGGTATTGATATATCTACCATGTTGGTGCATGGTATAATGTTAACTCTGGTTATCACCTGAGAAAGAACAAAAACAACAAATAATGTAAGCCAAACACTACAGCCTACTAAAAGTGACTATTAACCCTAAAAGAATGAAAACTATTTTTCACTCCCAAGCAATGACACAAAAAATTGATAACGCTTAGATTACACCCTTAAGGTATAATCAATCATTGTCAATATAGTTAACCTAACAAGAGTTGAGGTAGAATGCTCAGTGAATGAGAACACAAATTTCATGCTTAAGTGTTAGAAGGTACTAGAAATTGGCTCGTAATATGGTGCGGTAAAAAAATAAAGAAAAATTAGGGGGTATATTTGAACAATTTTAGAGTTAACAATTTTGTCGTTGTGAGAATCCAATTACAAAGCTACAAATCTAGAATTGAATCAAAAGTTTGAAATTCAAGTGGGGGTGGGGTGAATTGAAATCTTTCTCTGTGTTGGCTAATTAGCCTTGGCAGTCAACTCACCTCCAAGTTTGGAAACATAATAAAATAGAGATATTAAAAAGAACAACAAGTAAGTAAAAAAAATACACATGATATATCCAATTTCAGATCACCGGTGATGTGCCTACTCCAGTCCTCTTGGGTAATAAGGGATTCTTTTAGAAATTTTCAAAGAGAGAATTAGATTACAAATGGGATGGACTATTTTTGAATCTTATTTTGGTATTCATATCTGGTGGAATAGACTCAAATAATATAACTAAGTTGACTCGACCTTTCTCTTTTTGTAACTATTGAAAATTTAAAGTTACAAAGCTTTATGAAGACAAAATATTTAGACAAAATAAGAGTATCTTGTGAAGTTATGCATGGTCTTCGGTCTTTATTATTACTCTATATAGACTTCAGCTAATTTGACTTCTTTTCTCTATAAGGAAAACCCAAGGGAGTTCTTCTCCATTAAGGTTTTGAATTGATCCCTTGATTAAGGATTCACATTATATGGTACATTTTTATCAGATATGTACGTCCGTATGATATGACCTTCCTTTCTCAGACATAGACTCACAACCATACATATCCATATCAGATATATCTATGTAGATAGTGTGATGATCCATTCTTTCCTGGTTCATTAGATTCATTCATTATAGTGTTTATTAATGATACCTTGGACTACTCTAATTGTGACAAGGATCATGAAAATCACCCGGGAGTAGTGTTGTAGACTCTTAAGGATCAATAATTATATACCACATTTTTAAAGTGTGAGTATTGGTTGAAATTATGACCCTTCTGGGTCATATTGTTTCAAGCAAGGGGACTATGATGGATCCAAAGATATTTTAGGTAGTTAATAAGTGGCCTAGGCCCATGACCCCAACCGATATTTGGAGCTTCTTGGGCTAAGGTAAGTATTATAGGAGGTTTGTGTAAAAGGTGTCTTCTACGGCTGCTTGGTAACGGTCACCTATACCTTATAAATTGGAACAGGATGATTATTATCAATACCTCAACTTATGCTGAGGTCGAATTTATAAGGAGTAAGATTAGTATTCAATATTTGAGGGTGTCAATTGTATCTATGAATATACTCGAAGTAAAAGAAATAAAATACATAATTTAAATGGTGTGGGGGAGGGGGTTATTTGTTTGAACCAAGATTTTGTCAATGTTTACTCGAGCCAACACACTAAAGCAATACTTGTGATTTGAAATTTAATATTAAGAGGATCTTGGTACTACATATCCATAGGGTCAAAGTATTCATGGGAGCATAATGATTTGGTGCAAATTTTAGTCATTGATAATAAGGTAGGCTAGTTTAAAAATCCTTGAGGTTAATTTGTGAACAAAGCCTCAAGACTATCATTCATTAACTCTTTTGATTACCTAACGAGTGTGTCAATTAACACCACCTAATACCTCAATTGAACATCCCTATTTTTCAGAAGATTCCAAAAACATAGCCAACTCGTTATTTACCCTTATTTCTAGGATGGCAAAAAGATAGCAATTAACATCTTTTACCATCCACTATTTCTTTCTCTCCCATAGACCTCTTTCAAGAATGCCATGGGTTCCATGAGTTCACACACATCCCTTTTCAAGGATGATATGAGATTACAAGAGTTTGGGGTTTTCACCTACAAAACTATTTTGGGCATTTGGGTTTTACACCCAAAAATCTTAACTAACTAAACCATGAAATAGTGAAATCCATCATCAACAAAATAGAATCAACAAAAATACATAACAAACCCCTCACAATTTCACCTTAGTTCAACATAATCCCAAGACAAAGAGATTTAGTTACTCTTGAAGTAAATTAGTAGAGATATACCAAAAGGTTCATTCATGCAATCCATGGTAATGGGAAATAAGAAGAATTTTTACTTTACCCTTCAATTTCACCAAATTCAAATTGGATTTCAAACACAAAAGTTCCTCCCCCCCCCAATTTCTGGGGTTCACCAAGTCTCAAATTTTCAATTTTAAGATTCAATAATGTCCAAAAGGGAAAAAGATTTGTTCCTTATGTGGGAGTTGGAATCAGCTACGTCAGTATGATGAATCTCCCTTAATCATTAAACCCGCTTGGATATAACTATGCTGATATTCCTTCGATCATGGTGACTGAAATCGCCATCCAATGATCATGATAACTTTTATTTCACTAATCTTGACTACCTGCGATCGCGGACCTCAGGCCGCGAGGATGGTTTATGAGATTGGTTTTCTATGTGGGGTTTTCCATGTTTTGCTCATCTACTTCTCTTGTTGATATTTTTCAACTTGATTCCACATCTTTCCTTCTCATCGCCTGTATTCCTGCAAGATGCGGGGATTAGATCATTAAACCACAAATTTGTCTTATTTATATTTTCAAATTATAGTAGTGTGCACGAATGTTTAGTGCAAATAAGTGGTAAATTTACAACTTATCAATACCCCAATCCTATATCTTTGCTTGTACTCAAGCATCACTACCTCTAACCATGAGACAATGCACATGTATGCCCAAATTATATGAATCAATGATCAGAATGACTTCAATCTTAGTTACTACCAAAAATAGCTCTTTAAACATGGGCAAAGCTATTCTCACGAAACCCCTCACCAGAAAATGCAATTTTTAATGATGCAAAAGACTTCTAAGAGCAACCATGCAACAATCACTAATACTCTAGAAGTGACTCACCATTGACCTCAACTACATTATACTCCTTGTACTGCATTTTCACATTAGATGACAAAATCACCCACCTTAACTTGTATACATGCCTTCTCAAAAGAAGGAAAATTTCACACACCAAGTTATCAAATATGCAACAAGGTATTTAAGTGCAAAGATCTCTCTCACACAAAGATTCTCGATGCTAGAAAGTACCATGCCATAGGATTGCCCCTATTTTTCAATCGCCACTACAATGAATACACTTATTCTGAGATCTCAAAGGTCTTCTTGTGCTTTAATGTGGGTTTGGATAGCGTTGGATATTATTTAGAAATAAAATAGCTATACCTTCCTTGAACATCTACATCACACTATTCTATCCAAATTTTGATCGAGGGCCATTTCTTTTGTTTTCGCTCATTAAACATGTTCCTACCTTTATTTCCTTGGTTCTCCCATTTTCTTTTCATTTTATTTTCCTGTACACTTAATGCTTTTATTTCCTTTGTTGTATCCTTTGTTTTTTCCTTATTCATTTGTTCTCAATGGTTAAGCTTTTAGGAACTCACTTAAAACTTCATGGCCCAAGTTACCTCTTCCAAAATTCACAACACCAAACTTAGGCTTTTGGCCTCAAGTTTTATTTTTAAGTTCAAGGAGGATAGGGTTCAAAAGAGGTTTAAGAATTGAAAGGCTCAAGGCCTGCAATGTGTTTTCCAAAGAGAAGTCCAAAGGCTCAGAGTGGGTGACTAGGGATAACATCTAATAAATAGTAGGATTTTTAGGATAAAGTGGACTTCCAACATCACAAAGATGGCCTAGGATCATCTCACCAACCTAGTACAATCAACCTTATCCTTGAGAGACTAATGGGGCAAGTTGTAGATAGTACAAGTACACATGAGATTTTTACAAATAATCTCACCACACATGACGTGAAAATTTTCCAAGGAGGCTCAATCGAACCTCCCACTAAAGAAAAAAATAGAGTATCTACCAATTTTCACAAGTCAAAAATTTGGAGTTGCAAAAAGAGAAAAAGAATTATTACAAGGTCGCTCACGTCCATGACCTTGTTTTTTGAAAATTTTTGGACGGAGAAGGGTGTTTGCTTTGTATTTGAACCATGAAAAATTTTCTAATTATGTAAGAAACTTAAGCCTTCTTCGCACATTTTGGATTTCATACGAAAAAAATCATTTGTCCACTCAGACTTCGTTATTGGTATAAGTGCGATCCCAAATCCAAAATGCCACAAGTACTCAGACTTTACTTGCATTTAAAGCCCTGATGCAATAGGTACTCAGAATTTCCATATATTCATGGCTTATACCTAATCAAGATGATGTTCGTGTAATGTTAAGCACAAGAAACACACAAAAACAAGAGTAGTCTCAAGCACCCCCAACTTAGAAACCCAAAGTGCGCTCACTGCAGCACATTAAAGAACTACAAAGGTTAGAAAATACTCCCTTAAGAAAAAAATGAATGACTCTCGGTTTGCACGAGAACAGTAGTGTGTTCTGCAAGTACGAGGCTACAATCATAATCCGCAGATCGAGATTACGGTAACTGAGGCCAAATTCCCCCATTTTTTCTTTATTTTGTTTTTCCCCTATTTTACTGGATAGTAAACTTACATTAAATTACCTACGAAATATAAAAAAATAAGAAATGAGTCAAGGATGGGTTGCCTCCCATCTATCACCTAATTTAACATGGCGGCACGACCGCCTTTCTTCCCCATGTAGCATCTTCAAAATGAACAAACTCCACCTTATCCACCTCGGTACCTTTCACATTGTAGTGCTTCACCCTAAACACATTTACTACAAACTTCTTATTTCATTATCTTCCAATTCAATGGCACCACTAGGGTAAAAATTAGAAATTACAAATGGCCTCAACCATTTTGGACGAAGCTTTTTTGCAAAGAGTTTCAAATGAGATTTGTAAAGTAGTACACTCTCACCAACATGAAATTATCATCTTATTAATTTATAATCATTCCATTTTTTCATTTTCTCCTTATACAATGTGAAACTCTGATATGCTTTGAGTTAGAAATCTTCCAACTCTTGGAGTTTTAGGACCCTTGCCTCGGAGGCTTCTTCCTAATTCACGTTCAATCTCTTCAAATCCCAAAAGGCTTTGTGCTCAAGCTCGACAGGAAAATGACATGCCTTTACAAACATTAATTGGTAGGAAGGCATACCAATCTTGGTTTTGTAGGCTATTCTATATGACCAAAGTGCCTCGTCAAGCTGCTTTTACCAATTGGTTCGACCTATATTCATAATCTTCTCGACTATGGATTTGATTTCTCAGTTTGAAACATCAACTTGGCCACTTGTTTTGGGGATGATATGGGGTAGAAAATTTGTGTTTATCCCCATAATTCTAAAGAAGGACCCAAATAACCAATTATAAAAATCTGAGCCTTCATCGCTAATGATGGCATGTGATATTTCGATCCTTGTAAGGATGTACTTCTTCAAAAAGAAGGTTAAAATTTTTCTCTCATTATTTATAAGGTCCACGGCTTCCACCCATTTAGAAACATCATTGACCGCCACCAATAATTTTTTTTTCCAAATTATCTCACAAACGGGCCCATAAAATCAATCCCCCACGCGTCAAAGAGTTCAACTTCAAGGTTTGGTTTGAGGGGCATTTCATGACTTCTTGAGATATCACCTTGCATTTTACATTGGTGACTTCCTTTTACCCGTTCAATGGCATCTCAATGAATGGTGGGCCAATAATACCGATATTGAATAATTTTGGCAGTGGTTTGGATTCCCCCATGGTGACTGCCATCAGGTAAAGAGTGACATGCTTCAAGGATATCCTTCATTTATAACTCTATTACACAATGCCTAATTATACTATTTGATCACTCTAAAAAAAGGAACGGTTCATCCCAAAAATATGTCTTAGAATCGAACATGAACCACTTTTTTATGAAAATTAAACCCCTCAGGAAGTATACTACTCACCACATAATTAGCATAGTAATCACACCATGGTGAGCCTTTTCTCAAGATTGACATGACCAATTCATCGAGGAAAGCATTGTCAATCTCAATTTCTTCATGCTTTTCCTTATAGCTCTCAAGATGAAAAGTTGGTTGGCCACTTTATTTTTGCACCCTTTTATATCTTTCACCTAGAAATCAAATTCTTGTAAGAGAAAGATCCATCTAATGATCCACGAATTATATTTATTTTTTGACATGAGGTACTTAAGATCAACATGATTCGTGTGTACCACCACTTTCGTTCCTAACAAGTAGTCACAAAATTTCTCCTAAAAATATACGACCACTAAAAATTCTTGCTCAGTAATGGTGTAGTTACATTGAGAATCGTTCAAGGTCTTTCTCGCATAATAGATAGGGTGAAATAGCTTTTTCTAGTGTTGACCAAATAACGCTCCCAATGTAATTGCAGTTGCATCGCACAACACTTTAAATGGGGTGGACTAATCCGGAGCAACCATAATGAGAGCCGAGATAAGCAACTCTTTGAGGCAATTGAACGACTTTAAGAATGCCTCATCAAAATGGAATTTTTCCTTCTTATGAAGAATCTTTCATATTAGATGAGCTATTTTGGAGAAATCTTTCATGAATCACCGGTAGAACCCAGCCCAGCCAAGGAAACTCCAGACACCCTTTATGGAAATAGGTGTGGAAACTTGGTTGTTTCCCCTACCTTTGCTTGATCAACTTGTATTCCATTCCTTGATATTTTATGGCCCAACATAATATCCTCCTTGACCATGAAATGTAATTTCTCCCAATTTAGGACAAGGTTGGTTTCCATACATCTCTAAAGTACCTTTCTTAGATTCTCCATACATAATTCAAAATAGTTTCCTACCACAAAGAATTATCCATGAAGACTTCCATCGAAACCTCAACCTTGTCCACAAAAATTAATTGCGGACAAAGTTGAAAAGTTTTCGGTGCGCTGCACAAACCAAATGACATATCTTGAATGCTAATGTACCACATGGGAAAGTAATTTCTTGGTCCTGTGAGGCAATAAAAATTAGATTTTATCCTGAATAACCATCTAAAAAGAAATACCACCCTCACCCGGCTAGCCTATCTAGAATTTGGTCCATAAAGGGCATAGGGTAATAGCCTTTTTCGATTCAAGAGTTCAACTTTGGTAGTTTATGCATACCCGCCACCCCTTGATTGGTCGAATGGGGATAAGGTAATTCTTCTTATTCTCAGCCACCGTAATTCCACCTTTCTTTGGAAGACATTGCACGGTCTAACCCAAGTGTTATTAAAGATTGGATAGATGGCCCTCGCATCAAGCAACTTTATAATTTCCTTTTTCACCACTCCTTGCATGGGTGATTTTGCCTCTTTTGATGTTCCACACTTGTCACATGATCTTGTTGTAGATTGATCTTGTGTGAACAAATATAGAGGGCTATTCCTATGATATCTACTATTATCCATCCAATGGCTTGAATAAATCTTTTTAGAAAAAACTTTAAAGCTTCTACTTGATAGGGCTCAAGATCACTTGCAATGATGATAGGTAAAGTTTATCCATTACCCAAGAACACATATTGAAGATGAGGTGGCAACAACTTTAATTAAATTTTGGGTGGCTCAAGGATGAATGGTTTTACGGGAGGGCTCTCAAATTTTTTAAGATCAAGGTCCAACATTCTTAGTTTAAAATCCAAGTACAGTAAAGATGCAACAACTTCGTCGAACTCTTCAATTTCTTCTCTTTCGTAATTCCAAGAAACCCCTACCAATAGATATTCCACTTAACTCACATTGATATGATTCGTCACCTTAACATCAATGGTATCAATCACCGATATTACTTGTAAGTCCATTGGTTACTTCATGAAATTGCATATATTGAAATAAACTTCTTCATTATTTAAGTAAAACTATCTCTTCTCATTCTACATCTACCAATGCATTATTAGTGGCTAAGAATGGTTTTTCGAGAATAATAGGAATTCATGATCTAAATAACAATAAAGGATCACAAAGTTGGCTGGAAAGATAAAACAGTACACTTTAAGTATCACCTCATGAAGTATTCCCATAGGTTTCATAATGGATCAGTCATACATGAGCAATCATATAGTGGTTGGTTATGGTTTCCCCTATTCGTGCTTAGGAAATATGGCATATGGCATCAAATTTACACTTCCTCTGAGGTCACACAAGGATTTTGCAAACTTGAACACTCAAACGATACATGGAATTGTTAAATCACCAAGGTCTCTCTTCTTTATTGCCATCGTGCTTGACATAATGGCACTATAATGATATTTTACTTCTATTGTCTCATTTTCCCCAAGCCGCTTCTTGGAGACCAACTCCTTCATAAATTTAGCATACCCCAACATATCTTGTAATGCTTCTATTAAGGAAATATTGATGGAGAGTTTCTAAATTTATGAAGGAACTTTTGAACTTAGCATTTTCTTAAATTTTTAACACCTTTTGAAAGAAAGGAGGAGGGATTGTAATGGGTGGCATTGAGATAATTTGACATTCATTCATCTTTGGTCTTAATGCATCATTATTCTACCTCTTTCTCTTTAAATTTGTTTGCTCATCATTTTCTCTTTTCCGGGACAATCATCAAACTCCATGCCTTTTCCAAGAGCTTTTTCACTTCGAGTGACAATAGCATTTATGGCCATACTACTCGGTCTTTCTTCATCTTTTCTTTCTATGATGTGCACCAATATTTGATTTAGTTTTGATTTTAGTTATTGCATGGAGGTTGAATTCTACTCTACCATTTGATGAAGCTTGAGGAATTCATCCATTATTTATTTTACTATCTTTTTGGTCACTTCAACTCCAATCAAGATTCTCATCAAAATATCTTCAATAAACACCCTTTTTTTACATTTAAATATTCTTTGATTTTCATCTTTTGACCTTGATTCTGACATTTCCCTTGGAAGATAATCTGGAAACCCTATGGATAATTCGACAATAATCCTTTTTTTTATCAAGTTCCTTTCCTTCCTCCTCTTCAAAAGCCTTGGTATCTTTTTCTTGTACAACATTAACTCTTTCAATGAGCGTCTCCAACACATGTTTAGTAAGACATTCAAGGTGTGACATTTCCCCGATCATGCTTGTATCACTTGACTCTTCATGACATTTTTGATGTTAAATTTCAAAAGATGAGGAGGGAGCCCCTGCGGCCACCTCGGCATCCTTCATTGGCCAACCCCTAGCCAAACTATCCAATTGGTCTAACACATTTGATGTGACCTTATATTATTTATTAACAAGGGACTAACTGAATGCATTGTCCAGAATGGATTAGTTGGTTTGATCCAATGCCTTATAGAAAACATAAAGAATTATATTATCCTACATCTCATAATTAGGAAATTTCAAAAGCTTCTCTTTAAATCTCACTTATGCTTCATACCATGGCTGTTCATGAAATTGATGAAAGTTCAAAATTTTGTCCCTCAATATTAGCATCTTAGATAGTGGGAAGTAGTGATTCAATAATACCTCTGTAAGTTTTTCCAATGAGGTGATTGACCTAATTGGGAGAGACCAAAGCCATAATGTCACCTCACCCATTAGAGATAATGTGAAGAGACACAACCTCAAGGATTCTTGCAATATATGGGCATGGTGGAATAGGGTACAAACTTCAACAAAGTTCTTCAAATGAAAATTGGGGTCCTCATGTATTTTCCCCCTAAACAGACCCTTCATGTGAAGATATTAGAGCATGATGCTTGTGATAAAAAGTTCATTGTTTCCCCCTAAAAGGAGGAATATGAATGGAACTAGCATACTCTTCATCACCAAGGTAATCCACTGATTCAACATGATTAATTGATGGATTGTCAATGATTCCATATTGACTCATGGCTATTTAGGGGAAATAATTATCACCTACAAAGAACAAAAACATCAAACAAAGTAAATCAAAATTACCACAGGTATGACAAAAGCCAGAATCAACTCTATACAAGTGAAAGATAACTCTCACTCTTCGACAATGGTGCCATTTTGATAACTCTCACCTATACCTTATAAATTTGTAGAGGACTATTGTTTTACATAGATCCCTTTATGTTGAGGTTGAATCCAGAAGGAGTGAGATTAGTCTTCAAGACTTGAGGGTGTTAATGTTATCTAAAAGTATACTCGAAGTGAAATCAAAATAAAATACATGATTTAAATAGGGGGTTGTTTGTTTGAACAAAGATTCTATCAATGTTTACTCAAGTCAACACAATAAAGGAACACTTGATATTTGAAATTTAAGATTAGGAGGATCTTGGGATTATGTCTCCCTAATGGCAAAGTATGCAGGGGAACATGATGCTTTGGTGCAAATTTTATTCATTGATGATAAGGTTGTCTAGTTGAAAATCGTTGAGGTTAGTTTGTCAACAAAGCCTCAAGGCTATCACTCAGTTACCTTTTTGAGTACCGAACGAGTGTGTCAATTAACGCCACCTAATACCTCAATTGGGCATCTCTATTTCTAAGAAGATTCCCAAGACATAGCCAACTATCTATTTACCCTTATTTCTAGGATGGAAAAGAGATAGCCATTTACATCTTCTATTGTCCACAATTTTTGTGTCCCCCATATCCCTCTTTCAAGGATGCCATGGGTTCCAAGAGTTCACCTATGTCTCTCTTTTAAGGATGATGTGAGCTTTCAAGAGTTTGGGTTTTTTACCTAAGAACCTATTTTGGTCATTTGGTGTTTTCACCGACAAATCCCATCTAATTAAACCAAGCAATAGTGAAAAACATCATCAACAAGCTAGAATCTACACAAATACATCACAACCTACTCATAATTGCACGTTAGTTCAACATAATTCTAAGACAAAGAGATTTAGCTACTCATGAAGTAAAATAGAAGAGATATACGAAAAGGTTCATTTATAGCATCCATGGTAATGGGAATAAGTTGAATCTTCACTTTACACTTCAATTTCACCAAATTCAAATTAGAATTCACATACAAAAGTTCCCCCCAATTTCTATGGTTCACCAAGTTTCATATTTTCAATTTCAAGATTCAATAATGTCCAAAGGGGAAAATAATTTGTGCCATATGTAGGAGTTGGAATCATCTATGTCATTGTACTGAAGTTTCCTTAATCATTAAACCCGATAGGCCATGAACGCAATGATATTCCAACAATCACGATGAATGTGACCTCTCTTAAGTGATTGTGATTGCTTTCATTTGACTAAGCTTGACTAACCATGATCTTAGGCCTTAGGCCACTATTATGATTTTTAAGACTGGTTTTTTGTGTGGGGTTTTCCTTCTTTTGCTCCTCTGCTTCTCTTGTAGATATTTTTCAACTTGATTCTATATCTTTATTTTTTAGCACATGTATGCCTGGAAGATGTGGGGATTAGAACATTAAATCTCAAATTTGTCTCATTTCTATGTTCAAATCATAGTAGTGTGCTTGAATGTTTAGTCAAAATGAGTGGTAAATGTACCACTCCTCACTACTGTGTTGACTAAGATGACTTAGAAGAAGGTGACGTTTTTGTGGTCTGATGCTTGTGAAGGTAGCTTTTATTAGTGAAGGGATAGGTTGACTCCAACACCAATTTTGATCCTTCCCAATAGTACTGATAGTTTTATTATTTACTGCGATGCATTTTGTATAGGACTAGGTTATGTCTTGATGCAGCATAGTAAGGTCATAGAATATGCTTCTAGACAACTGAAGGTTCAGGAAAGGAATTATCCAACTCATGATCTAGAATTAGCGACACTGGCATTTGCATTAAATATTTTTCATCACAACTTGTACGGAGTGTATGTTGATATCTATTTAGACCATAAGAGCTTGTAGTATGTGTTCACCCAAAAGGAGTTGAATCTCAATAAAAATGGCTTAAGTTTCTCAAGGACTATTATATAAGTCTTCATTATCACCAAAGTAAAGCTAATGTGTTTGTTGATGCTCTTAGCAAGTGTATATGGGTATTTTTTTTCATTTGGATGAGAAGAAGTGAGAACTAGTGAAGGATGTTCACTGGTTGGATAATATTAGAGTTTATCTTATCGATTCTAAAGGATGGAGGTATGATTGTTTAAGAGGTGGTGAATTCATCTCTTAGTGTTGATGTGAAGAAGAAATAGGTTATGGATCCTGTCTTGATGCAGATTAAGGTTGATGTGGGTAAATAGAAGGTCATGGATTTTGACATAAATGGTGATGGTATCCTGAGATACCAACGCAGACTGTGTGTTCCTAAAATGGATTAGCTGTGAGAAAGGATTTTGTCTGAGGGTCATGAGTCAAGGTATAAAGTTCATCCGGGTTTGATAAAGATGTATTATGATCTGAAAGTGATTTATTAGTTGAACAACATAAAGAGAGATTCTACAGATTTTGTTGCTAAATCCACGGTCTTTGAGCAAGTGACGATTAAACATTTGAGTCCTGGTGGTATGTCTCAAGAGATTGAGGTGCCTATGAGGAAGTTAGAGATAATCAATATGGATTTTATTACTAGTCTTCCACTGTCTCAGAATTAGCATGATTCAATTTGTGTCGTCCTTAATAGGATGACTAAGTCTGCTCACTTTTTTCTTGTGAGGACTACCTACTCTAGAGAGAATTATGCTAAATTATTTATTCAAGAGATTATCAAGTGGTATGGTTCTCCAATTACTATTATTTTGGATCAAGGTACGATGTTCTCTTCTTACTTTTGGAATTTATTTCAAAAAGGCTTGGACACGCGGGTGATCATTAGCACCATATTCCACCGTAAGATGGATAGACAAGAAGAGAGGACAATCCATACTTTGGAAGATATGTTAAGGTCCTATGTGACTATTTTTTGAGAAAGTTGCATGGAAAATTTTCCTCTCATTAAATTTGTGGGCAATAATAGTTATCACTCTAGTATTAGGATGACTCCTTTTAAGGATTTTTATGGTAGAAGGTGTAGATATACTATTGGGTGGTTTGAGGTTTGCAACACTAGATTGTTCGGTCTTGACTTGGTTCACCAAGTAATGGAGAAGGTAAATGTGATTCTGGATAGGCTTAAGAATTCTCAGAGTTTCCAAAAGTTCTATGAAAACATGAGGCGAAGGGAGTTAGAATTTGATAGTGGTGATTAGGTCTTGTTAAAGGTATCTCCTATTAAGGGATGGATGAGGTTTGGGAAGAAGAGGAAGATTAGTCCTCGATATGTGGGCTTATATTTAATTCTAAAGAGAGTGGGAGATGTGGCTTACGAGTTGGAATTTCCTTCTAGTTTGAGTTCCATTCATCCAATATTATATCTAGATGTTGAAGAAGTGTATGGGCGATTCTTCTTTGATTGTGCCTATTAATAGTGTTAGTATTTTGAATTCCTTGTCTGATGAGGAAGTTTCCTATTGAGATTTTGGATAGGCAAGACCGTCATATGAAGACTAAGGATGTGGTTTCGGTGAATGTATTATGGAGGAACCAAAGGTTGAAGAATCTAATTAGGAAGCTGAAAAGGACATGAAGTCCTAGTATCCGTTCTTGTTCCCTGATTTGGATAGTCGTGCTTAAGGTATGTGTTTTCCTACTCTCTGTGTTTTTTGACTTTGTTAATGGTTTTGTGATTGCAATCTTGTCTTACATTCGTGCTAGTAAGTGTCTTAATTCCTCATTCGGGGATGAATGATCCTAAAAGGGGGGGGGGGGGGTAATGTAATACCCTAAATTTTTTCTTACCTTAATTTTATTTTTATTTTTAGAGTTTATTGTCCAAGGTAAGACTCAGATGACGAGTCGTGAAACCTCTTGATGAGTTGTTTTCTGACTAGTAGGTTGCCCAATGTTTTTATCTAGACTATGACAAGGTCTTAACTAGTTGTAAGAAGGACTCATGACAAAATAATTGAGATAGTCTAAGGTGGCTTATTGGTAACAGCTAAGACTCTACGAGTCACAGGGTATGGTTACGAGTCGTAAGGTATGACTCGTGACCATACAAAAAAGGATGCTTTGAGTTACTGTCCAATCCATGAGTTATGGTGATGACTCATAAAGAGGCTTTATGAGTGGTAAGGTGACCCGTATTCACTGAAGATAGTTTTTCCTGTGTTTTTATTAGGGGTACTTTAGTTGTTTCCTATTTCTCAAAATAAGATCAAAGTACATAAAATGCCATTAGGATCTATATCACCCATAAATTAGATCAACCATACTTCTCTGTTCTCTCAAAATCCCTAAGAAAAAACACCTAGGGTTTTCTAAGGATTGGTAATCTAGGTCTCAAAAGTGATTTCTTCTCCAAATTTCTTGGTATCTCAGGCATGTACCTCTTCCCCTAAACTTCTTTTATGTAAATGAATGTGTATCATGATTATTTGTATGGAATTTAATGGGTATTTAGTTGGGTTGAGGGTTTTGGAATGATGGTTTCTTGAATTGAATTTTCATGGCAATAATTCTTTTGGTTATGTTTTATTTGTGTATTTTGAAACCCATTGGGGTGCATGGGAAAGGTGAAAGGAATGGTGGTCAAATCATTACCCTGGGTTAATGATTTTTTTTTTGGAATTAGTCTTGGAAAATTTTGTTACTTAATTCACATGCATAATTGGTTTTGAAATATGAATAGTCACATTGTTTTACTTACTCTCCTAAACTATTATATTTCATAAATTGTTAAATGGATAAAAATGTCGTTGAAGGACTTATTGGACATTTTTTTAATTTGAAATTAGAAGCTCAGGGGTTGAGGAATTCCCCATAATAGATTTTATATACAAAAGGGGTCGTAGTATTCCCCAGGATGATGAAATTGGACTGACATAATTATAAGCTTGCAAGCATAATTGGTATGATGATACCAACAGTATGTGACTTAATAGATGATCCTTGGTTTAATGAATGATATTGTGTAAATACTTTTATTCGGACTAAAGAGGGTTGTGTATAATGCCTTGAAGGTGGAGGTATCGAGGGGACGAATATTGGAAACCCGCATTTTCTAGTTTGAGGGATGTATCTTGATGACCGTGTGCACAAATCACACTTTATTAAATAGATATGTGTATCTTTGATGGGCGTAGGGTTAGGGCATTCTATGGTCTTCCTTGATACCTCTGGTTCATGCGGATAACATACACTGGGGCCCTTTCTAGATAGGGGAGCCATACCTATATAGCCCATGGGTTCCTTTTTATAACGGTTGAAGCTAAACAGTCCAGTCTAATGTTTTAAACTTCACGGTAAACATTTTTCCCTAACTCGACATGTTATATATATATATGTATATGATTGTGTGCATATGGTTTTGGAATGATTATGGACTTATTGATCATGGCATTATTTTATTCCTTCCCTAAGTTACATGCTAGTGCTTACCCCTCTAACTGTCCCCTGATGTTATATCCCCACACGATGTAGGGTGCAAAGAAATATCTTTTTCCTTGCGCAGTGGTAAGCGATTGCTTAATTGTTTGTTATTTAGCTTTGAATTGGAAAGTTTCCATTCTACAAAAGACCCTCATTTCATGGTCTTTTCTTTATTTATGTTTTAGACAATTGCGGTGAGTATTTTGCTATGGTAAGGGGCATGTCACGACTTTGGTTGATATTTGGTTTCATAGAAGCTTTTGGTGGATAGGGTATCAGTGGATTTGGTATTGTGGATTCTTAGATCTTAGTTGATTTATCTATCTTGTTATATGTTCACAATATAGTTCTGTCTTTTTATGTTCAGAACTAAACTCTATCTTGTAATATGATTGGAACTCAGTTGTATCTTGTTATATCTTCAGAATTTATCTGCTGCTAATTATGTTCTGGTTGCCTAGGCTAACGGGGGTGTTCTATGATCCTTGGCAGAATCAAGATACCCATCACGATTAGGCCCTGGTTTGCATCGTGAAAGCCACATTAAGTAGATTCTTGTTTATTGGAGTGAAACGTGCCACTCTTTCGGGTAAGGGACTACTCGACATTTTAGGAAAGTCTCACTTCTTTTATTATTAATGTTGTGTAATACAGTGTAAGATCCATTTAATTTCTTCTTCTAACTCTTCCTCTATCTGCTCATAAAAAATGCCTCCTAGAAGAGTGAAGGAAAGGTGGAATGGGGATCATCCAACCCCCCAGCCTATTCAAGAAAACCCTCTAAATGAGCTGTCTCTCATTCTGAATTCAAGCTTGCTTTCACAGTATTAGCCCAATCTGTGGACGCCCAAAATAATCAGCAGGTTGTTTCCCCAGCTAGCCCGTAGTGAATATGACAACAACTAGAATTCAAGATTTCATTTAGAAGAATCCCCTAACGTTCTTTAGATCTAAGTTTGAGGAGGATCCATAGGAGTTTTTTGATTGTGTACAGAAGGTGACCAATATTATGGTTGTTACTCTGACCAAGAGTATGGACTTTGCTTACCAATTACAAGGGATGGCTCACAGATGTGTTAAGTAGTAAAAGGAGAATAAAGGTTCCAATGCTAGGCCTATAGAGTGGGATGAGTTTACCATTTCTTTTTTGATAGGTTTTTCTCACTGGAGTTGATAAAAGATAAGAATTAGGGGTTTATCAACTTGAAGCAGGGCAATATGAGTGATAAGGAGTAATTACTCATGTCTATGCAATTAGAAAGGTATTTTCCAAATATGGTGGTTGATTCTAGTGCCCAAATGAGTAAATTTGTGTCTGGAGTTTTAGATGATATAGTTAAGGAATGTAGAATAACTATGTTAATTTAGGAGATGGACCTCTCTATGTTGATATTTCATGCTCAGCAGATTGAGGTAAGGAAGGTTAAGGAGAATGAAAGGGAGAATAAGAGAGACAGGACTGGAAGTTTCAATTTCTCTCAACCGAGATCAGATAGTGGCAATATTTCTTAGCCCCACCAAAATTCTTCATTCCCATCCCCAGTAAGTTCTAGTAGGATGCTTATGATAGAGCACTAGGCTCTAAGTCCTAGGGTTGCATAAATAGTTGTCACACCAACCCAATCTACACAATATATAGTAGGATCCACAAGGGAGAGTGCATAACTGGTAGTGATGCCTTTTTTGGATGTGGCAAGTCTGACCACAAGATAAGGGAGTGCTCGGAGGTTGCACAGAAGGGTAGAAATAATAATTCGCAGAATCAGACAAACTCTTCAGTTATACAAACAAGTCTCCCTAGTCAGCAGGGTGTACCTTCTAGTACAACCAGTGGACAACCTTATAATGGACTTTATGACTTTCAGACTAGTTAGGATTAAGAAGGTTCTCCTTATGTGGTTACTTGTATGTTACAAGCTTTTTGCCTTCATGTGTATGCTTTATTAGATCTCAGAGGCACACTTTCCTTCATGACTCCCTATATAGAAGTAGACTTTGGCATTAGTCCCGAAATTCTTGTAAAACCTTTCTCAGTGGCTACCCTAATCATCAACCAGATGGGTAAACATGAATTTCTCGATCAGAATATACTAGTAGAGAATCTAAGTTGATCTTGTCGAATTGGATATGATCGATTTAGATATCATTCTCAGTATAGATTGGCTCCACTACTGCTATGCCTTAATCGGCTGTAGAAATAGAATAATTCAGTTCATGTTTCCAAATGAGTCTATCTTATAATTGAAGGGTAGTACCTCAGTGCCTATAGGTTGATTTATCTCATTTCTTAAGTCGAGGAAAATGATTTTTAAAGGGTGCATTTATCATCTTGTTCGAGCCAAGGAAACATGTTCCAATGTCTCGAGTTTTGAGTCATTTCCAGTTGTGAATGAATCTCCAGAGGTTTTCCTTGAATTTCTTCCCAAAGTTCCACCCGTGAGGGAAATTCACTTCGAAATAGATCTTCTCCCAAATACCTAGCCTATTTTGATTCCACCTTATAGAATGTCTCCAGTCGGGCATAAGTAACTGAAGGACCCATTGAGGGATATCTTAAAAGAGGTTCTTATCAGGCCTAGTGCCTTTTTATAGGGTTCTTTTTTTTTGTGTGCCAAAAATATAGTTCTTTAAGGATGGGCATCAACTTCTATTAGTTGAACAAAATCGCAATCAAGAATAAGTATCCCATCCCCAGGATTGATGACTTGTTCGACCAACTTTTGGGTGCAAATTTCATTTCTATGATAGACCTTAGATCCGGCTATCATCAGCTCAGTGTAAGAAATTGTGACATCACAAAAACAACCTTTAAAATCTAGTATGGTCACTTTGAATTTTTAGTTATGTCTTTCATAGTAATTAATTCTCCTGCAGATTTTATGGACTTGATGAACAGGGTGTTGAAGCAGTATATAGACATAGTAGTCATAGTCTTCTTGGATGACTTTCTCTTCTACTCTTATATTGAGAGTGAGCATGCAGACCATTTAAGGATTATTTTGCAGACTCTCAGAGAACATCAGTTATTCTCTAAGTTAAATACGTTTGAATTCTAGTTGAACTTAATAGCATTACTTGGTCATAATATTTTTGGTGAAGGCATTCGTATTGATCGGTAAAAGACCAAAGTAGTGAGAAAATGGCATAGACCCATCTCACCCTAAGATATCAGGAGTTTCTTGGGTTTAGACGATTACTAT
The DNA here is from genome assembly GCA_030864215.1 of Capsicum pubescens. Classification (NCBI taxonomy): domain Eukaryota; kingdom Viridiplantae; phylum Streptophyta; class Magnoliopsida; order Solanales; family Solanaceae; genus Capsicum; species Capsicum pubescens. Next base: position 79,952,209 of record CM061538.1, on the reverse strand, counting down.
AGATGATTTGTGAAGTATTTTCTAATATTTCGTCTCCAATGTCTAGACTGATTCAGAAAAAGGTTAAATTTTAGTGGTTCATTTCTTGTATGAATAGTTTTATGGAGCTGAAGACTCAACTCGCTTTTTGTCTAGTTTTGACTCTACTTGAGGGTTCAAATGGTTTCCTGGATTATTGTGATGCATCTAGAGTTTGTATTTGTTATATATTTATGCAGCGAGGCAAGATTATAGCATATGCCTCTAGACATCTCAAGCACTATAAGAAAAAAAAACCCGACTCATGATCTTGGTTTGGCAGCGGTTGTTTTGACCTTAAAGATTTGGATGTATTACCTTTATGGGGTCCATGTTGATGTATTCCCTGATCAAAAAAGTTTATAGTATGTGTTCACTCAAAAAGATCTAAATCTCTATTAGAGAAGGTGGTTAGAGTTAATGAAAGATTATGATATGAGTGTCTTGTATCAACCGAGTAAGGCCAATTAGTGGTGTTTGATACCCCTAGAAGATTATCTATGGAGAGTATTTCTGATGTTGACAATGAAAAAAAAGAGTTAGTTATCAAGGTTCATAAGCTTGCTATGTTGGGAGTTTTATTAATTGATTTGACCAAATGTAGTGTATGGTCTTAGAATGGTTCAGAATCTTCTTTGGTCACCGAAGTGAAGGAAAAGAAAGATAGTGACCCAGCATTGCTCAAGTTGAAGAGAGAAGTTTGGGATCTGAAGGTTGAGGTTTTCTACCAAAGGGAAGAAGTGTTATTTGTTGTCAGGGATGATTATATGTTCCAAATATGGGCGATATGAGACAGCGGATAATAGTAGAAGCTCACGGTTCTCATTATTCTATTCTACTAGGATCCATAAAGATATACCGCAAAGTCTCGCAGTGGAATGGCATAAAAAAGATATTGTGGAATTTGTAGTTAGGTGTTCAAATTGCCAACAAGTAAAGATTGAGCACCATAAGCTAGTGGTGTTCTTAACAAATTTAAAATCCCCACTTGGAAATGTAAAATGGTGAATATGGATTTTGTCATAGGGTTGCCTCGTACTCATTGGCAGCATGATTTTATTTGGGTCATCGTGGATTGAATGACAAAGTCAGCTCATTTTTTGCCAGTTAACACCTTAGATTCAGGAGAGGATTACTCTAAATCTATCTCAGGGAGTTGGAAAAGTTGCATGGAGTCCCATTGACCATTATCTCAAATAGTGGTACCCAGTTTATCTCTCATTTTTGGAAGGATTTTCTGAATGGTCTTGGTACCAAAGTTCATCTAAGTATGGATCTTTATCCGTAGATAGATGGACAAGTAGAGAAGACCATTCATACCTTAGATGACACGTTGAGAGCATGTGTACTTGATTTCAAGGGTAGTTGGGATAACCACTTACCTTTGATCACGTTTTCTTATAATAATAGGTATCACTCAAGTATTTAGATGGATCCATTTGAGGATATTTATGGTAGGAGGTGTAGGTCTCCTATTGGCTAGTTTGAGCTTCGTGAGGCTGCATTGATAGGGCGATATTCAGTACATGAGGTGATGGAAAAGGTTTAGCTGATTAGAAAGAGGCTAAAAACTGCTCAAAGTCATCAGAAATTTTATTTAAATATGAGGAGAAAGGATCTTGATTTTGATGTTGGAGATTTTGTTTTCGTGAAAATTTTTCCCATGGAAGGGATGAAAATATTTGGTAAGAAAGGGAAGCTCATCCCTCTATGTTGTACCCATTTAAGATTATGAGTCGATATGGAAAGGTGTTCTATGAGTTAGACTTGCCATCTGACTTCACATCAGTGTATCTGGTTTTCCATGTTTTTTTGTTAATGAAATGCATTGGTGAGCCTGCGTTTGTAATTTCTTTAGAAAGAGGGTCTGTGGAAAATATCCTCTCCTATGAAGAATTCCTTATTAAGATCCTTTAAAGTTAGATTCCTAGGTGGAGAAACAAAGAGGCTGCCTTAGTAAAGGTTATGTAGAGGAATCAGTTAGTTGAGGGAGCTACTTGGGACGTATAGGGTGATATGCGAGCCAAGTACCCCTATTTTTTCTCTTTGAACACAGATTCAGCTAGAGGTAATGTTTCCATAATTAACTAATTTTTTCATCTTAAAATCATTTCATCCAGCTATATCCTCATGTCATAGCATGCATTCATGCATTCAGTTCAATCTATGCATCAGTCTTAGATCCAGATATTAGCTCATGCTTAGTTAGTTTTATTCAAGGATGAATGACCCCAAGGATGAGATATCGTAATAGATGGATGTTTTTAAGATCTAGACCCCTCAAAAGATAGTCCATTGATTTAATTTTCCAACCCCTTATGTCTTGCCTTAATCTGATATCTTGTCAAAAAATTATGCAAAATTTTCCTTAAGTATCAGTTAGCTTCCAGTGGATATGACTCATATGATGCACCATTACTAGATGTAACGAGTCTTTACAAGGAGTCATCATCACAATAGTAGGGATCCTCAGTTTTAGCTCAGTCATAAAGACCATACCCTATGACTCGTCATCAATGACAACGAGTCGTTAGGAAAGACTCATTAACACAATAGTGTACAGAAAAAAACCTAATTTTAGACAATTAATTTACCTAACAACTCATGATAATTCATTAGGAGGGGAGTCATATTCATAATAGAAAGAACCTAAGACCACAGGATTTCATGTTACGACTTTGACCACAACTCGTGACTATAGGTGTAACGAGTCGTAGGGTGAGTCCTAACGACTCTACATGATTTTCCAAGGTCTTTTTAGTCTTTTCACACTATATAATAAGCCAAACCTATACCATTTAGGCTTCCCAAAGAGTGGTATAATAGACCAAAATCACCTAAATCCATGATTTAATCATATTTCCACCCAGAGAGATTAAGAGAGGCAATTTTCTGTTGTTCCCAAAGGAAACTAGGATTCTTCAAGTTCAAGTTCAATCCCGAAAAATTCCCCCAAGGATTTTTACTTGGGTTATGTGGGATTTCATCAATGGGTCCCTTCCACCGATTGAGACCCAAGAACTTTCTCAATTTACAAGCACATATCCTTTTTCTCCTTTTCATTGATTTCCAGGTCAAAATATGAGATTTATCAACCCTCTCTTAGTTGTTTTGGATATGAACAATGAAATTATGTTTCCTCCATGAGAATGGTGTTTTCATATGTTTGTTAATTAAGATTGTCCATATCATGATCATTTAATGTAACATTGAGTAATATTCATGATTTTTCATACCATGGTTAGTTTAATTATTGTCATGTTCAATTGCATTAGTTTGTGCTAGTAGGTTATGAACACCCGATATCTAGGAACTCATGCATATATTATCTTACATGTCATTGAGCATTTGAGATCATACATGTAATGTTATTTTTAGAATATCATGACTTGAGCATGCCAACTATCAGTTCATATATTATTTATACATCATTGTTATTCAGTTGGGAGTTATAATTAGCACCGAGAGAATGCAAGGATGGTGGGAGCCCATCAGTTAGGCTTGAGACCATTAGTAGTAGTCTCTAAGTTTCAAAACTATGGTGCCACCTTAGATTATAAAGGGTCACCTATAAGTTTAGGAGTGACACCCTCATCCTTTGGGCATAAGTTTAGTGTATCTACGCCAGCGAGTGTTGGTACCCTTGGCAAGGTACTAGCACCTATCCAACTGGGTTTAGAGATTGGACATAAATTTTTCTCAGATTGGGATATTTATGATGTAGTTAGCTCACACATTCCTTAGTTTATGTTTAGTTTATGTTTCATCTCAGGTATGCATAATTTTGTATTCAGTTGTCTTGTTAGTCAGTTTATTTAGCACATGTTTATAATTGGTCATGCATTAAATTTACATGTTCATACATTTATGCTCAGTTATACCAGTTATTTTTGTTCTATCTCGCATACTCAGTATATTCAAAGTACTGAGCACATACTTTCTTTAGCCCTATATTGTCTCATACTATAGGTTCGAATGCACAATCCCCGGATCATGCATAGCTTACTCTAGTACTGCTCAACAACAGTTATGGTGAGTCCTCATCATTCGAGGACTAGCTTCTAGTTAGTTATTTTAGTATTTTTCATTTATTTTAGATCAGAGGAGTTTGTTAGGGGTTTGCCCCATCAACTTCCCAAGTTTGGAGTCTTTAAGATAGTCACTCATGTTTTTAGTTTTGTTAGATATTTTGACATTGTTAGTATTGTTTCCATTACCATGTGTTATTAGACTATTTAATTTCATCTTCTTCCCAGGCTTTTGTTATTTTCTTCAGTGTTCATATCAGGTACCAACCATCGGTTAGCTTGGAGTCACTTATGGCTCTAGGCACCATGTTACAGCTAGGGACAAGTCTCCGGTCATGATAGTTTTTGTTATTACAACATTCGATTATGTCATGATTCAAGAGCTATGGTTCTAGGACCTCTATGCTAAGTACTTTGTTCTTTCCTAGTGATTCATACAAAACTAAATTTTTCTCCAGTATATCTCATCAATGCGTGGTAGTTTTGTGGCCTAAGAAATTATACATTATCTTGGTCCTTTAATATAATTATCCATTAGAGTTTAAACTATTTATCATAGTGAAATTGAGCATAATTTTCTGTTGCACGCTTTCATTTGGTTATTTTCTTAAAAGTTCACCATGCTTAAGAAGCAAAAAGAGGTCCAAAAATTTTATGAAATTATAATTTGAAGAATTGATTACTTACTCATAAATAAATTTCTGTATGAGTGTGTTGTTAGATATATTTTGATTTCAGTAGCACTAGTGATCTTTAATACATATCTATTAGGTTTTACATATTTTCCCAACTCTTAAAGTAGAAAAGTGGAATCACACCCAAGAGTGTGGCCTAGTGATAAATGAAAGAGGTTGAGAGCCTAAGGTCTTTGGTGATTCTTCTCATTTATCCTAACCTTGTTGGATTGATTCACCTGGTATATGTTCTCGGTGGAAGGTGGAAAGTATCCCCGTAGATTAGTCAAGGAAGGCAAAAGTTGGCTCTGACGCCACGATTATAAAAAAAAGTAGAAAAGTGGAATCTAATGACATTACCTACCTGGAATATTGTCTTTTTATTTACTTTTTGTAGAATCACACTTCATATTTTATGTTGGGCTCTTGAAGATTTTCTTGGATAATGCTAAGATATATGATTTCTTAAAGTTTCATGACATGAAAACTCAGACTCTTGGGATTGATGCTCTATTTTCTTTTACACTTGTTCTTCTGAAATCTATTTTTGTTTTCATCCTGGGTACTATGAGCCCGCTAAGTTTTATTTAGTAAATACTAGAAAAGAAGCATCATAGTATTTTCATTTGAAATGCAGCTATTAAATATTACCTATGGACGTATGTAGATTTAGAGTTTGCCTTTGTTGATATCACTCTACATGTTTTCTACTCTATGGTAAGATGCAGTCTCTATTATGCAGGTGATATTTGATAACTCTGAGATATTTTCTTGTCTGTCTATTTAAGATCCTCTATCTTCTTTTACCATCAAATATATCTAGAGGAAAACCTCATAACACCATTATGATCCTTTTGAAAAGACGCAACTACATTCAAAACTCATGCAACTATATTCAAAACTCATGCAACTATTTAACCAAAACCAATTATTTCTAACAATATGTGCTTACACAATTGTTTTCGCAAATAAGCATGACCATTGCCCAAAAATCACATCTTTTGAAAGATTCAATTGCAGGCATTCTATTCAATAATGATAGCATCAGTTTTGGGTTTTTATGGTTCTATGAGTCTCAACGCAATGTACATCCGGTACTACTCTTGGCGAGTCCAAATTTTTGAAAATTCTAACATACATGACATTAGTACTCTTTCATTAATATTACTTGTGACTACGTTTTTGTTTTTGTATTTAGAAATGGTTGAGTTATTATAGTTCGAATATATCGTCGATCAATATTGTGGCTTATTTTGGATAATATTGGGGGTTATTACAATGAAACTTAATAAAATCTTTTCATAAATGACTTTTGTTGGATAATGCATATGACCGAATATTTAAAAAGCATGTTCTGTCACTTTAACAATTTTGGATTTTTTATTTGTAATTTTAGTTTTTAATTCAAACTATCATAATGATGTTTCGAAATTTTATCTTTTTATATTAATTATAAAATATTGTAATGACCCTCACGATAATTTACATTGTTTTCATATATTATTAGGTAGCTTGAGCTTTTTCAATAACTTTTCCAAGTTATTGATGACTTGTTGAGACTGACAGTTCGATTTCTGAGCGGTTCGTTTGAGAATTTTATTTATACCTAATATAGTGTAGAATATTTAATTTAAATTTGCATTTGGTAGACATATAAATTTATTACCTTCAAAAGTATTTTTAAATTTGTATATAATACTTTAGTTATGGTATTGCTATATTACTTTATAAATAATTTTATACTCTATCAATATTTTTAGAAGAGATGTAAATCTAGTTATGTTAATATATTATTATTATTAATATTATTATTAGATAATAGAGGTTTTATTAGAACTAATTTTTTTTAATCATGATATATTAAAAATATTGTATTTATTTAATAACTTAATATATACAAAGTGGATCAATGAATGGACATCTCACTCCACGTGGAAGTGGGGGAATGCCGATAAACACCACAACAAGTGTTGGAGTTAGCATAATTGGTCATATGTTTCCATATTAAGCTAGGTAGGTGACCATTATCATGGTACCTATATATCTGTATGTGCATGGATATGTATATGTATATATCCATATTGTGTTAAGTGGTTGGTTTTTGTAACTTTGCATTTTAAAACAAATTAGGCTTTATCAAATTGTGCACTTTATGCATATTTATATGGTGCGTATAGATTATCATTGTACACTAAAATAACATACTTGGAAGGTAAGAGTTCTAGAATATATTCAATACCAAAAAAGAAAGAAAATTATTTACGTCAAATTACCCAAACTTAGATTTTAGTGGGACACCGTTCAGAAGCTTCTCAGAGACACTTTTGACTTTGAAATCCAGATAGGCTAGCCTTACCCTATTTTGAGCTTATTTATGATAATTATGTAGTATTATGCTAGTTTTTGATAGGTGCTTGTAGTTTATATATATATATACACACACACACACACACACACATATATATATATATATATATATAGACACATATACATATATATCATGCCTTATTTATCCAGTTACTACACCATCTAGTAAATTTTATTCCATTATCTTTTAGTATGATACAACATAAATCATTTTAGGACGTGGAATTAAGTTGTAAAATCGTAACTTTTTCCCTTTCTAATTAAGTTATGAGAGTGGTTATTTAAATGTATTTTAATTACGGTTTATGGTAAGCATATACTCTATTTCTGTCATTGATTGTAAATTTTGATTCCACATTGGCATCAATTATGGCATGATTTATGTTTATATTTTATGGTTGGGTATGGTTACTATTAGTTTCGATTCGAGTCCGACATCTGGTTATTATGATTTGGGTGTTCTGATACTGATTATTGTTGTTTTGAGAGTTGTGGTTCCTCTAAGTTTCAATTTAAGTCTGGCATCTAATTATGAGTTCTATTGTATCCTGTATATGTGGCCTCTCATTATCACCCATTATTTTTTTGAATTTGGCATATGGCCTCTTATTATTATCCACTACCGGTTCAAGCCCAACGTTTACCCTCTCGTTACTACCCTTGTTGCCGGTTCGAGTCCGGTGAATATTTGGATGGATACTATTGTTTAAAGGTCTTGTTTGATTATGGATTATTTATAATTTTCTTTAAAATTACTTCTTGTGTGTTCCATTGGCTTTTGGAGCATGGTTGGGTTAATTATCTTCAGCAGTGTGCATAGCAGGCTTATGAGGGACCGATTAGGTTATATTTGATTTGCCTTTTATTGTTGAATTATTTATCTTTATGTACAGATTTTACTTATCTATATTTCTTTTGTGTATCTCAATAGTTGTTTACTTTTTAGTCCTTAATTACTATTAACTTAGACTATACCCTTACATTTTAATTATACTTTTATTGTATTGAGCTCTGACGGTCGATAGTACCTACTAAGTACTCATTGATTTGGTACTCACAGTACACTTCTGTATCTTTTCCCTGATGCAGATATGAGTACTAGCATGTGGCGTTAACGTGATTTCTACTTTCTATTACTAATCTGTTGAAGGGTGAGCTTGTTGTCCTCTAAGGTTGATCTTGGGTATCTTTTAGTAGTTTCTCTAGTACCGACCTTACTAGGTCTTAGGAGAGATTATTTTGTATATTTTGTTCCTTTTCCTTCTCTGATTTTGATATACCTTATATGTTTCCTTTCTAATTTTTTTTTTGCTTATTATTACTGTTGTTATCATTAGTGTGGTCTTTTCTGTTTTTTGTTTGGGAGGGATTATATATTTTGGTCCATTTCCTTATCTAATTTATATATACCTTATATGTTTCCTTCCTTTTTTTTTTGCTTATTATTACTATTGTTATTATTAATGTGTTTTATTGTTTTTGTCTGTTAGCCTGTTACCAATCATTCCTGGTTATGGCTTGTCTTTCCTACTGGTGGCATATAGTAGGAGCCATTATAACTTGAGAAATTAGGTCGGGATAGCATGGTATTAGAACCTAGGTTTCAATGGTACTATTAGAAGTAGAGCTACTGTTAGTAAAGTTCTGTGGATTGATATGGAGATGTCTATATCCTATTCTCAGGAGGTTACAAAGCATTTTTAGGGAAAAATCTCAATTTTATGATCTATTTTTGTGCGTTAGGTCTGCATTTTTTGAATCATTATTGGTTCACTCTTACAAAGATGCCTAGGAAACGAGGTACGGAAGTCGGGGATCAGGACCCCTAGCCCATTACTAGAGTTTCAGCTAATGGTCAAGGACAATCTATAGGTCAAGGGAAAGATAGAACAACATCCCCAGTTTAAGATCTATCCAGGAATCCATCACCTAATCCTTCCATAGCTTCTGATACTGCTAAAGCTCCAGGCATTCCACCACCACAAAAATAAGTGGCTTAGGGTAGCCCAGGCTCCATCAAATTTTTTATCCTCTTTGATCCTTTGGGATAGATTGGTATAATTATTAGGGTTAGTTGGCGGTCCTCTGGCGGAGGAAGTTTATCCAGTATTATAGGGTAGTGTTTATTCAGCGACACAACTTACGGCAGTGATGCTTAGAGTAGAGGTTCCGCCAACACTAGAAGTTCCATAGTTGACAATAGCCCATCCAGTTATGCTTTTAGAAGAGCAGAAAATGATAGGCCAATTTTTTATATTGAATCTACCCATGTATGTCGGGACCCAAGAAGAGGATGCTTATGAGTTCCTATCAGTTGGGAGGAGAGATTATAAAATTTAGGGTTGGTCGAGTCACATGTAGTGGACTTTGTTACTTATAAGATAGACACGACAACAAGAAGGTGGTGTAGGGTTTATCTAGATTTCAGGTAGTTACATATGCACCGAAGACTTGGACTCAATTCTTTGAGGATTTTCTAGGGAAGTATATTTCTTACAGCATGTGTGAGTATTATTTGAATGAGTATTTTTTCTTGAGATAAGGTTCTATGTCTGTGTCTAAGTATGAGGTAAGATTTCATGATTTAGCCAAACGCACAAGTATGATTTTACATACGAAGTATGAACGAATTCAATGCTTTGTTAAGAGATTGAGATTAACGCTTTCTAGGGCTACAAAATTTGGTGACCTTAAGGAAGTCCCTTATAAGCATCAGAGTGATCCTAGTCAACTAGTTCAAACATAGCTTCAGATATCAGATAGGGGTTAACCCAGTTATAGTGGTTTAAATGGTCGAGCAATAATCAGCCATAATGGGGTGTTCAGTCAAAATCATCAAGTCAAGGTAGTTATTCTGTATCCATTGAACCTTTTAGATAGAGCAGGGTTCCTGGGGAACATTATGACTTTAGGGTTGTTGGTAACTTTGCTAGTGAGTGCCCCCAACATGGGCTGATTGATCCTTCATTCAGACTTCACAACAGATCAGATCAGTGTTGCCACTAGCTAAAGTTAGTGCACAAGGTCATAGTGGTGGTCCCTAAGGTTCAAGAGGTGGTCCATTAGAGTGTAGGATAGGTAGTTGAATAGGCACCTAATATAGTAGTAGACAACGTCCTTTGTATGTTGTACTAGGTAGACTAGAGGTTGAGGCTACAAATGTTGTGATCACAGGTATAATTTTTATATTCAATTATTTAGTTTCTGCTTTATCTTAGCCTTTTTTCATATTTTCATATGTTTTTGCTTATTTTGCATTGCGTTTATGTTTATATTTTGAGTCCTTCTTTATTCCATTGTATTTAGCAACCACCGTGGGTGATTCCTTTGTAGTGGATCGGGTATATAGATCTTGTTTGGTGACTTTTTATGAATTTGATACTCGGATTGATTTGATTGTCCTAGTTATGCTAGATTTTGATATAATGCTGGGCATGGATTGGTTATCTCTTTACCAAGCGGTCTTAGATTTTTTTTCTAAAACTGTTACCTTAGCCTTGCCTAGCTTAACCTTGATTGTGTGGTAGGTTTTCTTAGTATTTTACATTCGGTCTACGAGACTGATAGTGAGGGGTTTTGTGTCATTTCTTGCATACTTTTGAGATGTTAGTGTTGAGAGTTCATTTCTTGAATCTGTCCTTGTTGTTTATGATTTTCATATGTATTTCCAGTCGACCTAATTGGCCTTCCTCTTTTGTAAGACCATGTAAAGTCCAAGCCCATTTCAGTCCTATAGTATGCGAAAAGAGGCCCCAGACTTAGAAAATTTTAGCGAAGTGTTGAGACCTAGTCTGATTTTTGGCCTCAATATTTCAATGGTCTTATTTTTGATCTTTCTGGCCTTAGATTGTAGAATTTTAAATTGATTCATGATTAGGGTTTTCTATAGGTCATCTCGGGTGAAGTTTGGAATTTTCAGACATCATTTGCGACACGTTTGGATGGAAAAAATAGCAAGCCACCGTGATCAAGATGCGTCATGTTGGCTATCATATCGTCACCATAGACACAATGTGCCGGTAATTACATTGATACCATCGACGCGGCGCATTGCTGGTCGCATTACTGGGGACTTTTTTCTTACTAAATTACATGTTTGTGGGGGAAAATAAGTCATTCTCCGCCCATCTCAACCCACCATAACATGAAATTAAGCCTCTCAAAGGGCAAAATTCACTCATTATTTGACAAACTCACTCAAGAGCAAAACCCTATTTCATCATGTATAAGATCAAGTTCCAATAAATAACCAACAATTCTTCATATTCAACAATCAAGGTATGTTTAGGTGGTTATCCTTGGGTTCCTTCCACCCTTGGAGTTTAAGAATCCTTTTTGTTTAAACTTAGATTATGATTTACATTCTTGAATGAAATTGTGTTAATGTATGTGTTTTTGTATGAGTTTCAAGTCAAGAATATTTTGAGTTTCATATAAATGAACTAGAATGTGTGTTGATTTATGTAACCCTCATGTTAAATCCTTGAATTGTGATGTTGAATATGGTAGTCATGACATTCATGTATTACTCATTCTCATGTTTAAGATTTATGCATCCTAGGTGTTTGACAAAATGTCTATGTGGAGGAATTGTGCATGATAACCTATGTGTGATGCTATTAAAGTTCAGATATGACCCCATTAACTATGCTATCAAGTCCTGGGGGTACTGAATACCCAAAATTTAGCTGTTTATCTAGTCTCTAGTTAAAATAGAATGATTTTGTAGTATTCAGAATAGTAGTATTCGATCGGTCAACAAAATAAGTGTGAGTTCAGTCAAGCCTAGTACAGTGTTGATTCAATTTTATGCACCTTATTGTGATTTTCTATTTTACTTCCATATATGTTTCATGATTATTATTCAGTGCTCACAATAGGTACCAGTCATGGGTTTGCTTGTGGTCCTTCGGGGTCGTAAGCACCGTGTTACGCCAAGGGTGTAGTATCAGGGCATTACATACTTGGTATCAGAGCCAAACGTTCTAATATGTCCTTGGGAGTCTGAAAGCCACATCATGTAGAGTCTTATATATAGGTGTGTAGAGCTCCATACTTATGGATAAGAGGCTATGGGGCATTTTTTGGAAAAGTTCCCTTCTTTCGTTGTTCATATTATTTGAAAGAGCATGAGCTCAAGTTAAAGTCCCTGTCTAATCCAACTTTTCATCCATTTACAGAACATGCCTGCCAGAAAGATTAATTGAAAAAAAGCTGGGAACCAGCCAGCACCTCCACCTGTTTAGGAAGATTCCCTGAATGAGCACATTTCTCACACAAAATTTAGAGCAACATTCACCACTGAAGCCCATTCCGTGGAAGCTCAGAATGTTCGACTAGCTATTGTTCAGGATAACCCAATGGATAATACTACTGCAGCTAGAGTTTGGGACTTCACACGAATAAATCCTCCTTCAATTAATAGGGTCTAAGTCTGAGGAGGATCCACAGGAATTCCTTGGCATGGTGCAGAAGGTAATAGACATTATGGGGGGTAACTAGTGAGAGTGTTGAGTTAGATGCCTATCATCTGCAAGATGTAGCTCCTACATGGTTTAAGTAGTAGATGATACATAGAGGAACAACTGCAGGGCCTATAGAATGGGAAGAGTTTGCTACTGCTTTCTTAGATAGGTTCTTTCCATTGGAGTTGCGAGAGACTAAGGTGTTAGTGTTTATCAACCTTAGGTAGGGTAGTAAGAATATGATAGAGTATTCCCTCAAGTTTAATCACCTGGCCAGGTATGCCCCTCATGTGGTAGCTGATAGCAGGTCTTAGATGAGCAAGTTCATATCTGGTGTATTAGATAGTGTGGTCAAGGAGCGCAAGACCATAATGGTGATTAAGGTGATGGACTTGTCTAGGTTGATGGTCCATGCTCAATATATTGAGAAATATAAGACTAAGGAGAAAGATAAGGAGAACAAGAGGGCTAGAACAGGTAGCTTCATCTTCGCCCAGCCAAGGTTAGAAAATGGTAACCTTCCTCAGTTCCACCCAAAATCTTTATCCCCAGCTCCGTCTTCGGATAGTTTGCCGATGAAAAAAATTAGGAATGATAATAATGATAGGGCGCCAGGCTCTAAATCTCAGGGTAGTGTGAATAATGCTCGAACAAATCCTCTTTGCCAAAATTATGGTAGAAACCATTAGGGTTTCCGCAGGACTGGCAGCAATTTGTGTTTTGAGTTTGGTAAGCTAGGCCATCGGATTAGAGAATGTCTACAGGTGGGTTCGCAGAGCCAACATAACCATCCCCCAATTCAGTCCGATCGACCGTCTCAGTAGGGTACCGCTTCCAGTGCCACTAGTGGGAAGCGCCCAAACTGGCTCTACACAGTTAAATCCCAACTGGATCATGAAAGTTCTCCTGATGTGGTTACTGGTACGTTGCAAGTCTTTCATTTACATGTTTTTGCTTTTTACGATTCTAAAGCTTCTTTATCTTTTGTAACTCCTTACATAGCCATCAACTTCGGAGTCAGTTTTGAAATCCTAACAGAGCCTTTCTCAGTCTCTACCCAAGTGGGTAATTTTATTATATTCCGGTAGGTATACAGGAACTTTCTGGTTATGGTGTCTCAAAAAGTTACTTCAGCAGACCTTTTAGAGCTAGAGATGATGGATTTTGACGTCATTCTCGTCATGTATTGGCTCCATTCATTCTATGCTTCAGTTGATTGTAGGAGTAGAATTGTTTATTTTCAGTTCCCAAATGAACCAGTCCTTGAATGGAGGGGTAGTACCACAACACTTAAGGGGTATATTTATCATCTCGTGTGAGTCAAAGACTCATGTTCCAAAACTCTAAGTATTGAATTAGTTCCTATCGCAAGTGAATTTCCAGATGTGTTTCCCGAAGATCTACCTGGGGTTCTTCTCAAAAGGGAAATTGACTTTGGAATAAACCTTCTTCTCAATACTCAATGCATGTTTATTGTTCCATACAGATTGTCTCTAGCTAAACTTAAAGAGTTGAAATAATAGTTGAAAGACCTCTTAGAAAAAGGGTTCATCAGGCCCAGTGTATATCCTTAGGGTGCACCAGTTCTATTCGTGCAAAATGAAAGACGGTTCTCTTAGAATGTGTATATACTACCGTCAGTTGAACAAAGTCACCATCATGAATAAATACTCACTTCCTAGAATAGATGACTTGCTCGACCAACTTCAGGGTGCCAGTTACTTCTCTAAGATAGATCTGAAATCCAGCTATCATCAGCTTAGATTTTGAGAATGTAACATTCCAAAAATAGCTTTTAGAACCCGGTATGGTCACTTGGAGTTTCTAGTCATGTCCTTTGGTCTTACCAATGCCCGGGCATCCTTTATGGACTTGATGAACCGAGTGTTCAAGTATTACTTGGACATGTTCACTATAGTCTTCATTGATGACATTCTTGTTTACTCTCGCAATGAAAATGAACATGCAGACCATCTCAGAATAGTATTATAGACACTCAAAGACCATCAATTATTCTCTAAATTCAATAAGTATGAATTTTTTCTAAGATCAGTATCTTTAATTGGACATATTATTTTTGATGATGGCTTTACAGTTTATCCTCAAAAGACTGAAGCAGTGAGAAACAAGCCCAGACCCATCTCTCCATTAGATATCACGAGTTTCTTGGGTTTGGATGGCTATTACCAATGTTTTGTTGAAGGATTTTCTACTATTGCATCACTTACGTCCAGATCGAATCAGAAGAAAGTCAAGTTCTAGTAGTCAAATTCTTGTTAGAAGAGTTTTTAGGTGTTGAAGAATAGACTCAGTACAGCCCCAGTTTTTCCATTGACCAATGGCTCAGACAGATTTATTGTATACTGTGCTTCTTCCATAGATGGTTTGGAGTGTGTTTTGATGCAGAGAGGTAAGGTTATAGCCTAAACCTCCAGATAGCTTAAGCCCCATGAAAAGAATTATCCCACTTATGATTTTAAGTTAGCAGCTGTTGTGTTTACCTTAAAGATTTGGAGGCACTATTTTTCTGGGTTGTATTTTGATGTGTTCACAGACCACAAAAGTCTATAGTATGTGTTTTTGCAGAAAGATCTGAACTTGCATCAGAAAAGGTCGTTAGAGTAAAGATTATGACATGAGTGTTCTGTATCAATCGTGTAAGGTCAATGTAGTTGCAGATACCTTCAGTAGGTTGTCCATTGGTAAAATTGCCCACATTAAGGATGGTAAGAAGAAGTTAGTTTAGGAAGTTCATCATCATGCCAGACTAGGTGTCCATTTAGTTGATTTGGCTGAGGGTAGTGTTTGGATATAGAATAGTTCTGAATCTTCTTTAGTTTTTGAGGTGGAAGAAAAGAAGGATGGGGATCCTAGTTTAGATAAGCTGAAAGAGTCAGTCAAAGACCATAAAGTAGGGTTTTCTCCCAAAGGAGAAATGGTGTGTTTTGTTATCTGGGTAGACTATGTGTGCCATATGTAGAGGATGTGAGATAGTGTATTCTTGCTGAAGCGCATGGTGAGCATTACTCTATTCATCCAGGGGACACTAAGATGTACCACGACTTGCGGGAAATCTATTAGTGAAGTGGGATGGAGAGAGACATTGCAGAGTTTATGGCTATGTGCTCTACTTGTCAGAAGGTAAAGATTGAGCACCAAAAGCCTAGTGGTTCCATAAAAGAGTTCATTATTACCATTCGGAAGTAGGAAGAAGCTAACATGGACTTCATGATGGATTTTTCTCGTACGCGTTGTTAGCATGATTTGATTTGGGTCATTTTAGATAGGATGACCAAGTCCGCCCATTTCCTGCCTGTCCATACCTCCTATTCAACTAAGGAGTATGTTAGACTCTATATCAGATAGTTGGTTAGTTTATACGGTGTCCCTTTGTCCATCATTTTAGATAGAGGTACGCAGTTCACCTCTCACTGTTAGAAAGTGATGTTGGGTGTATTTATGCACTCTAGTGTTACTATTATAGCTTATTTCCCCTTATTTTAAGTATAATTTTAGTTCTTAAGGTTTTGATATTGATATAAATAAGAATCTAAGTGATAAAGTATGTGATTAAAATGTGCAATGTGTATTCCAAACAAGTTTGGGTTGAAATGGATCACTTAGAGTTCAATCGATGAAACTAGTGTTACTAGCTTGTGGTAGGTGCTTGTCTAGTTTATTTTGTTGGATTATATGGTGTTTAATGTTTTCTAAATGATTTTAATGGTGTCATTATATGTCGAACAACTTTTTAGTAGTGTACAAAGTTCAAGAAAGTAAAGTATAGAGTCGAAACATGAATTGGAAGATCAACCTAGTCTAAGCTCTTGTTTTAAATTCATTGTTATGGATGTTGTGCTGTTTAAACCTCTAATTCGTATGGTGTCTTCTTTTAGGATCTTTTTTGAGCTGTTATGATGATATATATATATAAAATGGAGGTTTTAAGTACAAAGGTAAAGACACCACAAAGTCAAGGATGAATGGAGGAACGTCCAACACTTAACCAATTTTTGAGAAACAAATTCCATAGAGTTGTCGTGATAGGGGTGTGTCACGTCCCCCATTTTAATCAAGACAACCTAACATAGAGACTTCTATATGGCCCAACCAGATAGTGCAGCGTGACCTCTAGTCAACTCAAGCAAGCATCGCATCTTGAACCCACCTCAAACACAACCAAAGAGTGCACTTTGAGTCCTATACAACTTGGGCTTAGTCGTCTACTATAAATATATCTTTGTACATATTATTAATCATATTTAGATGTCTTGGAACATCAAGGGGGCTTATATGATTTCATAACTTAGGCTTTTACCTTATTTATTTTGCATTCCATTAGATCATAACATGATTTCAACCTATTGGATCATGATTATGATAATGATTGGCTAAGAACCCCCTTTCCGGGGTTAAAGCCGAATACATGAGTACCATGGTTTTGATATTATTTCATTGATTTTCTTATCTTTGTTGTTTTTGTGTTTAATCTTATTTTAACTAATTTGAGGCTTGATCACCCTTAGAATACACCCATTGTAAACCTTGTGAACTCGTGAGAGGGAATAGGAAGATAGAATGTGGGATTGAACAAAGTATTGTTAGTAGTCTTTTATGAATTAAGGAATAAGGAGTAGTTTCTAGGACAGGTAGGTACTTAGATGCTTTACTTGCTTCAAACGTAGGGTGATTGATTAAAGAACTTAATTGGAATATTACATTCCCGCTCAACGATGTAGTTGTAATGTCCACATTAGGTAATTGGTTAGAGGTCAGTAGACCATGATAATGTGATTAAACTTATGAATCTACAACCAAGATAAATGAGTTGATGAATGAAAGTCAATAACATAGTATGTTTGTTCATAATGCTTCATGATGTTGGGTGTATTTATGCATTCTAGTGTCACTATTCTAGTCTTTTTATGCTTGTTTTGAGGATGATTCATGTGATATATGGGTGCATAATGATATAACTGTGTATATTAGAGTTAAATCATGTGTTTATGATGTTAAAAGTGAGTTTCAAGAATGTTTGGACCTAAAAGATTCATTTAGAGTTCAACCCGGAAAACTAGTGTACTAGCTTGAGCTAGGTGTTTGTCTAGTCACCGTGTTGGGTTCTAATGATTTTAATTATTTACTAAGGTTATTATTAAGTATTTATATGTAATAAAACTTGTTGATAATGCTCAAGGGTCAATTATATCAAGCCAAGGTCCAAAACAATGAGTTGAAGATCAAATTGAAATTAGCCTATGCTTAGCTCGTATTTCTAGTTTGTTGTGTTGGATGTTATGTTGTTTTGAACTTTAAATTGTTTTGTTTAATTATATATTATACTTGGTGAATGTAATATGATGATATATGAAGGATATACAAGCTTCAAATCATGTAAGAACAACTCAAAAAGGCTCGAAATGGCTCAATGAAGTCACAATACACAGAGTGATGCACTTTTGGTCCCCTGGAATGTCTTGGGCGCGTTTGTTCTGTAGGAGTTGACAATGGACGTGTGAAAAACACAAATTGAATCATAATAGTACTAAAATTGTAATCATGTGGTACATGTTAGTCCTGGATGTGATTTTCCCATGACGCGGGCTCATTTCGGTGCCCTCTTTGCCTTAGAAAAATTTCTGAGAACAAATTCCAGAGAGGTAGGGCGATATTGAGTCACCACCCCACCTAGTACGAGGCTCAATAACTGAAGGTTTTCTAGTACAACATGGAAAGGGTTTGCTCCTATACTATAAATACATGTTGTATCCCATTTTTACACATCTTTAACATATTTTATAGATCAAAGGGCTGCTACAACTTCTTTATTAGGTTTTTTATTATTTTTATTTTGTTCATTCATATTTTATTTGTTAATTACTATTTTGTGATGACGATTATGACTATGTGTGGCTAGACCATGATTATTATTGCTATCGATTAAGTTTGTTTTCTTTTCTTATCAATATTGTTTATTTGTTTATTCTCGTTTTAACTATTTTAAGGATTCCCGACCCTTAGAATACATACATTATCATTCTTGTGAACTTAGTAGAGGGAATAGAGTGATAGAACATGGGAATAAGCAGATTATGGTTCTTGATTCTTTATAAAATAAGAAACGTGAATTAGTATCTAGGACAGTGATGTACTTTGATACCTTACTTTATTCATATGTAGAATTACATTTGTTAAGATCTTGAGTTAACTATTACATCCCCGGTCAACGATGTAGTTTTAAGGTTCAACTTAGGTAAAATATTAGAGGTTGGGAAACCGTAATCTTGCAATTAACCATACGAATCAACAACCAACATAAGCAATTTAAAGAATGAAATCCATTAGCATAATATGATTTTTCATAGTGCTTCAACCCTGGGTTTTCTCCTATTTATTGTTATAAGATCTTTACTTTATGCCTTATTTACTTTACTTGCAATTTACAAACTACATTCTCTCTTTTGGTTACTCTCGCATCAAGTGAATATAAATTGTGAACTATAATCAAATCGTGTACCATATATAATCGATAACTCGTCTTTCTTAAAGGACACTATATTACTTGGTAGACCATGTACACTTGCATGTGCGCTTGGGAGCTGTCAAGTTTTTGGCGCCGTTGCCGGGGACTTGAATTTTAGAAATTGTTTATTTTAGTTTAACATTTAGATTTATTTGGTGTTTTTATGCTTGGTCATGTTTTCGTTTTTGCAGGAAAAAAGTTCTAAAGTTTATAAGATGGCAAGGGATCAGGAGGTGGTAGAACTAAGCCCAGGGCCTGAGCAACTTTACCATCAACGCATGAGAGAAGTAATCATTATCCCTAAAATTCTGAAAATCCAAGAAAACCAAGAGAATATTGTTCCTATGGCTAAACAACAAGCAACCGGTAGAAAGGTTAGGGAAGTGGGAGTCCAACTTCCGACGAACTTGACTTCCCCAATTCAATGACCTACATCTGGGGGGAATTTCTAGTTAAAATACAATATTGTGTAGCTTCTTATTAGCAGTGGACGGTTTTTAGGGCTTTCAAACGAGGATCCACAAGTCCACTTGCAAACCTTCATTGAGATTACATATATATTCACTTCAACTGGGGTAACTCCATATTATGTGAGGTTGACACTGTTTCCCCATTCACTTATTGGGGAAGCTAAAAAGTGGTTGAATGCGGAGCCGGCCAATTCAATCACAACATTGAAAGAGTTAGCCATAAGATTCCTCATCAGATTCTTTCCATCAGCAAGACTGTGAGACTTCACAATGAGATAGTGAGCTTCAAACAGAAGCCTGATGATAATCCTTATCATGCTTGGGAATGCTTCAAGTCCTTTCTTTGGGATTTTCCACACCACAAACAGTCGAATGAGGTACTTTCTCATACTATTGTCGAAGCTCTTGGTCAGAATACAAAGATTTTGCTAGATTCAGCCTCAGGTGGTCAAGCATTGGAGCTAACTTATGATGAGCTTTACACATTGCTGAACTGCATAGCACAAGGAAATCCAGAGTGGCATTTGGATTCTAGAAGTGCCATGAAAAGAATTAATGGTGTGTTGGAAGTGGATCAATTCATAGCCCTATCAGCTCAAGTTTTTACATTATAGAATTTAATCAACACATCATTCAACAGCATGAAGTTGGGAGCAACACAACCTGCAACCACAATCAATGCCATTCAACAAGCTGTAGGTTGGTGTGAAGTATGCAGAAATAGTACTCATTTGGCTACCATGTATGCCTCAAATCTAGAATCTATAATGTATGTAGGCAGTTCTCAAAGGCCAAATTATGGTAATGCCTACAACATAAAGTGGCAAACTCAGCCATCAAATCTGTTATAGAATTCCCCATAGCCACAGGCCCAATCGAATGAATCAACAAGCAATATGGAAGAGATGATGAAACAACTCTTAGTGAGTCAAACACAATTGATTGCGGATATGAATAGTCAAAGGGTGGAATTACATAATCAGAAAGTGGCCTAGTGAAATATAGAGTTGCAAGTTGGGCATATACAACAAGCGTTAAATACCCATCCTCAAGATGGACTGCCCGCTGATATAGAAAATCCAAAACAAGTCATGGAAATCACCTTGAGGAGTGGTAAAGACCTTCATGAAGAACCTCCAAAGGAAACAAAGGAGGGATATGTTGATGTAGTAACCCAAAAGGTGGATGAAGAAGCTGCAGAAAATTAAAGAAAGTCTGAGCACTTGGATGAAAAAGTTGTTGAACCAGAGAAGAAGAAGATGCGACCACTGCCTTTCCTTTAAAAGTGCATAAAAGCAGATGAGGATTCCTTATTCAAAAAGTTCATTGACACATTCAAAGAGCTTCATATTAACTTACCTATGCTAGATATTTTGCAGAGTATACCTAAGTATACAAAGTGCTCAAGGGATATGGTGGTGGAAAAGGTATAATTGTAAGATAACACTTACTAAAGAATGTAGTGTGGTGATGAAACAGAAAATCCCAAAGAAATTGAAAGATCAAGGGACGTTTTCTATATCTATTCAAATTGGGAACAAGGAAGTCCATGCATTGAGTAATTTAGGGGTAAGTATAAATTTGATGCCCTATTTTTGTTTGAAAAATTGTGCTTGGTAAAGCCTAGATTGACCACCGTGGTTTTGAAACTAGTAGATGATTCCATGGCATATCCAAAAGGAATCATTAAGGATGTCCTCACAAAGGTTGGTAAATTTATTATTCCTACTGACTTTTATGTTCTTGATTTTGTGGCAGACGAACAAGTACCAATTATTTTGGGGCATTCATTCTTAGAAATCAGAGGGGCTTTGGTTGATGTCAGAGAAGGAACACTCAAGATGAGGGTAGATGATGAACTAGTGGTATTTAATATTTATAAAACACCCATTAAAAGTGTAACTCCCCGAAACTAATACCCAAAATGCTACACGCTGATCATGACCCCGAAGGATCACAAGTTAACCTACGACTAATATCTGTACCTGAATACTGCATAATATACTGTATAAATACGGAAATAAAGGCTGAAAGGCCATAAGGTTCAAAATTGAGACATGATATCTGATGAAATATAACATCTGGGTGGGGTATGAAATACCCAAAACAATTGAAATAAACTGTCTGAACATGATAGTCTGAAAAGCCTCTAACTGTCTGAATAACGAGTTGATGGGACATGTCCCCAGCTAACTCCATCTATTGAAAGCTAAACTAAATTAATGAAATAACTAATAATATCATCATCTAATGATGAAGGCCACTGCTAAATCTGGCTGTTATTGATGCTTTGGAGCTCGTAAATCTGAACCTATGGTATAAAACACGATAGCACAAATACGTTAGTACGATTGAAGGTACTGGTATGCATGTGAGGTAGGCTGGATACAAAAGTTTCACATGCATGAACTATACTAACTGAATAACATGAACATATGAATGCATTCATGAATACATAATAGCTGTAACTGAGTTCTTGATAACACGATTACTGATCCTGAGTACTGATAACATGATATAATGATAACTGTATAACTAAAATAACTAATACTAAGTGACTGTATCTGAAAGTCTAGGTGTAGATTAAAATGGCTTAGTTTCATACTGTTTTGAGTTGACTGTATCTAGCAGTCCTGAATTTCATAGAACTATCTGAGTTCTTTTACAGAGACTGAATGACTGTGTCCGACAGTCCTAATTCGGTAACTAAAACTGTGGGAAGTAGTCATCTAACTGAACTGCCCCAAATAATGCATTATTATTGAGTTGGGGTCCAATCTGTAACCTCAATTGGAAGGGTGTCAATACCACGCCATTGGTAAGGATAATCTGTGAGCAACCCTCATATAACAGGTAACTCTAGTTAGAACAGTGGTAACCCTCATTTAATAGGTTAAACTATCTCATCTACCCTTATATAACAGACTATGATGTCTCAACCTACGCAGGCTACGTTGTTCAGGAATGTAAGGATTACTTCTACGAATTACACCCTCATATAACAGGTGTGTTTCCTTTTTTGGGTTCACTCGGTGCTAATTCCTACTCCCTTCTGAATAGACGCTGAACATGATTAATAAAATTAGACTAGATTGGGTTTATTAAATTTTGTGGACTGATAGAATGCTATTGAGATCTGATAACTATCTGAGACTTCTGAGATTTTTGGATTACTGAGATTTACCGGAATTTCTAAGATTACTGGACTAATACTAAATTCACTGAGTTTTCCTAAGTCACATGACTAACTGAGTTCTAGGGATCATGGCTTGACTGAGAGTATCGTGAAAACATGACACTGTCTTTAGACACACAACTAAATTATTCGGTACAAGTACCCTTAGGACTCGATAACATAAAAGTAATTCATGGCATGAGTTCTAAAGCACAACAATGGCTACACATATATCCATAATCCATTGACTAAGACATTTCATCAAACACTTGACATGCATGAACTTGTATATGAATGGGGATTTCACATTATCATACTAGTATGGCACTTTTCATTCACATAGGTATTTAGTCAAACATATGGGGTGCATGCTTTGGTTATACAATCATCAACACATCTAATAATAATGGATACATAAATTGACTTGTAAATTGAAGGGTTTATCATGAATATTGCATAATTCATCACATAATAAAATCAATTCTTGTAATTAATATTCTATAACATGGAACAAAACCAAACAACAACATGAACATCAATTTATCAATTCAATCAAATCATGAACATTCATAAATATACAAATCATGGATTTTGAAAAAACTTCTTGATCTTCATAGGTGAAAGAGACCCATGAATCAACACATGACATATCTGATTTAATGAGTATGGAAAGATTAATGGAGAGTTCTTGTTATTCAGCCCTTGAATTTGAGAGCTAGAGTTTCTTGGCTCGAGAGATAGAAACTCAATTTGGGAAAAAATAGAGTGAATAATGATATCCTTAGGTCATGTAGGGTTAAATTTTGTGTTTTAGGCTGAACTAAAGTCATAGAAAAAGACCCATTTAACCCTGGACGCGTCTTTTAAATTTTGTGAAAATTTGCCGACCTGGACCCCTGAGAAATTGGATGACGGTGTGATGCGGGACTATTACGGAGCTTCACTGGAATTTGACTATTGGGATTTGGGAGCCCTCTGCAACACGGTGAAATCACGGAGTTTTACTAGAAATTGACAAATATCATTTTGTCTTATGGCATGGCACGGCACTGACTGAGATGATAGTGTTTTACAACTGAAACTTTAAATTGCCATAACTTCTTACCCGGTTGTCGGATTTAGGCAAATTTGGTATCGATGGAAGGCTTCTTGAATTTCCCACATAACAAAAAGTGAAAATCTAGTAAATTCCTCATGAAATAAAAATCATTCAATTTAGAAGATAATACTTGACATTCTTGGGACAAAATTAGTTAGGAAACTTCAGGGTATTAAAATATCTCCCCCTTAGGAACATCCGTCCTCGAATGAGACTGATTGAGGTGGAAGAAATGATGAGATAAAGTATTTACTGAACATGAACAACTGCAACATGACTGAAATTTCTGAGATTTATACTGAGCATTCATATGTGATGAATGATTTCATGACTTAACTAACTCATGAACACATGACTAAGATTTTCGATAACTAAGTTTCTCACAAGGAGAATTCATCTCTGATGCATGAATACATGACTAATCGGATGCATTAACATATGTTTGAATATGAAATTGTACTTAGTTCTAAGTTTAAAATGGAATTCAGAACATGAACTGTGTACTAACCTTGTAACTGAAATCTAAACATGAAACTGAAAAGCTTAAAGAGGATTGTTACCTTGAGCTAGTTCTGAGTTAGTGGAGAAGAGGTGAGGATACTTGGTTTGCATGTCTTCTTCTATTTCCCAAGTATCTCCCTCAATGGACTGATTTTTCCAAAGAACTTTGACTAGAGGGACTTCTTTGTTCCTCAGTCTACGAGTCTGATAGTCAAGAATTTTGAATGGAACCTCCTTATAAGAGAGGTTGTTCTGACCATATATTCTCTGAATAGGAACTATAACTATTGGGTCACCTATACACTTCTCGAGTAAAGAGACATGGAACACTGGATGAACTGCTGCTAGATCTAAAGGCAATTCGAGCTCATAAGCTACCTTACCGAAGTGACTGAGAATTTTGAAGGGACAAACATAGCGTGGACTGAGCTTTCCCTTCTTTCTAAACATCTTCAGTCCCTATATGGGAGATATCTTTAGATAAACATTTTCACTAATCTCAAACTCGAGATCTTTTCTACGTACATCTGCATAAGACTTCGGTCGGCTCTGAGCAGCTCGGAGTCTTTCTCTGATCAACTAGAACTTTTCTAAGGCATAAAATACTAAGTCAGGCCCTATAATTGAGGATTCACTAACTTCGAATCAAACGACTAGAGATCTTAACCTCCTACCATAAATCTTTGAATGGAGCCATCTTAATACTAGAATTATAGTTGTTGTTATATGCAAAATCAATCAAAGGCAATTGGTCGTCCCAAAAATCATTGAAATCAATTGTACACACTCACAACATATCTTCTAAAGTCTGAATAGACCTTTCTGCTTGACCATATATCTTAGGATGAAAGGTCGTACTGAGATGAACTTGGGTACCAGGACCCTTTTGGAACGATTTCTAGAAATAAGAACTGAACTAGGTACCTCTGTCTAAGATTATAGATAATGGAACACCGTGCAATCTTCCCATCTCTTTGATGTAGAGTTTGGCATAATACTCAGCTGAATAAGAGGTATGGACTGGAAGGAAATGAGCTAATTTGGTCATCCTGTCTACAATGACCCAAACTGAATCATGCTGATAACGAGTATGAGGCAAACCTATCACAAAGTCCATGTTCACTTCTTCCCACTTCCAAGTAGGAATATTTAACTCTTGCATGGACCCACTAAGCTTCTGATGCACTATCTTAACTTGGTGACATGTAGAGCACTTGTCCATAAACTCTGCAACATCCCTCTTCATCCCACTCCATCAATAGATTTCCCATAAGTCGTGGTAAATCTTTGTGGCCACTAGATGAATAGAGTATCACACACCATGCGCTTCTACAAGAATTCGCTGTCTTAAGTTATCTACACCTAGAACACATAGACGACCCTGACAACGTAGGACACCATCTCCCCCTTATAAGAAAACCTCTACTTTTTTATCCTTGACTGACTCTTTCAACTTGACTAGACTAGGATCTCTATCTTGCTTTTCTTTTACCTAGGAAACTAGAGATGATTCTGAACTACTTTGAACCCATATATCACCCTCTTCTATATCGACTAAGCGAACACCTAGTCTGGAAAACTGATTGACTTCCTGAGCTAACTTCTTCTTACTGTCCTCAACATGAGCAGCACTGCCCATAGACAGTCTACTGAGAGCATCATCCACTATATTGGCCTTGCCAGGATGATAAAAGAAACTCATGTCATAATCTTTTAAGAGCTCTAACCACCTTTTTTGATGAAGACTGAGATCTTTTTGAGAAAAGACATACTGAAAGATCTTATGATCTTTGAACCTCGTATAGATAATGCCTCCAAATCTTTAAGGCATATACTATAGCTTCTAACTCAAGATCATAAGTAGGATAATTCTTCTCATGGGGTTTAAGTAGTCTGGAGGCGTAGGCTATAAACTTACCATGATGCATGAAGACACAACCTAAACCAATTCTGGATGCATCACAGTACACTAAAAACTTATCTAGACCGTCTGGAAAAGCCAAAATTGGAGTTGAGCTGCGTCAAGTCTTCAACTCTTGAAAACTCTTGTCGCAAGGATCTGACCACTGAAACTTGACTTTATTCCGAGTCAATATACAAATAGGGGATGCAATATAAGAAAACCCCTCAACAAAACATCTGTAATAGTGAGCAAAACCCAAGAAACTCCTAATATCTTATGGAGAGACAGGTCGAGGCCAGTTTCTTACCGCTTCAGCCTTTTGAGGATCTACTCTAATGCCATCACCATAAATGATATGATCCAGGAATGCTACTGATCTTAGCTAAAACTTAAACTTACTGAATTTGGTGAATAACTAATGATCTCTGAGAGTCTGAAGTGCGATTCTGAGATGGTCTGCGTGATCACGCTCACTACGGGAATAGAAAAGGATGTCATCGATAAAGACTATAACGAACATGTCCAAGTAATGCTTGAACACACAATTCATCAAGTCCATGAAAGCTACAGGGGCATTGGTAAGACCAAAGGACGTGACCAAAAACTCAAAGTGACCATACCGAGTACGAAAGGTTGTCTTTGAAATGTCACATTCTTAGACTCTGAGTTGATGGTATCCTGGTCAGAGGTCTATTTTAAAGAAATATATAGCACCCTGAAGTTGGTCAAACAAGTCATTGATTTTGGGGAGAGGATACATGTTCTTGACCGTAACCTTAATGATCCGACAGTAATCAATGCACATTCTGAGTGAATCGTCTTTCTTACGCACAAATAAGACTGATGCGCCCTATGGAGACATACTGGGTATGATGAATCCCTTATCTAAGAGATCCTTCAACTATTTTTTCTGTTATTTGATATCTGCTGGTGCCATTCTGTATGGCGGAATAGATATGGGATAAGTGTCTGGAAGAAGATCAATGGCGAAGTCTATTTCCCTTTTCTTTTGATTTCTTTTTTCTTGTACACTTAGTGATTTTATTTCCTTTGTTGGATCCTTTTTTTTTTCTTATTCATTTGTTCTCAATGCTTAAGCTCTTAGGAACTCACTTAAAACTTCATCGCCCAAAGTTACTTCTTCCATTATTCATAACACCCAACTTAGGCTTTTGGCCTCAAGTTTTATTGTTAAGTTAAAGGAGGATAGGGTTCAACATAGGTATAAGAATAGAAAGGCTCAAGGCCTGCAATGTGTTTGCCAAAGAGAAGTCCAAAGGCTCAAACTGGGTGACAAGGGATAACATCTAAGAAACAGTAGGATTTTTTGGATAAAGTAGACTTCCAACGTCACAAAGATGGCCTAGGATTATGTCACCAACCTAGTAAAATCAACCTTATCCTTGATAGACTAATGGGGCAAGTGGTAGATAGTACAAGTACACATAAGATTTTGAAAAATAATCTCACCACACATGACGTACAAATTTTCCAAAGAGGCTCAATTGAACCTCCCACTAAAGAAAAAAAAGGATTATCTACCAATTTTCACAAGTCAAAAAATTTGATTCTCAAAAAGATAAAAAGAATTGTTACAAGGTCGCGCATGTCCATGACCTTGTTTTCTGAAAAATATTGGATGGAGGAGGGTGTTTGCTTTATATTTGCACCATGAAAATTTTTATAATAATGGAAACAACCCAAGCCTTCATATCATATATTGGCTTTCATACGAACAAACTATTTGGCCACTCAGACTTCGCTATTGGTACAAGTGCGATCTCAAATTGAAAAATCCACACATACTCAGAATTTACTTATATTTAAAGACCTGATGCCATAGGTACTCATACATTCCATATATTTATGGCTTATACCTAATATAGACGATGTTCATTTAATGTTAAGAATAAGAAACACACAAAAACAAGGGTAGCCTCACTCACCCCCACCTAAGAAACCTTAAGTGCCCTCACTGCAACACATTAAAGACCTACAAAGGTTAAAAAGGTCTCCCTTAAGAAAAAAATGAATGACCCTCAGGTTCCATGATAGCAGTAGTGTGTTCCACAATTGTGAGGCTGCGATTGTTGTCCGTAGATCGAGATTGCAATAATTGAGGCCAAATTCGCCCATTTTTGCTCTATGTTATTTTTCCTCTATTTTTCTTGATAATAAGAAATGAGTCACGGATGGGTTGCCTCCCATCAAGCCCCTAATTTAACATAGCGGCATGACCATCTTTCTTCACCACGTAGCGTCTTTAAAACAAAAAAACTCCACCTTATCCACCTCGATACCTTTTATATTGTAGTTCTTCACCCTTTACCCATTTACTACAAACTTCTTCTTTCATGATCTTCTCATTCACTGGCACCACTAGGGTAAACATTAGAAATCACAAATGGCCTCAACCATTTAGAATGAAGCTTTTCTGGAAAAAGTTTCAAATGAGAATTGTAAAGGAAAAACTCTTACCAACATGAAATTATCGTCTTCATATTTTAGCATCATTCCATTTTCTCATTTTCTCCTTATACAATGCTAAACTCACATATGCTTTAAGTCAGAAATCTTCCAACTCATGGAGTTTTCTGTCACTCACCTCGGAGGCTTCTTTCTAATTCATGTTCAATCTTTTCAAAGTCCAAAAGGCTTTGTGCTCAAACTAGACTGGAAAGTGACATGCCTCTACAAACACATATTGACAGGGAGACATACCAATTAGGGTCTTGTAGGCTATTCGATTAGACCAAAGTGGCTCATCAAGCTATTTTTACCTATTGGTTCAGCCTATATTCACCATCTTCTTGAGTATGGCTTTGATTTCTCAGTTTGAAACATCAACTTGGCCACTTATTTTGGGGGTGATATGGGGTAGAAAATTTGTGTTTAGACCCATACTTATAAAGAAGGTCCTAAATAACCGATTACAAAAATCTGAGTCTTCATTTTTAATGATGGCATGTGACATTCTGATCCTTGTAAAGATGCATTTCTTCTAAAAGAAGGTAAAACATTTTCTCTGATTATTAAGAAGGGCCACGGCTTCCACCTATTTAGAAACATAATTAACCGCCACCAATATAATTTTTTTTTCCAAATAAGCTCACAAATGGGCCCATAAAATCAATCCCCCACGCGTCAAAGAGTTCAAATTCAAGGTTTGGTTTAAGGGTAATTTCATGTATTCTTCAGATATCACCTTCCATATGACATTGGTGACTTTCTTTTACCCATTCAATGGTATCTCTACGAATAGTGGGCCAATAATACTAATATCGAAGAATTTTGGCAGTGGTTTGGATTCCCCCATGGTGGCTGCCATAAGGTGAGGAGTGACATGCTTCAAGGATAATTAGGACATTTCAAAAGCTTCTCCAAAAGTCTCACCCATTATTCATACCACAAATCTTCATGAAATTAATGAAAGTTCATAATTTCGTCCCTCAATATTAGCATCTTAGATAGTGGAAAGTAGTGATTCAAGAATACCTCTGTAAGTTTGGCCCATGAGGAGATTGACCTGACTGGGAGATGCCAAAGACACAATGTCACCTCATCAATTAGAGAGAATGTGAAGATTCACAACCTCAAGGATTCTTTCAATATATAGGCGTGGTCGAATAGGATACAAACTTCTACGAAGTTTTTCAAATAAAAATTGGTGTCCTCATGCATTTTCCCCATAAACAGACCCTTCATGTGAAGAAATTGCAGCAAAACGCTTGTGATTTAAAGTTCATTGTTTCCCCTAAAAGGAGAAATACGAATGGCACTAGTATGCTCTTCATCACCAAGGTAATCCATTGATTCAACATGATCAATTTATAGATTGTCAATGATTAATTGTTGACTCATGGCTATTTGGGGTAAATAATGATCACCTACAATGAACAAAAACATCAAAAAAAGTAATCAAAATTACCACGGGTATAATAAAAGATACAATCAACATGGTACATGTGAACGCTAAATCTCACTCTCCGATAACGGTGCCATTTTGATAATTCTCACCTATACCTTATAAATTGGAAGAGGACGATCATTTTCCATTGCTCCCTTTATGTCGATGTTGAATCCATAAGGAGTGAGATTAGTCTTTAAGACTTCAGGGTGTTTATGGTATCTAAAAATATACTAAAAGTGAAAGCAAAATATAATACAAGATTTAAATAGGGGGTTGTTTGTTTTAACAAAGATTTTATCAATGTTTACTCAAGTCAACACACTAAAGGAACACTTGTGATTTAAAATTTAAGATTAGGAGGACCTTGGATTATGTCTCCCAAAGGGCATAGTATGCATGGGAACAAAATGCTTTTGAGCAAATTTTAGTCATTGATGATAAAGTTGTTTATTTGAAAATCCTTGAGGTTAGTTTGTCAACAAAGCCTCAAGGCTATCACTCATTAACCTTTTCGAGTACCTAACGAATGTGTCAATTAACACCACCTAATACCTCAATTGGGCATCTCTATTTCTAAGAGGATGCCCAAGACATAGCCAACTCTCTATTTACACTTATTTCTAGGATGTAAAAAAGATAGCAATTTACATCTTCTATTGTAAACTATTTCTTTGTCCACCAAATCCCTCTTTCAAGGATTCCACGGGTTCCAAGAGTTTACCCACATCCCTTTTTCAAGGATGTTGTGAGCTTTCAAGAGTTTGGAATTTTTACCTACAAACCTATTTTGGTCATTTGGTCTTTTCACCAAAAAATCCCAACTAAGTAAACCAAGGAATAGTGAAAACCATCATCAACAAGCTATAATCTTCACAAATACATCACAACCTACTCACAATTGCACCTTAGTTCAACATAATCCTAAAACAATGAGATTTAGCTACTCATGAAGTAAAACAGAAGAGATATACCAAAAGGTTCATTTATAGAATCCATGGTAATGGAAATAAGATGAATCTTCACTTTACACTTCCATTTTACCAAATTCAAATTAGAATTCAAATACAAAAGTTCCCCCCAATTTCTAGGGTTCACCAAGTCTCAAATTTTAATTTGTGCCTTATGTAGGAGTTGGAATCATCTTTGTTATTTTACTGAAGTTTACTTAATCATTAAACCTTGTAAGTTGTGATCTCAATGATATTCCCACAATTATGGTGACTGTTTTCGCCCTAAAATGATCGTGATTACTTTTATTTGACTAAGCTTGACTAACCCTGATCGCGGGACTTAAGCCACTATAATGTTTTCTAAAACCATTTTTTTGTCTGGGGTTTTCCATCTTTTTCTCCTCTACTTCTCTTGTTAATCTTTTTAAACTTGATCCATATGTATGCCTGCAAGATCTAGTGATTAGAACATTAAACCTCAAATTTGTCTTATTTCTATGTTCAAATCATAGTAGTATGCTTGAATGTTTAGCGAAAATGAGTGGTAAATTAACCACTCATCACTGCTCCATTGACTAAGTTGACTTAGAATAAGGTGAAGTTTCTATAGTTTGATTCTTGTGAAGGTAAATTCTATAAGTGGAAGGATACGCTGACTTCAGCACTAGTTTTAACCATTCCCAAGGGTACTGATGGTTTTATGGTTTACTATGATGCATCTTGTATGGGACTAGGTTGTGTCTTGATGTAACATAGTAAGGTGGTAGAGTATGCTTCTAGACAACTGAAGGTTCTGGAAAGGAATTATACAACTTATGATCTAGAGTTAGCGACAGTGGTGTTTGCTTTAAAGATTTGGCATTACTACTTGTACGGTGTGCATTTTGAAATCTATTTAGACCATAAGAGATTGCAGTATGTATTCACCCAAAAGCAGTTGAATCTCAGCAAAAGAAAATGTCTTAAGTTTCTAAAGGACTATGATATGAGTCTTTATTATCACCCAAGTAAAGCTAATGTGTTTGTTGATTCTCTTAGCAGGTGTATATGGGTTTCTTATTTCATGTAGATGAGGAGAAGTGAGGACTAGTGTAGGATATTCACTAGTTGTCTAATCTTAGAGTTCGTCTTTTCAATTCTAAAGGATGGAGGTATTATTGTTTAAGAGGTGGTGAAGTCATCTCTTGGTGCTGAGGTGAAGGAGAAATAGGTTTTGGATCCTGTCTTGATGCAAATTAAGGTTGATATGGGTTAACAAAAGGTTATGTCTTTTGAGAATGATGGTGATGATATCCTGAGATACCAAGGCAGAATGTGTGTTCCCAATATGGATTGGTTGTGAGAAAAGATTTTTTCTGAGGCTTATGAGTTGAGGTATAAAGTTCATCCTGGTTCGATAAAGATGTATCATGATCTGAAAGAGATTTATTTGTGGAACAACATGAAGAGAGATTCAACAGATTTTGTTGCTATATGCATGGTCTATAAGCAAGTGAAGGTTGAGCATTTGAGGCCTGGTTGTATGTCTCAAGAGATTGTGGTTCCCATGTGGAAGTGAGAGATAATTGTAACGCCCCGATTTGCTAAATCGGAATGCTACACGGTGCTCATGACCCTATGGGACCACAAGCTAACCCATGACTGATATCTATACCTGTATACTGCAAATCATGACATAATAATACGGAATACATAAAACTGTAAGGCCATAAGGTTAAACTGAATGAAACCATGTCTGAAAATCATAAAGTCCATATGGGTAAAAATACCCAAAACAACTCAATCTGAAAGTTAAGTCTGAACGTAAATCTAAACATAATTCTTAAAGCCTCTAAACTATCTGAATAAGGAGTTGACGGAGCATGTATCCAACTAACTCCATAACACTGAAATGAAGAAATAAATAAAGGTATAAAATCATATTGTCCTTGAATCAATAAGGACTCACTGTGTCTCTGTGACTGGAATGCTACCGCTACTGCTGGACGGGAGCTCGTGTCTCGGAACCTTTGGTGTAACATGAAAATAAAGCACCATAGCGCAAATGCGTTAGTACAACTAGAGTACTGAGTATAAGAGAAAGGTAGGCTGAACATAAAGGGTTTTATGCATGAACAACACTGACTGACTAATATGAACGTGGGCGTGCAAACACACATATATAGAAACTGGGACCGTGAATACGTGATAGCATGAACTGTAAGCTAATACATGTTTACTGATAACTTTCATGACTGGTACTGCAAACTGAAAGCATGGAAGACTGTATCTGACAGTCCTGTATATACTAAAATCTGAAAAACATAACGACTGTATCTGACAGTTCTGTATATACTGAAATCTAAAAACCGCCCTGAGTTCTTTTACAGAGACGGATACTGAAACTGTGGGAGGTAGTGTTTAACCAACATGCCCCATGTATGTCGTTATGTCTAAGTTGGGGTCCAATCTCTGCCTGACTGGAGGGGTGTCAATACCATGCCACGGGTAAGGACAACTTGTGAGTGACCCTTATCTGGCAGGTACTCAATTAGAACGGTGGGAACACTAAACTAACGGGTTAAACCACCTCATCAACCCTAATCTGATAGTTTAAGATGTCTCAACCTACGCTGGCTACGTAGTTCTGAAACACAAGGACTGCTTCTAAGAATCACACCCTAAACTGGCGGGGGAGTTCCCATTCTTGGGTTCACTCAGTGCTAACCTCTACTCCCATCTGGAGGGACTGGACATGAATAAATGACTATACATGACTTAAACTTACTGAATTCCGTTCACTGGACGAATGTTATTGATATCTGACAACTGACTGAGATCATGAGGTTTTCTTGAGTCACATGACTGACTAAAGTCTATGGAATCATAGCTTAAGTTCGGATATCGTGAAACCTGACATGGCTCTAGGCACACAACTATTTTTTGGGTACGAATACCCCCGGGACTCTATAGGAGGAAACTAACACACATGACATGACTTGATCACAAGATTTGAGTCCACAATTCACAATATCATAAGTAAGGATTTCGTAATAAGAATGATTCTCAACAAACTATCACATGATCGGGAATGCACACAACATGTATATACTTTCATGGATTCAATAAAATGGTCATTCCATATCACAACAATATCATGAGCATATCATACAACATCTTCAATTCAAGACAATAGCATGGGGATCACGTTGAACATAAACTTAGAACATGGAATAGTCATTTAGGACTTATTTTTTCATAAAAGCATGATTTATATTCCCTAAGGTATTTTCACAAACACCTTACATGCACATCTTAGGCATAGGTGGATTCATCAAAATTACAAATATTCAACCACCAATTTCACATATTTATACATTAAATACCACCATATCCTCACACAAAACATACAAAGATCCCATCTTAGGCATCATCAAACTCCAACCACATGAACATCAACAACCAACAACATAAACATCATAATACATAATTTATAAGATGGTTCTTGAGCTTCATTAATGAAAGGAATCCACGAATCAACTCACGCATACCTTAGAAGGAAGATTCTTGATGATTGACAGAGGAATTTCCTTAAAATTGGATCTTCAAGCTTAAATATGCAACCCTAGTTGTTTTTCTCTTTTAGTGCTCTTGGATGATGAGCTTCGAGATGTTAATAGGGTTGTAATGTGTTTATAAGCTATAAATTTCGTAGGGTTAAGTTTAGGGACGTGTAAGGAGTGTTAAAAGACTTAATTACCCTTAAAATAACTCAAAACGGAGTGTTTTTGGCACTTGGAACTGACTTAGGCGGCGCCCAAGTAATTGCACAAGCCAGGTTGGGCGACGCCTAACCAATCTCCTAAGGTTGGTTGGGCGGCACCTATCCAATCGCATACCCTTACTGTCTCTCACAAAAATGGGCATAACTTTTCGCTCGGGTATTGGATTAAGGCAAAATTGATATCGTAGGAAAGCTAATTCGATTCTCTATAATTTGGTGGGTAGAAATATTTAGAAATACTACATTAACATCAAGTTATACTCGTTCAAATATGACTCTTATGAAATCAAACACTAAAAGTTGATGGATTCATAAAATCTTAGTTTGCATCACTCTAAGCGACTCATATGAGCATGCTTAACACATTGCAAGCTATACTATAGCTAGGATATTCATTGTAAGTGATGCACTAAAATGTTACTCATAGGATAGGAGGTTTCATAGGTAGGAAAAATTATTCACTTCCTAGTTTAGAAACATGCGGGGTATTACAATATCTCCCCCTTGGGAACATTTGTCCTCAAATGAGAATTTACTGAGAGGGGATACAAGGCAATCGAACCTGCACTGAACATGAAGAACTAAAACTTGATCTGATGACTGACATGATAAACATACGGAACTCGTACATATCTGATGCACAAACAACTGATACATAAATGCATGACTGAGTATGCAACGGGTAATAGGTACCAAGTTTATACTGGGAATATGAAGATAAAACTGAATAAGCTTAAGGAGAACTATTACTTGAGCTTGATCTGAATTGGCGGGGAAGAGGTGAGGATACTTGGTACGCATATCTACTTCTGCTTCCCAAGTAGCTCCCTGGTGAGACTGATTTCGCCAAAGAACCTTGACTAGAGGGACTTCTTTGTTCCTCAATCTATGAGTCTGATAATCTAAGATTTTGACTGGAATCTCTTCATAAGAGAGGATGTTCTGAATGTCGATACTCTAAATAGGGACAACAACTGCTGGGTTCTTCTTGAGAAAAGAGACATGGCAGACTGGATGGACCGAGGCTAGATCTGAAGGTAACTCAAGCTCATAATCTACCTTGCCGAAGCGACAGAGAATTCTGAAGGGACCGACATACCGGGGATTAAGTTTCCTTTTCTTGAAAAACCTCTTCACTCAATTCATAGGAGATATCTTAAGATAGACATAGTCATTGACCTCGAACTCGAGATCCTTTCTACGAACATCTGCATAGGACTTCTATCGACTCTGAGCAGCACAGAGTCTCTCTCTGATCAACTGAACTTTCTCTAAAGCATCGAATACTAAGTCAGGACCTATGACTGAGGCTTCACTAACTTCGAACCAACCAATTAGAGATCTGCATCTCCTACCATAGAGAGCTTCGAATCGAGCCATCTGAATACTAGAATGATAGCTATTATTGTATGCAAACTCAATCAAAGGCAAGTGGTCATCCCAACTTCCCTTGAAGTCAATTGCACACGCCCTTAGTATATCTTCAGGAGTCTTAATGGTCTTCTCTGCTTGACCATCTGTCTGAGGATGAAATATTGTGTTGAGATGGGCTTAGGTACCATGACTATTTTGGAATGCTTTCCAAAAGTGAGAGGTAAACTTGGTACCTCTGTATGAGATGATAGATAGTGGAATACCTTGTAAACTGACTAACTCACTGATATAGAGTTTGGCATAATCCTCGACGGAATAAAAAGTACAAACAGGAAGGAAATGAGCTAACTTGGTCATTCTATCTATAATGACCCACACTGAATCATGCTGATGACGAGTTCTAAGCAAACCCATCACGAAGTCCATGTTTACTTCTTCCCACTTCCAAGTAGGAATAGTGAACTCTTGCATGGAACCACTAGGTTTCTGATGCTCTATCTTAAGTTGCTAACATGTAGAGCATTTAGCCACAAACTCTGCCACATCTCTCTTCATCCCACTCCACCAATAGATCTCCCACATGTCGCGGTACATCTTAGTGGCCCCTGGATGAATAGAGTATCACACACCATGCGCTTCTGCAAGAATTTGCTGCCTCAATTCATCTACACCTGGAACACATAGACGACCTTGACAATGAAGAACGCCATCTCCCCCTTGGGAGAAAACCTCAAATTTCTGATTCTGAACTGACTCTTTGAGCTTGACAAGGCTAGGATCCCTGTCTTTCTTCTCTTTTACCTCAGAAACTAGAGATGACTCTGAACTACTGTGAACACATACACCACCCTCTAAAGAATCGACTAAGCGAACGCCTAGTCTGGCAAGCTGATGGATCTCCTGAGGTATCTTTTTTTTTCTACCCCCAACGTGAGAAATGCTACCATGGAGAGTCTACTGAGAGCGTCGGCCACAACATTGGCCTTGCTCGAATGATAAAGAACACTCATTTCATAATCCTTCAAGAGCTCTAACCACCTTCTCTGATAAAGATTGAGATCTTTTTTGGAAAAGACATACTGGAGGATTTTATGGTCTGTGAAGACATCTACATGAACTGCATATAGATAATGTCTCCAAATCTTCAAGGAAAAAACTACCGCTACTAAATCAAGATCATGAGTAGGATAATTCTTCTCATGTGGCTTTAACTGTCTAAAGAAGTAGGCTATGACCTTACCATGCTGCATGAGGACACAACCTAAACCCACTCTGGATGCATCATAATAGACTACAAAACTATCTGAACCATCTGGAATAGCTAGAACTAGAGCTGAGGTGAGTCGAGTCTTCAACTCTTGAAAGCTCTTCTCGCATGAATCTGACCACTGAAACTTAATCTTCTTCTGAGTCAATCTGGACATGGTAGATACAATAGAAGAAAATCCCTCGACAAACCGCCTGTAATAGCCAGCCAAACCCAAGAAACTCCTGATATTTGATGGAGATACGGGTCTGGGCCAGTTTCTTACTGCCTCAGTTTTCTGAGGATCTACTCTAATACCATCATCGGAAATACTATGGCCAAGGAATGCTACTGATCTTAGCCAATATTTACACTTACTAAACCTAGCAAATAACTGTTGATCCCTGAGAGTCCGAAGAACAATCCTGAGATGGTCTGCATGATCCCGCTCTGTGCGAGAATAGACCAAAATATCATATATAAAGACTATGACAAACATGTCCAAGTACTGCTTAAACACATGGTTCATCAAATCCATGAAAGCTGCAGGGGCATTGATAAGACCAAATAACATGACTAAAAATTTGAAGTGACCATACCGAGTACGGAAAGCTATTTTCAGAATGTCACATTCTCTAACTCTAAGCTTATGATAGCCTGATTTGAGGTCTATCTTGGAGAAGTAACTGGCACCCTGAAGTTGGTCGAATAGATCATCAATCCTGGGAAGAAGATATCTTTTCTTGACCGTGACCTTGTTGAGTTGACGGTAATCAATACACATCCTGAGAGAACCAGCTTTCTTGCGCATGAATAATACTAGCACTCCCCATGGGGAAACGCTGGGTCTGATAAATCCCTTATATAAGAGATCCTTCAACTGATCTTCCAGTTCCTTGAGTTCTGCTGGTGCCATTCTGTATGGCGGAATAGAAATAGGTTGAGTATCCGGAAGAAGGTCTATACCGAAGTCTATTTCCCTTTTGGGAGAAATGCCTAGAAGATCATCGAGAAAGACATCTGAGTATACATTAACAACTGGGACTGTTTTGAGACTGGGAGATTCAGAACTGGAATCTTTAACATGCACGAGATGATACACACACCCCTTATAAATCATTTTCTTTTCCCGAAGGTAGGAAATAAGTTGACCCCTGAAGGCTGAAATGCTACACTTCTACTCTAGGATGGGCTCATTCGGGAACTGAAACTGAACTATCCTATTTCTGCAGTCGACTGTGGAATAGCAGGAATGAAGCCAATCCATGTCGAGAATGACATCAAAATCAGTCATCTCTAACTCAACTAAATCTGCTGACATGGATTTCTGAGATATTATAACCGGGCAGTTCCTGTATACCCGTTGGGCTATGATGGTTTTACCCACTGGGGTAGAGACTAAAAAGGGATCTTCTAGAATTTCGGGACTGATTTTGAAATCTCCTGCTATGTATGGAGTAACAAAATACAAGGATACACCTGGGTCTAGCAAAGCATAAACATGAACATGGAAAATATGTAACGTACCAATAACGACATCAGGAGAATTTTCCTGATCCTGCCGGGACTAAAGAGCATAGAGTCTGTTTGGGCATTGCCCACTGGTAGCACTAGAAATGGCACCCTACTAGTTTAGGAGACCATACTAAGCTGCAGAATGATTTTGCTGACCCTGAAGACTTTAATGCGGACACTCCCTAATCCTATGGCCTGGCTTGCCTCAACCAAAACAGATATCACTACCGGCTATACAAATGCCCTTGTTGTTCTAACCATAAGTATGACAAAAGGGATTCGTTCGGGCACTGCTAACACTGCCCTGAGATTTAGAGCTTGGCGCTTTGTCTCTGTTACTTACTTCGAACTTCGGCACTGGAGAGCTGGCAGAGAAACGGGTTGCAATGGCTGACTTGGAGTAAAACTGTGAACGGTTTCCTCCATCTAACTTGGGGTGAGCAAAGTTAAAGTTACCTGACCTTGCTCTGTTGTTCTACCTCTCCCTAGTCTTAACCTTCTGCTCTTCTACTTGCTAGGCATGGGTCATGAGTCTGGATAAGGTCATATCCCTGATCAGCATCGCATACCTACACTCATTTACCATGCTATCATTGACCCCTGACACGAACTTGCCCATCTTAGCCCTATTTTCTGCAACCACATGAGGAGCATACCTGGCTAGGTGAGTATATCTGAGAGAATACTTCCTAACCATCATATTCCCCTGCTTGAAGTTGATGAACTCAAGAACTTTGGCTTCCCTCAGCTCTTGGTGAAAGAATCTATCTAAGAAGGTCGTGACATCATCATCTAACCTCTCAGACTTCCACTGTTTGTACCAATCATGAGCAACATACTGTAACTGGTAGGCGGCTAACTCGATACTCTCAATAGAAGTAAGACCCATGATGTTAATTACCTTCTGGACTTGATCAATGAACCCCTAAGGGTCCTCATCAGACTTAGACCCATGGAAAGATGGAGAATTCATCCGGGTGAAGTCCTGAACCCTAGCTACTTTAAGATTGGCTGAAATGACTGGTGTCCATTCATTCTATGTAGCCACGGACTGAAAAAGTATGGTAAACGCGGCTCTGAACTCCGTATGGGAAACATGGTTGCCCAAAGGATCCTCGGGCTGAGGAGTTGGCTGGTTTATTCTCTTTAGGGCCATGGTATGGAATAAGAGAAGAATGGATTAGACTGAGAGTTTAACTTGTGATTATGCTCACAAGCATGACATAAATAGTGAAGAAAGGGGATTGTTCCTAAAACATCTTATAGCCTCCTGCACATAACTGTGGCGCGCAACACACCTATGTATAAGACTTTACTAGATGCGGCTTTCAGACTTCCTAGGACTCTATTGAACCTTAGGCTCTGATACCAAGTTCGGAATGCCCCAATTTGCTGAACCGGAATGCTACACGGTGCTCATGACCCCGAGGGACCACAAGCTAACCCATGACTGATATCTGTACCTGTATATTGCAAATCATGACAAAATAATATGGAATATGTAAAACTATAAGTCCATAAGGTTCAACTGAATGAAACCATGTCTGAAAATCATAATGTCCATATGGGTGAAAATACCCAAAACAACTCAATCTGAAAGCTAAGTCTGAACTTAAATCTGAACATAAATCTGAAAGCCTCTAAACTAACTAAATAAGGAGTTGAAGGAACATGTCTCCGAATAACTCCGTATAACTGAACTGATGAAATAAATAAAGGTATCAAATCATATTGTCCTCGAATCAATGAGAACTCACTATGTCTCTATGATTGGAATGCTACCACTACTGCTGGGCTGGATCTCGTGTCTCAGAACCTATGGTGTAACATAAAAAGAAAGAACCATAGCGCAAATGCATCACAACAAATGGAGTACTGAGTCTACGAGGAAGGTAGGCTGAACATAAAGGGTTTCATGCATGAACAACACTGACTGACTAATATGAACGTAGGAGTGGAAACACACATATATAGAAACTGGGACCGTGAATATGTGATAGCATGACCTGTAAGATAATACATGGTTTACTGATAACTGTCATGACTGATACTGCAAACTAATAAAATGGACGACTATATCTAACAGTCCTGTATATACTAAAATCTAAAGAATATAGCGACTGTATCTGACAGTCATATATATACTGAAATCTAAAGAATACCCTGATTTCTTTTACTGAGAATGATATTGAAACTGTGCGAGGTAGTGTTTAACCGACATGCCCCATGTATGTTGTTATGGCTAAGCTGGGGTCCAATCGCTGCCCCAACTGGAGGGGTGTCAATACCGTTCCATGGGTAAGGATAGCTTGTGAGTGACCCTTATCTGGCAGGTACTCAATGAGAATGGTGGGATCCCCAAACTGACGGGTTAAACCACCTTATCAACCCTAATCTGACAGGTTAAGATGTCTCAACCTATGCTGGCTATATAGTTCTAGAACATAAGGACTGCTTCTTAGAATCACACCTTAAACTGGCGGGGGAGTTCGCATCCTTGGGTTCACTCGGTGCGAACCTCTACTCCCATCTGGAGGGAATGGACATGAATAACTGAATTTACATGACTTAACCTTACTAAATTCCATTGACTGAAGGAATGCTACTGATATCTGTTAACTGACTGAGATCATGAGGTTTTCCTGAGTCACATGACTGACTGAAGTCTATGGAATCATAGATTTAGTTCGTATATCGTGGAACATGACATGGCTCTAGGGACACAACTATAGTTTTTGGGTACGAATACCCCCAGGACTCGATAGGAGGAAACTAACACACATAACATGACTTGATCACAAGATTTGAGTCCACAATGCACAATATCATAAGTAAGGATTTCATAATAAGAATGATTCTCAAAAAAACTATCACATGATCGGGAATGCACAGAACATGTACATACTTGCATGGCATCAATAACATGATCATTCAATATCACAAAAATATCATAAGCATGTCATACAACATCTTCAATTAAAGACAATATCATGGGGATCACATTGAACATAAACTTAGAACATGGAATAGTCATTTAGGACTTATTATGTCATAAAAGCATGATTTCTATTCCCTTAGGTATTTTCACAAACACCTTATATGAACATCTTAGGCATAGGTGGATTCATCAAGATTACAAATATTCAACCACCAATTTCATATATTTATACATTAAATACCACCATATCCTCACACAAAACATACAAAGATCCCATCTTAGGCATCATCAAACTCCAACCACATGAACATCAACCACAAACAACATAAACATCATAATACATAATTTAGAAGATGATTCTTGAGCTTCATGTATGAAAGGAGTCCATGAATCAACTCATGCATACCTTAGAAGGAATATTCTTGATGATTGACGGAGGAATTTCCTTAAAATCGGATCTTCAAGCTTAATTATGCAACCCTAGTTGTTTTTCTCTTTTAGTGATCTTGGATGTTGAGCTTTGAGATGTTAATAGGGTTGTAATGTGTTTAGAAGCTATAAATTTTGTAGGGTTAATTTTAGGGATGTGTAAGGAGTGTTAAAAACATAATTACCCTTAAAATAACTCAAAACGGAGTATTTTTGGCACTTCGAACTGACTTAGGCGGTGCCCAAGTAATTGAACAACCCAGGTTGGGCGGCGCCTAACCAATCGCCTAAGTTTGGTTGGGCGGCGCCTAACCAATCGCATACGCTTACTGTCTCTCACGAAAATAGGCATAACTTAATGCTCGGATATTAGATTAAGGTGAAATGGGTATCGTTGGAAAGCTAATTCGATTATCTATAATTTTGTGGGTAGAAATATGTAGAAATACCATATTAACATCTAGTTATACTCGTTCAAATATGACCCTTATGAAATCGAACACTAAAACTTAATGGATTCAAAAACTCTTAGCTCTCATCACTCTAAGCGACTCATATGAGCATGCTTAAGACATCACAATATATCCTATATCTAGGATATTCATTATAAGTCATTCACTAAAATGCTACTCACAGGATAGGATTTTTCATATGTAGGAAAACTTATTCACTTCCTAGCTTAGAAACATGTGGGGTATTACAATAATCAATATGGATTTTATTACTAGTCTGCCACTGTCTCAGAATTAGCATGATTCAATTTGCGTCATCCTAATTAGGATGACTAAGTCTGCTCACTTTTTGCTTGTGAGGACTACCTACTCTAGAGAGAATTATGCTAAATTATTTATTCAAGAGATTATCCAGTTGCATGGTTCTCCAATTACCATTATTTTTTATCAAGGTACGAAGTTA
This sequence comes from Capsicum pubescens, assembly GCA_030864215.1. Taxonomy (NCBI): domain Eukaryota; kingdom Viridiplantae; phylum Streptophyta; class Magnoliopsida; order Solanales; family Solanaceae; genus Capsicum; species Capsicum pubescens. Next base: position 79,908,946 of record CM061538.1, on the reverse strand, counting down.
TCTTCCTACTTTGGGAATTTATCTCAACCCCGCCAAAAGTCTTCATTCCCATTCCCACCTTCTGCCCATGCTCCAGTGCCTAATTTCAAGTAGGATACTTATGATAAAGCACCAGGATGTAAGTCCTAGGGTAGCATAAATAGTGCTCACACCAACCTAGTCTGTATAATATATGGTAGGATCCATAAGAAGGAGTGCTTGGATGGTAGTAATGTTTTTTTTGGATGTGGCAAGTCTTACCACAAGATAAGGAAGTGCTCGGAGGATGCACAAAAGGGTAGAAATGATCATTCACAAAATCAGACAAACTCTTCAGTAGTACCAATAGGTCTCCCTAGTCAGTTAGGTATACCTTCTCGTACAACAAGTGGACAATGTTAGAACGGACGCTATGACTTTCATACTTGTCAGTATCAAGAAGGTTCTACTTATGTGATGACTTGTATGTTACAAGCTTTTCACCTTTATGTGTATGCTTTATTAGATATTAGAGCCACACTTTCCTTTATGACTCCCAATAGAGAAGTATATTTTGGCATTAGTCCCAAAATCCTTGTAAAACCATTCTCAGTGGCTATACTAATCAGTAGCTAGACGGGTATACAGGAATTTCTCAATCAAAATATCCTAGAAGGGAACCTCAATTGATCTTGTCGAATTAGAGATGACCAATTAGTATATCATTCTCTGTATGGATTGGCTTCACTCTTTCTATGCCTCAATCAACTATAGTAATAGAATAATTCAGTTTAAGTTTCAAAATGAGCTTATCTTAGAATCGAAGGGTAGTGCATCAGTGCCTATAGGCCGATTCATCTCATTCCTTAAGTCGATGAAAATGATTTCTAAAGTGTGCATTTATCATCTTGTTCGAGTTAAGGACTCATGTTCCAAATGCTCGAGTTTTGAGTCAGTTCCAGTAGTGAATAAATCTCCAGAGATTTTCCATGAATTTATTCCAAGAGTTCCACCCGAGAGGGAAACTCACTTCAAAATAGATCTTCTCCCAAATACCTATCCTATTTTAATACCACCTTATAGAATGTCTCCAGTTGAGCTTAAGGAACTGAAGGACGGACCCATTTAGGGATATCTTAAAAGAGGTTCTTATCTGACCCAGTGTCTTTCTATAGGGTTCTCTTGTTCTTTTTGTGTGCAATAAATATAGTTCTCTGAGGATGGGCATCAACTACTGTTAGCTGAACAAAGTCACAATCAAGAACAAGTATCCCATCCCAAGGGTTGATGACTTGTTCTACCAACTTTAGGGTTCGAATTTCATTTTTATGATAGACCTCAGATCCGACTATCATCAACTCAGATTTAGAAATTTTGACATCATAAAAATATCCTTTAAAATGTAGTATGGTCACTTTATATTTATAGTTATGTGTTTCGTAGTAATGAATTCTCCTACAGCTTTTATGGACTTGATGAACAGGGTGTTGAAGCAGTAATGGACATATTAGTCATAGTCTTCTTGGATGACTTTCTCATCTACTCTAATAGTGAGAGTGAGCATGCGAACAATTTAAGGATTTTTTTGTAGATTCTCAGAGAAAATCATTTATTCTCAAAGTTAAATACGTATGAATTCTAGTTGAACTCAATAGCATTACTTGGTCATATTATTTTTGGTGAAGACATTCAGATTAATCCTTAAAATACCAAAGTAGTGAGAAAATGTCCTAGACCCATCTCTCCATAGGATATCAAGAGTGTTTGCAAGAGTGGTGCCCGACACCCATAGGAAATTATCTATGCGGAGTGTTTCTCATGTTGATGATGAAAAAAAGAGTTATTTTGCAAGGTTCATAAGCTTTCTATGTTGGGATTTCGTTTGGTTGATTTGGCCAAAGGTAGTGTGGGATCTTAGAATGGTTCAGAATCTTCTTTGGTCGTCGAAGTGAAGGAAAAGCAAGATAGCGACCCAGCATTGCTCAAATTGAAGAGGGCAATTCAGGATCAGAAGGTTGAGGTTTTCTGCCAAAGGAGAGATGATGTTCTTTGTTGTCAGGGATGATTATGTGTTCAATATATGGGTGATTTGAGATAGTGGATAATAGTCGAAGATCATGGTTCTCAGTATTTTATTCACCCAGGATCTACTAAGACATACCGCGGCTTGCGAGAAGTCTAGCGGTGGAATGGCATGAAGAGAGATATTTTGGAATTTGTAGTTAGGTGTTCCAATTGCCAACAAGTAATGGTTGAGAACCATAAGCTAGTGGTGTGCTTAAGAAATTCAAAATCCCCACTTGGAAGTGTAAAAAGGTGAATATGGATTTTGTCACAGGGCTGCCTCATACTCAATGACGACATGACTTTATTTGGGTCATTGTGGATTGAATGAATAAGTTAGCTCATTTTTTGCTAGTTAAAACTTTAGATTTAGGCGAGGATTACTCTAAATCTATCTCAGGGAGTTGGTAAGGTTGCATGGAGTCCCATTGACCATTATCTAAAATAGTGGTACCTAGTTTACCTCTAGTTTTTGGAAGGATTTTCATAATGGTCTTGGTACCAAAGTTCATCTTAGTATGGATCTTCATCCATAGATAGATGGACAAGAAAAGAGGAACATTCACACCTTAGAGGACATGTTTAGAGCATGTGTACTGGATTTCAAGGGTAGTTGGGATAACCACTTGCCTTTGATAGAGCTTGCTTATAATAATAGCTATCACTCAAGTATTTAGATAGATCTATTTGAGGATCTTTATGGTAGGATGTGTAGGTATCCTATTGGCTGGTTTGAAGTTTGTAAGGCTACCTTGATAGGACCAGATTTACTGCATGAGGAGATAGAGAAGATTTAGCTGATTAGAGAGAGGCTGAAAACTACTCAATGCCATCATAAATTTTATGCAGATATGATGAGAAGGGATCTTGATTTTGATGTTGGAGATTTTGTTTTCTTGAAAATTTTACCCATGAAAGGGGTTAAAAGATTTAGTAAGAAAGGGAATCTTATCCCTCTATGTTATCCTAAATAAGATTTTGAGTCGATATGACAAGGTGGTCTATGAGTTAGACTTGCCTACTGAATACACATCAGTGTATATGGTTTTCCATGTTTCCTTGTTAATGAAATACATTGGCGAGCCTACATCTGTGAAAAAAATACCTTTCCTATAAAGAAGTCCTTATTAAGATCCTTGATCATCAGATTCCTAGGTTGAGAAACAAAGTGGTTGCCTTAGTAAAGGTTTTGTGGAGGAATCAGTTAGTTGAGGGAGCTACTTGAAAAGTAGAGGCTGATATGCTAGCCAAGTACCCCAATTCATTATCTTTTAACCTAGATTCAGCTAGATTTAATGTTTCCATATTTAACTAATTATTTCATTTCAAAATCAGTTCATCCAGCTATATCCTCATGTCATAGAATGCATTCATGAATTCAGTTCAGTCTATACATCAGCCTCAGATCCAGATATTAGATCATGCTTAGTTAGTTTCATTCTGGGATGAATGATCCCAAGGAGGAGATATTGTACTACAAACATGTTTTTAAGCACTAGAACCCTCTAAACATAGGCCATTGATTTATTTTTTCAACCACATATGTCTCGCCTTAATCTGATATCTTATCAAAAAGTTATGCAAAATTTTCCTTAAGTATCAGTTAGATTCCAGTGGCTATGACTCACATGATGACCTATTACTAGATATAACGAGTCTATTCAAGGAGTCATCATCAGAATAGTAGGGATCCTCAGTTTTAGCATAGTGATAAAGACCCCACACTATTACTCATTATCAATGACAATGAGTCGTTACGAAGGAATCTATATCACAATAGTGTATATATAAAAACCCAATTTTAGATAATGAATTTACCTGATGACTCATGATCAGTCATGATGAGTCATTAAGAGGGGAGTAATAGTCATAATATAAAGTACCTAAGACCACAGGATTTCAGGTTACGACTCAGACCACAACTCGTGACTATAGTTGTAATGAGTCGTGGGGTGAGTTGTAATAACAAGGAGCAAAATTTCCTGCATGATTTCTCAAGGACTTTTTAGTCTTTTCATACTATATAAAAAGCCAAACCTACACAATTTAGGCTTCCCAAAGAGTGGTATAATAGACCAAAATCCCCCAAATCCATGATTTAATCATATTTCCACAAGAAGTATTAAGAGAGGTAATTTTCTCTTCTTCCCAAAGGCAACTTATATTCTTCAAAGTTAAGTTCAATCCCAAAAAATTCCCCCTAGGGTTTTGCCTTTGGTTATGTGCGATTTTATCAATGAGTCCCTTGCACCGATGGAGACCCAAGAACTTTCTCAATTTACAAGCACATACCATTTTTCTCCTTTTCATTGGTTTCCTGGTCAAATATGATATTTATCGACCCTCTCTTAGTTGTTTTGGATATGAATCATGAAATTATGTTTTCTCCATGAGAATGGTGTTTCCATATGTTTGTTTATTAAGATTGTCCATACCATGATCATTTAATGTAACATCGAGTACTATTCATGATTTTCCATACCATGGTTATTTTAGTTACTGGTATGTTCAATTGCATTAGTCTGTGCTAGTAGGTTGTGAGAACCCGATATGTAGGAACCCATGCATATAACAGTATGCATGTCATTGAGCATTTAGGATCATACATGTATTGCTATTTTCAGAATATAATGACCTGAGCATGTCAACTATTAGTTCATATATTATTTATACATCACTGACATTCAGTTGGGAGTAGTACTTAACACCAAGAAAATACAAGGATGGAGGGAGCCCGTCAGTTAGGCTTGAGACCGTTAGTAGTAGTCTCTAAGTTCCAAAACTATGGTGCCACTTTAGGTTATAAGGGATCACCTATAAGTTTAGGCTTGACACCCTTATCCTTTGGGGCATCAGTTTAGTGGATCCACGCCAGCCAGTGTTGGTACCCTTGGCAAGTTACTAGCACCAATCCAACTGGGTTTATAGGTTGGACACCAATTTTTCTCAGATTGGAATATTATGGTTGTAGTTAGCTCACACATTCCTTAGTTTATGTTTAGTTTATGTTTCATATCAGGTATACATGACGTTGTATTCAGTTATCCAGTTACTTAGTTTATATAGCACATGTTTATAATTGGTCATGCATTAAGTTTACATGTTCATATATTTTTGCTCAGTTATACTAGTTATTTTTATTCCATCACCCATACTCAGTACATTCTAAGTACTGAGCGCATACTTTCTTTAGGGCTATATTGTCTCATAATATAGGTTCGAACGAACAGTATCCAGATCATGCATAACTTACTCTAGTACTACTCAGCAACAGTTATGGTGAGTCCTTATCATTCGAGGACTAGCTTCTAGTTAGTTATTTTAGTATTTCATTTTTTTCAAATCAAAGGAGTTTGATAGAGGTTTGTCCCATCAACTTACCATGTTTGGAGGCTTTTAGATAGTCACACACGTTTTCAGTTTTGTTAGATATTTTTATATTGTTAGTATTTTTTCCTTCACCATGTGTTATTAGATTATTAGTTTCATCTTCTGCCTAGTATTTTGTTATTTTCTTCAGTGTTCATATCAGGTACCAACCATCGGTTAACTTAGGGTCACTTATGGCTATAGGCACTATGTTATCGCTAGGGACTAGTCTCAGGTCGTGATAGTTTTTTATTACAACATGCTATTATGACATGATTCAAGAGATATGGTGCTGGAACCTCTATGCTAAGTACTTTGTTCTTCCCTAGTAATTCATACAAAACGATAATTTTTCTCCATCATATCTTATCAATGCATGATAGTTTTGTTGCCTTAGAACACATACATTATCTTGATCCTTTAATAAAATTATCCATTAGAGTTTGAACTATTTAACATAGTGAAATTGAACATCATTTTCTATAGCAAACTTTAATTTGGTTATTTTCTTCAAGGTTCACCATGTTTAGGAAGCAAAAAAAGGTTCGAAAATTTTATGAAATTATAATTTAAAGAATTGATTACTTATCCATAAATAAATTTTTGTATGAGTGTGTTGTCTGTCATCTATATTTGGATTTCAGCAGCACTAATGGTCTTTAATACATATCTATTAGGTTTTACATATTTTTCCAACTCTTCAAGAAGAAAAGTGGAAACACATCCAATGGTGTGGCCTAGTGATAAATAAAAAGTGTTGAGAACCTCAGGTCTCAGGTGATTCTTCCCATCTATCCTAACCTTGGTGGATAGATTTACCGGGTATATTTTGTCGGTGGGAGGTAGAAGGTATCCCCATGGATTTAGTCAAGGAAGGCAAAAATTATCCCAAACACCATGATTATCAAAGAAGTAGAAAAGTGCAATCTAATGACATTAACTACTTGGAATATTGTCTTTTTATTTACTTTTTGTAGAATCACACTTCATATGCTATGTTGGCCTCTTGAAGGTTTTCTTGGATAATGCTAACATATATGATTTCTTAAAGGTTCATGACATAAAAACTCAAGCTCATGTGATTGATGATCTATTTTCATTTACACTTGTTCTTCTGAAATTTATTTTTGTTGTCATCCTGGGTATGTATGAGCCCTCTAAGTTTCATTTAGTAAATACTAGCCAACAAGCATCATAGTATTTTCATTTGAAATGCAGCTATTAAATATTATCTATGGACGTATGTAGCTTTAGAGTTTGCCCTTGTTGATATCACTCTTCATGTTTTCTACTCTCTTGTAAGATGTTAGACGGGCTCCTGACTTGCAATTTCTTCACTCTGTTCTTCAGGCGGGCTCCTGAATTGCTATGTTTCCATTGTTGACTTTCAATTTATTCCTTTAGTTGCTTACCTTTCAACTGGCTTGTTGCTTGAGTTTCCATGTATTCTCCCTGTTCTTCAGGCGGGCACCTAAAATTACATCAAAACTAAAAAGAAAATTATCCCAAACAAAGATTATTATAAAGAGATTTGATTTGCCAGAAAGGTGAAGTCCAAAAACAAGAATTAAATTTTGCCCCAGTTTACCAGCAGAAGACTTTTGGGAAAGTCACATCATACCTACTTGCATGTTGCAATGATAAATCAAGACTCTGACCAAGAAATGCATCTCTTGAGAGTAAATTTGAATGACCAAGACTAGGAAGTGCGTCTCCTACGAATTAAAGTAAGGAATTATGACTAGAAAGTGCATATTTTTGAGATAGAAGTTTAAATTAAAAAGTATGCCACCTGACAAATGAAAACTAGCAAGGAAGTACGTCTCCTAAGGATTAAGTGCAATAACTCGACTAGAAAGTGCATTTTCTAGAAATCAAGCGGACTGACTCAACTAGGAAGTTCATCTACTAGGAATCAAGGGGGCTGACTCAACTAGGAAGTCCATCTACTAGGAATCAAGAGGACTGACTCTACCAGGAAGTACATCTACTATGAATCAAGAGGACTGACTCAACTAGGAAGTACATCTATTAGGAATCAAAGGGTCTGACTCAACTAGGAAGTACATCTACTAGGAATCAAGGGGCTGACTCAACTAGTAGGTCCATCTACTAGGAAGTAAGACTTAAGTTAGGAAGTGCATTACCTAAAAAGCAAAATTCGAATTACCCAATCAAGGAAGTGCGTCTCTTTACCAATGCCACTTGAATTACTCAAACAAGGAAGTATGTCTCCTTACAAATGTCTCATGAATTACCCAAAAAAGGAAGTACGTATCCTAGGGGTTAACTACTTAACTAGAAGGTACCTTTTCTATAAGTAAAGCCTTAAGTTAGAAAGGGAACCACCTAACGAGTGAAACTTAAATATCCACCAAGGAAGTGTGTCTCCTAAGGGTCAAGTAGAATGATTCAACTAGAAAGTGCGACTTCTAGGTGTGAAGATTCAATTTAGGAAGTGCATGACCTAATAACATGAAAAATGACATACCCTGACTAGGAAGTGCATATCCTAGTGGTTAAATGGAATGACCCGACTAGAAAATGCATCTTCTGGGAGTGAAGGTTCAATGTAGGAAGTGCATCACCTAATAAATGAACCTGAATTACTCAGATATTTACCATGGTTTTGGTCACCAAACTTGTGCATCAATATTACCTCTTGCATTTGTTGAAGAAATTATGGCCTTTGTTGTTTAGGCTTAGAAATCCTTGATTTGAGGGTAACCTGTTCCTATTTCATACAAAGAAAACTTGTTAGTTTAAAACATGGTGGCTGGTTTGTGGCTTAGCTTTCATGGAAATCGCTTGATCCCTCTTCACATTTAACCTTGCTTCCAACCATTAACATAGGTCGGTGACTTACTGCATCATTGACCAAAACTCAGATTATTAAGAGTGACTCTGAAACAAACACAATATCTCTTCTTTTCCATGATCCTCAGATAAACTCTTTGAACCTTGGTATTTTCATGAATTCCTAGATTTTTTGGTTGACAAAATTTGTATGTCTTATTTCGGCTAACAATCATGTCTCTTTTATATGCTGGCTTTTGTCTTGCTTTGTGCAATTGGAGAAACTGGTAGTAGTTTTGAAATCTTTTCTCACATGTTTTGACAAGGACATAACCCAAAGACGAGAAAAATGACAGTGATTTTTATTTGGACAACTAACCCAAGAAAAATCAAAATGTAAAGAAGAAAGAAAAGACAATAAATGTCCCCATTTGAAACAAAGAAATGAAAAATTTATCTAAAAATTACAGTCAACTCTAATGATTATGCCATGCATTTTGGATTAATCTACCTGATCTTTCCATCCACATTTTCTACCAGTTTTTGTTGGGTTAATGGCCTTGAAACTGAGTTGTTTCCTTGGGCCAATTACATTCAGAGACCTCATTCGGATAGTGGCACCTTGAAGGGTTTTCGCCAACAAACCTCTCTTATTTTTCTCTCAGCTCACCATCATCTTATGGTGCCCGTAAGGGTTTTAACCAAGAAGAATTTAATATTTTTATTTCTCTCAACTTACCATCACCTTACGATGCCCGTGAGGTGTTCACCAATAAGACTCTGTCATTTTTATTTCTCTCTTAATTCCTTGTGCTGAGGAAGACAAGTAGTTCCCAAATACATCATCATATCCCTTGCATGCTTTTCCTTAACATCCACAAAGATTGATCTGAAGGTCTTTCTTTCGTTGTAACTTGTGTTTTGGATAGGGTTAGAAAGAAAGGATGGTATGAGGCCCAAACGACACTTGAAGTGGTTTAGGACCTACAACTTTTGGAATCGACTCAAACAATGAGGATTAACTCATGCCCCAGTTTCTTTTGAATGTGTAATTCTAAATTGTTTATTTGGTTGGACCGAGCCCAGAATAGGGCAACCTACGTATCTCACCCCGAAAGAGGAGAATCAGGTCACGCGTAGTTCTAGCAGATTACTCTTTTGCTTGACTCTGATTTCATTTTTTTCTTTTGTTGCCTCTTTTCTCTTTGGGATTTTTCTAAATTTTTCTTGACACTCTCTTTTCTTTCATCTTCTTTTTTTTGGACGTATTTTTCTTTTTCTTTTTTTTTGAAATTTTTTCGACTCTATTGTTTTGTTTGACACCTTTGTTTTTAGCTTTGTTGACTCTATCTTGATTCCAAAAAAGAGGTATGAAAGAATATAAAACTAAGGCTTAAATGGGGTAAACAAAAAATGACACAATGTTTGGATAACAGAATGAAATGCCTTCGTCATATCAATCCTAAAAAATGCAAGCACATATCATGCAATATGAAATGAAAAATAAAGATCATTTGCGACACTTTAACAATACTAACTTTAACTGACTATGTGTGTCACTCCTTCTTTTGTACTTGTCCAGCCAAGAACTCCATCTTTGTTGTGCATGACTCACATTGAATTTCTCCTGCCTTCGTAGTGCTGATTTTCTTTCTGTTCCTTTTGATGTAGGATCACACATCCACTATTTGACCTAATTGAGACATGTTTTTCAATTGATGACCAAGTTATTCTTGCGATTCTCAAAATAATTGCCTTAATTTTAAATAAGGCTTCAACATGGTCACCGAATGTCTCAGCACTCTACCTATTTTCTCGGATGTTTTCTTTTTCTAACTTTAACCCTCTGCTTCAATGTTCATGCCTAAACTGGATTTTAAGATCTGATAGAAAAATTCTTCTAGCATGTCATATCATTAGAATCATTATTAAATATACAATGTAAAGAAAACAAACAAACCACACCTATTTAAAACAAAAAGGAAAAAGGAACACTCCATTTAATTAAAATGAAACATAGAAGGGTTTGAACATAAAAGACAAAATGGACAAAAGAAGATAGATCCCGAACTACAACCCTAAAATAATTTGGAAAATAGAAAATAAAGCAAAATAAACTACCAGACCTCTTCCTAGTAGGGAGAGAGGTAACTTCTCAATTGCTTGGGCTGACATCTTAGCCACTGGTTTGCATATCATCATCCTTAGAGCTTTCCTCACTGTCAATGTTCTGCACCATAATCAATTTGTCTCAAATCATCTTTTTTATTTCTCTTTACAAAGAACGACAATCTTCAATACTGTGACCCTGAACATGAGAATGATATGCACATTGTACATTAGGATGCAAACTTCTTGAATACGGGTTAGGAGTATACCCTAGTAGAGGAGTGATCATGCCCCGCTGTACTAATCTCTGGAATAAACTGGCATACGACTCTCCGATTGATGTGAAACTATCCCTCGATGTCTGCCTTATTTCATTGTTTGGCTTAAACGAAAATCTGGCCTAGAAGGGCTTTGGTATGTTTGTGGAGTTTGAGGATGTCTATGAGGAGTTAGTGCACGCCATTGAGGGTAAAAATATGTTTAAATATATGGTTGTGCATGTACACTGGATATGGGGGTGGGGGAATGGAGTATAGTGGATTTTGGGAGTGATTATGTGGGGCTTGCACATAAACTTGAGCTTGAGCCTGAGAGTGACGATGATGTGGTCTTCTTGACCGATCCCGCTGTCCAACTACAATAGCAGATGCATATTCCTCATGCTTTTTCTCCCTAACACTTCCTGAACCCCTTTGAATTACTTGAGTAGTCGTTTACAATGTTGTAAAACTCACAATGCGACCAGTCTTAATTCTCTCTTCTATCATCTCCCCCATTTTAAGGACCTCGATGAACGACTTGCTTAATACAGGTAACAAGTGTTGATAATATATTTCGTCCTGCACATGAATAAACACCTCCACTATTTTACATTCTATCATTGGCGGTTTCACCTTAGAATCTTGTTCACGCCATCTGATCGCATACTCCCTGAATCTTTTGGTGTTTTTTTTCTTCATATTAGTCAAGGATTTCTCATCAGGAATAAATTCCAGATTGTATTGAAATTGTTGCACGAATTCATTAGCTAGGTCATCCCAACTAATACTCTTGTTGATGTCTTGGTCATCAAACCATTTCAAAGAAAGTCCTGAAAGACTTTCCCCGAAATAATCCATGAGTAGTTCTTCCATCCCTCCAACGCCCCTTAATTGGTTACAATAATGTCTCAAATGAGCCACTGGGTCCCCATATCCATCATATTTTTCAAACTTCGGCATTTTAAAGCCTGGAGGAAGGTTGACACCTTGAAACATGCATAAGTCCTTATATGAGACACTTTTGTAACCCCCAAATCCTTGCAAGTTCTTCATAGCCAGTTCCAAACTTCTCAATTTTTTGGTTATTTCCTCTTGTTCTTCTCTCATAATAGGCTTCTCAGTGTTAGGAGAAAATTCAGGCTTGTGAGTGTCACTGTAAAGACCAGTCAAATTGAAGGTAGGCTCAGAAGCGTAATGCTGATCACCGGTAATATTCAATGCAGGATCTCTTGTAGAGTGGGGAGTCATAATTGGTGGATAAACCTCAAAAGTAGGCGCTTCGGGTGGAGGTGGTGCTGCGAAAAGATGAACAGTAGGTAGAGCCGAAAATATGGTAGCTTTGTGTTGATGAGTGAGGAAATGAATATTGGAAGTGTTTGGATAGTGTTTCCCCGGAGTAGATCCTGACGCATGTTGTAGTGTGTCAACGATAATAGGAAACTGTGCATGTGAAACTGGAGGCAAGCTAGAAAGATATTCCAGATTATCAGTGGGAAATGGAGAAGGCGGCAACCCATTATCCCAAGATCGGTGCATTTCTATCATTTGCTTCCTTAATTGCCAAATCTCTTCATTAGCTTCTAAATTTTCATTCCCCAAACTCCCATCTGATTAGTGACCACAACCTCGGTATTTCTATTGGCCATAGTTTTCTCTTCGACTTGGTGTAATGTGAAGGGAAGGCCAAAATGTCATAAACCAACCATCTTAAACTAACTAAACAAGAGATAGCAAATGTGTTAGAGTTCAACACTTTTTCAAAACTCTTTTTCTTTCTTTTTTTGAAAAGGTCACCGAACCCAAGAAGGACTCCTACATATCTCACCCTCAAAAGGGGAGAATCAGGTTTGCGTAGTTCGTGAAGTCTTGCCAAAATGGCCAATTAAAATATTTTTCCCTTCTTATTCTTTTACTTGTATCTTTAAGAAGAAAAGAAAAATAACAATCTATCTAAAGAATTGATGAAAATCTTTTTGCATTTTTTCATCTTTAACATCCTATACAAAATGAGGATCTATGATTACCAAAGAAAATTTTTTTGGGTTTTCAATTTTGCATATCATACGAAAATGAAACTTGAACCTATTAAAAGAAAATCTTTTTGTAGTTTTGTTTTTAAGATGTCTATGAAACACCAACTCGAAAAGTAGAGTGAAATTTTATATTTTTTTTAGATTCTACACAAAATGATACCTATGATTACCAAAGATAAATCTTTTTGGATTTTCAATTTTAATTTCATACGAAAAGGAAACTTGAAACCATTAAAGAAAAATCTTTTTGTAGTCTTCTTTTATAGATGTATATGAAGCATGTACTCTAAGTAAAGAGTGAAGAAAATCTTTTTGGATTTTTTAAATAAGATCCCCGAACCCATAATAGGCTGCCTACGTATCTCACTCCCGAGAGAGGAGAATCAGGGGTGCGTAGTTCGTCCAGATTGGACAACTAATGATTAAATAACCAACTGAACCCTAACTTGAGAGACACGACTACAATGATGAAAAATAATTTTTTTTTCAATTTGACACCTCACATAAAACTGACACCAACTATGAAAGAAAAATCATTTTTGGTATTTTCTCTATATGAAATGCACAAAACTTCTACCATCTTTTTTGAAATTTTTTTCTTTATAAGAAGCTCCAATTAAAAAGAAAAAAAAACTTTTTGAAATTTTCTAATTATGAATGCATGGTAAAGAACGAAAGGAAAATCTTTTTGATGTTTTTGAGAAAAATAAGTGTGAAAGGTAAAAAAATCTTTTTGAATTTTTGGATTATGAAAATCAAAAGCCATAAAGAACTCTAAAAACTATGAAACTATTTTTTTTTCATTGCCTACACACTTTACTACTAACACATGCTTTTGCCAGAATCAGTCAGTCAAATGAGAACATTACCCTAAAAATGCAACATTTAGCACGCAGGGATACTTTGAAGGCGAGTCTCCTACAAAGGATCAAGTGGGTCCCGCTAGGTCTCCATATGATGCAGATAATTATGACCTAAAGGTTGACCTACGTTGGGGTTTACTAACAAGGTCATTCGGGGGAGCATATGGTCGATAGTGGCTGCTTTTATTTCCACCTACTCCATACATCCAACGGCTCCCCCCCCTAAAATAAAGGTGAGTCAACTAGAGTTCGTCTGCACGACATTCACTCTGGGACTTGTTGCAGAAAAAATAACTCGGGTTATGCACATGATGCCAGATATAAAGCGGTAACACATAAGATAAAAACTGTAAACAAAGAGCACGTAAACACTCAACAACGATAAACAATAACACAAAACAACACAAACAAAAAGTCTATACACACTATAGTGCCAAACTAAGCCGATGCAACTACAAAATAAGCTCGAATTGTAAAAAAAGTCCCCAGTAGAGTCGCTAGAGCTGTCACACCCCTTTTACAACCAAAAAAAAAGATTGATTTTACTATTCAAAAGTGTTTTTTACTATAAAAGTGACAAAAGATGAAAATTATTTCGAAAAGGATTCATTAGTTTCAAAACTCAGAGTTTCCACTTGGCATAAATCAGGTGTGCCAAGTAATCTGCGGATATTCTTTTTTAAAATGGTTTTGACTCTATAAAACTGATCCGCGAACAGAGATTCCGGCTAAGGAATTCTGTTGACTGAAGGGAAGGTCTTAGGCACCCATCAATCCCGTGGTTCGACCACGGTCGGTTGTAGAGTGTATCGGCTAATTTGATATTACAAATGTATAAAAAACATAAAAACATATAGAACAATCAATCAAAATACACAAAGACAAAACAGTCAAAAGTTTTTGTATTTAGTCCAATTATACAGTCCCGAAAAAATGAAAAGTGCGGAAAAGTAAATCTACTTTATCCTAATCCTAAACTTTGCTCCATTGTTTGACTCTTGACATTTAGGGCCTTGACCGCGCTCCATCTTCAAATACAAGCCACTTCAGGGAATTCCCCGGTGAATAAGTACAATTCCTTCGGGGAATTCCCCGGCAAATGAATACAATTGATCCAAAAGTGATAAAACCCAAGCCATTCAACACGCATTTCAAGAATTTAATAATTCAACGAGGAAACACTTTTCCCTAAATCATTACCTACCCATACCTACTTTTTTCTATTCATTTGATGGCCTAATCATGATTCTATCCAATTCAACAATTTCAGTATAATCGATGATCCAAAATTAATACTAATTCACTAATCGCGTTTAACCCCTTTCGAAATTTCTTTTAACACATGGATTTTAGCATGAAAAGTTATCAAGCCATATCAACATCGATTTCATATCAACGACTAGCTATCCAAATAAACAATACCAAGTATCAACAAAATACTCAATCAATCATCATCAAACACATAATGATAATAAAAGAGTAGAGTCAAGAATTGGACCTCAAAATCTTTCAGTTGATTTAAGAAGAAAGATGAGAGCCGCTTCGAGAACCTCAATGAACCTCAAAATCTCGACTATGAACCAATTCTAGCACAAAAATCCCTCAAAATTCAATTTGAAGAGAGAACCCATGAAGGACAGTGAACAAACTTTACTTGGTACCAAGAATGAAGACTTAAAATAGGCCACGATGAACACACCGAGATAAACAAAACTAAAATCCAAATACAGTACCAATATTAAATTGTTTTAGGATTGATTTGGAACAAAATGCTAATGGCGTTTCTGTTATTCACTTGTTTTTTGTGGTATCACTTGAAGATCAGAAAGACACAATGAGATATGTTGGTGTTGTCAGAATGGGGCAGGTTAATTTGAAATAACGAACACTGATTTCGGCGAGATTCTCATCGGAAAACTCGAGAATTGAACTCCTTCTCTCTCTTATCATCTCTCCCTCTTGATTCTCACTCCTTCTCTCTCTCTCTCTTCTATTTCTAATCAAGTCCCCTTCGTTTCCCATTCTGTCTTAGTTTCCCAATGACCATCGACCCTCACTCATACCGAAAAACATGATCTCTATTCAATGGTGGGTGTATGAGTGAGGTGTATATTCTATATTATCTATTGAATTCCAGAAAGGGAAGGTGTTTGTGAGAAGAAGAAAGGAAAATCAAGTTCCCCTATTTCAATGGTGTGTGTATTGTGGTGAATCGAAGAGAAGAAGATGACGGGGGTGTTGTTTTTTCGTCTCCTCAGGATTACTGAAAAAAAATGGAAGGCTCATATGTATGTTTTTTTTCATCTGGTATAGGCGTGAATCCTCCCCCAGAAGAAGATGACCCTTTTTTTTGCTCTCTTTTATTCCTTGTGGGCCCTCCTCCAAAAATGAAATTCTATTTTTTTCCTTCCCTTTACGTGGGCCCCCATATGTATAAAATGTGTGTGCCCTCTTTAAAAATGGAAAGAAAAAAATATGGGGTCCCCCTCCTATTTATTTTTGTTATGCATCCATCCCTTTTTATTCTTGTTCCAGGGAACTAAAAAATGGGAAAATGTATAAGGGTCTGGAGTCACGTAGGTGGGGGTGGGGTAAGGTAGGGGTAGGGGTGGTTAGATGGGGTAGGGTTTAGGTGTCCACCTCTAATTAGGGAGGTGGTTAATTTGTTACCCAAGAGAATAATTGAGGATTATGATTATTAGTGGGTTTGATATTTTTGTATTTTTATGGGATATAATCATACAGATGAGGGCACGCAGTAAGACGAAGGTAAAAAAATGGTAAAAGTACTATCGGGGAGAGACGAAATTAGGTGTCTACAATGATTTGTGAAATATGATGATTTCACCTATTACTTAAGTTGTGCATGTAAGGTGCTTGATAAAATGCCTAGGAGGATAGAAATTAAGCACTATAACTTTATTGTGATACAAAATGACTTCCATGTTATTCTTATGTATTGAAATTGTTGTTGGATTGCTCATGAGTTAGCCTTATGAAATTATGCTATTTATATATGCTATCTTATCACGTATCAAGCTATGATAATCAAATGCCCATGAAATGTCTTTAATTATTGTATTAAGAACTTTTGATGTTAGTCATGTATTCAAGAATGTCATGCCTTGTCAGTTTTATTCCATCCAGTCCTGGGAGTACTTGTACCCAAAAAATATAGTTGTGTGCCTAGAATCAATGTCATGTTTCAAGATACTCTAAGTCAAGACAGGTTCAGTACAATTCAATCAATCCTATGACTCAATAAAAACTCAGTAATATTAGTAATCTCAATCAGTTATCTGATCTCAGTAATATTTCGCCAGTCATTGGAATTCAGCTAATTCAGCTAATTCAATTCAGTTTAGTAATCCATGTTCAGTGTCTATTCAAATGGCAGAAGGAATTAGCACTGAGTGAACCCAAGGATAGGAACACATACTATCAGATGAGGGTGTGATTCTTAGAAGTCATACTTGCGTTCCTGAACTATGTAGCAAGCATAGGATGAGATATCAACACTATTAGATGAGGGTTGATGAGGTGGATAAACACTATCCGGTGAGGGTCCCACCATGTTTTCTTATGGGACACTATCTGATGAGGTTCACCCACAGCTTGTCCATGTCGATGGTACAGTATTGACACCCTTTCAATTGGGGTTACAGATTGGACCCCAACTCAACTATAATGAGTTATTTGGGACATATCGGTTAGATAACTACATCCCACAGTTACATTTATAGAATCAGGACTGTCAAATACAGTCATTCAGTCTCAGTAATAGAACTCAGATAGTTCTTCATATTTTAGGAATGTTAAATACAATCAACATAAAAATAGTACGAAACTCAGCTAGTACCATAAAAACCTAGACTGTCAGATACAGTCGCTCAGTATCAATTATTTCAGTTATACAGTTATTAGTATCTTATGTTATCAGTACTCAGACTCAGTAATCATGTTATCATGAACTCAATTAATAGTATATTAATTATACAAACTTTATGTTATCAGTATTCAGTTTCAGGGTTGTCCGATACAGTCAACTAGACCAGTTCTTCATAATCGAAACTATCAGAAATAGTCTCTTCTTTATCAGTAAAATAACATCAGTCTCTGAGTATTCAGTAGACTCAGTTATTGTTAGACCCTACAAAATTCTCTTGTAGTCTGAGCCTTAGAGCGTGTTGAGTAAAGTGTTAATCCGCCCTAAAAGGTTAAGAAATTTCTTCCTAAGTGATAGTTATTTTGAACCATGTAGAATTTTCCAAATATTGAGCATTGAATAATATTTCCATCGATACCAATTTAGTCAAAATATGGCATCAGACGAGGAAGTTATGGCCGTTTTACTGAAAGCAGTCGAAACCACCCAGGTGCGACCGCCGGGTTGACGGACCATCGATATTGTGATGGACCGTCACCCAGACCGTTATAACCAAGGTAGTGACTATTCCAAGTAAGACGGAAAGGATGACAGACCCTTAAGACTGCTACAGACTATCGCTAGGACCGTCGTCGCTGAGGCAATGTGGCCTCATCCTGGCCAATATATGACGGACGATCCGACGGACCGTCGAGTTTGCAATAGACCATCACTGATACCGTCACATCGAGGCAGTGTATTCCTTTTCTGACCAACGTGCGACAGACAATCCAACGGACCATCAGACTAGCGACTAACCATCACTTTAACCATCGCAACCCCCATTTAGTAATTTGAAGACATTTTTAAAAGGGATTTTTGGGCTTTCTCCCAGTCATTTCAACCCCTATTTATATCTTATCAAGGCTCACAACTTTATTTATCATCTTCCACATCAAAAACTAGGGTTTCCTACAAATCAAAACCCTTCTTTCTTCTTCAAAAAATAAATCAATAGAAATCAAGAAATCAAGAATCTCTCCAAGATCCTTCAAGAAAAAGTTTCCCTAAGGTATACATATGTTGATTCTTGGGTCCATTTCATCAAAGAGGCTCAAGAACCCTTTTCTAAATTTCAAAGATCTTATGTTTATGAGTTTTCATGGTTTATGTGAATCCAAATTGGAGTTCATGCTATTATTGAGTTTTAATTCTTGTTTTGTTTATGAGATTTCAAGCTTTGACCATAGTATGTGATATTCATGATAAAACATTTTCAAGTTACTTGTTAAGTGATGTGTTCACGTTAATTAAGCGTAGAAATTGTTGAATAAGCAAACCATGCTCCCCATATCTTTGATAAAATGCTTATGTGAAAGAATTAGAGCCATTATAGATTGTGGACTAGAAATTCCCAATTATGTGCAAAATCATGCATGCCAAGTATTTGTTGAAAAGACTTAGTGAATGAATTGTGATATGATAGCATGAAATTTTCCAATTATGTGTTCTTAGATACATGCTAAGACTTTAATACATGCTGAGTGTTTGATGTAAGACCTTGTTGAATGGAATATGAGCCAATAACATGTCTCCCTATACTATCACATGTTTATGATTTCTAAATACTTGAATAGATGTTTTAGTGATTGTGATGGTGAATGAATGTACATGATCTTGATTATTCAAGAATGGTTATGTTTTACTTTTATGTTATCGAGTCCTGGGGGTATTTTATATATGACAATTTAGCTGCAATCTAGATCCCGTGTCAGTTTTCTCGATAATCTTAGTTAAGACACAATTCTCAGAACTCATTGAGTTATAGAACTCTATACTCTCAGATAGATACAGAACTTAAGAAATCTCAGTAATCTCAGTATCGCTAGTATTCTAGCCTCAGTTCAGTACTCAGCTCAGATCTAGTAGTATTCAAGTGTTTAATTTGGAACTCAGTATCATGCAGTCAGATAACGAGATTCAGTAGTATTCCGTCAGATACGGAACCAAGTGAATTCAACGTAACTATGTATGGTCATTCGAGAAATATGATCAGTAACAAATTCAGCTCAGTTTAAATTCATTTAAGAATTAGTTTAGAATCTTACAGTTGAGAGTATGATCCAGCACCAAGCGAGTGAAGGGATGGTGGCTCCTCTTTATAGAGGCAAAGTCGTTAGGAGAAATCCCTAAACTCCAGAATTGCGTATCCAGCATAGGAGAAGGAGTCACCTATTAGAATAAGGCTTGACTATTATACTACATTAGGATTGACTTTCTGTGAGGGTCACCTGCTAGAGAGGCTTGACCAGAGTATAGGTCTTTACCCGTGGCACAGTATTGACACCCTTCCAGCTGGGGATACTGGTTGGACTCCACCAGTTCAGATTCGAGGCATGTCAGTTAAGTGAGAACTCCCATAGTTACAGTTTCAGTATCTGTTTTCAGATAGAACTCAGAAATTAGGACTATCAGATATAGTCACCTATCTCAGTAAGGAACTCAGATAGTTCCATAGATTCATAGACCACTCACTAGATAGGAAAGGTCTCACATAAAGATACTTAGTATCAGTATTATCAAATCCAGAGATCACTCGTTAGATAGGCTAGATCTCTTTCTCAGATTTAGTTGAGTAATCTTATAATCAGATCCAGAGATCACCAATTAGATAGGCTTGATCGCAGTCTCAGATTCAGTTGAGTAATCTCATAATAAGATCCAGAGATCACTCATTAGATAGGCTTGATCTCAATCACAGATTCAGTTGAGTAATCTTATTATCTGATCCAGTGATCACCCGTTAGATAGGCTTGAACTCAGTCTCAGATTCAGTTGAATATTCTCATTATCAGATTCAGAGATCCTCCGCTAGATAGATTCAATCTCAGATAAAAGCTCTGCTTATCATTGATAGTAGATTCAGGGATCATCCGTTAGAGAGGTTTGATCTTTGATTCAGTCTGCTGAGAGTAGCAACTTCAGAGTCCAGTCAATGATGTGAGTAGATTCAGTTAATCAGTTTTTTCTAACATTAGTTTCTGAGATCACTCACTAGAGAGGACTGATCTCAACTCCAATACTCAGTTATCAATATTAGGAGATTCAGTTATTCAGTATCTCAGTATTAGTAGTGAGTTTAGATAACAGTAAAGCGGTATCCAAGATTCAGTACTTCGAGTCATGATGATTTCAGTTATGATTTGTTTATTTATGCATGTGTTCTCATCCAGTACTCTTATGTTTATTCAGTTAAGTAATTATTCATGCATAATCCCTTGCATTTGGCCATACCTCATCTTCATACTCGGTACATTCCCGTACTTACGCATTTGCGCTATGGTGTTTTATTTGACACCATAGGTTAAGATGAATGAGATCTAGAGTACCCTTAGCAGCTCAGTCCCAGTCAGTAGCAGTAGACGTAGCAATGAATCCTCTTCAGTCGAGGATGATCCTTATTTTATTATCGCATCAAATTTTGTTTATTTTTCAATAGACAGAGTTAGTTGGGAACATGTCCCTTCAACTCCACAGTTCAAACAATTTAGAGGCTTTTCGAACAGATGTCTCAGTATTCATATATTTTGAACCTTATGGCCAGTTTCGACCAGTTTTTTGCATTTATTTCAGTTATTATGCAGTGTACAAGTACATATATTAGTAGAGGGTTATCTTATGGTCCTTTGGGATCATGAGAACCATGTGATGTTCCTGTTCTAGAAAATTAGGTCATTACAGTCATTCAGTATTCCAGTATTAGTCCTCAGATATCAGTAAATCCATGTTATCAAAATTTATGAGTCAGTGTTATCATGAATTCAATTACAGTCTCTTATTCATTCTTGTATTCTCACGTTCATGTTATTCAATCAGTTAGTATTGTTCATGCATATGAACCATTGCATTCAGCCTATCTCACTTGCATACCAATACATTCAATGTACTGACGCATTTGTTCTATGGTGTTTTATACCGTAAGTTTAGAAGCACGAGCTCTCGAGCATCCTTAGTAGATCAGACATTCAGCATCCATACTAGCAGTGAGTTCTCATCATTCGAGGATAGCATGATTATTTTATTACTTTATTATTTCAGTAGTTCGAAGTTAGTTGGGGACATATCCCATCAACTCCATAGTTTTTTAGACAGTTTAGAGGCTTTCAGACTATAACATGTTTTCAGACAGTTTATTTCAGTTTTTTGGTATCTTTATACCCCATTTCAGACATTGTTCAATATTCAGTATTAGTTCAATTTTGAACCTTATGGCCTTACAACTTATATTCCACATATTTACAGTATATTATTAAGTGCTCAGTTACAAATATCAGTCATGGGTTAACTTGTGGTCATTTGGGGTCATAAGCACCGTGTAATATTCTGAGTACCAAATTTGGGGCGTTACACCCAACAAACTATAAAATTTGTCGCACACGCTCGCAAAATATCTTACAAAGTCTGAATAGTCCTTTCTGCTTGACCATCTATCTGAGGGTGAAAAGTTATACTTGGGTGAACTCGGGTACGAAGACCCTTTTAAAATGCTTTCCAGAAATGCAAGGTAAACTGGGTACCTCTATCTAAGACAATGGACAATTGAACACCATGCAATCTGACCAACTCTCTGATGTATAGTTTGGCATTATCCTTAGTTGAATAAGAGGTATGGACTGGAAGGAAGTGAGATAATTTGGTCATCCTATCTATAATGACCTAAATTGAATCATGTTGACGACCAGTACGAGTCAAACCCGTCACAAAATCCATGTTCACTTCTTCCTATTTCCAAGTAGTAATACTGAACTCTTGCATGAAACCACTAGACTTCTGGTGCTCAATCTTAACCTACTAACATATCAAGCACTTATCCATAAACTCTGCAATATCTCTCTTCATCCCACTTCACTAATAGATCTCCCTCAACTTGCGATATATCTTAGTGGCCCCTAGATGAATAGAGTAGAGCGCATCATGCAATTCTGCAAGAATTTGCTGTCTTAAGTCATCAACACCTGGCACACACAGACGGCTCTGACAATGCAGAACACCATCTCCCCCTTGGGAGAACACCTCAACCTTCTGATCTCTGACTGACTTTTTCAACTTTACTAAACTAGGATCTCTATCCTTAAAAAACTAGAGATGATTCTGAACCCACACACTACCTTTGGCTGAATCGACTAAGCGGACACCTAGTTGGGCAAGCTGATGAACATCCTAAACTCTCTTATTATTCTTGTCCTCAACATCAGAAAAACTACCCATAGACAGTCTACTGAGAGAATCATCCACTACATTGGACTTGCGCGGGTGATACAAAATGCTCATATCATAGTCTTTTAACAACTCCAACCACCTTTTCTGATTGAGCTTTAGTTTTTTCTGAGAAAATATATAATGAAGTATTTTGTGATCAATGAACATATCTACATGCACCCCATACAATTAGTGCCACCAAATCTTTTAGGCAAACACTACTGCTGCTATCTCGAGATCATGAGTTTGATAATTCTTCTCATGGGGTTTAAGATATCTACAAGCGTAGGATATGGCGTTACCATGCTGCATGAGATACAACCCAAACCTACTATGGATGAATCACAGTATACCACAAACCCATTTGAACCATCTGGGTGAGTCAAAACTGGAGCTGAGGTGAGTCGAGTCTTTAAATCCTAAAAACATTTCTCGCATGAATCTGACCACTGAAATTTGACTTTCTTCTAAATCAATATAGACATAGGAGATGAAATAGATGAAAATACTTCAACAAACCATCTATAATAGCCAGCGAAACCCAAGAAACTCCTAATATCTGATGGAGAGATGGGTCTGGGATAGTTTCTCACTGTTTTTTTCTTTTGGGGATACACCCTGTTGCTATCACCGGAAACGATATGGCCAAGAAATACTATTTACCTCAGCCAAAATTCGCACTTAATAAATTTGGCAAATAATTGATGATTTTTTACTATCTGCAATACTATTCTAAAATGGTCTGCATGATCATTGATGATAGGCGTATTTACCCATCATTTTAGCTAAGTTTTGAGGACAAAATATATAATTCATGCACTTTTAGTCCTTTTTCCTGTAAGTGAGCTAACAAACGTGATTAGCAAGTTTTCAGGTGTAAATGATGCAGATTTCAGCATATTATGGATAACTTGATGCCCAAGGAAGCTTCACGAAAGAAGGAAAGCAGAGTTTGGACGCCTATGGACTGAAAGTGATGCATGGATAACTTATCCCGGGCAAAAACAGCATTTCTAAAGACTTTGGGGATCAACAGTAACTTATTAGGATTAGGATAATGATGCAGTAACCTAGTAGGACTAGGATAAGTAATGCAGTAGCTTATTAGGAATAGGATATGGGTGTTATAAATACCCTATTTTGTTAGAGATTATAGGCATTCTACTTCTAGTTCCGAATCATTCTAATTCTTCCATCAATTCGAATTCTCATACTTTTACTTTTTATTCAATTAATTCTTATTACTTTCTCTTCATCTATTCGATCTTAAGTTATACAACAAGAGAAACGTTATTCTCAAAGGACTTCACGCCACAAGACCCATACTACACGTGAGATCCTATTTTGATATAATGATAATGTCTATTGTGATTTCCATCGCACTCATGAATAGCTAAATTTCTCTGTTAGGGTTATGGAATCCCTATGAGATACTATCTATTGCTATGAGTTTGTGAGTTTGTGACTCGTATGATGCTTATATCATTATTCTCTTCATCTTAATGCAAATTCTTGTGGTTGCAAACGCATAGAATACGCCAGTATAGCATTAACTTATTCGAAAGAAAAGTTATATGTCTGGAAAAGAGATAATGTCAAGGTAATAGGGCACCAACCCCTGTTAAAAAGTTAGTGTCGTAACTGGATTAACCTCTTGGAGAGTTCGTACCGTTAGACATGCTTTAAGCTCGAAAGAGTTAATGTGAAACAATCCTTGATGGTCGAAAGACGCCTGGATTTACCATAGAATACAACTCTCTATAAGCACATGCATGTCTGAATTCCGCATAACTCATAGCCAATAGAGACGTATAACTCATAAGGTGGACATAACCCCAACTCTCAATTCTCATTGGTTAAACATCTTACTAAACATTCTTTCTTTTTACTTTGCTATTTTCCGTTTTCACTTGGTTACATTATTGCAAGTTACAAAATCCCCCCTTTTACGAGACTTGCACCAAAAGTCTAATAATGTTTGCTTACTTAGTGACCAAGTATTCTCTGTGGGATCAATACCCAACCCAGTTGGGTTATATATTTGACAACGACCACTTACACTCTTATGAGAGTTCTAGTTTGAGCGTTATCAAAAATTGGCGCCGCTGCCGGGGAATACGATTGTCAACTAAGTTTGTGATAGTTACTAGACCCTTTGGTCAATGATTCTCGTACTTTACTTTTAGTTGTTGTTTTTGTTTTCTGCAGGTTTTGTTCAGTGCATGCCAAATACTCGAAGTTCTGGTCAACCATTATTACCCATAAACCCTGAACCGCAACTTATTGGCAGAATGGATGCACAACGTGACATTGACAGAGGGGCGGCTCAACACGAGCAGGCTAGACTAGCTGCACTGGAAGCTGCTCAAGTACATCAACAGAATATTGATAACCCAGTACGAACAACAAATCTTGATGATGAGGACCTGGGTGATGATGAGTTACTGAATCCACAGCGTGCAGATGAAGTAGCAGCACCTATGCATAGGAGAGATCGTCAAGCTAGAATGAGACCTGACCGCCGAGCTGTGCAGGCTCCTTTTGATGATGATGATGATGATCTGGATGGAGCTGGTGCTACAGGAGCTATTATTCCTCCACCCTTGGCACCTGGAGCAAAGTTCAATATCACTAGCACCATGATTCAGCTATTGCAGCTCAAAGGTTTATTTGGTGGACTCGCAGGTGATGATACAAATATGCACCTGATCAACTTCATCTCTACATGCAAGTCATTCAACAATCCAGGCGTTGGACAGAATGCAATTCGGATGCGCTTATTTCCATTGTCTCTATCTGGGGAGGCAACTCTATGGTTGAATGGGGTGACTTCTGATTCTATTACTAATTGGAGGCAACTGAAAGACGCTTTCCTAGAAAGATTCTTTACGCCATCTAAGAGAGCACAGTTGAGAGATGAGATCAGCAACTTCCGACATCTTCCAACTGAAGCTCTCCACGAAACATGGGACAGGTTCAAAAAGAAGCTTATGCGGTGCCCAAATCATCATATGACCAATGTCCACTTGATGGAGATATTATACAGGGCTTTGAAATCAGTGACTAAGCCAGTGGTTGATAATGCTGCAGGTGGGTCATTCATGGACCTTACTTTTATTGAGGCAAGTGATATGCTAGATCGTATGACAAAGCAGAGTAGAGCTTGGCATACCAGGGATTCTGAGGTAGTAAACTCTACCATATCTGTTGGCATGACGGCAGAGCAAAGGCGTAGACAAGAGGAACGCGATCAATATATGGCGCACATGAAAACGCAGATGGATCTTCTCACCAAGCACTTATTATCAGGAAAGACCAAAAAGGTTAAGGCCGTTGTATCACAGGGAAGAGATGAATCCGACTATGAGGAAGAAGCAAACTACTTGAATAATCAGGGGGGTTTCTGAGGCAATGCCCAAGGAAACTAAGGTCGGAACTACTATAAGAAATCTGGAAACAAGGACCAAGGTAGTTGGAAGAACAAGAATGACAATAGTGGTTTATATGTTCCCCCAGGAAGACGTGACACCACTGCATCTGGGTCGGGAAATATGGAAGAGATGATGGCTAAACTGTTGAAAGGAGTGGAAACAACTAGCGCAGGAGTAACAGAGGTAATAAATGATTTGTCCTCAATGAAGCAATTGGTTGACTCACATTCCACTTCAATAAAACAAATAGAGCAGCAATTGAGCCAACTTTCAGCAGCATTCAATCAAAGAAAGGCAGACACTCTACCCAGTGACACTGTGCAAAATCCAAGGAACGACAGATCATACATGGCTATTACTACCAGGAGTGGTAAGGTGCTGGAAAATTCATCCCAAAGCAAACAAGTGACCGAAAATAAGGAAGATGATGACGCCATAGAAGATGACCAAGACATTCATGACGTCACGCCTCAACATCCACAGTCTGAAAATATCACTGAACCAAAACAAGATAAAAATAAAGTGGTGGATAAATCTATTCCCCTTCCACCACCACCTTTCCCTCAAAGATTAAAGAACAAGGCGGATGATACAAGGTTCAAAAAATTCATGACTATGTGAAAAAAACTGACCATTAATGTGTCGTTGGTGGAAGCACTTGAACAAATGCCTGGGTATGCAAAATTCATGAAGGACCTTTTGAAAAAGAAGCGGGTAGCAAGCTATGAGTTGACAGATACTGTTCATCATTGCAGCGTAATTGCCACCCGATCACTAGTTCAGAAGAAGGCCGACCCCGGTGCTTTCACTATTCCTTGCACTGTTGGATCTTTGAATTTTGCCAAGGCATTATGTGATTTAGGAGCCAGCATCAATTTGATGTCATTATCTATTTACAAAAAGTTGTGGTTGGGTGATCCTACTCCAACCAACATGAGGCTCGTAATGGCGGATAGGTTGGTAAAATGACCTGTTGGTATTCTATGTGATGTATTGGTGAAGGTTTCTTCATTCATCTTTCCAGCAGACTTTGTTATTTTGGATTGTGAGGCAGACTCAGAAGTTCCCATAATCTTGGGACGCCCTTTCCTTGCAACAGGAAGTGTGCTTATTGATTTAAGAGCTAATGAGCTTTTATTCCGAATAAATGACGAAGTAGTTCGCTTTGATGTGTGCAAATCAATGAAGCACCCCAAAGATCTGAACGTATTCTAGGTAGTTGATGTTTATGTAGATGATGAAAAAGAATTATCTGAAGAGGAGCAGATTATTGACGACCCATTGACGGTTGTGCTCATGAATTTTGAGCACAAGGATGCTGAAAACTATGAAGAAACTATTGGTGCTCTAAAAGGATTTGGGTCATATCCTCATGCTCCCAAGAAGCTAGACCTTGATCTTAAAAATCGACCCACACCACCAGCTAAACCATCTATTGAAGAGCCACCCACGTTAGAGTTGAAGGAGTTGCGTAATCATTTAAAGTATGCATTCTTAGGAAACGGAAGCACACTCCCAGTCATTGTGGCAGCAGATTTGGGTGAGCAGCAAGTAGCAGCTCTCATCGCAATTTTACGAAAGTATATAAGAGCCATTGGTTGGACCATCACTGACATCATTGGTATTCCACCTAGGATTTGTACACACAAGATTCAACTTGAAGAAAATTGCACACCCACTATTGAGTATCAAAGACGTCTCAATCCACCTATGCAAGAAGTGGTGAAGAAAGAAATTATTAAGTGGTTAGATGCAGGGGTTGTGTATCCAATATCTGGCAGTACATGGGTGAGCCCGGTACAATGTGTTCCCAAGAAAGGAGGCATGACGGTAGTTGCGAATGAAAAGAATGAGCTTATTCCACCCAGACCTGTTACAGGATGGAGAGTATGCATGGACTACCGAAAGCTAAATTCATGGACGCTTAAGGACCACTTCCCAATGCCATTCATGGACCAAATGCTCGATCGATAAGCGGGGAAAGGATGGTTCTGTTTCTTAGATGGTTATTCCAGCTATAATCAGATTTGTATTGCCCCCGAAGACCAAGAGAAGACAACGTTCACATGCCCATATGGTACGTTTGCCTTCAAACGCATGCCATTCGGGCTATGTAACGCACCAGCCACTTTTCAGCGTTGTATGATGTCCATTTTTTCTGATATGGTTGAAGACACCTTGGATGTGTTCATGGAAGATTTTTCAGTTGTGGGTGAGTCATTTGAATCATGCTTGGCAAACCTAAGTATGGCATTAAAAAGATGTGTTGAATTCAACCTAGTGCTGAACTGGGAGAAGTGCCACTTTATGGTTAAAGAAGGTATTGTTCTTGGGCATAAAATCTCCGAAAAAGGAATTGAGGTTGATCGAGCTAAAATTGAAGTTATCGATAATCTACCACCCCCAATTTCAGTAAAGGGAGTTCGTAGTTTCCTCGGTCACGCAGGTTTCTATCGGCGGTTTATCAAAGACTTCTCCAAATTTGCTTGTCCATTATGCAAACTTTTGGAGAAAGATGCAAGGTTTGACTTCAATGAAGACTGTTTGAGGGCATTCGAATGCCTCAAAGGGAAGCTAATTGAAGTTCCTATCATTGTAGCACCAGATTAGTCTCTACCGTTTGAAGTCATGTGTGATGCTAGCGAGGTAGCTTAGGGTTCTATACTTGGCCAGAGAAGGGAAAAGTTATTCCACCCAATCTACTACACAAACAAGGTCCTGAACAAAGCCCAGAAGAACTACACTATCACAGAACAAGAGCTTCTAGCGGTTGTGTATGCTTTTGAAAAGTTCCGTGCTTATTTGTTGGGAACCAAAGTGGTAGTTCATACTGATCATGCAGCTCTGAGATATCTAATGACAAATAAGGATGCGAAACCAAGGCTAATTCGATGGGTATTGTTGCTGCAAGAATTTGATTACGAGGTAAAAGATAGAAGAGGTTGCAAGAACCAAGTGGTTGATCATCTATTTAGACTCGAGAACAAGCATATAGTGCAGCCTGATCTTGAGATTGATGACGCATTCCCTGACGAAGAGATCTTAGCCACAATAATGGAAGAGTTACCATGGTGTGCAGACTTTGCGAATTTTGTGGTGAGTAATGTGATGCCTGCAAATCTATCTTTCCATCAAAAGAGGAAGTTCATGCAAGATGTAAAACACTACTTTTGGGATGAGCCATATTTGTTTCGACGATGCGCGGATGGTGTTATCAGGCGATGCATATCCCTTGTAGAGGTGCCGAATATATTGGAGGCATGTCACACTTCCCAAGTTGGGGGACATCACGCAGGTAATCGGACAACAAGGAAGGTATTGCAAAGTGGATACTATTGGCCTTCGATATTTAGAGATGCTTACGAATTTGTGAGAAGATGCGACTAATGTCAGAGACAAGGCGCAATTTCGAAACAACATGAGATGCCCATGAAAAAAATGCTTGAAGTTGAGCTATTTGATGTATGGGGTATTGATTTCATGGGCCCATTCGTAAATTCGTTTGGAATGAAATACATCCTAGTCACTGTAGATTATGTTTCAAAATGGGTCGAAGCAGTAGCATTGGCCGACAATGAAGGAAAGCGTGTTGTAGCATTCTTGAAGAGAAATGTCTTCTCTCTCTTTTGAGTACCACGTACTATCATAAGCGATGGAGGATCTCACTTTTGCAACAAGCTGTTCAAATCCGTATTGACCAAATATGGTGTCAAGCAACATAAGGTAGCCACACCTTATCACCCACAAACTAGTGGACAGGTAGAGGTTTCCAATCGAGAGATCAAGAAAATCCTTGCTAAGACTGTAAATGCTAATAGGAAGGATTGGTCTCGGAAGCTGGACGATGCACTATGGGCTTATAGGACTGCATTCAAAATGCCAATTGGCATGTCCCCGTACCATCTAGTTTATGGGAAGGCTTGTCACTTTCCCATTGAGCTCGAGCATAAAGCATTGTGGGCGTTAAAGCAACTTAATTTGAATTGGGATGATGCCATGAATCTGAGATTGGAGCAGCTGAATGAGATGGATGAATTCCGTCTACATGCATATGAAAGAGCAGACCTCTACAAGGAACGGATGAAAAAGTATCATGATCAGCGGATTGTTCAACGAAACTTTCAAAAGGATGATATGGTAATTCTTTTCAATTCCAGACTGAAGCTATTCCCAGGTAAGTTAAAGTCCAAATGGTCTGGTCCATACAAAGTTACCCAAGTCTACTCGTCTGGAGTAGTTTATCTAGAATACAATAATGGTGTTGTCTTTAAGGTGAATGGACAACGAGTAAAACCTATATCGGTCCTCTTGACTCAATAAACTATATGCCACCATCTACCTCGACAAAGTCTAAGTACTCGAGGTAACTATGTCGTGCCGCAATAATAAATCAAGCGCTAGATGGGAGGAAACCCATCGTTTTTCATTCTTTCTTTCGTTCTACTAAGTTTTTGTTTTTGTTAAATAAAAATCCAAAAAGAAGAGTCGTGCCACGACCAAAACTAAGGAGCTTGATGGGAGGCAACCCATCGTTCTAATCGTTTTTGTTGCTTTTGAGTAAGTGTAGGTGCAAGAGGTGTAAAGGAGGAGATTGAGTTCAACTCTTGATTTGGAAGAATTGCATGTTCAAGGTGGTAAGTTAGGATTGAAGAAGAAAAAGGCTATGGGTTGGGCATTGCCTATGAAAATATAGGCAAAGAACAAGGCAAGGCCTATGTAAATCTAGGCCACGAACAAGGCAAGGCCTATACTATGGCCTAAGCTCTCGGAATCTAGTGTGCCATAGCATAGGCGCCGCCCATGCCTAAGTGTGCCATAGTATAGGCGCCGCCTATGCAAAAGCATTTTGTCTCTGAATCTCATATGCCATGGCATAGGCGCCGCCTATGCCTAACAATGCCATGGCATAGGCATCGCCTATGCTCAACAATGCTTTACAAAAGGCGCCGCCTATGCCAAGCATAGGCAAAGAAAAAGGCGCCGCCTATGGTCACTTTTGGTCTCCAAATCCGATTTTAAATGGGTCAAAACCCGACCCAAGCTTGCCCTATAAATAAGAAACTTAGTCTTAGACCAAAAATACATTGTAAACCTAAGAAAAGTGCCGCCTACCTCTCCAAATTCTCTCAAAAATTTTCCTTTTGCTCTTTTACTTCACAAGAACATCTTCCAAAGGCATCAACCAAGTAAGTACTTCTTTGTTCTTCTTTTATATTCCGTAAGTACTACAATACTACGCCTACAATAAATTGTTAGATCTTGAAGTAGTATTGGTGATTTGAATGTGGTTTATTTGTTGTGATACTACTAAGTGAGTGAAAGAATATGTAAGGATGATGTTAACTTGTTTCCAACTTGTCTTTGATTTTCATACACTGTCATACTTTTGCAGAATTGACATGGGCACGAAAATTGCATAATCTTGTAAATAGAAAGCTTGCATGTTGGAATGACTTGTTCATCGAGATGAGAATCATGGTTAAACTACCAACTTGTGAGATTGTGATTATTTCTAGATGTTATAACTTGATTCAATCTCTATGTAGTAGTATTGATCAAAATATGTATCAACCATGAAAGTATTGCCAAGATTTTTTGGAAGTATGACTGCACTGATTATATTGTTGGAATATAGCACCTAAAACATATATCGATGAATTCTGAGTAATCGACATCGTTCACTTCACTAGTCCGTACCAATAAACTAAGTGTGGGGTGGTGCCACTACTGCTTGTTCATTAATTGTAGCCACCGATATGAAGCTAATATGAATATTATTTTAATCTCAGGTACAATGGCACAAAAATCAAGGCAAGGAAAGGATAAAGCAACCACTTCACAAAAAGGCCAGAAAAGGGGACGAAAAGAGCAAGGCGAATCCTCCTCGCTGCAAATACCTCGCCGCATGTTCGGAATTAAATGGGTATTAGAGGAGAAAGGAAAGGAATGGTATAGGAACAATAAAGAGAAGAAATATGTTCACATGGAGTTGATACACAAGGAGAGCCTAGCAAAGAAAGAACCTCGCATGTTGGCTAAAATAATGGCGTTACATCTTGATTTCATCTTCCGAGATATGGGAGAGTGCAATCTCGATTTAACATGAGAATTCTATGCCAACTGGTCACCAAAAACTATAGGGAGTGAAGTTAAGATTCGGGGCCAAGTTCTGCAACTAAATGCGGAGTTCTTCAACTCCTTTCTAGGCTTGCCATCTGTTAATTCCACACCATTCAAGGAGATTTATCGCAGACCTCCATACAGGGCAATCAGACACACACTATGCGGAACAAGATCAATGGCACGGTGGAGTCGTCACAAGGATAACGGTCGGCACAATACCTTCCCGTATGCCTCCTTGAACAGAGAAGCTAGGATATGGCTGCGAATAGTCAACTCTTGCCTCATTCCAGGGACACAGTACACAAATATAACACGAGATAGAGTGTGCCTGGTGTACGCATTGATGATGAATGTCCCTATCATCATTGGGGCAATTATTCGATCTATAATGCGGAAAGCTAGGCTACACAAGAGGTCCCACTTCAGCTTTGGCAACCTGTTGACTGCAATATTGAGGAAGGAAGACATTGAAGAGGAACTGGCTGATCATAAGCTTCCACACAACCCGAAGAAGGTTGACCTCATAAAGGTTAAAGATGCTGAAACCATGCATGGCGTTAACCTAACCACTGCAGAAAGACATGCTCGCGACGAAAGCTTCTCCCGCCATTTCTATGGCATGATGAAGTTTACCATGATGAGCGGGGGTCGTGTTCCAACTGCTGCAGAGCTCCAACAGTTGGATTATGACTACCCAATGAATGAGCATGCGAGGGCGATGTGTGGAGTAGGTGTATATTTTGAGGAACATCTTGATGACGACATGCCAACCGATGATGATCGACGAATGACAGACTCTGATGTGGAAGAGAACTCTGATGACGACGAATCTGATGATGATTCCGATGCAGGGGGTATGACCCCAGACATAGAGGATGAGTCCGACTAATCAGATTCTTCTTATTTATTTTTCACTGAGGGCAGTGTGTCCCGTCTAAGTGTGGGGTGATGGTATTTTCATGCTATACTTCTTTATCTACATTTGCATTTATTTATGTTATTTATGTTTGGTTGTTTGATTTAGTTAGTAGTCATAGATTTTTTTGATGCATGAAATTTTTCTGATAGGCGGCATGGTGTTATGACAAGAGTTTGTGCTAGAATCATTACTATTGAGACATTTAGGCTCTAAGTGTGACTCACTGTGTGATAATTGTGTGGTTTAATTCATTCATCTGTTAGGGTCAAGAGTCTATAATACTCCTAATAAAGTTGACCATGTGCCTTGTGTGTGTGAGATGATAGTATATTCTGTGTTTGTGACTGATGCTAGAACTTGCCTGGTGTGTGTGTAAAGTAAAATAAAGAGTGTGAGTTTAGGAGATGATTTAGGCATTTCTTTGGCAAACGATACTTGTTTACCTTCGTTTTACCTACCCGTGGACATTATCCTAGTCAACCCCTTTGAGCCTTTAATCCATTTTCTTTGACAGCCTCATATGTAAGCCGAATCCATTTTTTTCAAGACCATAATTTGATCCAAATTCCTAAGTGCTTTAAATTATGAAGTCATTTGACAAAATAAGAGGAAATTGGGTGAGAGTGATGCCTTAGAGTGTATTGGTACTTGAATTTGTTATGAAAAAGAGTGGATATCATGGAGGTGTGTTATAAAAAAAAGAAAAAAAAAGAGAAAGAGAAAAGAAAAAGAAATAGAAAAATAAAAAGATAAATTTTGTTTATGATTAAATAAAAAGATAGTTATGCTTGAATGGCAAAATAGGTGAAAAGGGGTGATAGATGAAAGAAAGGTATCAGGATTGATTAAAGGAGAATGTTAATGGTATAATGTGATGTATTAAAGCGCTTAGGAACATAGTCACTATTTCTGGCAAAAATAGTCCTACCCGTCCCTTAGCCTACATTACAACCTGTAAAGACCTATTTGATCCTAAGCTTAACATTCTGATATTTAGTGGAGTATTACACTAAGGGCAAGCCTATGGTCATCAGTTGCAACATATGAATTCTTTGTGAGAGTGAGAGCAAGGATAATCCTATACCCATGTCCTGAAAAATGCAATATTTGAGAGTGATTATGGGTAATATCTTATGTGAGACACACATGGTTGATGAGTTTTGGGTAGTCTTGTATGATTCTTTGTGGCTTAACTTGTGGATACGAATTTACCATCATCACGAGTCTATATTAGAGGTTGAATTATTTCTAGAAGTGATTAGAAAACTACTCTTTGTTTATAATTATCGTGCCTGTCTTGATGAAAATTTTGTGTTGATACTGTGAAACCCTATGTAGATGTTTATATGGACATGATATATTGTTCGAGGACGAACAAAGCTTTAAGTGTGGGGTGTTGATGATAGGCGTATTTACACGCCTAAAGTACTATAATTTACCCATATTTTAGCTAAGTTTTAAGGACAAAATATATAATTCATGCACTTTTAGTCCTTTTTCCTATAAGTGAGCTAACAAACGTGATTAGCAAGTTTTCAGGTGTAAATGATGCAGATTTCAGCATATTATGGATAACTTGACGCCCAAGGAAGCTTCACGAAAGAAGGAAAGCAGCGTTTGGACGCCTATGGACTGAAAGTGATGCATGGATAACTTATCCCGGGCAAAAACAGCATTTCTAAAGACTTTGGGGATCAGCAGTAACTTATTAGGATTAGGATAATGATGCAGTAACCTAGTAGGACTAGGATAAGTAATGCAGTAGCTTATTAGGAATAGTATATGGGTGTTATAAATACCCTATTTTGTTAGAGATTTTAGGCATTCTACTTCTAGTTCCGAATCATTCTAATTCTTCCATCAATTCGAATTCTCATACTTTTACTTTTTATTCAATTAATTCTTATTACTTTCTCTTCATCTATTCGATCTTAAATTACACAACAAGAGAAACGTTATTCTCAAAGGACTTCACGCCACAAGACCCATACTACACGTGAGATCCTATTTTGATATAATGATAATGTCTATTGTGATTTCCATCGCACTCATGAATAGCTAAATTTCTCTGTTGGGGTTATGGAAGCCCTATGAGATTCTATCTATTGCTATGAGTTTGTGAGTTCGTGACTCGTATGATGCTTATATCATTATTCTCTTCATCTTAATGTAAATTCTTGTGGTTGCAAACGCATAGAATACGCCAGTATAGCATTAACTTGTTCGAAAGAAAAGTTATATGTCTGGAAAAGAGATAATGTCAAGGTAATAGGGCACCAACCCCTGTTAAAAAGTTAGTGCCGTAACTGGATTAACCTCTTGGAGAGTTCGTACCGTTAGACACGCTTTATTCTCGAATGAGTTAAAGTGAAATAATCCTTGATGGTCGAAAGACTCCTGGATTTACCATAGAATACAACTCTCTATAAGCACATGCATGTCTGAATTCCGCATAACTCATAGCCAATAGAGACGTATAACTCATAAGGTGGACATAACCCTAACTCTCAATTCTCATTGGTTAAACATCTTACTAAACATTCTTTTTTTTTACTTTGCTATTTTCCGTTTTCACTTTGTTACATTATTGCACGTTACAAAATCCCCCCTTTTACGAGGCTTGCACCAAAAGTCTAATAATCTTTGCTTACTTAGTGACCAAGTATTCTTTGTGGGATCGATACCCAACCCAGTTGGGTTATATATTTGACAACGACCGCTTACACTCCTACGAGAGCTGTAGTTTGAGCGTTA
The DNA here is from genome assembly GCA_030864215.1 of Capsicum pubescens. NCBI lineage: Eukaryota > Viridiplantae > Streptophyta > Magnoliopsida > Solanales > Solanaceae > Capsicum > Capsicum pubescens. The sequence goes on along the minus strand of CM061538.1, from coordinate 79,873,143 downwards.
TCAATCATTTTTACAAAGGGAGTAAACCAATATGTCATCTATGATAACTATGATGAACTATGAAAACTATGGCGAACATGTCCAAGTACTGCTTGAACACATGGTTCATCAAGTCTATGAAAGCTGTTGGGGTATTGGTAAGATGAAAGGCCCCGACTAAGAATTAAAAGTCACCATACCAAGTTCTGAAAGATATCTTCGGGATGTCACATTCTCTGACTTTGAGCTGATGATAGCCAGATTTGAGTTTTATCTTAGAAAAGTAACTAGCGCTTTGAAGTTGGTCAAATAAGTCATAGATTCTGGGAAGGGGATACTTGTCTTTTATCATGACCTTATTAAGCTGACGGTAGTCTATGCACATTCTGAGAGAACCATCTTTTTATGCACGAATAAAATTAGCGCACCTCACGTGGACACACTGGGTCTGATGAATCCCTTGTCTAAGAGATCCTTCAACTGTTCTTTCAATTCTCTGAGTTCTGTAGCTTCCATTCTGTATGGAAAAATAGATATGGGCTGAGTATCTTGGTGAAGTTTAATTCGGAAATCAATTTCCCTTTCGGAAGGAATCTCAAAAAGATCTTCGGGAAACACATCTGGGAATTCACATGCTACTGATACTGATTCAAGAGTAGGGGTTTCTAAACTAGAGTCCTTGACTCTCATAAGATGATATAAACATCCCTTAGATATCATTTTCTGGCCCGAAGGTAAGAAATAAGATGACCCCTAAACGTTAATGTACTACCCCTCTACTCTAGGATGGGTTCATTCGGGAACTGGAACTGGACAATTCTATTATGCATTTGACTGAGGCATAGCAGGAATGAAGCCAATCCATGCTGAGAATAACATCAAAATTAGTCATCTCTAATTCATCTAAGTCTGCTGAAGTTATTTTCTGAGATACAATAATCGAATAGTTCCTGTATACCCGTCGGGCTATGAATGATTTACCCACTAGGGAAGATACTGAGAAAGGCTCTACTAGAATTTCAGGACTAACTCCAAAATCAACTATTATATAAGGAGTAACAAAAGACAAGAAATCTCCTGGATCTATCAAATAATAGACATATTTATGAAAGATCTGTAACATACCAGTGACCACATCAGGAGAATTTTCCTAATCCTACCAGGACTAAAGAGCATGTAGTATGTTTGGACATTGCCCACTGGTGTCACTGGATGAGTCACCCTGCTCATTCGGGCAACCACACTGAGCTGGAGGACAGTTTTGCTTACCCTGAGAACCTGACTGGGGACAATCTCTGACTCTGTGGCCTTGCTTGCCACATCTAAAACAAACATCACTCTAAGCTCAGCAAATACTCTAATGGTTCCTACCACAAGTCTGACAAAGAGGATTTCTTCAAAAACTGCTGGCACTACCCTAAGTCTTAGAGCCTGGCACCCTATCTCTATTGTAGTCTCTAAATTTTAGCACTGGAGCACTAGTTGAGGATGGACCTAGAACTGAAGATTTCAGGTAGAACTGAGAACGATTACCACCCTCTGAATTAGGCTGAGAAAAGTTGAAACTACTTTTTCTAGCTCTCTTGTTCTACTTCTATCTCTCCTTATTCTTCTGCTCATCTATCTGCTGAGCATGGATAATTAGCCAAGCCAAGTCGATCTCACTAATAAACATTGTGGTCCTGCACTTTTTAACCAAACTATCATTCACCCCAGACACAAACTTACTCAGTCGAGATCTGCTATCTGCCACCATATGAAGAGCGTATCTAGCTAATTGAGTATACTTGAGAGAATACTCTTTCACTGTCATTTCCCTGCTTAAGATTAATAAACTATAACACCTTATATTCTCTCTGCTCAAGGGGAAAGAAAATATCTAAGAAAGCAGCAGCAAACTCCTCCCAATCTATGGGCCCTGCATCTACAGCCCTCTCCATTTTTCACTATTTAAACCAAGTATGAGACACATCCCATAACTAATATGAAGCTAGCTCAACACTCTAGATAGCAGTCACCCCCTTAATATCAGTAATATTTTGTACCTAATCAAAATACTCCTGATGGTCCTCATCTAAGTTAGACTAGGAAAAAAATGGAGGGTTCATCTTGGTGAAGTCCCGAATCCTGACTGTTGTTGTAATGGCTACTGGTTGGCTGGAATGACAGCTGGACATTCATTCTAGGTTGTTACAGAATGATCCATGGTGGTGAATGCAATGATCCATGGTGGTGAATGTTGCTCTAAACACCGTGTAGGAGACATGTTCGCCCAAAGGATTGGGCGGGTCGGGCTGAGGGACTGGATGGTCTCCTATTCTTCTTACGTGAGTCCTATTTTGAGGCATTTTCTATAGATGCAAGAGAAATTTGTATTAAAAGATAATTTATCTGGAGCTCATGCTTATTCGCATGACATGAAAACTGAAAAAGGAAAATATTCCTAAAACATCTCATTGCCTCCTGTCCATAAGTGTGGCACGCTACACACCCATGCATAAGACTCTACTAGATGCCTCTTTCAAACTTCCTAGTACACTGTTGAACCTTAAGCTCTGATACACAGTTTATAACGCCCTGAGTCTGTATCCCGGATGCTACACAGTGGTCATAAATCCCTAAGGACCACAAGTTAACCCATGACTGGCACCTGCTGCAATAACTAAGTAATAACACTGTATAATGCAGAATAATTGGCTAAAATGCCATAAAGTTCAAAAATGTCATACTAATGACAAAAACATGATAAATTTTGATAAAATATCATAATCTAAAATACTGAATATTGTCTGAACATCTAGACTGAAAAGCCTCTAAACTAAATAGTCTGAATAAGGAGTTGGACGAATAACCCCCCCAACTAACACCATCTACTAAAATGCTTAATCTAATAAGATAATGAAATAAAAAATATAGTCATATGAGGAGGAATCACTATTTGTCTACTGCTGCAAGCTGAATGTCTGAACTACTAAGAATGCTCTGGGGCCCGTACGTCTGAACCTATGGTATAAAACATCCTAGCACAAAGAAAAGTATGCGTCAGTACGTGTGAATTTAATGGTACACAAAGTGAGGTAATGATGAATGCAAGGGTTCTTATGCATTAACTATAACTGACTGAATAACATGAACATGACTATGTGAGAATACATGCGTGGATACATAACTGTAACTAAAGTCATAAGGATTTTGAATACTGAGTTTACTAATACATGGATTACTAATAACTGATATAACTAATAACTGATATACTATTTACTGAGTGACTGTGTCTGATAGTCATGTTTCTGATTAAACTAGCTGAGTTCCGTACTGAGCTGAGTGAATGTATCTGACAGTCCTGGAATTTGTAGAACTACCTGAGTTTTTTAGTAAAGACTGAGACTGAGACTGTAGGAGGTAATCATCTAACCAATATGCCTCTTTCCTGAATGGATTTGGGGTCCAACCTGTAACCCCAAATGGAAGGGTCTTAGTACCGTGCCACGAGTAAGGACAAGCTAAGAGTTACCCTCATCTGTTAGGTACTCAAATGGTAATGGTGGAACCCTCAAATGACAGGTTAAGCCATCTCATCAACCCTCATCTAGAAGTTTTGATATCTCAACCTAAGCTATCTATGTAGTTCTTGAACACAAGGACTGCTTCTAAGGATTACACTTTCTACTGGTAGGTGAGCCCTCTTCCTTGGTTTCACTTGGTGCTGAATTTTACTCCCAACTGAATAGGTACTAAACTGAGTATACTGGACTGAACTAGACTGAGTTTACTAAGTTTTTTTGAATGACGAAATACTACTAAATTTTGTTGACTTGCAGAGAGTACTACTAATCGTGACATGACTGAGATAGATTATGTAACTGACACTAGCTCTAGGCACATAGCTAATTTGTCGGGTATTAAATACCCCTAGGACTCGATAGCATGAAAATAATAAGACATGAAAATTATTGAATACTTGACAATAGTCAACTACTCACAATACAATCATGACGCATTTCATCAATCACTTGAAAGTCTTGAACATGCACATAAATAGGAATGCATACTAACACATCACAATTACATTAAACCAATCGCATGAGCAGTCCATCAAACTCATACATGGTATAACTTTCACATGGAAGACATTGTGAACATGTGGGTATAGCATAAGTTCATTATTTAGATCACCAAAGGATCACAAAAGTACTATAGTCTCAATTTAGCATTTTATCAAACACATAGTAGGCGTAGATTTATACATGGGTATGATCAACAATGCTAATACATCATGACTTCATGATTCAAAGGTTTCAATATAAGAGAATCAAAATTCAACTTGCATAGTATCATAATATCAAGAAACACATAAAGATTTCAACTTGGAACACATTCCACAACATCCACATGATTAAATTCAAACCCACCATATGGAAATCACAATTCATGTTTTTGAAAGAAGTTTCTTGAACTGCAAAGGTAGAAAGGACCCTTGGATGAAAACTTTACATTCCTTGTTAAAGAATTTTAGGAAATTAATGGAGGAATCTTGAGTTCTTGATTTGAAATTTAAATCTCTAAGGCTTGTTCTTATGAGAAATTGAGAAAGAATAGGTTTATTTACTTCCTAGGGTATCAATTTTTGTGTTTTGGGGGCTGAGAGTCAGGGGCAAAGACCCAAATATCCCCAAGAATGCGGTCTTTTAATGAGTGAAGACTGGATTGCCGACACGCAGGTCGATGTGGTGAGTCGATGACACCAACGTGATATCCAATGAAACATGCCAAGATCACACCGACTAACTAGAATTTGGCACTGGTAGCTCGGGAAAATATTAACCAACGCGATAGGCCATGCGGCGCTCTAAGATCGCGTTGGCATACTATTTTGGGATTCCAAAGGAGCTTCAAACGAAGTCCAAAAAATCCAAAACTTGTCCGGGAACATCTATTGACCTTCCTGATCATGAATTAACTAAAATATAGACATTTAAGGGACTTTAAGGTCGTGAAATGAGATTGCAAACTTTCAAAGGCCTAAAGTAAACTAAGTCTTAATATTTAGCTAGAACTTTCTAAGTTTGGGACCCCTTAACAAGATTAAAGGACTAAATTAAGCTAGGAATATTACAAGGTCTTAAAAAAGGTTATACAAAAGAGGTACTTGGAAGGATGCTTTGAAAAAGTAAAGCAAGGTTATTGTTTTCTGTATCATGATACTGCAATAATTCCTTTGTTAAATGCCTATTCTCTACATTTAATCTAAAAACCTTTATTGTCAAAGTGGAGACTCTATTCTTTAGGTGAGCATTCTCATTTTTAAGCTCATCAGTGACACTTGGACCTTCAACAGTCAGAAGTTGTATTTTCATATTCAAATTACTGATCTCTGCATCATTAGCATATATGTTGAGTTGTAACTCCTTTATCGCTTTGTTGAACAACCCTTGGCAATTGGAACTTAATTTATTCTTCACACATTCAGTTTTGACTAGTGTCTTCATACCAAGCATTTGCAATACAATTCTAGGAGTTCTATTCTCATAGACAATACCAACATGATCAAATACTTTATTTTACCAATAATCATAAGGCATGCCATGTTTCCCATTTTATCCCGAGAAACACTTTGTGTATGTGTTCAATCATTGCTGCAGGTAAACTAATGAACTCAAAACTGCTAAGACATTCTATGACCTACAAGTAAGTAGCTGAAACAATGTTTTTTTTGTAATCTGGGCAAAACCAGTTTTTTTACAAAATTAAAGTCCAATTATAACTTACTATTGAGTGATTTCCTATTCATTGCAGCCACAAATTTACCTTTGATCTTTGATGTAGTTGCTAAAAACTCTATTGATGGTTGTTTCCTTGAGATAGTTCTCACACCATGGATTGGAACATCTAGAATTCTCCCAAGTAATGTAACATTATTATTCAGCTTCTTACCTTGAACTACAATATTTATCTTTATTTTGTTTTCAAAAAACTCCAATGTGGAATTCCTTGACTACCTCCTCAAACACTGTGGGAATGGATCCATCCATAATATGCATCAAACCTTGATGTTTTACAAGCTCAACTAATTTCAACATACAAGGTTTTGTTAACACACTTGAGTCAAAGATCCTTCCAGTTAGCACCTTATGATTACTCAAGAACCTATTTTTACATCCTTGGGAATAACCTTACTTCTATCCTCATTTTTCTTTCTAGTATAAGTAATTACAGATTCTCTTTAAGACCCTTTCCTCTTTTTGGTACCAGGTCCCTCAGGAGTCTCATTTTTCAGTAAAATTTCTAAAATTTCTTGGTCTTTTACTAACATTTTTTTTTGAGACCAAATATACCTTTCTTGGGATATTTGACAGCAAGATAATATTTCCAGTAACCCAGGCATCATCCATTAATGTATTATCAGAAAAATGTTTAGGGTTCATGGATCATTCTTTATCAACAACTTTAGTGAAAAAAGGATTTGGATTTGAAATAGTACGAGATGAATAGAGATTTTCAAGATGATTTGTGAAAAGACTTATATTAATTCCAAGACAAATTTCCTTTAAAATACATAAGAATGGGGAATTTTTAGTCATTTGTAAATTCTTTCCTTAGGAGAACTATCTGTGACTGGACTCTTCCTTTTGACATGAGAAGGAATCATTATACCAGGATATAAAGAAAAGAGTAAGCCTATGAAGGGTTTTTGAAAGAATAGGATGTGATCAATTATAATTTAGTGATGACTCATCATTTATTTTAGAATAAGACAATTTTATAACATATGAAGAGAGAGAATATGAAACTTTATCTATTAGAATAAAAAGGTTGCACATTCATGATACTAACCTGACAGATAGGACTAGGTCCCTCTCTTTCTTTAAGTGAATCATTGACTTTGTAGATGTCACATTTTCCTCCTCCAAATTTGTTCTCATAGGTGTATACCTACAAAGGTATGATACTGATTTTGAAAAATATTCACCTATTTTACCAAGGATACATGTTTCTTGAATATATCTAAGTTTAGGAAGGGAAAATAATCCATCTAGTTGTTCCGGTTAATTTGATCAATTCTAGCCTCAAATTGTTAGTTTCAATACACCACTTCATACCAGAATTTGTTCTAAAAAAGGTCTGTGGAACAGGTCTCAGACTTAGTATCCTTCAAATATCAAAAGTCCCTCTGAATTACTTTGAAACAACCAACATCTTTCAGAATCATTTTCACACTTTTAAGCTCACTTTTGGGATTGAAAAGATAAGAAAACTAAGAAATATCTGAATTAGGCACTTGATTGAACTCCTTTCACCAAATATCAAGTTATAATATTTATGGGGATGAGAATATATGTGCTTCTAGTTGAACCTTTTGAGATGAATTCCACTGGGATTGGGTCCTTGTGAATTCTTAACTAGAAAATTCTTAAGGTTATTTTACTTGACCTGAAATTTGTGTATTAGATCTTGGATCACTATCTTTTATCCTATTAACCATTTCCACATGAGACACTTCTACCTTAAAGTGTCTTGAGAGAGAGACTACAGTAAAACCTTTCTGTTATGAGCATTGAATAACTACTATCAGTGAACCTATTTTGACTATAAACCCTTTCTCCATCCTATAAACAAAATCATTTGTTAGATTTGGAAACCCACTTGAGTTTGATTTCCTAGTAGAAGGATAGAGGTGTGATCAAATCCTTCTTTTCCTATCTAGGTAATAAGATCTTCTTCACATTTTTCTAAGGTTTGAAACCTTTATGATAGGTATTACCTTGGTAGATATATCTAACATTGATCATTCTTTCCCTATTCCAACTTTGACAGTTTACCTTTATGTGTCCATCTTTTCCATAATGATTTCATAAAGTATTGTGAATATTTCTTCTAATATCTTGAATAACATTGCCTTATGACTCTGGTGATTGAGTTTTGTACTTATACCCAAGGCCATTACGATAACAAACTCCTTGAACAGTTCAGTTAGAAAGGATATATGAGGATAAAGTCCATTGTAGGCATTATTTAAGTTCTTTCCTCAGACAGACCAGGTCCCTATCTAACCTTAATTCTTCTGGAGTGCATTAATGATATTCTATAGGTAATCTTTCAATTTTTCTTCAAGCTCAATGTGAATTTTGAGGATACTTTCTTCCCTTTACCATTTGAATTATCTACTTTCTCAAGTTGACTTATCAAGATCAGATTTTCAAATTTCAACTAAGAAACTTGTTCCTTAGTTTTAGTTATCTAGAGAGTCAAATCTATCAACTCAAGCTCCGGATCTTATATCTTTCCTGCTAGAACATTATTCTTCTCTTTATCACAAGCACTATTAGCTTTCTCTAGTAGACAAAAAATCTTAGATTTTTAGATTTCATCTTTGTAACCTATTTCTCTGTTTCAGATATCTGGATGGTTAAACCTATCAACTTAATATCTTAACTTTTTACCTTTTCATATAGAGCATTTTTTTCAGCACTTATTTCACATGAAGAATCAATCAACACATTTGCAAGCTATTTTATCTTTTTAGCAGAGTAGTTCTCTAAACTTTCCTTAATGTCAAAAAGTGTTACCTAATTTTAATATTCATATTTAGTGTTTTCCATGAGAGAAAACAAAGAATCAAAGGTCACTTTCTCATCCTCCACTGCAAGCATTAAAACATCTTTCTACTTCCCATCTTCCTCAGATTCAACATAGGAATCTCCCTAGATGGCTAAGGCTTGCTTAACTGCATAATCAACTGCAATTCTTCTTCTTAATTTGACTGGGACCCAGTCCATGCTCTTACCTTTGTCACTTTCAGTCTTGAGGTATTCCTAGTAATCCACTTTATGCATTAGAAAGTCCTTGATAAAGTAGTTAGGACTTCCACATTTATTACAAACTTTAATGGAGCCTGATTTCTTGTTGTTACTTATTTATCTTTGAAACTGACCACTTTTTTTTATGCTTTAACAAGTCTTTTTGCCAAATAGGCAACATTAGTGTCTTATTTATTTGAATCTAATTTTGAATCCTTCAATGCCAGAGACTTCTCTTTTGTTACTTCCTCTTCTCTTGCCCTTGTAGCTTCTTGAGTTCATTTCTCTTCAAATTACAAATCAGGTCATCCATAGTGAGATTTTTTAGGTTCCTTTCCTCAGTAATAGAATCTACTTTTCTTTCCCAAGATTTTTGCAAAACCCCAAAAATCTTCCTCACTTTCTTGTACAATGGAATCACTTCTCTTAAGCAGTGTAGCTTATTTGTGATGAAGGTGAATCTTGTTTCATCTTCTATATTATCTCTTCTTTTTTCATAGTAAAGGTTTCAAACTAAAAAGTCAGGATGCCAACAATGGAATCCTTCATATTTGTAGTTCCCTTATGAGATATATTCAAGCAATCCTTGATTTATTTAGCACTTTCAAATGCAAAAATCCTATTGTATTAATTAGGACCTATGCCACAAACTAGCAGTTTTATGTCTTAAAATTTTTCTCAACTTTCCTTCTATCTTCAGCATCATATTCTCTCCTTTTTTTTATAGCCATTCTTTTATTTCACCTTTTTTGACTTATCTAACAAGGACATGAGGACCATTAATAATTATGTCCATTAGCTCACTATCCTTATCCATGATAAAGTCAAACTTCCTGGTTTTCCACCACCGATAAGGCTACCTATTAAATATAGGTGTCCTAGTGGTAGATTTCCCTTTTCCATGGTTAGGTGAAGCAGTCATGCCAACCAAATCACTCTATGTGTGAACCTTTTTCAGTGTTTTGGCTCAATTAACAACTGTTGAAACCTTGGGGGTTGCACTACACAGTGATGGACCAGATCCCTCAAAATTATACACACGCAAAAATACATTAAAACAACCATGAACACAAAACAGTCCAGGAAACTTAAGGAATACAAGATTTATCATGGAAACCTCCTTGCTCAAGGGAGGGAAAACTATGGCTTGACCTCACAAGATCTCAAATGTTTACTATAATCAACCTCTTAATTACAGACTCAAACTTGAACCTAACTCTAGGCTCCTACTGTTTGTAGTAACTCTACTACAACCCTACCTTAGACATTATGCAAAGAACATACCTTTATAGTGATTAACTCGAACCAATATCCACTTTAGGTAACTCTATCGAAGATAACTCTAGAAATCAAAGAAAAGAACATTACTCTTATAGCATGAGTAATATTGTTACAATCCAAGACTCAACTCAAGACCACTCACTTTTAACTCTTTCAAAAGAAATAAGAACTTTCACCTATACTTGAGAAGTGAAGCTGGATAAGTTTTTGCCTCTTTCAATAGCTTCAATTTTGATTTTGCAAAAACTACTTCATTTGAGAAACATCCTTTTTCGCTTATAGTAGAGTAATGATTAGGGTTAAAAATATAAATAGTACAAGCAGAACCTGTGCAGTTTGTTTCACCAGATGAAAAAACTGTGCAGATGCGTGCCAACTATACTTTATCTTTGAAGATCCAGGGACCAGTTCTCTTTTTATAAGTTGTTTATCATAAAAACTAGATATTGAATAAATTCTTCAATTCTACTTAAAGGGAAGAAACTAGAAGAATGATTATGTCTTTCAGAGAATGGAAGATCACTACTTCACCGTAATGGGCTGACCCACCTAACTCTGTGCAGAAAAAGTAGAAGTATCTTTAATGCCTACATAACGTGGAGAGATAATATTCGAAGATGGTTAGTGGTTTGAGAACTAGCATGTAACTCTGGGATAGGGGATAAAATAATTCCAAGTTAAATCCAATTAAAATCCATGTGAACATCAAAATATACATACATAAATAATGTGCCGGGAGAGGGACCTAGACTATGTAGCTCAACCGTCATAAATAGATGACCACGGGCTATATGGGTAAATCTCCCACTGCTAAAAGTGCCCCAGTACCTGTTATCCAAAAGAACCAGAAGTATTAAGGAAGACCAGGGAATTCCCCAACTGCACGTCAGTCCAAGTTATAAATATATTAATATTATGAACCCTTCACACAGGTCATCAAGACCAAACCTCACGTCGACAAACATGAGTTTTCAGTATAAGTCATGTAAGACCCACACCTTCACGTCTTAGCTACCTGACCCCATTAATCCCAAATAAAAAAAGTTTCATATAACCAATTTATTTACAAAAAAACGAACCATTAAGGCACACCATAGGTATCGTCATATCCTAACAGTTGAAAGCTTATATCTATGGCATAATTATCATATTGTCTTTGGGGAATACCTCAACCCCCTTTATTCTATAATTCAAATAATAGCCAACCAGGCTTTCAAAATCAATGTACATTATTTAACCATTGATGAAATGAAATAGCATTTGTGAGTAAGTCAAACCAAGTGATAATTTCACAATTCAAAGCCATATACTTATGTACACCAAGTTGGAATCCAGAACAAAGTTTAAGTATAAACTTTAAAATCATTAACCTAGACTATATAGATCTAATCATCCTAAAAGTAACCACGTGCTATATTGATCCGACTCTCTCCACCAGATGGGCCAGTGCGTGTTAGCCGCACGAACTAGAGATGTCTAAGAAAAGGCCAGGGAATCCATGATGCCACACCAATCCAAGGTGTATATATATATATCAACTATGGATGATGTGCACGTTCATGAAGACACCTACGTTGGAACACATGGTTTCTAATATCGGTCCTTCTAGGACATCTACCTTCCACAACAATCTATATAACCCTCGTTAAGCCTAATTAAATCATTTACACATAAACCATTCATTATACAACATCCATTCATTAAGGCATTCACTATTGGTAGAATCATACCAATATGCTTGCAAGCTTATAAATTCATGGCCATTAATTTTCCACCAACTTGGAGGAATCCACAACCCCCAAGCTATAATTTAAAACCAATTCCTGGACACTAAGGCCTTTTAAAACAAGTTATATTTACATTAACCTTTTATGTAATGCAATAGTTTCAAAAGTGGTTAAATTGTGCATATAGTTATGTTCCAAAGACAATCTTATAAGGTGGATTAAGGTTATTACCAATTTCAATACAAAGATTCATAAATTTGGGGAAATCTATGAACCGCTTTACCCTATCCATACCCATGTACCTGATGAGTTCAAAAAATCACCAATAAAGAATAAATAAATGCATTTAAACCATGGGAATACTATTTTAACAATAACTATCCAAAACCTTTAACCAAAATTCCAAAACAAACATTAAAACCATATGAATACCAAACCATTGAATGTCAACATAAACTATAAGCTTAAGGGCAGAGATGCATGCCTGAAGATACAAATAATCTGGACAAGAAACCACACTTTGAGCCCTACATGACCAGTCCTTAGAAACCTCAACCTTGCTTTTATTTGGGGAATTTAAATGAGAAGAGTTATTTATGATTATGGTAATTGGGTGTAAATATGTCTAAGGGAAGTTTTTAAGTCATGGGAATGTTGTAAAGAAAGGTAAAATACAAAATTACCCTCAATGGAAAACGTGTAGAAAAATAATTCTGAGTTCGTATGGGTTAGATAATGACTCGTGGTCATTAGTCATGAGTCCTAACCATGAATCATAGTCTGGATAATGATTTAGGATATACTTACTGATGACAACATGAGTTTTTCCCTACTACTCATACTCTAGCATCATGACTCATGACACCAAGTCGTAGTTTAGGAAGACTCTTGGGCACCTTTCACTAGTTTGGTCACGAGCCACTCCTTACGAATCATGACTATTCTTTATGACTCATGAGGTTCCAATGATTATCAAGGTAAAATCATTAGACAACCTTACTCGTTGGACTATGAGTGGCACCCTACGACTCGTAACACATCATTACAACTCGTCACTTGGGTTGTAGGTTGAGCAATAATCTCAATCACAGAGAAAATGTTAGAATCCAAAACCTAGGATATTACACTTATTCTTATATTTACTTTGTACTTCACTTTATACTTTTATTGTAATAGAACCTCTTTTACTAACTTCACCAAGTTTTGGGGTTGCTTTATATATAGAAGCATTTTATCATATTTATTCCATTGTCTCCTTTTATTTGTTTTGAAAGTCCATCACTAGCTATTTTTAACTCTGTTTTGGTGTACCTACTGGTGGATTATATGAAGGTCCATAATGACTTGAAGAATTGGATTGTAACAGGCCACTACTCATCATCAACTTAAATATATACCATCCTTTGGTGGAATTCGGATTTTTTATTTTATCTTTCTTAATTTAGAAGCTCTTGTATATGTCTAGACTAGAAACAAGGTGAAAAATCTATATTTTTTTGTACTTACGAATTGTAAGGATTTCAATTAATTTTATTATGTTGGTAAGTTTTCAATTTCATTAAAATTAATTTGATAATATTGTTCCAAATAATATTTTCTTAAAATAACTTTTTGATAAAGGGATCTCCTATCTAGTTACAATTTAATTGGTGTAAGTGCACCTCATAATTTGGGTCATGACAGTTGGTATCAGAGTGCTAGGTTATCAATATATTATGTATAGGAGCAGTGTTAACTATGGTCCTATAGATTGGTCTATACACTTCCATATCAAATCTTTGAGAAGTTATGATGCATGTAGGAGTTATTCCCTTTATTCTTTATTGTCGTTCTATGTCAATTTATCATTTACATGGGTTGAGTTCTATTAGGCTGTAGGATTTTATAATTGGTATCTCCATGAATTCAAATTGGAACTTGGGTAATTCAAATTGGTATCTTAGTGGGTTCAAAATTCTAATATCAATGATAGGAGTCATGCATATTGGTTAAATGATTTTTGGTGAAAACTATTAATTAATTTTTGTTTATTTAGTCAATGATAAAATTGGCATGCATTGAGATTATGATTACTTGTGGTGTATTGATATGATACTAATGTATTTTTTGTTGTGATGAGGTAATGAAATAAATTAAGATGGAAAACTCGTGTTACACTTATATATGGTGATTCCCTAGTCATAATATTGTGCTAATTAGCTGATGACCTAGTAATATAGACCTCCAAAAGATAATGTCAAGAATTAAAATAATATTGTAGCATTTTATATGAGGGGATACCATATTGGGGTTGCTTTGTGATGCCTAAAGTCAATAATTTTTGTTGTAAACTATGATTGAGGAAAAACTCTCCCTGATCTACTATTTAGGGACCATTATAGTAGTGGTAATTCTATTAAACTGAGGCCACCATGGTAGTCAGAGTCACACTTTAGTGAGGAAGAGTAGTTCATTAGCAATGATGTTGTATCTAGATGGGTGGGATGCAGTGGAAAGCGCGATGTAGAATTCCTTTATAAGTTTTATATTTAATGTTTCAACTGATATACTCAAGAACTCTATTCCATAGCCTTGAAGAAGGAAATTTCCTAAGAATATAGTGGATTTTTTGCTAAGTAAGTTATTCTATCATTTTTTTGCCTAGTTATCTACTTCTTCCTTAAAATAGTTACGACGATCATAATAAAAGGGATTTTAGGGTTAGAATCCTATATCTTGAAATGTATGAGAAAGACCATGGGTGAATGTTAATCACATAGATTGATTCTAGGTTATAAATTAATGCTTCTTAGTGTGTAATTATCATTCTTGAATGTGGATTGCAAGGGAATTGAATAAATATTACCCATTTTTACATGACTAAGGCTCTTGATTTTTTTTGTGAATCTCTTCCTCTATCAAGTATCATCTCTCAAGTGGTTGGAAATAAGCTTTTCCTGATCAACTAAATTGTTAGAGGGCTAGATATATAGTTCTTCTTGGATTTCCTTCAAGGATGATCTAGCCTTATTGATCTTCACCATTGCCCCTTTAAAAATTCCTCCATTTTCAACTGCCTAATACTGAGTTTTAATAGCCTTCTATATTAGCCAAGAATTCTTCATCCTTCTTGTTACCTTATTTCTTCTCTAGTCTTCTCCCATAACTTTCTTGAGTTAGAGTGTTCTGCCCAAATATTTAAAAATCTAAATAGGCTTTTAACATTGGTCTTGGAGCTCCTTATCGATATTAATATAGGAACTTGATCAGAGATATAGAAAATCACATAGATTATATTTAGATTCCCATAGTGAATCATCCACTCTAGTATGTACTCATGTATTCTTGTTTTGTTGACTGACCATGTGTGGTATGCCCTCTCCATGATATTTCATTTAAAAATAAAACACCATAGAATTCATTCCTATAATTTAGTTGGACACACCAATGATCCAAATTTTTATTCAACGTGTAAAGGGATACCTTGTATTCCCCATAAATTAGATAAGATATATTAATAAGAGGAGCTAGTACTTCAATTGATCCCAGGAAATTTTTTTTCCTCGTTGTGTTTAAAACATACACATGTAAGAATGAAATTTATATTTTTAGTTTTGATGATGAGCATCTAACTAAAAGGGACCAGGTCCCTAGATGTGCAGAGTACAGTACAACTAGCACGCAGTGTCTGCATAGTTTTGTTCGCTTGTGTAACAAACTTGCAGGTGCTGTTTTGTACTGACTTGGATTGGTAGTCCAGTGATCTTTCATCCCTAATCATCACTCAACTATAAAAGTAAAGAGAAACCTCTTCAAAACAATTTATTTTGCAATTCTAAATTTTGAAGTGAGGCAGCGAAAACCTAGTTCCAACACTCCTCATGTTCTTAGCTATTTAAGTAAGCTTAAATTGAAATTTTTCTTGAGTGCTGATTTGTAAAAAAAACTACTCAAGTTATAAGAGTAGTGTTTTCTTATATTGAGAGAGTCGCTTAGGTAGATTTGCCTAAGTTTATTGCTGATTAGAGTTAATCAGTAGAGGGAATCCTTGGTAAAGTTACCAAAATGAGCTTGTAGTAGAGTTACTACTAGCAAAAGTAGCCTAGACGTAGGCTGAAATCTATCCTGTAATCAGGATGTTGGTTCTAGTGGATTTCATTGGTGCTTTTGAGGGAAAGTTGTGCTTTAACTTTCTTCATTTTCCACGTAAAAATTTTATGTTTTTAATTTGCTGCATTGCCTTTATATTTCCAGTACCTCTTAGAAGCTTTACTATTCTATCACTTGCGACTGACTTTGACGGACCTAGTCCATCACTATGTGGTGCAACCCCCAAGGGTTCAACAATTGGTATCATAGAGGGTTCACTCTTAAAGATTCATAACTAGAGTGGTTTAGTCATCATGGTTATTATAATGAACTCGAGGTGGAAAGAAAAAAAGCACGAAGGGAAAGATCTCTGACATTAAAGGATCTAGAACCTGACCTAGTTTAGTAGACACTGATGTTGCAATTCTTGTAATGAAAATTATTAGATATATAAAAAGGGATAGACAGCTTAGCAAAAAGAATGATCAAAATCCTTAAAAATCAAGAAAAAAAGATGCAGTAAGCAGTATATTAAAGAAGGTGTTGGTTGCATAGGAAGATTACTCAAATAAATCTGAGAAATACAAGGAGGATGGAGATGGTTTCATGCTGAAATACTATGAGAAGAAAATAATCTCAGGATCCAGTATCTCTTTAATGGCTACTACTGAAGATAGAGAAGAAAATGTAATAGAAAAAGGGGATGACAACCAAAATAGGTTTATGGATAGTGGTTGTTCTAGACACATGACTAGGAGGGTTGATTATTTTCTCTCTCTCCAGGCACTTCATGGGGGGGGGGTGTCTTTTGTAAATGGCAAAAAGGGTTACATCAAAGGTGTTGGAAAAATTGGGAAAACACCTCATCATCCAAAAGAAGATGTGTATTATGTGCATGGGATAAAGTATAGTTTTTTAAGTGCATCTCAAATCTATGACAAAGTAAATGAGGAAAAATTCTCATGTGATGGATGCACCGTATCAAGCATAAAATCTCAAAATATTATCCTCAAAACCAATGGGATCAAGAACTTGTATGTAGCTTATCTGGAGTCCATTGCTGATGGGGAATTAACGTGTCTAAGTGGAAAATGTGAAGATGCTAATTTGTGGCACAGAAGATTAGGGCAAGTGAGTTCCTTATTAAATAAGATGATTTTAAGGGATCCAATCGGTGGGTTACACATGCTAAAATTTCTAGAAAACAAAGTCTATGATGCATGTGCTTAAGGTAAACAAACCAGATCCTCATTCAAATTAAAGAAAAAAGTAAGTACTTCCAGGTTCAACTAGACATTATTTATAAGAACCAAGGATGAACCATATGGGGTTCTTGTGTCTTTTTCAAAGAAAATCCAAGTGAGGCCAAACTGTAAAATTGTTAAATTTAGGTCTGATCATGGGACTAAATTTAAGAATTCTAAAGTTGATGAATTCTGTATTGATCATGGACTAAGTTATAACTTTTATACTCCAAGAACTCCACCATAAAATGGAGTTATTGAAAGGAAAAATAGAACTCTCATAAAGATTGCTAGGACTATGCTAATTAATAGTGGTCTTCCAAAGAATTTCTGGGTAGAAGTAGTGAATACTACTTGTTATGTGACTAACAGGTGTTTGATTAGATCTCTTCTGAATAAAACTCCATATTAGCTAGTTTTCAATAGATAATTTCATACCTTTTGGATGCAAATGATTTTTTCTAAACTAGGAGAAAAGAGAATTGGGAAAATTTGATTCGAAGAGTGATGAAGTTTTGTTTGCAGGATACTCCTCAACTAGAAAGGCCTACAGAGTGTTCAATAAAAGATCTCTCTGTGTTGAAGAAGTATTCACGTGACCTTTAATATGTCAGGAACTCAAATAAACACTGGAGATGGTGAAAGTTCAGAAGATTAAGAACTCATTTCTATTTAAAGGGATTTTATTATTGAAGATGATGATCGAGGGATGAATGATATAGATAAGAGTGATGACAGTGATGATGATCCTGGATATTAGCGACAAATTCTAAGTCCACTAAAAGAATAACCAGAGGATGCCGGTAATAATTTATAAGGACCTAGCCTCAGTGGTATCAATCTCAGAAGGAAAAATTAAACACACAAATCCTCTCATCCCCTTGATAACCTGACTACACACTTGCAAACAGGAGTCCAAAAAAGAGCTTAAGCTAGGAATGCTATGGAATTTTCAGCCTTTCCATCCCAAATTTAGCCTAAGAATGAAAGAAAGGCCCTGAAAGATGATGATTGGATTAATTCAATGCAAGAAGAACAACATACCTTTAAAAGAAGCAAAGTCTGGAATCTAGTTCCCTGGATTGTTGGTAGAACAATTATTAGAACCAAATTACTGTACAAGAATAAGCAAGATGAAATGGAACTATTAACATAACCAAGGTAAGGTTGGTTGTTCAAGGTTATATCCAGAAAGAAGGGAATTAATATGATGAGACCTTTTCCTTATAGCAAGAATATTGGCAATCAAAATTCTTTTTGAATTAGATGCATACACAGGATTTAAGCTATTTCAGAATGAATGTCAAAAGTGCCTTCCTAAATCGAAATCTGAAAGAAGAAGTATATGTAAAACAACCTCTAGGTTTTGAAGAAACAAAATTTCCTTACCATGTAATTAAATTGGAAAAACCTCTTTATGTATTGAAGTAAACACCAAGGGACTGGTATGAGAGACTCTCAAAGTTTCTCCTAGAAAATGTCTTCAAAAGAGGGAAAATAGACAATGCTCTATTATTAAAGATCATAGGTAGAAGTCTATTAATTGTTCAGATATATGTTGATGACATAATCTTTGGAGCTACTTTGGAATCCCTATGTGCAGAATTTGCTAAATTGATGAGAGGTGAATTTGAAATGAGTATAATGGGTAAATTGAGATACTTTCTGGATCTCAAGTGAAGAACACTTCAAAAGGGATAATTATTTGTCAGTTGAAGTACATCAAGGAGCTGCTGAAGAAGTAAAACATTGGATATTCCAAGCCAACTGATACCCCAATTAGAACCATCTAAAAAACTGATAATAATGAGTTAGATCCTTCAATGAATAGAGCGATTATTGGATCCTTTCTATATCTTACTACAAGTAGGATTTGCATTGTTTTCAGCGTAGGAATGTGTGCTAGATTTCAATCATGTCCAAATGAGTCCCATCTAAAAGTTGCAAAAAATTTTTTAGGTTTCTGAAGGGGATAGGGGACTTGCTCTTAACTATCCATCAGGAGACAATTTTGACTTAATGGGCTATGCTGATGCTGACTATATTGGATATTTAATATATAAAAAAGAACTTCAAGAATGGCATAATTTATTGGCTAATCCTTAACTTTTTGGGGTTTGAAAATGTAAAATTTAGTTGCTCTATCAACTGCTAAAGATGAATATGTTGCTATAGTTTCTTGTTGTGCCCAACTACTATAGATTAGGAAGCAAGTGAAAAACTTTTGTATTGTCTAAGACACCATCCCTCTAATGTGTGACAACACAAGTTCTATAAACATAGCCAAGAATCTGGTACATCATAAAAAAACTAAGGCCGTTGATGTGAGGCATCACTTTCTAAGAGACCATGTTGAGAAAGGGGCTAGATGCATTAAATTCTGAGAGATTAAGGATCAGATAGAAGATATCTTTACTAAGTCATTTCACATGAAATTTTTTTTTAAGAATAGGTATAGGTTATTCTTGATCAAAATGACCTAATGTACCATGTGAATTAGTAGTTCTCCATAAAGCTGGCTATAATCAAGAGACAGGTGTCCTTGGTAAAGTATGTAGTTATTATTCTGATTCGATACCATACCTTTATAGGTATACACCCATGCCAACAACTTAGGAAGAAAATAGATGAAGTGTTCACAAATATAAGAAGTGACTCAAAGAAAGAGAGGGACCTGGTTCCATCTTGAATATGTATGTTTTTCTCATTATTCTATTAAAAAGGGAACATTCTCTTTCCCCAAGTTAGAAAACTTGTCTAAGTCAAGACTAAAATCAATTTCATCTTTGCATTAACCCCATGAACCCTTCTCAAATTAACCATCCAAATTATCCAAAGATAAATTATTTTCTTCACTTACTCTTTCATTGACAAATTTTTTTCAAATATGTATGACTCTTTTGATAGTGTAAATGGAAATTTGGATGATTAAAGGAACAAAATAACATCCTGAAAACAAATCCTTCATAGCAAATTTTGAACACCCTATTAAAGGGCACCAAATTTCAGAGGGACCCAACCCCAAGAAGAAGAAAACCCTGGTGATAACTTAGCAAGGCTTGTAAAATAGGGAAATAAAAAAAAATTAGAAAAATGATGAAATTTAGATGAACGTTTTGATTTTATCGAATGAGGCTTCTACGCTTGAATTATTACATTGTCCCAAGATAACCTCATATCTCCAAACCTTCTCCCACAATCCATTACCTTTTTCTCTAACTTTTGTGGCCTTTTTTGTGGAACATGAAATGAAATTCTTACACTAAAAGTAATACATAATTTGTTGAATATGAATGTGTTCCTGCTGTTGTTATATTTATCTGGTTCTGCCTTAAAAGTGTTCTTCATACATGTGTTTACTTAGTGGCCATGTGTTAACTAACTTGTGCTTACCGTTACTCTTTGTTTATTGTTAATCCTTTTCAATGATGCCAAAATAGGGAATATTGAGTTCATGTTGTAGGGAGTAGGTACCAAGTGAATAAGTTGTAGATTTGAATAGCATATTGATAAGGGGGAAAGTAGGTGATATGCTATAGGTCGACAGGGGGAAGTGTAATACCCCACATCTTTCTAAGCTAGGAAGTGAATAAGTTTTCCTATGTATGAAACCTCCTATCATGTGAGTAGCATTTTAGTTCATGACTTACAATGAATATCCTAGCAATAGGATAGCTTGCGATGTCTTAAGCATGCTCATATGAGTCGCTTAGAGTGATGCAAGCTAAGAGTTTTTGAATCCATCAAGTCTTAGTGTTCGATTTTGCAAGGGTCATCTTTGAACAAGAATAATGTGATTGATATGTGATATTTTGGCAGATTTAGACCCACCAAATTTTATAGAATCGAATTAGCTTTCCAACGATATCAATTTTATCAAAATTCGACACCCGAGCAAGGAGTTATGGCCTTTCAAAGTAGAATGTGTCGCCTAACCAATCTCACATATCCATTAGAAAGCATAGGAGATACCATATGCGGCACCTATGTAAATATAGGCGATATCATATGCGGCGCCTATGTAAATATAGGCGATATCATATGCGGTGCCTATGTATGATTTCAGCCACGAAAACACTTAGTTTTAGAGTTATTTTGAGTGTAGTTAAGTCTTTTAATACTCCTTACATGTACCTAAACTTAGCCTCACGAAATTTATAGCTTCTAAACACATTAAAACCCTATTAACATCTCAAAGTTCATTATCCAAGAGCACCATAAGAGAAAAACAACTAGGGTTGCACAATAAAGCTTGACGATCAAATTTCAAGGAAATTCCTCCGTCAATCATCAAGAACCTCCTTTCCAAGGTATGCGTAGTGTTCATCCACATATTCCTTTTGTCCATGGAGTTCAAGAATTAATCTTTAAAATACAAAATCCTAGTTGGTTGTGGTGATATAATCATACCCATGTTGATGTTTGTTTGTTTTGCTATATAATAGTATCGTGACTGTATATCTCATGAAAGTTATGTTGTTGGTTGAAAAACATGATCTTTAGATGGATTGATAGAATGCAAGTATGAAATACACCTATTCCTTAAAGAATGCATGCAAGGTGTTCGATAAAATGCCTAGTATGTTAGAACTTCATATATACATGATTTCATGATATCTAAATAACAAGTTCATGTTATTCATACACCACAATATGAATTTTCATGCAAATTATGTGTTGTTATTGTTGTGGTATAAAGCATGTATGATAATGGAGATATAAATTATGTACACAAAATATATCCATGATTTTCCTATCATGTTTGAAATGTGGAATAAATACATGAAGTATACTATCCCCTGCTTATGATATTGTGAATTGTGGACTCAAATCTTGTGATCAAGTCATGTCATGTGTGTCAGTTTCCTCCTATCGAGTCCTGGGGGTATTCGTACCCAAAAACTATAGTTGTGTTCCTAGATCCATGTCATGTTTCATAATATCCGAACTCAAGCTATGATTCCATTGACTTCAGTCAGTTATGTGACTCAGGAAAACCTCATGATCTCAGTCGGTTGGCAGATATCGGTAACATTTCGCTAGTCAACGAAATTTAGTAAGATTAAGTCATGTATAGTCAGTTATTCATGTCCAGTCCCTCCATATGGGATTAGAGGTTAGCACCGAGTGAACCCAAGGATGGGAACTCACCCGCCAATTCAGGGTGTGATTCTTAGAACCAGTCCTTGTGTTCTAGAAATACATAGCCAGCGTAGGTTGAGACATCTTAACCTATCAGATTAGGAATAATGAGGTGGTTTAACCTGTCAGTTTAGGGTTCCCATATTCTCATTGAGTACCTGCCAGATAAGGGTCACTCATAAGCTATCCTTACCCGTGGCACGATATTAAGACCCCTCCAGTCGGGGAAGAGATTGAACCCCATCTTATCTATAACGACATACATGGGGAATGTCAGTTAAACACTACCTCCCAAAGTTTTAGTATCAGTCTCAGTAAAAGAACTCAGGGTATTCTTTAAATTTTAGTATATACAGAACTGTCAGATACAGTCGTCCATGTTATCAGCTTGCAATATCAGTCATGAAAGTTATCAATAAACCATGTATTAGCTTACAGGTCTTGCTATCACGCACTCACGGTCCCAGTTTCTATATATATATGTTTGCACTCCCCCGTTCATATTAGTCAGTCAGTGTTGTTCATGCATGAAACCCTTTATGTTTACCTACCTTCCTCGTATACTCAGTACTCCAGTTGTACTGACGTATTTGCGCTATGGTGCTTTTTTTCATGTTACACCATAGGTTCCGAGACACGAGCTCTAGCCCAGCAGTAGCGGTAGTATTCCAGTCGCAGAGACACAGTGAGTCCTCATTGATTCAAGGACAATATGATTTGATACATTTATTTATTTCTTCAGTTCAGTTTTATGGAGTTAGTTGGAGAAATGTTCCTTCAACTCCTTACTCCGATAGTTTAGAGGCTTTCAGATTTATGTTTAGATTTCCATTTAGACTTAGCTTTTAGATTGAGTTGTTTTGTGTATTTTCACCCACATGGACGTTATGATTTTCAGACATTGTTTTATTTAGTTGAACCTTATGTCCTTATAGTTTTACGTATTCTACATTATTATATCATGATTTTCAGTATACAGGTACAGATATCAGTCATGGGTTAGCTTGTGGTCCATCGGGGTCATGAGCACTGTGTAGCATTCCTGTTCAGCAAATCGGGGCGTTACAAAAAGTGTGCAAATGTACCAAATGAAGTTACATAATGACAGGGATAATTTTTTGATGTAAAATGACAACAAGGGACCAGGTTTCTGTGTTGCATGATAGTGATGGAGGAAGCATGATGATAGGGAGAACATTAATCTTCAGGTGGTAATCACACTGATTAAATATGATGAATGTACATTGATACTCAAAGCGGAATAGTTGGTTTATCATCATCAAAAAAGGGAAAAATTACTATATGTAGTTTTGATGAGGAGAAACTAATTATAAGGGACAAGGTCCCTAGATGTGCAAAGAGCAATACGCTGGCACACGGTGTCTGCACAGTTTTGTCTGCAAGTAAAACAAATTTAAAGGTGCTATTTTGTATAGACTTGGACAGCTGGTCCAATGATATTTCATCCCTAGTTATCACTCAGATATAAAAGAAAAGATACTCTTCTTCATCAAATGGTTTTTTAAAATTATAAAGAGTGAAGTAAAGGAGCAGAAACCCAGTTCCTAGACTGCTCAAGTTCATAGATATTTATGTGAGATCAAATTGAAATTGTTCATGAGTGCTGATTTGTAAAACAACTACTCATATTATAAGAGAAGTGTTATATTGATATAGCTGCTTAGGTACAGTTTGCTAAGCTTGTTCCTAATTAGAGTTAATCACTAGAGAGAGTCCTTGATAGAATTACTAAGATGAGCTTGTTGTAGAGTTACTACTAGCGAAAAGAGCCTAGAGGTAGGCTAAAATCTTAACTGTAATCAGGAGGTTGATTATAGTGTATTTTATTCGTTCTTGTAAGGGAAAGCAGTTGGTTTTCCCTTCCTGGATTTCTACGTAAAAATCTTGTGTTATTACTTTCCTGCATTGCCTTTAAATTTCCTGCAGCTCCTAGTTGCTTTACTGTTCTATTGCTTGAGACTGACTTTGAGGGACCTGGTCGATGCCTTACAGTGTGGTAAAACCCCCAAGGGTTCAACATCAATCAATCCCATCTTGTTGTTGAGTGATCTTATAATGAATTAATTAAGTGGCTTTTGTTAAAGTTTGGATGGTGTATGTTGTGGATCTCACAAGGTCCACATTTTCCTATGTTTTACTTTTTAGTAGTTAGATATTCTTTAATAAGTAGGAGTTGAGATTCTACAAAGATAAGTAAATAAACTTTAGTCCCATCCAATAATCTTCCTTATATCCTACTACAACAGCCCACTCACACTATAGCAAAGTTGTTATAGCAAGTTTTCCCTTGATATAATAAACTGTGCATTGCACAACGCTACATCTATGGCATTGTATACCTGAGGCTTAAATCCTATTCTTCTTGGTATAATGAGTTATTATATGAAGTTGTGCAAAATAAATTTTTTCCCAATGCAGAGAAATAATGAGAGAAAAGTTTGATTTGTATAAAATACTCAAATCCATGCTTACTTATTTTGAAGGGCACAAATAAAGGGATGCTACTAAGTGTGGTTTGGTTTAGTAAACATTAGTAGTGCATGTCAAGTAATAAATATTCAATAATTGATTGAGGAGTAAGCTTTAATAATGGTTAACAATCGAAAAAGTATCATGGGTGTATGTAATCTTGATGATCTTAAGTATCAATAATCGTGCTAGTGATTGATAAACTTATTACAAATCAAATATTAAGTGTAAAATAAGTTACTTTAAAAGTAATGTCTTTTAAATTCTTACTGCTTCCTCCACATCAAGCAGGTCTGTTTGAGGATGAATGGTTGGTAAATTGGTATCTGGAGTAATAAACTATTCCATCATTATTAAAATATCCACTTGAAAAGTCTTACGAATTTAAATTTTTTACTAATTTGAATTTGAATTAAAAATAACCATGTTTTATAGTTTGATAAACATAAAATAAAAAGGGCTAAGATATGGGTTGACAAGACAAGATACACTTAGGCAGTTTATTTCCGGCTACAGCGAGACCACTAGTGAGATTATGTCTGTTGTACAAGAGTTGGTATTGTAAATCAAAATTAAAGACCCTATGTTAGTTCTATCTCTTGTTCTTAAAAAAAGTCTATCCTAAACATGTCCTAGGGTTGTTTTTCAAGCTAGAATGCTGAGAAAAGAGAGATAAAGTCTCAAGAAATGTGATTCATCATCCTTCATATGGATACTCCATTAACGTCGTCTAGATTTATGATAAAGAGCAACATTGCATGAATTTCATGGAAGTAACTTGGCATTGAGGTGAGTTATAGTTTATGAGTGGTTAATTTTGATTAGTAGGATTGTTTGGAGAAATCATGACTAGGACTTAAGGCATGGTGTTTGGATGGATAATACATAGACAATATACAAAGATCTAAAACATGCAATAATATATGGATGTATAAATTCATTAGTTATAATATATTTATGTGAGATTTTATGATGCGTTGCAATATGAAAAAGGTTAATGCTAGTAGTGGTAGAAAAATTATGTACCAGGTTAAGTTATAAACCCATATTTTAATAACATTATGGGTTGATGAAAATTATGGAATTAGTAACACAATTGTGTGCACGCTCTAGATTGTATGCTCTTCATATACTAAAATTGTTATTTGGGTTTGAGAATGAAGACAGAAGTTGTCACGACCCAAACTAGGGCCTATTAAATATGGGTATCTCATACATGTCGTGGACCGTATACCACCCTCTTAGCCTAACCTTTATACCACATAAATGTACATAGTGGAATACAATAAAATAGTAATAAGAAGCATAGATAGTCAAATTAAATTTTCAGAGAATAAAAACAACAAATAACCCAAAACTTGTCCACAAAAGACTCTAAACCGAGAATACCTAGCTAAGTCAGGACTTGCCCCTGACTATGACAAAGGAATCCAAAAGTAGTAAGACAGTAAAGAAACCAATAAAATGATCGAGCCTTCTAAAAAATAAAGGCTAACCACTTTACAACATATCAAGGTACGTATCGAACCACCTAATTCTGCATAAAAGCAACAGAATAGTCCTCTGAACCTACACTATGAAATAATACAGTGTATGGAGATAGTCAATGGGGTGACCACTTGCATATAACTCCAGGGAAAGGGATAAAATAAGGCATTTCCAAAAATCAGTCAAAACCATATACATAACATTTATATATATATATATATAGGATGCTGAGATATGGACAAGAGCCATGAGCATGAGAGTTTAAACCAGTATCTTAAACTCTGTAGCTCGCTCCATCCTAAACGAAACCAAAGGCTATGTAAGTCTAGCAGCCCCTATTGGAAGGGCCCTAGTGTGTGTTACCTGTAAGAACCGAGGAAAGGCTAAACAAACCACAGTGATAGCTATCTAAAATATAATGTGTATCTAAACACATGGTCATATTTCCCCTCACGCCGGCAAATGTGGTTTCCTGTGTTGGTCCCTACAGAACTATACCTTCATGGTAAGATACACAATTCTCTTAAAGCCCAAATTAAAATAGATTGCACATACACCCAACCATATACCAAGGAGTATTTTTTAAGGAATTTTTTGACCTGGTATCATCAAATGAATATGGTTGAAAGCTAATTCAATTATCCCAAACCAGTCCATATAACCATTAGACTTCCAAGTTTCACTTAAAATCCAAAACAATGGCCACCAAAGGCAATCCAAACGATTTTGTTATACTTTATCCTTTAATGAAATGTAATGTTCTAAAGGTAAGTGAAATAATGAATATTGCATGTTCAAAACCAATATTTTCAAAGTGGGTTAAGGTTAATGCCATTAAAATACCAAAGTTTCATCAAATTGGAGAAATCTATGTCACCCGTTGCAACCATTACCACAATGCACCAATTTTGTCTCAAAACAATAAATTAAAGCATGACTAATCCTTTTAACATATGTGAAAAATAATTCAAATAATAACAATCGAAGTCCATCAACTTAATTACCAAACAATCAACTAAAACATATGAATATTGATTAAATAAGTGACATAATGTAAAATTCAAGTTTAGGAATGAGAAACATGCCTGAAATAGAAAAGAAATTGAAGATAAATCGATGTTTGAAGCTTGTATGATGAATTCTTTGTAAAACCCTTGAGCTTTCTTAGGATGGGAGTTAAAGAAGAAAAGAATGGTGTTTATATTTGAAAACTGAAGGAAAAGGGTCAATTTGATGTTATAACGTTGTTTAAGGGGTAATAGTTCCAAAAGTCCGTCACCACAACTGATAAACAAAAAAAGATAGATGCAAAATACATAACGACATGGCATGCCGCTATCACGGAGCTTAGACTCTATGCCACACCCTTATTGTTGGGGTAAGTGTTGTGGCCTGCCACTATCGCAAAGGCTTACGCATGCGGGAGGGTTAAAAATAAAAAGATCAGCGGAGTCTTATATTACCCCCCCCCCAAATCATTTATCCCCCAATGAGGAGTTAGGACATTTTTAGCAACATAATACCAAGCATTCAGTTAAATACAAAAACAAACACAAAATGCGATAAGAGAGAAATGAAACTCATACCTTATGCACTTTGAGCTAACCCGGTGAATAAGAACGGGGATTTGGCCCTCACATCTTTCTCAGCTTCCCATGTAGCTTCTTCCACCATTTGATTTCTCCAAAGAACCTTCACCGAACCTACATCGTTTGTTCTCAATCTACAAACATTCCTATCGAATATCTCAATCAAGGCTTACTTATAAGACAAGGAATCCATAACACCAACATATTCAACAAGAATTACCAAAGAAGGATAACCCACACACTTTTTTAGCATAGACACATGCAAAACAAGATGTATTGAAGCCAAACTCTGGTAAATCTAACTTATAAGCGACATTCCCAATTCCCCTTAAAATATGATATGGACCAATGTAGCAGAGACTGAGCTTACCTTCTTCCGAAATCTCATGACCCTTTTCGTAGGACAAATCTTCAAGAATACCCAATCTCTAACTTCAAACTTCAACTCTCTCTGCCTCACATTCGTATAGGAATTTTCATGACACTGAGCAATCTTAAATCTTTGTCTAATTAGCTTCTCCAAGTCTTTGTGTACCAAGTCAGGGCCAAACAATATAGTTTTAGCCACCTCAAATCATCTAATAGGAGACCTATACCTCCTACCATAAAAATCCTAGAAAGAAGCCATTTTAATGATAGAATAATAACTATTGTTATAGCCTAACTTAATAAGAGAAAAATGGTCAACAAAAATATTTTGAAAACAATTACATTGAAACTTATCATATCATACAAAGTCTGAATAGTATGCTCTGCTTGTCCATCAATTTGAGGGTGGAAAGTGGTGCTAAGGTTCACCTAAGTACCCAAACTATTCTCAAACAAACTCCAGAAGTAAGAAGAAAACTACATACCTCAATATGAAATGATGGACACCGGCGCTCCATGGAACTTAACAATCTCAAAAATGAACAACTTAGCATAATTTTCATGACCTAAATAGGGGACAGGCAGTGATGGGTATCTCAAGTTCTTCGGGGACCAGAGGCCACCCACCTTTGGCTAACAAAATGGAAAAATAACACACCTAATAATGGCTGACTTTAAAACATATAAAAAGATAAAGTAAAGAAAATTCAAAGTATATGAAATGTTAGTCAATAATACCCAACCACAGCAATATCCACAAAGCCTCTAAATAATAACGAGAACCAATCTAAGTTGGGATATGTCCCCGACTCTGAAAATGAAAATGATAATAATAATGTTAATGATGTTAAAAAGTGTTGAAACCTTGGGGTTGCACTACACAGTAAGGGACTAGGTCCCTTAAAATCAGTCATAGGAAAAAATACAGTAAACAAACCAACAACATAATATAGTGCTGGAAACATAAGGAACACAAGATTTAACGTGGAAATCTCCTTGCTCAAGGGAGGAAAAACCACATATTTCGCTCACCATCTCATAAAATTTTATTATAATCAACCTCTTGATTAAATACTAAAACTTGAACCTAACTCTAGGCTTTTCCTTCTTGTAGTAACTGTACTACAATCCTAGCTTAGCAACTCTACTAAGAACTCAACTTGATATTGATTAACTCTTACCAATATCCACCTTGGGTAACTCTACCTAAGCTATTTTGTTAGAATTCAAGACTAAACTCAAGATCATTCACTCTTTTTTTTATCAAAAGAAATAAGAACTTTGAGCTATACTTGAGCGATGAAGTTTGATTGAGATTTCACCTTTTTAAATATCTTTAATTCTAATTTTATAAAAACTGCTTCATTTGTGAAGCATCCTTTTTCTCTTCTAGTAGAGTAATGATTAGGGTTAAAATGCAATTGAACCAGGTGTCCAAAATAGTACAAAAAGCACCTGCGCAGTTTAATACACTAGATGACAAAAATGTGCAGGCGCGTGCCAACTGTACTTTAGCTTTAAAGATCTAGGGACCTAGTCCCTTATTGTAATTAGCTCATCATCAAAAAAATATATAGAAATTTTCTCCCTTTTTGATGATGACAAACCAACCAAAAAGATTTTGAGCATATACATTCATTCGTCGAATTTAATCAGAGTTATTACTACTACTGAAGATGAATGTTCCCTCTATCATTGAATAATCATGCATCCATCAACATGCAATCTATGGACCCGGTCCCCTCTTATCTATTTACTTCCCCCTGTCACTATGCCTTCATACCTTCTATGTAGCTTATCACATACTTCCGTCTATCAACATGCCATGTATACCTATGCAATCAAGATTTCATTTACACTGGTACCTAGTCCCTACCACATAAAATTAGTATTCCCCCATTTGGGCATAATTGAAAAGTGAGAAAAGAAAACCAAGAGTAAATATAATCATAGGGTAGTTAACTCATGGCCACTAGAGCAACAATAACATAAAGAACAACTTTAATAAAAAGAGGAAATATATGCAACACACAAACAAAGATGCATTCATATGTAGAAGATAAGTATCAATGAAGTGCATAATTTTAAATATTCCAAAAAACATACACAGGAATTAAGAAAGGTGTAACGCCTTGAGTTTGTACACTGGATCCTACACGGTGCTCATAAATCTTGAAGGACCACAAGAAAACTCATGACTGGTACCTGCTGCAATAACTGAGTAATAACACTGTATAATGCAAAATAAGGGGCTGAAATGCCATAAGGTTCAAAACTGTAATACTGATAAAAAGAACATGATAAAGTTTTATAAAACATTAGAATATGAAATACTAATTATTGTCTAAACATCTAGTCTGAAAATCCTCTAAACTAAATTGTTTGAAAAAGAAGTTGATAGGATAATCCCCCAAACTAACTCCATCTATTGAAATGCTAAATCTTATCCTTGAATGATGAGCACTCACTACTGATATACTACTTCTTACTGAATGTCTGAACCACTAAGAATTCTCTGGGGCCCGTACGCCTGAACCTATGGTATAAAACACGATAGCACAAAGAAAAGTATACGTCAGTAGGTGTGAATATACTGGTGCAAAAAGTTAGGAAAGGCTTAATGCAAGGGTTCATATGCATGAACTATAACTGACTGAATAACATGAATATAACTATGAGAGAATACATGCATGAATACATAACTATAACTGAAGTCATAAGGATTCTGATTACTGAGTTTACTAATACATGGATTACTGATAATTGATATAACTAATAACTGATATACTATTTACTGAGTGATTGTGTCTGATAGTCCTATTTTTGATAGAACTAGCTCAGTTTCTTACTGAGCTGAGTAACTGTATCTGACTATCCTAGAATCTATAAAACTATCTGAGTTCATTACTGAAGATTGAGACTGAGACTATGGGAGGTAATCATGTAACCGACATGCCTCTTTCCAAAATAGATTTAGGGTTCAACCTGTAACCCCAGTTGGAAGGGTGTTAGTACTATGCCATAGGTAAGGATAAGTTGAGAGTTACCCTCATCTGTCAATACTCTAATAAGAATGGTAGGACCCTTAACTAATAGGTTAATCCACCTCATCAACCCTCATTTGGAATGTTTGATGTCTCAACCTACACTGGCTACGTAGGTCTGTAAAAAAAGGACTACTTTTAAGAATCACACCCTCTACTGGCAGGTGAGCCCTCATTTTTGGGTTCACTTGGTGCTGAATCCTACTCCCAACTTAATAGACACTAAATTAAGTATACTGGACTGAACTAGACTGAGTTTTGTTGTCTAATGGAATACTACTAAATTTGGTTGACTGACGAAGAGTACTACTGAACCTGACATGTTTGAGATGGATTCTGTAACTAACACTAGCTCTAGGCACACAACTAATTTGTTGGGTATTAAATACCTCCAGTACTCGATAGCATGAAAATAATAAGACATAAAAATTCTTAAATACTTGACAATAGTCAACAACTCATAATACGATACTTGCATATGAATAGGAATGTCTACTAACACATCATAATTTTATTAGACTAATCTCATGAGCAGTCCATCAAACACATACAAGGTATAGGTTTAACATGGAGGACAGTTTGAACATGTGGGTATAGCATAAGTTCATCGTTTAGACCACCAAAGGACCACAAAAGCACCATAGTCTTAATTTAGCTTTTTATCAAACACATGGTAGGCATAGATTTATACTTAGGTATGATTAACAATGCTAATACATAATGACTTCATAATTCTAGGGTTTTAATATAAGACAATCAAAATTCAACTTACATGCTATCATAAAATCAAAAAACACATAAATATTTCAACTGGGAACACATTTCACAATATCCATATGAATACATTCAAACCCACCACATGGAAATGATAATTCATGTTTTTGAACGAAGTTTCTTGAACTCCAAGAGAGGAAGGGACCCTTGGACGAACACTTTACATACCGTATTGAAGAATTTCTTGAAATTAATGGAGGAATCTTGAGTTCTAGATTTAAAATTTAAAAACTCTAAGGCTTGTTCTTGAGTGATATTGAGAAAGAATGGGTTTATTTGCTTCCTAGGGTATTAAATTTTGTGTTTTAGGGGATTAGAGTCAGGAGAAAAAGACCCAAATACCCCCAAGAATATGGTCTTTTAATGTGTGAAGACTGGATTACCAATGCGTAGGTCGATGCGGTGTATCGATGACACCAATACGATATCTAATGCAACGTGCCAAGATTGTGCTGACTCTCTAGAATTTAGTGCTAGTAGCTGATAAAAATATTAACCAATGTGATAGGCCACGTTGCGCGCCAAGATTGCATTGGTACACTATTTTGGGATTTCAAAAAAGCTGCAAACGAAGTTTGAAAAAATCAAAAACTTGTCCGCGAACACCTATTGACCTTCCAGATCATGAATTAACTAAAATATAGATATTACAAGGACTTTAAGGTAACGAAATGAGATTGCCAACTTTTGAAGGCCAAAACTAAACTATGTCTGAATACTTAGCTAGAATTTTCTACGTCTGGGACCCCTTAACAAGCTTAAAGGACTGAATTAAGCTAGAAATCGTGTGGGGTCTTACAATATCTCCCCCTTGGGAACATTTATCCTTGAATAAGATGACTGAACTGATAGTACTATTAGGATGAATCTACTTATTGTAAATGAATATCTAGTACATTACTATAGGTCTGATATAACTAATATATTGAATTATCTCACTGAACATGCGTATCTGATGCATGAGTACATAATTGAGCTGGTTCATTAATACGTGACTGGGAGTATGGATAAGCTAAGTTTCTCATACTGATCATGCATATCTGATACATGAATACATGACTGAACTGACTCTTGAACATATAACTGAATATGCAAAGGAAAATGATACCAAGTTATTAATGGAAATCTGAGCATGAAACTGAATAAGCTTAAGAAAATCCATTACCTTGGGTTGAGTCTATATTAGCGGAGAAGAGGGGGGATACTTGGTCTGTATGTCTGTTTTTACTTCCCAAGTAGGTCCCTCAATGGACAGATTCTGTCAAAGAACTTTGACTAGAGGTACTTCTTTGTTCCTTAATCCGTGAGTCTGATAGTCAAGGATTTTGACTAGGATCTCTTTGAAAGAGAGGTTGTTCTGAACATATATGCCCTCTATAGGGACTACAACTGTTGGGTCACCTATACACTTCTTTAGCAAGGATAAATGAAATACCAGATGGACTGAAGCTAGATCTGAAGGCAATTAGATCTCATAAGCTACCTTGCTGAAGCAACTAAGTATTTTGAAGGGAACAACATATCGAGGACTGAGCTTTCCCTTCTTGACAAATCTCTTCACTCCCTTCTAAGGAGATATTTTAAAATACACATAATTTCCAATCTCAAACTCGAGGTCATTTTTGTGCACATTAGCATACAATTTCTTTCAGCTTTAAGTTTTCTTAAGCCTTTCTCTAATCAACTGAACTTTTTCTAAGGTATGAAATACTTGGTCAGACACTACAACTATGGCCTCACCCACCTCAAAGCAAGTGATTGGAGATCTGCATCTCCTATAATAGAGAGCTTCAAACAAAGCCATCTAAATGCTGGAATGATATCTATTGTTGTATGCAAACTGAAACAAAGGCAAGTTGGTATCCCATTATAATACCCTATACTTATACCTAGCTTAAATTTGTCCAAAAAAATGTTAAATTCTTGTTTCAAAGATTAATCCACTTTTATACATGTGGTATTTTCAAGATTTCCACTTTCTGTCATGAAGAAAACTAAATAATCTTTTCATCGATTCCAAATTCACCAAAATCCGACATCTAGGCAAAGAGTTAGAACCTTTTTATAGAGACAGTGTATCACCTGAGCCATTAGCACATTGCGGAGTAGGTCAAAATGACAATCGTCAAAATCCAGTGAGCCTTCGTGATATGGTGTGTCGTGTCAGGGCTCAAATTCAGAATTGTCCTTTTTCCAGTATTGCAACGTGTTTTCACTGTGTCGCGCCATCAACCCAGTTCCCAATTGACAATTTCCAGTGACACGGCGCAATAGCACCGCGTCGCGCCAGCCTGCCAAATCGAGAAATTTTCTCAAAAATAAAATACGCATCCAAGGGTTAAAAGTGTCAATTTCTCAACCTTATATAAACAAAATAACACATGATTCAGCCTTATTTTATCCAAAATATAGGGTTTCTCTCATGTTTCTCTCAAGAACAAGCTAGGGTTTTCAATTGGGGATTCATATTCAAGACTCAAATTCAAGAATCTCTCAATAAATCTTTGTAGAATGAAGAACGAAGGTATGCACAGTGTTCATTCATTGATTCCTTTCATCCATGAAGCCCAAGAATCAAGATTTAAATCTTGTATTGTTAATATTTTGTTGTGGGTTGCTCAAGTTATGTGATGGTTGTTGTTTGATTCCCATGTTGAGTTCCTTATGTGAACTTATGAAAACTACCTAAGAATATAAATTGAAATCCATAAATTTGGTGGTTTAAGATTTGTAAAATTTGATGATTTCACCTATGTCTTAAGTTGTGCATGTAAGGTGTTTGATAAAATACCTAGGAGGATAGAAATTATGAACTATAGCTTAATTGTTATCAAAAATGACTTCCATGTTATTCTTATGTGTTGAAATTGTTGTTGGATTGCTCATGAGTTAGCCTTATGAAATTATGCTATGTATACATGCTATCTTATTCACATATCAAGCTATGATAATCAAATTCCCATGAAATATCTTTAATTATTGTATTATGGATTGTTGATATTAGTCATGTATTCAAGAATGTCATGCCTTGTCAGTTTCCTTCCATTGAGTCCTGGCGGTACTTGTACATAAAAAAGATAGTTGTGAACCTAAAATTAGTGTGATGTTTCAACATACTCGCAGTCAACCCAGGTTCTGTAGAATTCAATCAGTCTCATTACTCAAGAAAAACTTAGTAATCTCTGTAATCTAAGTCAGTTATCAGATCTTAACAATATTTCGTCAGTCAACGAAATTTAGCTGATTCAGTTAATTTAGTTAATTCAGTTCAGTTCAGTAATCCATGTTCAGTGTCTATTCAGATGGGAGTAGGAATTAGCACCAAGTGAACCGAGAAATATAAACACACACAATCAGATGAGGGTGTGATTCTTAGAAGTCATCCTTGTATTCCTGAACTATGTAGCCAGCATAGGTTGAGACATCAACACTGTCAGATGAGGGTTGATGAGGTAGATAAACACTATCAGATGAAGGTCCCACCATTCTCTTTTATGGGACACACATCTTATCCTTATCGGTGGTGTGGTATTAACGCCCTTCCAATTGGATTACAGATTGGACCCCAACTCAACTATAATGCATTATTTGGGGCATATCGGTTAGATAACTACTTTACACAGTTTCATTTATAGAATCAGGACTGTCAGATATAGTTATTCAGTTTCAGTAATAGCACTCAGATAGTTCTTTAGATTTTAGGACTGTCAGATATAGTAAACATCAGAACAGTACAAAACTCAGCTAGTTCCATCAGAACCTAGACTGTCATATACAGTCGCTCAGTGTTAGTTATTTAAGTTATACAGTTATCAGTATCTTATGTTATCATTACTCAGACACAGTAGCATTTTATCACGAACTCAATTAATAGTATATTAATTATACGATCTTTAGGTTATCAATATTCAGTTTCAGGGCTATCTGATACAGTTAACCAGACTAGTTGTTCATAATCAGAACTATCAGAAATAGTCTTTCCTCTATCAGTAAAATAACATTAGTCTCTTAGTATTCAGTAGACTAAGTCATTCAGTATTCCATTATTAGTACTCAGATATCAGTAAATCCATGTTATCAAAATTCACGAGTCAGTGTTATCACGAATTCAGTTACAGTCTTTTATTCATGCATGTATTCTTACGGTCATATTATTCAGTCAGTTAGTTTTGTTCATGCATATGAACCATTACATTCATCCTACCTCACTTTCATACCAGTACATTCAACTTACTGACATATTTACGCTATGGTGTTTTATACTATAGGTTTAGAAGCACGAGCTCTCGAGCATCTTTAGTTGATCAGACGTTCATACTCCAGACTAGCAGTAAGTCCTCATTATTCGGGGATAGCATGATTATTTTATTACTTTATTATTTCAGTAGTTTGGAGTTAGTTGGGGACATGTCCCATTAACTCCATAATTTTTTTAGACAGTTTAGAGGCTTTCAGACTACAACATATTTTCAGACAGTTTATTACAATTTTTGGGTATTTTTATACACTATTTTAGATATTGTTCTATATTCAATATTAGATCAGTTTTGAATCTTATGGACTTACAAATTATATTCTACATATTTATAGTATAATATTCAGTGCTCAGTTACAGATATCAGTTATGGGTTAGCTTATGGTCCTTTGGGGCCATGAGCACCGTGTAATATTCTGGGTATCGAATTTGGGGCGTTACACACTTTGTATCAGAGCATAAGGTTCAACAGTGTCCTAGGAAGTCTGAAAAGCCATATCTAGTAGAGTCTTATAAATGGGTGTGTTGTGCACCACACATATGTGCAGGAGGCTATGAGATATTTTAGGAACAGTTTCCCTTCTTTCATATCTCAGGTCGTGCTATAGAAAGGTTCTCTAAGAAACTCATGTATATTTTTCTAATGCTTTACATATGTCAACTTCACCTTACTTTCAAGGTAACAAAAATGTTGAAGATTAAAGTCCTAGAGATAGGGCTTTCTCAGACAGTCCTTATAGATATTTAGTATGGGATTACCCCTAAGCTCAAAAGTATCCCATCAGTTCAGTTATGCTCCAAAGTTGTACAACTCTTATTCATGATCATGAGAACTCATATGTTATAAGATCCCTTCTCAAAATTCTATGATAGCATATGACCTAGAGTTAGAAGCATGAACTCAGGAGTTTAGCAGTAGTAGAGTTGGAAAAACATTATCCAGGTTGAACAAATTATGTATTCATAGGGATATATGTACCAAAGTAAATTAGTAGTCTTGAAAAGTGAAAGCTAGAACTTAAGTTATTAATTTGATCCTAAGTATGAAGGTGTGGATGTGATTAAGGTGATATCGTATTAGTAGTCTATGAAGAAACAGAAGTAGATAATGTGTTTAGTAAGGCAAACATGTATCGAACAGAGTGTAAGTATGTGATGATGATTGCAGTTCAGTTCAGAGTTTAGTAAAGTGTTCACAGACTTATGATAATGGTTTAAAGCTAAGGTGGAGATGATAGATCAAGTGATCAGGTAGGCTATCAGATCCTAGTAGTAGTATTTGTATGTTTAGAAAAACAGTAATGGAAGATGATTCCCGAATCATACTTATCTCAGTGGAAATTTGGTACTTCAGTCAGCATGATGCCTAATTATGCTTCACATCTCAGTTCCATGAATAAATCTTATGTTCACACGTATTCCATAGAATCATGTGCGATCTTGGTTTCCAGCATAGGGAGTTCAGTTCTATTCCCCTCAGTAATACAAATTATGTCCCACGAATGGAGAAAACACCAAACTCATGTCATGCATCTCATGACTCATGTACACATATCAGGATATACAGTATACACAGCTTCCATGGCTCATGCTACGCCTCTACTGATCAGTTAAATTCAAGCAATGTCATGCATATCCTCAGTTTAGACCTTATGGTGAGTCCATGATCTTTATATTCTATCCCTTAGGCTTCAGTCACGTGTCAAGTTTAGTTAGTGTCCATTCATGGTTCAGGTTCTCTTGATTTAACCCTTCAGTGAACTCTCTTTGTGAACACAGTGTAGTAATGGGAAGTCGCTTAAAGGGGAGAGAGTAAATGTTACATGTTAAGAGAAGATTGCTGCATATTTGTTTTACACGAGGGTGTAGTTATGAAGATAGGCTTGAATATCATGTTAGTGTGCAAGTAAATGGATAGCAAGATGTAGTATTAAGAAGTTGGGAAAGTATAGAGTGTGAGTGTGCATTCAGATCTTTGACTTATATCAGCCCCCGTCGTGTAACTATCAGAATTCAGTTACTATCTCAGTTATAGTTTTAGTGTTCAGTACTCAATAATTAATGTTCAATCTCAGAATTAAGAACTTCAATATCAGTATAAACCTTAGTTATTAGAAACAAGAATTCAGACCCAGGTACAGTCTTAGTTACAATTACAGTCTTAATTATCGTCTTAACTCCAATCTTATTCCCAGTTCTAGTTCAGCCAAATTAGAAAATCAGTTCACTTTTAGGATTACCCGACCATAGTATATAGCTATCAATTACTCAGTCATTAGTATTTCAGTACCTTAGTTACAGAATGTTTCTAAATCATGTCATAGGCTTGGTCTTGGAATTTCAAGTAACACAGTTTTCATAAATCCATGCCCAGTCACCTTATGTCACCCAGTCAGTCCTTACCTTCTATGAATAATACTCTAAAGCCTCAGGCTAGTCATTTAGACTAATTACAGTTCAGTCTTATATGCCAGCATTTATCTATAAGTTATTTAGTTAATCATATCAGTTAATGTATTTATGCATTCCTGCTCAACACCATGTGAACATATTCAGTAGTCTCAGTTGTATAGCATAAGGTTTGATCACTTTATCTTAGATGATTTTTCATAGGCTTTACCTCCTAATACAAGAACCCCAACTATGTTGCAATCTCCTATTCAGATGTCCTACTCGGACCAGGCTAAGATACACTTTCTCTCTACAATCATTAGAACTCTATAGAAAGAGTGACATAGAAATGCTCTGATCGAGTATAAGTTTTCAACATGAGTTAGTCCACAAATACCGTACTTCATTTTAGTAGTCAGAAGAGACAAGTTCAGATGGTGTGATTTCCTCATCTTTCTATCTAATCGCACTACTCGAAATTTCATTAATGTGATCATTCTAAGATGGACCAACTAGGTAGTTTTGTATTCAACTTGGTCCATAGATTATGCTTTAGTTTAAAATCCTAGATATTCAGTTAAGACTCAGCTCATAGATGCCTTGTGCATCGCTTCAATTTTCTCAACGACTCAGCCTAGTCAGTATTCTTCAAGAGACATAGTGTCCCAAGGGGGAGATACACTATGAACCCCCACACTTTCATGAAAAGAACATCCCATTCTTTTTTCGCATAAGGAATCCAGTTTAGGAGTAGGGGGTACTCATAGTTTGACCCTCTAGCTCCAATATCAGCCGTAAGCCATGTACTCAATGGCTCCGTTCAGTTCACGCTACCCAGGTATATTCTCATATTTTTACTCGTGCATATTAAATAATTAAACACAGACTCAGCCCAAGGCAATAGCTTTTCTTAAGCTTATCTAGTTTTATGCTCAGATTTCAACTACAAATGTGGTATTCAGTTCCATGTTCATTTTTTATTTCAAACTTGGTATCTTTACCCTTATATGTTCACTCACATGTTCATAATTCAGTTTTGTCATTTATTCACGCATCATATATGCGTTATTAGCTTATTAGTACTCTCAGTCATACATTCATGCATCAACTCAGTCACAAAATCATGCATCAGATATGCATGCTTAGTATGAATCTCAGTAATGTCAGCCAGGTAGTCATGTTTACATTGTTCATGTTAAGTATGAACTTCAGCTTATCGTTCCACCCATTTCAATCAGCCTCATTCAAGGACCAATATTCCTAAGGAGGAGATATTGTAATACCCTGTACTTCTACGTAGCTTAAATTTATCCCAATAATGTTAATGACTTGTTTCAATAATGAATTAACTTTTATACATGTGGTATTTTCAATATTTCCACTTTTTCATATGGGAAATTCAATAAGATTTCCACCATTACCAAATTCTCCCAAATCTGACACCCGGGCAAAGAGTTACAGTCTTTTTAGTGAACAATGTATTACCTGAGACATCTGCGCATCGCAGAGTAGGTTAAAATGGCAATCTTCAAAATCTATTCAGCCTCCATGATTATGGCGCATCACGCCACAGATCAAATTTAGAATCGTCCTTTTTCCAGTATTGCAACACGATTTCACCACGTCATGCTGTCAGCCCAGTTCCCAGTTAGCAAGTTCCAGTGACACGGCGCGATAGCGCCGCATCGCGCCATCCTGCCTAGTCGGGAAATTTTCTCAAAAATAAAATACGCATCCAAGGGTTAAGAGGGTCTATTTCTCAACCTTATATAAACCCAATAACACGTGATTCAACCTTGTTTAATCCAAAATATAGGGTTTCTCTCAAGAACAAGCTAGAGTTTTCAATTGTGGATTCATATTCAAGACTCAAATTCAAGAATATCTTTATCAATCTTCATAGAATAAAGAACTAAGGTATGCAAAGTGTTTATTCATGGATTCCTTTCATCCATGAAGCCCAAGAATTAAGTTTTAAATATTGTATTGTGAATATTTTTTGTGGGTTGCTCAAGTTATGTGATGGTTGTTGTTTGATTCCCATGTTGGGATCCTTATGTGAAATTATGAAAACTATGTTAGCATATAAATTGAAATCCATGAATTTGGTGGTTTATGATTGTCACACCCCTTTTTACAATCAAACAAAAAAGATTGATTATACGATTCGAAAAGGGTTTTTTCATTATTAAAGTGACAAAAGATGAAAATTGTTTCGAAAAGGATTCATTAGTTTCAAAACTCAGAGTCGCCACTTGGCATAAATCAGGTGTGCCAAGTCACCCGTGGATATCCTTTTTCAAAATGGTTTTGACTCTATAAAACTGATCCGCGAACAGAGATTCCGGCTAAGGAATTCTGTTGACCGAGGGGAAGGTGTTAGGCACCCCTCGATCCCGTGGTTTGACCACGATCGCTTGTAGAGTGTATCGGCTAATTTGACATTATAAATGTATAAACAACAGAAAAACACGTAGAACAATCAATCAAAATACACAAAGACAAAACAGTCCAAAGTTTAGTATTCAGTCCAATTATACAGTCCCGAAAAAATAAAAAGTGCGGAAAAGTAAATCTACTCTATCCTAATCCTAAACTTCACTCCATTGTTTTCATCCCAACGTTTCGTACCTTGACCCCACTCCGTCTTCAAATACAAGACACATTGGGGCATTCCTCAGTGAATAAGTACAATTCCTTCGGGGCATTCCCCGGCAAATGAATACAATTGATCCAAAAGTGATAAAACCCAAACAATTCAACATGCATTTCAAGCATTTAATAATTCTACGAGGAAACACTTGTCCCTAAATGATTGCCTACCCGAACATACTTTTGCCTATTCATTCGATTGCCTAATTATGATGCTATCCAATTTAATATAATCGATGATCAAAAATTAATTCACTAATCGCATTTAACCCCTTTCCAAATTTCTTTTACCACGTGGATTTTTACATGAAAAATTATCAAGCCATATCAACATTGATTTCATATCAATGACTAGCTATCCAGATAAACAACACCAAGTATCAACCAAATACTCAATCAATCATCGTCAAACACATAATGATAATAAAAGAGTAGAGTCGAGAATTGGACCTTAAAAGCTTTAGATTGATTTAAGAAGAAAGATGAGAGCCGCTTTGAGAACCTTAAAGAACCCCAAAATCTCGACTATGAACCAATTATAGCACAAAAATCCCTCGAAATTCAATTTAAAAAGAGAACCCATGAAGGATAGTGAAGACACTCTACTTGGTATTGAGAAATGGAAACTCGAAATAGGACACGACGAACCCACCGAGATAAACAAAACCTGAATCCAAATACAGTACCAACGTTAAATTGTTTTCGGATCGATTTGGAAGAAGATGCTGATGGCGTTACTGTTATTCACTTGTTTTTGATGGTATCACCTTAAAATCAGAAAGACACAATGAGATATGTTGGTGTTTTTGGAATGGGGGGGTTAATTTGAATAGCCGACACTGATTCTGGCGAGAATCTCGCTGGAAAACTCGAGAATCAAACTCCCTCTCTCTCTCATCGTCTCTCCCACTTGTTTATCACTCCTTTACTCTCTCTCTCTCTCTTCTATTTCTGATCAATTCCCCTTTGTTTTCCATTCTCTCTTAGTTTCCTGATCACCGTCGACTCTCACTCTCATCGGAAAACTCAATCTCTATTCAGTGGTGGGTGTATGAGTGATGTGTATATTCTATATTATTTATTAAATTCCAAAAAGGGGAGGTTTTTGTGAGAAGAAGAAAGGAAAATCGAGTTCCCCTGTTTTAGTGGTGCATGTATTGTGGTGAATCGAAGAGAAGAAGATGATGGGGGTGTTGTTTTTTCATCTCCTCAGGATCAGTTAAAAAAATGATATCTCCTATGTATGGTTTTTTTTATATCTGGTATAGGAGTGAATCCTCCCCCTGAAGAAGATGACCACTTTTTTTGCTCTCTTTTATTCCTTGTGGGCCCTCCTCCAAAAATGAAATTCTATTTTTTTACTCCCCTTTACGTGGGCCACAATATGTATAAATTGTGTGTGCTCCCCTTCAAAAATAGAAAGAAAAAGATAAGGGGCCCCCCTCCTCTTTATTTTTGTTATGCATCTTTCCCTTTTTATTATTGTTCTAGGGAGCCCAAAAATGGGAAAATGTGTAAGGGTTTGGAATCACGTAGGTAGGGGGTGGGGTAAGGTAGGGGTGGTTAGGTGAGGTAAGGGTAGGGGTTAGGTGTCCACCTCTAATTAGAGAAGTGGTTAATTTGTAACCCAAGAGAATAATTGAGGATTAGATTTGATAGTGGGTTTTCTATTTTTTTATTTTTGTGGGATATAATCATACAGGTGAGGGCACACAGTAAGACGAAGGTAAAAAAATGGTAAAAGTGCTATCGGGGAGGGACAAAATTAGGTGTCTACAATGATTTGTGAAATTTTATGATTTCACCTATGCCTTAAGTTTGATAAAATGCCTAGGAGGATAGAAATTATGCACTATAGCTTAATTGTGATCCAAAATGACTTCCAGGTTATTCTTATGTATTGAAATTGTTGTTGGATTGCTCATGAGTTAGTCTTATGAAATTATGCTATGTATACATGCTATCTTATTCATGTATCAAGCTATGATAATCAAATGCCCATGAAATGTCTTTAATTATTGTATTATGGATTGTTGATGTTAGTCATGTATTCAAGAATGTCATGCCTTATCAGTTTCCTTCCATCGAGTCCTGGCAGTACTTGTATCTGAAAAATATAGTTGTGTTCCTAGAATCATGTCATGTTTCAAAATACTCTAAGTCAAGCCAGGTTCATTATAATTCAATCAATCTTATGACTCAGGAAAAACTCAGTAATCTTAGTAATCTCAATCAGTTATCAGATCTCAGTAATATTTCGTCAGTCAATGGAATTCAACTAATTCAGCTAATTTAGTTCAATTTACTAATCCATGTTTAGTGTCTATTCAGATGGCAGTAGGAATTAGCACTAAGTGAACCCAAGGATAGGAACACATACTTTCAGATGATGGTGTGATTCTTAGAAGTCATCCTTGCGTTCCTGAACTATCTAGCCAACATAGGTTGAGATATCAACACTATCAGATAAGGGTTGATGAGGTGGATAAAAACTATCCGATGAGGGTCCCACCGTTCTTTTTTAGGGGACACTATCTGATGAGGTAACCCACATCTTGTCCATGTCGGTGGTACGGTATTGACACCCTTCCAATTGGGGTTAGAGATTGGACCCCAACTCAGCTATAATGCATTATTTGGGGCATGTCGGTTAGATAAATACTTCCCACAGTTATATTTATAGAATCAGGACTGTCAGATATAGTCATTCAGTCTCAGTAATAGAACTCAGATAGTTCTTCATATTTCAGGACTGTCAGATACAGTCAACATCAAAACAGTACGAAACTCAGCTAGTACTATCAAAACCTAGACTGTTAGATACAGTCGCTCAGTATAAATTATTTCAGTTATACAGTTATTAGTATCTCATGTTAATAGTACTAAGACTCAGTAATCATGTTATCATGAACTCAATTAATAGTATATTAATTATACGAACTTCATGTTAGCAGTATTTAGTTTCAGGGTTGTCCGATACAGTCAACCAGACCAGTTTTTCATTATCTAAACTGTTAGAAATAGTCTTTTCTCTATCAGTAAAATAACATCAGTCTCTCAGTATTCAGTAGACTCAGTCATTGTAAGACCCTACAAAATTCTCATGCAGTCTGAGCCTTGGAGTGTGTTCAATAAAGTGTTAATCCGTCCCTAAAAGGTTTTGAAGTTTCTTCCTAAGTGAGAGGTATTTTGAAACGTGTAGAATTTCCGTAATATCGATAATTGAATAATCTTTCCATCTATACCAATTTAGTCAAAATCCAGCATCAGACGAGGAAGTTATGGTTGTTTTACTTAAAGTAATCAGAACCGCCCAAGTGCAACCATCGGGTTGACGGACCGTCGAACTTGTGATGGAATGCCACTCAGACCGTCGAAACCAAGGCAGTGACTGGTCCATGTATGACGACATGGATGATGAACTGT
Source organism: Capsicum pubescens (assembly GCA_030864215.1). Classification (NCBI taxonomy): domain Eukaryota; kingdom Viridiplantae; phylum Streptophyta; class Magnoliopsida; order Solanales; family Solanaceae; genus Capsicum; species Capsicum pubescens. The sequence continues at coordinate 79,828,426 of CM061538.1, read as the reverse complement.
CAAGACTGCCACAAACCATCACTGGGATCGTCGCCGCTGAGGCAGTGTGGCCTCATCCTTGCTAACATGTGATGGACGATCCAATGGACTGTCAAGTTTGAAATAGACCATCGCTGATACTGTCACATAAAGCCAGTGTATTCCTTTTTTTACCAATGTCCGACGGACTGTCAGACTAGAGACTAACAGTCACTTCGACCATCGCAGCCCCCATTTAGTAATTTAAAGACATTTATAAAAGGGATTTTTGGTCTTTCTCCCACTCATTTCAGCCCCTATTTATATCCGATCTAGGCTCATAAATTTATTTCTCAACTTTTACATCAAAACAAGGGTTTTCTACAAATCAAAACCCTTATTTCATCTTGAAGAAAAATCAATAGAAATCAAGAAATCAAGATTCTCTCCAAGAGCCTTCAAGAAAGAGTTTCCCTACGGTATACATATGTTGATTGTTGGGTCTCTTTCATCCAAGAAGATCAAGAACCCTTTTGTTAATTTCAAAGATCTTATGTTTATGTGTTTTCATGATTTATGTGAATTCAAATTGGAGTTCATGCTATTATCAAGTTTTAATTCTTGTTTTGTTTATGAGATTTCAAGCTTTGACCCTAGTATGTGATATTCATGATAAAGTATTTTCAAGTTGCTTGTTAAGTGACGTGTTCACATCAATTAAGCATAGAAATTGTTGAATAAGGAAAGAATGCTCCCCATATCTTTGATAAAATGCTTATGTGAAAGAATTAGAGTCATTATAGCTTGTGGACTAGAAATTCCCAATTGTGTGCAAACCCATGAATGCCAAACATTTGTTGAAAATCCTTAGTGAATGAATTGTGATATGATAGAAAGAAATTTCCCAGTTATGTGCTCTTCGATACATGCTAAGACTTTAATACATGCTGAGTGTTTGATGTAAGACCTTGTTGAATTGAATATGAGCCAATAGCATGTCTCCCTATACTATCACATGATTATGATTTCTAAATATTTGAATAGATGATTTAGTGATTGTGATGGTGAATGAATGTCCATGGTCTTGATTATTCAAGAATTGTTATGTTTTACTTTTATGTTATCGAGTCCTTGGGGTATTTTATATATGACAATTTAGCTGCAGTCTAGAGCCCATTTCAGTTTTCTCAATAATCTTAGTTAAGCCACAATTCTTAGAACTCAGGGAGTTATAGAACTCTGTACTCTCAGATAGATAAAGAACTTAAGAAATCTCAGAAACCTCAGTAATCTCATTATCGCTAGTATTCTAGCTTCAGTTCAGCAATCAGCTCAGATCTAGTGGTATTCAGGTGTTCAATTTGGAACTCAGTATCATGCAGTGAGATAACGAGATTCAATAGTATTCCGTTAGATACGGAACCAAGTGAATTCTTTGTAACTTAGCTAGGTCATTCAATAAATATGATCAGTAAAGATTCATCTCAGTTTAAATTCAATTAAGAATTAGTTTAGAGTCTTTCAGTTGGGAGTAGGAGCTAGACCCGAGCGAGTGCAGGGATGCCATCTGACCATTACAGAGGCAAAGTCGTTAGGAGTGATCCCTAAAATCCAGAATTGTGTAGCCAGCACAAGAGCAGGAGTAAACCGTTAGAATAAGGCATGACTATTATACTACCTTAGGCTTGACTTCCTGTGAGGGTCACCCGCTAGAGAGGCTTGACCAGAGTACAGGTATTTACCCGTGGCACAATATTAACACCCTTACACCTAGGGTTACTGGTTGGACCCCACCAGTTCAGATTCAGGGTATGTCGGTTAAGTGAGAACTCCCACAATTACAGTTTCAGTATCTGTCTTTAGAATAGAACTCAAAAATTAGGACTATTAGATACAGTCACCTATCTCAATAAGGAACACAGATAGTTCCATTGATTCATAGACCGCCCACTAGATAGGCATGGTCTTACATAAAGATATTTAGTATCAGTATTATCAGATCCAGATATCACCCGTTAGATAGGCTTGATCTCTGTCTCAGATTTAGTTGAGTAATATCATTATCAGATCCGAAGATCACTCGTTAGATAGGCTTGATCGCAGTCTCAGATTCAGTTGAGTAATCTCATTATTAGATCCAGAGATCACCCATTAGATAGGCTTGATCTCAATCTCAGATTCAATTGAGTAATTTTATTATCATATAAAGAGATCACCCGTTAGATAGGCTTAAACTCAGTCTCAGATTCAGTTGAGTATTCTCATTATCAGATTTAGAGATCCTCTGCTAGATAGATTCAATCTCAGATAAAATATCTTCTTATCATTGATAGTAGATTCAGGGATCATCCGTAAGAGAGGTTTGATCTTCGATTCAGTAAGCTGAGAGTAGCAACTTTAGAGTGCAGTCATTGATGTGAGTAGATTTAGTTAATCAGGTCTACTAACATCAGTTTCTGAGATCACTTGCTAAATAGGACTGATTTCAACTCCAATACTCAGCTATCAATATTAGGAGATTCAGTTGTTCAGTATCTCAGTATTAGTAGTGAGTCCAAATGAAAGTAAAGAGGTATCTAAGTTTCAGTATTTTAAGTCATGATGATTTCAGTTATGATTTGTTTATTCATGCATGTGTTCTCATTTAGTACTCTCATGATTATTCAGTTAAGTAATTGTTCATGCATAAGCCCTTACATTTAGCCTTACCTCATCTTCATACTCGGTACATTCCCGTACTAATGAATTTGCACTATGGTGTTTTATTTGACACCATAGGTTCAGAGGAATGAGATCTAGAGTACCCTTAGCAGATCATTCCCAGTCAGCAGCAGTAGATGTAGCAGTGATTCCTCTTCAGTCGAGGATAATCCTTATTTTATTATCGCATCAGATTTTGTTTATTTTTTAGTAGAAAGAGTTAGTTGGGGACATGTCCCGTCAACTCCATAGTTTAGACAGTTTAGAGTCTTTTCGAATAGATGTATCTATATTCAGTTTTCAATTTCAAGTATTTAGATGTTTTGAACCTTATGGTCAGTTTCAACCAAATTTTCACATTTATTTTTTATATTATGCAGTGCACAGGTACAGATATCAATAAAGGGTTAGCTTGTGGTGCTTCGGGATCATGAGCACCGTGTGATGTTCTTGTTCTAGAAAATTGGGTCATTACAGTCATTCAGTATTCCAATATTAGTACTCAGATATCAGTAAATCCATGTTATCAAAATTTATGTGTCAGTGTTATCACGAATTCAGTACAGTCTCTTATTCATTATTGTATTCTCGCGTTCATGTTATTCAGTCAGTTAGTATTGTTCATGCATATGAACCATTGCATGCAGCCTATCTCACTTACATACCAATACATTCAATGTACTGACCCATTTGTGCTATGGTGTTTTATACCATAGGTTTAGAAGCACGAGCTCTCGAACATCCTTAGAATATCAGACATTCAGCATCCAGACTAGCAGTGAGTCCTCATCATTCGAGGATACAATGATTATTTTATTACTTTATTATTTTAGTAGTTTGAAGTTAGTTGGGGATATGTCCCATCAACTCCATAGTTTTTTAGACAGTTTAGAGGCTTTCAGACTACAACATGTTTTCAGACAGTTTATTTTAGTTTTTGGGTATTTTTATACCCAATTTCAGACATTGTTCTATATTCAGTATTAGTTCAGTTTTGAACCTTATGTCCTTACAGCTTATATTCCACATATTTACAGTATATTATTAATTGCTCAGTTTCAAATATCAGTCATGGGTTCATTTGTGGTCATTTGGGGTCATGAGCACCGTGTAACATTTTGAGTACCATATTTGGGGCGTTACACCCAACTACTTTTAAAATCTATCGCACACGCTAGACATATATCTTTCAAATTTTGAATGGTTCTTTCTTCTTAACCATCTGTCTGAGAGTGAAAAGTTTTACTAGGTTAAACACGGGTACCAAGACCCTTTTAAAATGCTATCCAAAAATGTAAGGTGAACTGGGTGTCTCTATCTAAGACAATGGGCAATGGAACACTGTGTAATATGACCAACTCTCTGATGTATAGTTTGGCGTAATCCTTAGTTGAATAAGCGGTATGGACTGGAAGGAAGTGAGCTAATTGTGTCACCCTATCTACAATGACCCAAATTTAATCATGTTGACGATGAGTATGAGTCAAACCCTTCACAAAGTCTATGTTCACTTCTTCCTACTTCCAAGTAGGAATACTGAACTCATGCATGCAACCACTACACTTATGGTGCTTAATCTTAACCTACTGACATATCGAGCACTTAGACACAGACTCTGCAATATCTCTCTTCACCCGACTCCACCAATAGATCTCCCTCAACTCACGGTATATATTAGTGGCCCCTGAATGAATAGAGTAGAGCACACCATGCACTTCTGCAAGAATTTGCTGTCTTAAGTCAGCAACACCTAGCACACACAGACGACTTTGACAACGCTGAACATCATCTCCCCCTTGGAATAACACCTTAACCTTCTGATCTCTGACTGAATTTTTCAACTTTACTAAACTAGGATCTCTATCCTTCTTTTCTTTTACTTCAAAAACTAGAGATGATTCTGAGTTGTTCTGAATCCACACACTACCTTTAGCTGAATCGACTAAGCGGACACCTAGTTGGGAAAGCTGATGAACTTCCTAAACTTACTTCTTATTCTTGAGCTCAACATGAGAAACACTACCCGTAGATAGTCTACTGAGAGAATCATCCACTACATTGGCAATGCCCGGGTGATACAGAATGCTGCTATCATAGTCTTTTAACAACTCCAACCACCTTTTATTATTTAGGTTTAATTCTTTCTGAGAAAACATTTAATGAAGTATTTTGTGATCTGTGAACATATCTACATGCACCCCATACAATTAGAGCCTCCAAATCTGTAAGGCAAACACTATTCCTGCTAACTCGAGATCATGAGTTTTATAATTCTTCTCATGGGGTTTAAGCTATCTGTAGGCATAGGCTATACCTTACCATGCTCCATGAGATATAACCCAAACCTACTCTGGATGCGTCACAATACACCACAAACCCATCTGAACTATCTGGGAGAGTCAAAACTAGAGTTGAGTAGAGTCGAGTCTTTAAATCCTGAAAACTCTTCTCGCATAAATCAGACCATAAAAATTTGACTTTCTTCTGAGTCAATATATACATAGGAGATGCAATGGATGAAAATCCTATAATGAACCATCTGTAATAGCCAGACATACCCAAGAAACTCCTAATATCTGATGGAGAGATGGGTCTAGGCTAGTTTCTGACCGCTTTTGTCTTTTTGGGATCCACCCTGTTTCCATCACCAAAAATAATATGGACAAGAAATACTATTTACCACAGCCAAAATTTGCACTTGATGAATATGGAAAATAACTGATGATTTTAAGAGTCTACAAGACTATTCTAAAATGGTCTACATCATCATGTTTACCACAGGAGTAAACGAATATGTCATCTATGAAAACTATGATGAACTATGAAAACTATGACGAACATGTCCAAGTATTGCTTGACCACACAGTTCATCAAGTCTATGAAAGTTGTTGGGGAATTGGTAAGACCAAAGGTCACGACTAAGAATTAAAAGTGACCATACCAAGTTCTGAACGCTATTTTCGGGATGTCACATTCTCTGACTCTGAGCTGATGATAGCCTGATTTGAGGTCTATCTTAGAAAAGTAACAGGCGCTTTGAAGTTGAAAAAATATGTCATAGATTCTGTGAAGGGGATACTTTTTTCTTATCATGACCTTATTGAGTTGATGATAGTCTATGCACATTCTGAGAGAACCATCTTTTTATGCACGAATAAAATTGGTGCACCCCACGTGGACACACTGGGTCTGATGAATCCCTTTTCTAAGAGATCCTTGAACTATTCTTTTAGTTCTCTGAGTTCTGTAGGTTCCATTCTATATGGCGGAATAGATATGGGTTGAGTATCTTGGTGAAGTTCAATTCTGAAATAAATTTCCCTTTTGGAAGAAATCTCGAGAAGATCTTTAGGAAAAACATCTGAGAATTCACATGCTATTGATACTGATTCAAGAGTAGGGGTTTCTGAACTGGAGTCCTTGACTCGCATAAGGTGATAGACACATCCCTTAGATATCATTTTCCCTCCCGAAGGAAAGAAACAAGCTGACCCCTAAACACTAAAGTACTACCCCTCTACTTTAGGATGAGTTCATTTGGGAACTGGAACTGGACAATTCTGTTATGCATTCGACTGAGGCATAGCAGGAATGAAGCCAATCCATGCTAAGAAAGACATCAAAATTAGTCATCTCTAATTTATCTAAGTCTGCTGAAGTTATTTTCTAAGATACAATAATTGGACAGTTCCTGTATACCCATCGGACTATGATAGATTTACCTACTGGGGAAAAGAATGAGAAAGGCTCTGCTAGAACTTCGGGACTGACTCCAAAATCAATTGTTATATAAGGAGTAACAAAAAACAAGAAAGCTCCTGGATCTATTAAATAATAGACATGTATATGAAAGATCTGTAACGTACCTATGAACACATTAGGAGAATTTTGCTAATCCTACTGGGACTAAAGATCATAGAGTATGTTTGGACGTTGCCTACTGGTGGTACTGGATGAGGCACCCTGCTAATTCGGGCAACCGGAATGAGCTGGAGAAAAGTTTTGCTTACCTTGAGAACCTGACTGGGGACAATCTCTGACTCTATGTCCTTGTTTTCCATATCTTAAACAAACATCACTGTAAGCTCTGCAAATACGCTAATGGTTCCTGCAACAAGTCTGACAAAAAGGATTGGTTCGGGAAATGCTGACACTACCCTGAGACTTAGAGCCTGGCGCCCTATCTCTATTGTCATCTCAAAATTTTGGCACTGGAGCACTAGTTGAGAATGGAGCTGGAACTGAAGATTTTAGGTAGAACTTAGAACAATTCCCACCCTCTGACTTAGGCTGAGCAAAGTTGAAACTACCTTTTCTAGATCTCTTGTTCTACTTTTCTCTCTCCTTATTCTTCTGCTCATCTATCTGCTGAGCATGGATCATCATCCTAGACAAGTCCATCTCACTAATAAACATTTTGGTCCTGCACTCTTTGACCATACTATCATTCACCCCAGTCACAAACTTACTCATTCGGGATCTGCTATCTGCCACCACATGAGGAGCGTATCTAGCTAATTGAGTAAACTTGAGAGAATACTCATTCACTGTCATTTCCTTGCTTAAGATTAATAAACACTAACACCTTATCTTCTTTCTGCTCTAGGGGAAAGAATCTATCTAGGAAAGCAGCGGTAAACTCCTTCTAATCTGTAGGCCCTGCATCTACGGCCCTCTCAGCCTTCCACTGTTTAAACCAAGTGTGACACACATCCTGTAACTAATATGTGGCTATCTCAGCACTCTCGCTAGAAGTGACCTCCTTAATATCAGTAATCTTTGGCACCTAATCAAAATACTCCTGATGGTTCTCATCTGACTGAGACCCAGAAAATAATGGAGGGTTCATCTGGGTGAAGACCCGAATCTTGACTGCTGCAGTATTGGCCACTTTTGACTGGAATAACAGCTGGACATTAATTCTAGGTTGTCACGGAATGAGCTATGGTGGTGAATGCTGCTCTAAATGCCGCGTGGGAGACATGTTCGCCCAAAGAATTGGGTGGGTCAGGCTGAGGAACTGGCTGATCTCCCATTCTTCTTACCTGAGTCCTATTTTAAAGCATTTTCTATAGATGCAAGAGAAACTTGTATTAAAAGATATTTTATTTGGAGCTTATGCTCATTTGCATGACATGAATACTAAAAAAAGGAAACTATTCCTAAAACAACTCGTAGCCTCCTGTCCATAAGTGTGGCGCGCTACACACCCATGTATAAGACTCTACTAGATGTGGCTTTCAGACTTCCTAAGACACTGTTGAACCTTAGGCTCTGATAACCAGTTTAGAATGGCCTGAGTCTATACCATGAATGCTACACAGTGCTCATAAATCCCGAAGGACCACAAGCTAACCCATGATTGGTACCTTCTGCAATAACTGAGTAATAACACTGAATAATGCAAAATAATTGGATGAAATGCCATAAGGTTCAAAACTATCATACTAATGAAAAGAACATGATAAAGTTTGATAAAATATGATAATCTAAAATACTGAATATTTTCTGAACATCTAGTCTGAAAAACCTCTAAACTAAACTGTCTGAATAAGGATTTGGATGGACAACCCCCCAACTAACTCCATCTACGGAAATACTTAATCTAATAAGATAATGAAATAAAAAAATATCCTCAAATAATGAGGACTCACTGTTTGTCTACTGCTGCAAGATGAATGTCTTAACTGCTAAGAATACTATGGGGCCCTTACGTCTGAACCTATAGTATAAAAGCTCATAGCATAAAGAAAAGTATACGCCAGTATGTGTGAATTTACTGGTACACAAAGTGAGGTAATGCTGAATGCAATGGTTCATATTCATGAACTATAACTGACTAAATAACAAGAATATGACTGCGTGAGAATACATGCATGAATACATAACTGTAACTAAAGTCATAAGGATTTTTAATACTAAGTTTACTAATACATGGATTACTGATAACTGCTATAACTAATGACTGATATACTAGTTACTGAGTGACTGTATCTGATAGTCATGTTTCTGATTGAACTAGCTGAGTTCCGTACTGAGCTAATTGAATGTATCTGACAGTCCTAGAATTTGTAGAACAACCTGAGTTTTTTAGTGAAGACTGAGACTGAGACTGTGGGAGGTAATCATATAACCAACATGCCTCTTTCCTGAATAGATTTGGGGTCCAACCTGTAACCCCAGTTAGAAGGGTGTTAGTACCGTGGCACAGGTAAGGACAAGATAAGAGTTACCCTCATCTGTTAGGTACTCAAATGAGAATGTTGGTACCCTCAATTGACAGGTTAAGACATCTCATCATTCCTTATCTAGCAGTTTTGATGTCTTAACCTATGCTATCTATGTAGTTCTTGAACAGAAGGACTGTTTCTAAGGATCACACTCTCTACTGTAGGTGAGCCCACTTCCTTGGTTTCACTTGGTGCTGAATCCTACTCCCAACTAAATAGGCACTAGACTGAGTATACTGGACTGAACTAGACTGAGTTTACCAAGGTTTATTGAATGATAGAATACTACAGAATTTTGTTGACTGACAGAGAGTACTACTGATCGCGATATGACTAAGATGGATTCTGTAACTGAAACTAGATCTAGGCACACAGATAATTTGTCAGTTATTAAATACCCCAAGGACTCGATAGCATGAAAATAATAAGACATGAAAATTCTTTAATACTTGACAATAGTCAACTACTCACAATACAATCCATGACGCATTTTATCAATCACTTGAAAGTCATGAACTTGCACATGAATAGGAATGCATACTAACACATTTTAATTTCATTAAACCAATCTCATGAGTAGTCCATCAAACTTATACAAGGTATAAATTTCACATGGAAGACATTGTGAACTTGTGGGTAGAGCATAAGTTCATCGTTTAGATGACCAAAGGATCACAAAAGCACTATAGTCTCGAACTACAATATTTATCTTTATTTTGTCATCAAAAAACTCCAATGTGGAATTCCTTGACTACCTCCTCAAACACTGTGGGAATGGATCCATCCATACTATGCATCAAACCTTGATGTTTTACCATCTCAACTAATTTCAACATACCAGGTTTTGTTAACACACTTGAGTCAAAGATCCTTCCAGTTAGCACCTTATGATTATTCAAGAACCTATTTTTTACATCCTTGGGAACAACCTTACTGCTATCCTCATTTTTCTTTCTAGTATAAGTAATTACAGATTCTCTTTTAGACACTTTCCTCTTTTTGGTACCAGGTTCCTCAGGAGTATCCTTTTTCAGTAAAACTTCCAGAATTTCTTGGTCTTTCACTATCATTTTGGTTTTTGAGACCAAATATACCTTTCTTGGGCTATTCGATAGCAAGATGATATTTCCAGTAACCCAGGAATCATCCATTAATGTATGAATTAGAAAAATGTTTAAGGTTCAGGGATCACTCTTTATCAACAACTTTAGTGAAGAAAGGATTTGGATTTGAAATAGTACGAGATGAATGGAGATTTTCAAGATGATTTGAGAAAAGACTTTTATTAATGCTACGCCCAATTTCCTTTAAAATACATAAGAATGGGGATTTGTAGTCATTTGTAAATTCTTTCCTTAGGAGAACTATTTGTGACTGGACCCTTCCTTTTGACATGAGAAGGAATCGGTATACCAGGATATAAAGAAAAGAGTAAGCATATGAAGGGTTTTTAAAAGAATAGGATGTGATCAATTTTAATTTAGTGATGACTCATCATTTATTTTAGAGTAAGACAATTTTATAACACATGAAGAGAGAGAATATGCAAATTTATCTATTAGAAAAAAAAAGGTTGCACATTTATGATACGAACCTGAGAGATAGGACTAGGTCTCTCTCTTTCTTTGAGTGAATCATTGACTTTGTAGATGTCATATTTTCCTCCTCCAAATTTGTTCTCATAGGTGTATACGTGCAAAGGTATGATACTGATTTAGAACAATATGCACCTATTTTACCAAGGATACATGTTTCCTGAATATAGCTAAGTTTAGGAAGGGAAACTAATCCATCTAGTTGGTCAGGTTAATTTGATCAATTCCAGCCTCAAATTGTTAGTTTCAATGCAATACTTCATACCAGAATTTGTTCTAAAAAAGGTCTGTGGACCAGGTCCAAGACTTAGTATCCTTCAAATATTAAAAGTCCCTTCTGAATTACTTTGAAACAACCAGCATCTTTCAGAATCATTTTCACACTTTTAAGCTCACTTTTGGGATTGAAAAGATAAGAAAACCAAGAAATATCTGACTTAGGCACTTGCTTGAACTCCTATCACCAAATATCAAGGTATAATATTTAGGGGAATGAGAAGATATGTGCTTCTATTTGAACCTTCTGAGATGAATTCCACTGGGAGTGGGTCCTTGTGAATTCTTAACTAGAAGAAATTTGTGTATCAGATCTTGGATCACCATCTTTTATCCTATTAACCATTTCCACATGAGATACTTCTACCTTAAAGTGTCATGAGAGAGAGAATACAGTCAAACCTTTCTGTTATGAGCATTGAATAACTACAATTAGTGAACCTATTTTGACTACAAACCCTTTCTCCCTCCTGCAAACAAAATCATTTGTTAGATTTTGAAACCCACTTGAGTTTGATTTCCCAGTAGAAAGAAAGAGGTATGATCAAATCCTTCTTTTACCATCTAGGTAATAAGATCTTCTTCACCTTTTTCTAAGGTTTGAAACCTTTATGATAGGTATTCCCCTGGTAGATATATCAAACATTGATCATTCTTTACCTATTCCAACTTTTACAGTTTACCTTCATGTGTACATCTTTTCCATAATGAGTTCATAAAGTATTGTGGAAATTGCTTCTAAAATCTTGAATAACCTTTCCTTATGACTCTTGTGATTGAGTTTTGTACTTATACCCAAGGCAATTACCATAACAAACTCCTTGAGAGTTAAGTAGGAAAGTATATATGAGGATGAAGTCCATTGTAGGGATTATTTAAGTTCTTTCCCCAGACAGACCAGGTCCTTTTCTAACCCCTCATTCTTATGGAGTGCATTAATGATATGATTTAGGGAATCTTTCAATCTTTCTTCATGCCCAATCTAAATTATGAGGCTTCTTTCTTCCCTTTACCATTTGAATTATTTACTTTCTCAAGTTGACTAATCAAGCTCAGATTTTCAAAATTCAACTTTGAAACTTGTTCCTCAGTTTTAGTTATCTAGAGAGTCAAATCTATCAACTCAAGCTCCTGATCTTATATCTTTCCTTCTAGAACATTATTCTTCTTTTTATCACAAGCACTATTAGCTTTCTCTAGTTGACAAAATAATCTTAGATTTTTAGATTTTATCTTTGTAACCTATTTCTCTATTTCAGATATCTGGAGGGTTAAAGATATCAAATTAAGATCTTAACTTTTTACCTTTTCATCTAAAGCATTTTTTTCACCACTTATTTCACACGAAGAATCAATCAACACATTTGCAAGCTTTTTTAGCTTTTTAACAGAGTAGTTCTCTAAGTTTTCCTTAATGTCAAAAAGTGTTACCTAATTTTATTATTCATCTTTAGTGTTTTCCATGAGAGAAAATAAAGAATCAAAGGTCATTTTCTTATCCTCCACTGCAAGCATGGAAATATCTGTCTACTTCCAATCATCCTTAGATTCAATATAGGAATCTCCCTAGATGGCTAAGGCTTGCTTAACTGCAAAATTAGCTGTAATTCTTCTTCTTAATTTTACAGGGACCAGCCTATTCTCTTACATTAGTCACTTTCAGTCTTGAGGTATTCCTAATAATCCACTTTATGCATTAGACAGTCCTTGATAAAGTGGTCAGGACTTCCACATTTATTACCAACTTCAATGGAGCCTCATTTCTTGTTGTTGCTTCCTCATCTTTGAAACTGACCACTTTTTTCATTACTTTAACAACTCTTTTAGACAAATATGCAACATTAGTGTCTTATTTATTTGAATCTAATTTTGAATCCCAATTCTAGAGTGATAGCTATTATTATATGCAACTCTATGAGAGGCAAATGGTCAACCCAACTACTACCAAAGTTTGCAACACAAAACCTTAGCATATTTTCAAATGTCTTAATAGTCTTATCCACTTTCCCATTCGTCTTAAGGTGGAAAGTGGCGCAAAGGTTCACCTTGGTCCCTAAACCTCTTTAAAAAGATGATGTGTTATAGAACTATATCACTTTCAATACTTAAAACAAGGAAAATATGCAAGTTTCTTAGGTTGTTTGGTTAGATATGATGTGTTTTGGGTAAGTTTTGCAGGAAACTAGGTTTTGATGTTATGTTCATGAAAATTTATGTTTAGGCTACTTACTTGATCAATTTCTTGGTATTTGGGACACTTTTCAGATGTACGTGACCAAATAATATAAGAAAGTTGAAGATTTAAATCTTGGTTACAAGTTTTGGAAGGCTTGGAACTTACCTATTTCCATATGTCAACCACATGTAGCACCTATGGTCTGTATGAGACTAAGAGAAGTACTAGAATTGAAGATCCTGATGAAGAGCTGAAAAATAACTCTCAACATTTACATATGTCAGCATGTGGACCGAATGTAACGCATGTGGACCACATGTGGGTAAGGTAAGTGAAAGAAGTACAAAATCCCAAGAGAAGAAGCCGCAATACTTTTTTCTGGGACATCTAGGTGTCTACATGCACCCATCCTTGGGTCACATGTAGCACATGTGCCTAAGGACAGGACGCATATGGACACACATAAGTTGCCACCGACCCTTTATTATCTTTTTCCGCTCGATCATTGATTTTAGGGTTTCCTCATGTACTATAAATACCCATTATGTGTTTTTTATTGGTAGTTATGCACTCTTGATACTTACAAATATATTTTGATTCTGGGAGTTGATTTTGGTCATAGAATTCTCTTGTATTGATTTTTGTTGATTAATTCAGTTGAAGTTTTGGGTTTTTACTTGTGATTATTCTGATTTCATCTTATGCTTTCAATCATGAATGATGTTGATTACTTCCCAAGCATGAGTGGCCAAAAACCCTTATTAGGTTGGGGAAACTCTAGTGAATTGATGAAGTAGGGGAAGTTCTATTGCTTCTCTGAACCGATCCCCATCCATGCATTATATTATATGTATTTTAATAGTTATCTTAGCGGTTACAAATGTTAGGATCCCACCTAGATTATTTTTGCTCACTTTAAAAGAGGAGTAGTGACTAGGAAAAGAGAATTACAATAGTAATTTGAAGTTTAATTGTTGATCCACGCTACTAGGTATTATCTAAGTAAGATAGTTATCTTTCATTCTAATAACTAGAGACTCAAAATGTAATAGTTAATTGGATCAAGATAAAGGTTATTTAGATGACATCTTCAGAACCAAATGTTAAAGGATGAAACCCATCTGCTCACCCAAAGGATGTAATAGTACATAAGTTATCAGATTGGCATGCAAGGTATTAGGTTTGTTCAACAAAGCACGATAAGCCTAGAAATTTGAAAAGAAATCCTAGTGTTCGCAGACACTGATTAAAATCAAAGTTGATATTAGATACTTGTTAAATATTGCTACTCAAATCCCTCCATTTACTTTTCTAGTTTTGCCCGTTTATTACAAAAGCTGGGAGCTGCGATTCCACGTATTTCCTTAGGATTTGACCCAATCTTTGTTGGTTTACTATATTTGATAGTGACCGCATCAACTTTTGAGTGAAGATGTAGCTTAGGTGTTACCAAATTATTGGTACCAAGACCCTTCTGAAAAGTGTTCCAAAAGTAAAAGGTAAACTGAGTACCTCTATCTGAAATGATAGACAACTGAACTCCATAAAACTTAACCAACTCCCTAAGATAGAGCTTGGCATAATCCTCAGATGAATAAGAAGTATTAACTGGCAAGAAATGAGTTGATTTGGTAAATCTATCTACAATAACCCATATCAAATCATGTTGGCGACGCATAAAAGATAATCCTATCACAAAATCTATGTTCACCACTTTCCACCTCCAAGTGGGGATACTAAACTCCAAAAAAGTACCACTAGGCTTCTAGTGCTCAAGTTTAACCTGCTGACAATTAGAAGACTTAGCTACAAACTATAAAATATCCTTCTTCATACCTTTCAACAAATACATTTCTCGCAAGTCACGTTACATCTTGGTGGCTCCTAGATGAATAGATTATCACACACCATATGCCTCTGCAATGATTCACTGCCTGAGACCATCAACACATGGAACACACGACCTACCCTGACATCGAAGTACACCATCTCCCCCTTGGGAGAAAAGCTCTACTTTTTGATCTCTAACAACCTCCTTCAACTTAACCAGACTAGTATCTCTGTCTTGCTTTTGTTTTACTTTGGCACCCAAGGAAGATTCTGAACCATTCTGAACCTATACACTGCCTTCTGTAGAATCAACCAACTGAAGACCTAATCTATAAAGATGGTGAACCTCCCTAACTAACTTTTTCTTATACTCGTCAACATGGGCAACACTACCAATAGACAATCTACTAAGGGCATTTGCCACTACATTGGCCTTTCCCAGGTGATACAATACACTCATATCATAATCTTTTAACAAATGAAGCCATTTTCTTTGATGAAAATTCAAATCATTCTGCGAGAACACATACAACAAGCTTTTGTGATCCGTAAGAACATCAATATGAACTCTATAAAGGTAATGTATCCATATTTTCAAAGAAACCACAACAGCTTCAAACTCAAGATCACGGGTAAGATAATTATTTTCAGTGGGATTAAGCTGTCTAGAGGCACTGGCTATAACCTTACCTCTCTGTACCAATACACAACCAAGACCAACTCAAGAAGCATACCAGTAAACTACAAACCTATCTGAACCATCTGACTATGTCAAAATTGGGGATAAAGTGTGACGAGTCTTCAACTCCTAAAAACTCCTCTCTCAAGAATTTCATTACTGAAATTTGACTTTTTTCTGAGTCAATTGGGACATGGGGGATGAAATTGAATAAAATCATTTACCAAACTATCTATAATAGCCTACCAAACCTAAGAAACTCCTGATATCTTTTGGAGAGATAGGTCTAGGACAGTTTCTCACTTCTTTGGTCTTTTGAAGATCAACTCTAATTCCATCACCTAAAATAATATGTCCAAGAAAAGCTGTTGATCTTAGCAACAATTTGCACTTACTGAATTTGGCAGAAAACTAATGATCTTGAAGAGTTTGTAATACAATTCTGAGATGGTCTGCATGATTATTTTCACTACGGGAATAGACAAGAATATCAACGACAAAGTCTATGACGAACATATCAAAGTACTACTTGAACACCCTTTCATCAAGTCCATGAAAATTGTAGGGGCATTCGTAAGTCAAAAGACATAACTAAGAATTTCAAGTGACCATACTAAGTTTCGAAGGTTGTCTTTGAAATTTCATATTCTCTGACTCAAATCTGATGATAGCCATATCTGAGGTCTATCTTATAGAAATAACTGGCACCATGAAGTTGGTCGAATAAGTCATTAATTTTGGGGAGTGGATATTTATTCTTGATAGTGACTTTGTTCAACTGACGGTAATCAATGCACATTCTGAGAGAACCATATTTCTTATGCATGAACAAGACTGGAGTACCCCATGGGGAAACACTGGGCCTGATGAAACCCTTATCTAAAAGATCTTTCAACTGCTCTTTCAACTTCTTAAGCTCAGCTAGAGCCATTATATAGGGTGGAATAGAGATAGGTTGGGTATCTAGATGGAGATCTATTTTGAAGTCAATTTCCCTTTTGGGAGAAACTCCAAGAAGGACTTCAGGGAATACATTTGAAAATTCCCATAGTACTGAAACTGACTCGAGACTAGGAGTTTCAGAACTAGAGTCTTTGACTCAAAAAAAATAATAAACACCCTCCATAGAAATCATTTTTTTACCTTAAGATAGGAAATGATGTTACTTCTTAAAATAGAGGTACTACCCCTCCATTCAATGACCAATTCATTAGGAAACTAAAACTAAATGACTCTACTTCTGCAATCAATTGAGTTATAACATGAGTAGAGCTAATCCATGTTGAGAATGATATTAAAATAAGTTATCTCTAACTCCACAAGATCAACTGAGATAACTCTATGGGACACTATAACCGAGTAGTTCCTTTATACCCACGTGGCTACAATATAGCTACCTACTGGAGTAGACACTGAGAAAAGTTCTACTAAAGATTTGAGACTGATGCCAAAATCGACTACTATATAAGGAGTTACAAAAGTGAGTGATGATCCGGGATTTAATAAAACATAAATAAGGAGATGAAATACCTGTAACATACCCATAACCATATTAGGAGAACTCTCCTAATCCTGTTATGTCTGAATGGCATACAACCCTTTCTGACTGACCTTGTTAGCTGGCCTTTAGGAAATCTCTAAATCTGTGGCCTAACTTCCAACGTCTAAAATACATATCACTGTTATCTGAACACATATCTCGATGATGCTTTTCATATTTCCCATAAAGTGAATTAGTACGAGCACTTTTCACACTACCCTGGGACTTAGATCTTGGTGCTCTATCCCAACTATCTTGCTTTAACTTAGACACTGGCGCACTTTCTGAATATGGTACTAGGACTGAGGACTTCTAATGGAACTAAGAACTATTACCACCATTTGAACTCGGCTGAGAAAAATTAATACTACCTATTTTGTCCCTCTTATTCTCTCTTTTTCCTTAAGCTTCTCTTTCTCAATCTGATGAGCATGAACCATAAGTAAAGATAAGTCCATCTCCTTAATCAACATTGCAGTCCTACACTCCTTGACCAAACTATTAGATACCCCATATACAAACTTACTCATTTTATACCTATTATCATCCACGATTAAAAGAGCATACCTCACCAACTAAGCAAACTTAAGAAAGTATTCCTTCACACTCATACGACCCTACTTCAAATTCATGAACTCTTGAACTTTAGATTCCATCAAATCTAATAGGAAAAACCTATCTAGAAAAGACATGGAAAATTCCTCCCACTCTACAGGACCTACCTCAGCACCCCTATCCTTTTTTCATTGCTTATACTAGGTGTGATCTATATCCTACAATTGATATATAGCCAACTCTACACACTCAGTCAAGTTGACGCCCATAATATTACTCAAATTCTAAACCATATCAAAAAACTTCTGCAGATCCTTCTCAGACATGGATCCAAAAAAAAAGAGGATTCATTCGGGTGAAATCCCGAATCCTAGCATCAACTGTGTTTACCACTGGATTAGCTTGGGCAAAAGCCTATTTATTGTTCTAAGAAGCTACTGAATAAGATAAAGTAGTTAAAGTAGCTCTGAATTTGGCATGCCAGATATATTCATTCAGGTGATCTTCCTAAATAGGCAGTGGTGTAGGCTGATTCCCGCTCATTCTTCTGTTATTTCTCTTGGGAGGCATTTTCTAAAAACAAAATGAAGGATGAGTTAGAAAAAGAGTTTAAATAGATCTTATGCTCATTCAAATGATAGGAATACTAAAAAAAGGGAAACTTTTCCTAAACATCTTGTAGCCTCTTGTCTATAAATGTAGTGCATTTCACACCCATATACAAGACTCTACTAAATGCAAATTTCAGACTCCCTAGGACAATTTGAAATATTGGGCTCTGATAGTATGTTTTATCATGACCTGAGGCTACCCTTTAATCGCGACAATGGTGCTTACAATCACAAGTTATCATAAGCTAACCCATGAACTGGTACCTTTTGTGAGAACTAAATAAAACATTACATAACACATATGCGAATGATAAACTGATGGATACTTGAAATCTGGAATACAGAATCAATCACAAGTCTGAAACATCTGGTAAAATACAAATAACCAAGTTGTCTTACTGAAATAGCAGATAAGACTTATAAAATTGACTAACTGTCTAACTGACTATTTGATTGTCTAAAAGACTACAAACTAACTGAGGAGTTGATGGGACAAGCCCCCAACTAACTCCGACTGACTGAAATGTACAAGAACTGAATAGATTGAGATAAACCAAATCATATCCTCGGTGGATGAGAACTCACCACCACTGCTGTTGAGGTTTGTTGAGTTGTCTAAGAGTGTTTGGGAAACTAGGCATCTGAATATATATTATAAGACAACATAGCGCAAAGAAAAGTATGCGATTGGTACTTTTAATGTACTAGTATATGAGATGGGATTTGGCTGACATGTGTGGGGTACTGTGCATATGAAATAAAGACTATCTGAATAGCATGAGATAACTGAACATGAATGCATGAAAATTATAACATATAAGAATGCAGGACCAAGTATAAACATATATCTGAAATAACCTATAAATTGTACTACTGAAATCTGATAACCCTATAACTAAGAATTTGTATGCTTTGGTCAAGAAAACCTAAACTAAAACTATTCTGAATACAGTACTGAGACTGTGGGAGGTATCTTTTAACTGACATACCCTAATTTGAGCTAATAGGGGTCCAACTTGTAACCCTAGTTGGAAGGGTATCAGTACCTTGCCATAGGTACTTACACTGGTTTTGTGGATCTACTAAACTGGCATCCCGAAGGACTAACGAGTCACCCTCAACTGGCAGGTGATCTAAATAAAATATGTGTTACCCTCAAATAGTAGGTAGACACCTTTTCAACCCTTTACTAGAAGGTAGACATCTCTACCTATGGTGTCTACGTAGTTCTATAATGGGGATTTCTACTAAGGGTCACACCCTCTACTGTCAGGAGAGCGCTCATCCTGGAGTTTTCTCGGTGCTAAATCCTATTCCAAACTTAACTGACACTGATACTAGAATAGACTGAACTAGATTGAACATTATTACATAACTGATAGTGCTCATAATGATCATAAACAAGAAAGTATACTAAATATAGTAATGGATTAACTGTCTCGGTACTTGAAAAGCTGAATGCATGTAAAACACATAGGTATTGGGTGTTCATAACCCACTAGCATTGAATAAATACAACTATGCAATATCAAACTTGAAACACAGTAATACGTCATTATGGTTCAAAAACACAAACATGGTATTTCATCAAAACATGTGAAAATCCTACACTTAAACATTAGGAAATAATAGGATTTTATGGATAGACTAATAACTTGAGGATTCATCGTTAAACCAATTGAACATGACGTGGAAATTCCAATACTCAAACACGATACGATTCACTCTATTTAAAAATAATTTTAATCATAACTTAAAATCAAAATAACAAGAGATTGATGGAATTGGTTCAACTTGAACATTTAGAACTCATAATTTAAAACACCAAAAGGGTTTTTGTTCTCCATGGGTTAAAGAAACCCACGGATAAACATCACATATACCTCACTAGATGAATTAATAAAGATTCCTAGAAGTTTCTTAAGGTTTGAAGCTTAAATCACTTGATTGCTTGTGAAAGAGTTAGGGTTTTTTCTAAGGAAAGGGATGCTTTTTTTTAGAGAATTTGTGATAAAAAGAACAAATAATGCTCTTTGGAAACTTAAATTTCATGTTATGGACAAGTTGGGCAAAGGGAAATGAACCAAATACCCTTAAATTGTTAATAGAAAAAGATGGAAGAACAAGACAGGGGGCGGCGTGAGATCTGGAGTGGTGCAATGGATGGGGCGACACGTGCTTGGAGTAGTGCACTACAGGGGGTAGCGCCCGCCTTAGAGCAGCGCACTAGAGGGAGCTGTGCAGGCTAATGCTGGTGGTGCTACTATTTGGGATTCCCAAACACACCACTACGCTCCTCTAAAAATTTGTAAACTCACTTGACATGTACTTTGAATATCCCCGATCACGAATCAACTCAAAAATCAACATTCTGAGGTCGAAAAGGTAAAAAAATAAAATCATCAAGGTTTAAGGGCCTTGGAAATGACTATATCCCAACACTTTGGCTAATTTATTAGCTTTGGACCCCTTATGCATACAACTAAGAGATGAAATAAGCTAAGAATTTTATGGGGTATTACATAAAGTAGGACAGGTTCCATCAAAATTGTCCTCAAGTGGGATAGAGGAGTTTCCATGAGCATCAGATCTTCAGGAAGGCATGATCTAAAATGCAAACAAACGGATATTAGATGAGGTTCAAGACCTTAGAGAAAATAGCCCGAAATTAGATCACAAGAAAGGGAAACATTCCTAGTTGCCTCATAGCCTCTTCCTTATAAGTGTGGCGCGCTACACACCCATAAAAGAGACTCTACTTCACACAATTTTGTGGATACCCAATGACACCAAGCTAGGATCTAATACCATCTTTGTCACGACCCAAATTAGGGCCTAGTAATGAATGGTATCTCAAGTTCACCAAGGACCGGAGACCTTCTGCTTTGGCTAACCAAACAGAAACATAACACACCTAACAACGGCTGAATTTGAAAATACACCAAGATAGAGTAAATGAAACTCAAAGTGTATGTAATGTCCACAAAAATATCCAAAAAGACTATAAACAATATCGAAAAACATTCTACGTCGGGACATGCCCCCAACTCTGACAATGATAATGCCAATGATAATGATAATATTAATGATAACAAAAAACCTTTAATTTTACTTGAAAGAAATAAACTGGTGGAATGATAAAAAATTTTGGAGTATGGAAGCTCACAACTACACCACAATCCACTGACAAACCGAGTGACCAATCTAACTCTACATAGGAAAAGTAGAAGTATCTATGGTGCCTACATCCTATGGGGATACAGCCTAAGGAGATGGTTAGCGGGTTAAGCACTAAAATGTAACTCAAGAATAGGGGATAAAATAATACCATGTTAAATTCAATTCAAGTCCATGTGAAAATCATTATATACATACCTAAATAATATGTCGAGATAGGGAACACGGTATAACATTAAGTAATATACCATCCTGAACTATATAGTTCAACCATCATAATCAGGCACCCACATTCTATGTGGGTTCAAATCCTCCTACCTAAAGGGCCCCAGTACCTGTTAGCCATACAAACTGGAGATATTAAAGAAAACTAGGAATTACCCTGATCCCATGTCAGTTTAAGTTAAAAATATATCAGTAATGTGAACCATGTACAGAAATTGTCAAGACCAAACCTTATGTCGACAAACATGAGTTTCCTGTATTAGTTATTCAAAACCAACACCTTCACGGCTTAACCACATAACCCCCATTAAGCCTAAATTGAAACAAGTTTCACTTAACCTATTTAATAACCAAAGAACCGACCATTAAGGCACATTATGTGTATCTTCATACCCTAACACTTACAAGCTTATATATATGCCATAACAATCATATTATCTTGGGGGAATGCCTCGACCTCTTTTGTTCATTAAATCAAATAATATCCAACTAGGCTTTCAAAATCCATGTTCATTATTTAATCATTTATGCAATGTAATACATAGGTTAGTAAGTTGAAATAAGTGACAATTTCACATTTCAAAGCCATTTACACAAGTGGGTTAAGGGAAAACAATTATTCATAACTAATTCAATTTCAAAACATCAATTTAGTGGAAACCATGACCCCATAGTTTATTCACCATACCCATGCACCCTACAAGTTTATACCCACTAATAAAGCATGAATAATGCATAATATATCATGAGAAAACAATTTAAGAATCAACCATGTTAAAACCCTCAACCATAACAAAACCCACATTAAAATCCATACAATTTAAACCATGTAAAACACATGTTTTTCATAAATTAAGAGTTGGGGAATAGTAACATGCCTTAAATACCAAGATTTATAGACAAAAATTGACCCTTAAGCCCTAATATATCAACTTTATGGAAACCCTAAGTATCTTAACCTTAAAGTTTTTGAGAGACAGTTTGAGAGTGTTTTGATTGTGAACGGTGTGATAATGAAGTCCAAAAGAGGGTTTTAAGTCGTGGGGTCTAAGCGGGGAAGGAGTGAAATTACTAGGATGCCCTTTATTAAAAGACTAAAAACCAATGTCCAGTCGCTACGAGTGACCTTATGACTCATAAGGTCACCCTATAACTTATTTACTCCACTCATAGTATGGAAAGTAACTAGGGCCAGACATACTAGTCTGATTATTCGTAGAATGACCATATGACTCGTAGGGTCCAAGTCATAGTCAAGACAAAACCACAAAGGACCTACGCTGGTTGCCTTATGAAACAAGCATTATGACTCGTATTGAGTCTTAATGACTAATTAGGAGACACTTGTAATTAGGACAGTGACTTAGGAAACATTTACAGGACACCCTACGACTGGGTCCTACGACCCATAATGACACATTACTACCTGCAGGTTGAGTTATACTGAAGATAGAAAGTTTAAAACTTAGACGATTTCAGTGGTCGAAGTGTGGGGTATTATAATAATTCTCTCCTGAGTAGTTAGTCCTCATAGGCAAAAAGTGAGAAAACTTGGTCATTCTATCCACAATGACCAAAATAGAATTATACTGATTGCAAGACTGTGGAAGATCCATAATGAAATCCATTTTGATAATCTCCCACTTCAACATGGGCAATTCTATCTCTTCATATATGCCACCAGGCCTCAAATGTTCAACCTTAACATGTTGGCAAACCATACACTTAGCTACAAAGTTTGCCACATCCCTCTTCATATTACTCCAGAAGTATAGTTTCTTCAATTCATGGTACATTTTAGACAAACCAAAATGAACTGTACATCTGGACACATGAGCCTCAGCCAAGATTTTTTCTCGCAAACCTCCTATATTAGGAACATACAACCTTTCTAATTTTTAACTGGTGATTGCCAAAATAGGGATCAATTTTTTAGAAACACCTAGCACCGTAAAGTTAATTGAATAGGTCATCAATCCTAGGAAGAGGGTATTTATTTTTCACTATAACCTTAAAAAACTAACGATAATATATACACACCCAAAGAGCACATCTTTCTTGCACATAAAAAGTATAGGAGCACCCCATGGAGAAACACTAGGATGAATAAAACCCTTATCAAGGTGATCTTTTAATTCCTTCTTCAGTTTCTTTAGTTTAGCCAGAGCCACTCTTTAAGGAGGAATGAAAATGGAATGGGTATCCATCAAAAGATCAATACCAAAATCTATTACCCTATCGAGAGGAATTATAGGAAGATCATCGGAGAAACTTTAGGAAATTAATTAACCATGGGGACAGAATGCAAAGAAGGACTTTTTGAGTTAGAATCTTTTACCCAAACTAGATAATACATACAACCCTTAGAAATACATTATGATTTCTAAGATAGGAAATAAAACTATTTTGGGGGGATTAAGGAACTAACCTATCATTCAATCACCGGTTCGTTAAGAAAATGACTGACATTTTGGTTCCTACAATCAAAAGAAGCATAGCTCAAATAAAGGTAATCCATCCTCAAGAATACATCAAAATCCACCATAGCAAGTTCTAACAAATCCACCAATGTCTCCCTATGAAAAATGGACACCATAAAACCCCTATAGATTTTTCTAGAAATAATAGAATCATGCACAGATGTAGAAACCGAAAAGGGATCCAAAATATTTTTAGGACCATAACTAAAACTACAGCCATATAAGGGGAACATAAGATACCTTAGAACTGGATCAGGAAAAAAATAACTATCAAAAGAGAAGAGTTCTAACATACCAGTAACAATGTCTGGTGATGCCACAGATTACTAATGAGTAACAAATACATAGAAAAGAGTTGTAGCTAGCTAATGTGTAGGAGACTAAGAAGTGGCGACTGAAACCTTATTAGAACCAGTGGCAAATTTAGATATAGGATAATTCTACTGTAGATAACCAGGATGACCATAAATAAAACATAAGTTCCTACCCTCCTTAAAATATCCATGATGAAGCTGCCCATAAAAATAGCAAAAAGGATAAGGTAGGCCGGACTGAGCTCCACTGGCTTGAGATTCGGCACCCTATGCCTTAGGACCACTAATATCCTTAAAACAATGATCACTTGACGGCTTAGGATAACAAGCATTACCTGTCAAATAATAATTTCCCTAATTCTTTTTCTTTGTCCACTGCCTACTTATTGTTCTTCTAACCTGCACCCTGCTCTATGTATCTAAACTACTTATTCTATCTTTCTCCCATCTCTACCTATTTCTTTTTATGATCTTCCACCTACTGCATATAAACCACCAATATGGATATGTCTATATCATTATTTATCATGGCAACCTCACACTCTAACAACAAATCATGGGACAAATAAGAAACAAATTTCCTCAATCGGGATCTAACATTAGATACCAACTCTGTAGCATAACGGGACAATTGTTGGAATTTCAGTGTATACTATTTAACACTCATCTTAGCTTGCTTTAAGTTCACAAAAGCTTTTTCCTTTGCCTCCATCAATACCTGAGAAAAGACGTGATAGAGAAAAGCACTTGAAAACTCATCCCATATTATTCGTTTAACATCATCACTTCTCATCATATCCTACTCCTCATGCCACTGGTAAGCCATATCTTTCAACTAATAGACAACAAAATCCACACCTTCTGAATTAATAGCATGCATCACCCTAAAGAACTTCTTATCTCATCAATAAAGCCTGAGGATCCTCTAAACCTTAGATCCTATAAAGTTTGGGGGATTTAACCTCATGAACTAGTCAGCCTGAGTGTCCTAAGATGAACTGACAGTAGAACCATCATAATCAGGTCGACAAAACTATGATGCCACTAATTGATCAAACATATTAATAGACTTACAGTATCACCAGCCTGGAAAGCCCAAGGATGACTAGTAGGGATTAGTGGAATCCCACATGGAGTAGTACAGTCAGGAGCATGGACCCTAGATTAGGTCTGCACTCCAAAAATAGGGTAAGTCCCCTTCATATTTTCCTCAGGTAGGACAAAGGTTCTAGCAGAGTTTCTATGATCATTAGATCTTTGAGGAGGCATGATCTAAAATATGAGTAAGCCAAAAGTTAGAGATATTTCAAGATAAGTAGACTGTATAGACAAAACTAGAACACAAGAAAGAAAAACACTTCTAAATGACTTGTAGCCTTCCCCTTATAAGTGTGGCGCGCTATACACCTATAAAAGAGACTCTATTCAACATAGCTTTGTGGATACCCAACTACCTTGAACCATGCTATGGTACCAAGCTTATCATGACCCAAATAGGTCCTAGTCATGACAGGTATCTCAAGACCGCCATGAGCCAAGACCACCTAATTAGCCTACCCTTTAAAGCATATAAATGTAAATAGGAAAAGCTAACCAAATATTAATAAGAAGGATAGGTAGTCAAATAAAAATTTTATGAATCAAACAAACAACTAAGCCAAACTTGTCCATAAAAGCCTCTAAACAAAGAATACCAAATTAAGTAGGGACATGCCCCAAACTATGACAAAGAAATCCCAAAGTACTAAGATGGTACAGAAGCTAATAAATTACCGAGCCTTATGGAAAAAAAAGGCTCACCACATCACAGTAGATCAATGAACATACCAGAGCACCTAACATTAAATAAGAACAATAGTATAGTCTTCTAAGCCTACATCATGAAATGATCTAGCATCCAGGGACAACCAATGGGTCGAGCACTAGCATGTAACTCAGGGGAAAGGGATAAAATAATTCAATTGTAAACACCAGTCAAAACCATATGCATAATATTAACATACACATAAATAGGATGTAGTGATAGCTACAACGGTTATGAGCATAAAAGTTTAAACCATTATCCTAAATTGTGTAGCTTGCTCCATCCTAAAGCGACCCATGGTCTATGTGTGTACAACTTCCTCTACTAGAAGAGCTTCAATACATATTAGTCATACGAACCAAAGAAAGAATAAAGACACCAAAGTGATAGATATCCAAAATATAATATGTGGCCAGGCACATGGTCATATAGACCCCCGCAGCGGTAAACGTGGTTTCCAGTGTTGGTCCCCTTAGGACTACACCTTGACAATGAGCTTCAAAATTCCCTTTAATCGTAAATTAAAATTGTTTACACATACACCCAATAATTAACTAAGAAGTCTTTATTAAGGCATTTTCTAACCTAGTACCATCATACTAATATGCTTTTAGGCTTATTCAATTATGCTAAACCAGTCTATATAACCATTAGACTCCAAAGTTCCATTTAAATCCAAAACCATGGCCACCAAGGGAAATCTAAACCTTTTTATTATTTATTATCCTTTAATGTAATTAAATATTCCAAAGGTAAGTTAAATAATGTAAATGTCATGTTCAAAACCAGGATTTTTTAAGTAGGTTGAGGTTAATGTCATTACTAATACAAAGTTTTATCAAATTATGGAAACACATGTCACCCTTTTCAATCATTACAATAACGTATCAATTCAGTCCTAAAACCATAAGTTAAAGCATGAATAATCCTATTAACATATAGGGAAAATAATTTAAGTAATAACAATCGAAATACCTCAACCCAACTTCAAATCATTCAATTAAAACACATGAATATTGATTAAATTATTGCCACAATGTAAAATTCAAGTTAAGCAATGAGCAACAAGCCATAAATATAGAAGAAATTGAAGAAAAATTAAAGTTTGGAGCTTGAATGATGAATTCTCAGTAAAAACCTCGATCTTTCTTGGGTTAGAAGTTGATAAAGAAAAGAATAGTTTGTCTTTTTAAAATGAAGTAAAAGGGTTAATTTGATGTTATAAAGTCGTTTAAGACCTTAAAATGCCAAAAGTCCCTCACCCCAATTGAAAAACAATAAAAGCTGGACAAAAAATACATAGTAGCATGGCTTGTCAGTGTCTTGGAACTTAGCCTTCTTGACATGCCCTTATCGTTGAGGCTAAGTGGCGTGGCACACCACTATTGCAGAGGCTTACTACCTGAGGATCCCAAAATGTCCTTGAACCGCTTCCAAGAATTCTAAAACTTTCCAAAAAGACCCTTTTAACATCCCTTAACATAATTAAAGTTAAAAAATTACATTACGCACACGAAAGTGTCAAAAATAAAATGATAAAATTTTTGTGGGATCTTACATAATGATGTAAAAATATAGATGTTCTAAGGAAATCTGCATAAGTGTCTAGGTTTAATCTATTGTAAAGGGTGAATAAACTAAGGTTAATATTGAATGTTAACAAATTGTAAGAATAATGAATAATGAAGTAGCATAGTCAATGATGTGTTCTAATTTCTAAAAAAGAATATAATGTTCCTTGTGTAATTGTTTTTATTAGTAAATTGAAGGATGCTTTAAAATACATATGTGCAGTTAATATTACTTTAGTCGTTGGTTAGTATGTTTTGATTTGAATACTATGTTGATTGGCCTTCATACATAGCATATAGTTTATTAGCTGTTGACTTAACCAGGCATGTATGCATAATTTTTAAATTGATGATACCTGTAAATTATGTAGGGCCTATTCTTGAACTAGGTCCTATTGATGAACCAAAATTAAATATTTGATTGTAATTATTTGTATCAGTATTATTTAAAATATTTATTCATATCACTCTTATTTTTGCATGTTAACTATAGATTTATATTCTTCATTGAGTTCTTTGTGAAACTCATATTCTAAATATGCTAGTGGAAAATTATTTAAGTGAATGTTATTGTGCTAATAGTAAATGGTTCTGATGAATGAAATTTATGTTATTTGTGAAACTAATATTTTGATTTCCGTTAGAAAATGGTTCCGATGAGTGTTATTGTACCCAAAAAAAGGGTTTCAGGGGGTATAGGGGTCCTACTATGTAGTCTGCGGGTAATAAATATTCCTTAAAACAAAACCCTCTAACATGTGTGTACAAAGGAGTGATTGTGATAAAATATGTCATGGTACATGGACCTCAAGAAAATTAGATATACATAAGACCCCTTAACATGTGTACAAATTGAGTGGCTATTATGAGTTATGGTATGGTTAGTGTGAGACTGATGAGGAATAGAGGTTATACAATTGTAAATTTAATATGGACAAGATCCCAATTGTGTGATATGATTTCTTATAATAGCTTGATTTTATAATGACTTGATATGTCCCTTGATGACTTATATGTCGTATGATTGTTTTTAATATAGCATGATTCTGTGGTTACTTAATATATCTACTTGATAACTTGTATATCATATGAATTCATATAATAGCATGATTTGTGCTGACTTAATATGTTTACTACATAACTAATATGTCCTTATTGTTTAAACCTTAATATATTTGTTAGTGAATTTCATATCTGTATAATTATTGATTTGAATGGTAAGGTTGATGGCTTCCACGTGTGGTTGTGAAATACTTTATTTCTACGTTGTTGGATTAAGTTAAATTTTGTGAATTTTTCTAAACTAGTTGATTAAATCATTACTTATTTTACCGTTTTGAAGGTTAAATAAATGTATTGTTGGCTTATTGGTAGGTTGCTTGGGTTGTGGGTGTGAAATATATAATAAATAATGGGCAACTCAAGAATAACAATTATTGTTGGTTAAAACAATGAAGTGGTGATTGTTGAATTTATTAAAAGTGAAGAAGAAGGTTTAGTGATATTAGGGTCTAAATTGAAACAAGAAAGATAATTGTAATCTTCAGACTTATTGAGAAAGTTGTATAAGTGGTATAGAATAAAGGAAAAAGGTGGTTCTGTGAGATTTGTCGTTGACTTTTGTTTATTCTTATATTGTGTTGCATAAACTAATCTTAGCTGGTTGATGATACCCACCATTAAATGTGGTGTACTAATACCACTCTTGTTATATCCTTTTTGATGTAGATATGTTGTAGGTAAAAATAAGATTCTTGTTGGAGGTAGCGAGTATTCATCATAAACTTTTGCATATCTCCTTATCCAATGGATGTTGGACCTTTTATTTTATCGTCCTTACTTCATATTTGAAGCTCTTGTACATGTATACTGTAATGCCATGAAACTGCACCCTGGGCATCACACATTGCTTATGACTCTGAAGGACCACAAGCTAACCCATGACTGGTACCTGCTGTGAGCCATGAATATAATACTGCAATATATATGCGGAAAAAATCTGAAAATGCCATAAGGTTCGCATAATACTGAAATAATACTGAGCATAACTTGTATTAATACTAAAAATACTGAACATCTATTTGAAGTAATCTAGTCCGAAAGCCTCTAACTATTTGAATGTGGAGTTGATGGGACAAGTCTCCAACTAACTCTGACTACTGAACATGCTAAATCTGCTGAAATGCAGAAATAAAATGATATCCTTGATGGATAAGGACTCACTACTTAATCTTCCACTGATATCCTGAGCTGCTAAGTATGATCAAAAACCCGTGCGTCTGAACCTATGATATGAGACATCATAGCACAAAAGTGAGTATGCATCAAAACGTGGAATGTACTGGTATGCTATGTGAGATAAGGATAATATACATGGGTCCGTATGCATGAGATGATAACTGAATGAATGAACATCATGAAGTAATTGTATGAGTGTACATGCAAAGCTGTAACAGTTGAACATACTGAACATGCAATATTGCACATGTAGATATACATTAAGTATCTGAGATTATACTAAAATTGAGTACTGAATTCTGATGGATGAGTAACTGATAACTGATAGCCATGGTTTTGTAAAACTGACTGATTTCTTTACTAAATACTGACACTGAAACAATAACTGTTGGAGTACTCATCTAACCGACATACTCCAATATAAACTAATTTGGGGTCCAACCTATGACCCTAGTTGGAAGGGTGTTATCACCTTGCCACGGAATACTAACAATATTAGGTCAACCCTAATCTGGCAGGAAGACTCATGATATATAAATATATACATATATATATGATGGAATCAACCCTAGTCTGACAGGAGGATGACTTACCCTATGCTGGCTACGTAGTTCTGTAATAAATGGACTACTACTAAAGGTCAAACCTACTACTGATAGGAATGCCCCCATCCCTGGGTTCGCCCAGTGCTGAATTCTACTCCCAACATAATCATAATTGAACTGATAACTAGACTGTACTAGGCTTGACTAAACTAACACTGATCGTGTTGACTGACTGGACTAGACTGAGTTCACCGAGTTCTATTACTTACTGAGTACTACTGTTCTTGACCTTTACTGGGACTATTCTATAGCTACTGTAACTAAGTAAACAACTAGATTTTGGGTAATAAATACCCCCAGACTCGATAGAATTAATAGAAAAACATGACAAATCTTGAGAGCATAACAATAGTTAATTGTTGACAATTCATTCACTGGGATATTTTGTCAAACACTTGGAGGTCAGTTCACAATTCATTCACTAAGACATTTTTTCAAACACTTGGCGGTCATAAACTTTTACATGAATATAACATGATAACATGTCATGATTACACTATTCAATTAACATGGATATTCTATCAAACACTTGGGGAGCATAAGTAATGAACATGGTAATGAACAACACATAAGCATCATGACTACAACTTAAACTTGTAATTTCAAGGGATTTAACATGGGAATTACATCTACAAATATACATGCTATCTTATGTTCATGAAAATTATATTTAAATCTTGAATTGAAACTCATACAACAACACAAACATGAATACAACCCAATTTGCGCATGTAAATAATAAATGTATTAACTTATAGTTTTAAAAAGGGTTCTTGAACTCTAAGGGTGGAAGCAAACCCAAGGATGAATACCTAACATACCTTTATTGTTGATTTCCTGAAGATTATTGGTGAATTCTTGAAACTTGTATTTGAACTTGAAGAAATTAGGGCTTTGTTCTTGAGAGGATTTTGTGAATAATGAATGTAATTTACCCTTTTGGGAGCTTAATTTTGTGTTTTGGATGAATTGGGTGAGGGGAAAAGGACCTAATTGCCGTTGGAAAGTCAGAATTTAATGAGAAAACTATGCCCAACATGTGTCATGTTGATAATGTCAACACAATAACCGACACATTGCGTCAATGGGTACGAAGTAATAGCCAACACGACATATCTAGATCGAGTTGTTTTGGTAGTTTTTCCACCCAAACATGACTCAAACGAAGTCCAAAAATTCCCAAACTCACCC
The DNA here is from genome assembly GCA_030864215.1 of Capsicum pubescens. Lineage (NCBI taxonomy): Eukaryota > Viridiplantae > Streptophyta > Magnoliopsida > Solanales > Solanaceae > Capsicum > Capsicum pubescens. Next base: position 79,796,671 of record CM061538.1, on the reverse strand, counting down.
AATATGACCTATTGACAACCCTGATCATGAATCAATCTAAAAATCGACAATCTAAGGTCTAAAATATCTTAAACGATGCCATTGAAATATCAAGGAAAAAAATGAGACTAAGTGTCAACACCTAGCTGAAATTTTGTATGTCTGGGACCTCTTTTGGCATGCTATATAGGACTGAAATGGCTATGACTTTGCGGGGTCATACAATATCTCCCCCTTGATAACATTCATCCTCGAATGAGATTTACTGAACTGAGAGGAACTGAGGAGCTCTACTTACACTGATATGCATAACTGAAGCAAGATTGAATTCTGGAGACATGACATATTACTGAACTATTTCATGAATCCATGAATGATGTGAGAATGTTAGGCAGCTATAACTGAGCATGGAATAGAGTAAATATAAGGGAGAATTTTACCTTAGGCTGAGTCTGATTATGCGTAGAATAGGTGAGGATACTTGGTTTGCATGTGTGCTTCTGCTTCCCAAATAGCTCCCTCAACGCACTGATTTCGCCAAAGAACTTTGACCAAAGGAACTTGTTTGTTCCTTAGTCTCTGAAGCTGATGATCAAGGATTTTGACTGGGACTTACTCATAAGAGAGACTATTCTGAACATCTACATGCACTACAGGGAATGCAACTGTTGGGTCACCTATGCACTTCTTTAGCAAGGACATGAAACACTGGGTGTACTGATGCTAAGTCTTTAGGTAACACAAGCTCATAAGCTACCTTACTGAAATGACTTAGAATCCTATAAGGACCAACATATCGAGGAATAAGCTTCCCCTTATTACAAAACCACTTCACCCCCTTCATAGGAGAGATTTTCAAATACAAATAATCAATAATCTCAAATTCAAGGTCTTTTCCTCTCATATCAACATAAGATATTTTTCAGCTCTGAGTCTTCTAAAGCCTCTCTCTAATTAATTGCACTTTCTCAAAAGCATCAAACACCAAGTCAGTCCCTACTACCATGGCCTCACATACCTCAAACAAACCAATTATAGATCTATATCTTTTCCCATAAAGATCCTTAAACAGAGCCATCTGAATAGTAGAATGATAGTTGTTATTATATGTGAACTTAATCAAAGGTAAGTGGTCATCCCTACTACCCGAAAACTCAATGACTCACGCTCTCAACATATCTTCTAAAGTCTGAATGGTCATTTTTACTTGACCATCTGTATGGGGGTGGAAGGTTGTACTGAGTTGGACTTGGGTACCGAGACTCTTCAGGAAGGCTTTCAAAAATTTAGAGGTGAACTGTATACCTCAATCTAAAATGATGGACAATAGAACATCGTGTATCCTAACCAACTCTCTAATATAGAGCCTGGCATAGTCCTCACCTTTATAAGAGGTATGAACTCGCATGAAATTGACTAATTTGGTCATCCTATCAATAATGACCCAAATTAAATCAAGCTGATGACGAGTACGAGGAAAACCCATCATGAAATCTATGTTCACTTCTTCCCACTTCCAAGTGGGAATACTAAACTCATGTATAGACCCACTAGGCTTCTGATGCTCAATCTTAATGTACAGATATATAGAGAACTTAGCTACAAACTTTACAATATCTATCTTCATCCCACTCCACCAATAGATTTCCCGCAAATTACGGTACATCTTTATGGCCCCTTGAAGAATAGAGTAGCATGCACCATGAGCTTCAGCTAGAATCCACTGTCTCACGCCATTCATACATAGTGCACATAACCCACCCTGTCAATGCAACACACCATCTCCCCATTGGGAGAAAATCTCCACTTTCTGGTCTCTGACTGACTCTTTCAGCTTAACTAAACTGGGATCCCTGGCCTACTTTACTATTACCTTGGAAACTAAAGGAGACACCGAACTATTTTGCACCAAAACACTTCCCTCAGTCGAATCAACCAAATGAACACCTAGCCTGGAAAGCCGATAAACTTTTTGAACTAACTTTTTCTTACCATCCTCAACATGAGTAACACTGCCCATGGACAACCTACTGAGGGCATCTTCCACTTCATTAGCCTTGACCGGATGATACAGAACACTCATTTCATAGTCTTTTAACAACTTTAACCACCTCCTCTGATGAAAGTTCAGGTCTTTCAATGAAAATATATGCTACAGGCTTTTGTGGTCTGTGAACAGATAAACATGCACCCCATACAAAGAGTGCCTCAAAATCTTTAAGGCAAACACAGCAACTGCTAACTCCAGATCATGGGTGGGATAATTCTTTTTATGAGGCTTAAGCTATCTAGAGGCATAGGCCACAAAATTACAGCTCTGCATCAAAACACACCCCAAAACAACTATGAAAGCCTTACAATACATAACAAATCCATTAGAACCATCGAGTAAAGTTAAAATTGGGGTTGTAATAAGTCGAGCCTTTAACTCCTGAACACTCTTCTCATAAGAAACTGACAACTAGAACACGACTTTATTCTTAGACAATATGTACATGGGGGATGCAATAGACAAAAACTCTTCAACAAACTATAAGTAATAGCCAGCCAAACCCAACAAACTTCTGATATTTGATGAAGAGATGGGCCTGGGCTAGTTTCTTACTACATCGATCTTTTGAGGATCAACTCTAATGACATCACCGAAAACCATATGACCAAGGAATGCTACTGAACTTAGCCAAAACTCACACTTACTAAATTTGGTGAATAACTGATGGGATCTGAGAGTCTACAATACTATTCTAAGATGGTCTGCATGATCATTTTCATTGCGGGAGTATACAAAATGTCATCAATGAAGATTATGATGAACATTTCCAAGTACTACTTGAACACGCGGTTCATCAAGTCCATGAATATTGTTGGTCCATTGGTAAGACCAAATGACATGACTAGAAATATGAAGTGACCATACCAAGTTTTGAAAGCTATTTTCAAAATGTCACATTCTTTGACACTAAGATGATGATAGCCTGATTCGAGATCTATCTTAGAGAAGTAGCTGGCACCCTAAAGTTGGTTAAACAAGTCATCGATTCTAGGAAGTAGATACTTGTTCTTAACAGTGACTTTGTTCAACTGACGATAGTCAATACATATTTTGAGAGAACTATCTTTATTATGCTTGAATAAAGCTGGTGTGCCCCAATGAGATATGTCAGGCCTGATGAACCCTTTGTCAAAGAGGTCTTTTAAAAAAAAATTCAACTTTTTAAGTTCAGCTGGAGCTATTCTGTATGGCGAAATAGAGATGGACTGGGTATTATAAAAAAAGTCTATTCCAAAATCAATTTCCCTTTTAGGAGGAACTCTAACAAGATCTTTGGGATAAACATCTGGAAATTCACTTTCTACTGGAACTGACGAAAGGTTTGGAGTCTCAGAACTAGAGTCTTTGACTCACACCAAATGATAGACACACTCCTTGGATATTATATTTCTCTCTCTAAGGTATGAAATAAGTTAACCCTTAAGCGTTGTGGTACTACCCCTCTATTCAAGGACTGGTTTATTCGGGAACTAGAAATAGATAATTTTTTTCCTTCAATCAACTGAGTCATAGCATCAATAAAGCCAATCCATGATGATAATGACATGAAAATTCATCATCTCTAACTCTACTAAGTCTGTTGAAGTAACTTTCTGAGATACCACATGTAACACCCCAAAAATTTATCCCGAGATGTCACACGGTGCTTAGGACCACAAGTGATCCCAAGCTAACCCATGAACTGGCATACTATTAAGCAACTGATTAAATATTTAAAAAATAAAAGAATTTATTGTGTGAAAACATAATAATGATGGAATCTATGAAAATATAATACTGATAGAATCTTTTTTTACATTCTAATAAAGTCTGAAAAGAGGAATTGGAATTATATAACTAACTCTAACTGAAATTTATGAAGCCTCTACTATACTGACTATAGATAGCTGGGGTGCGACTCCAACTACCACTAATCAATACATATGAGTAATAAAGTAAAGTACATAAATAACATCTAACTAAAATCCCTAAAGTAGGAGGACTCATCATCTGTAGGATGGAATCTGCAACTGTCTGAATAAGGTATGCGTGCAAAAACTCGTGCCTACATTATAAGACAATGTAGCACATAGACTTATATGTGGATCAGTACTTTCAGAATGTACTAAGTATATGTATCACGCCTCAAAATCCCATCGGGCCGGACTGGCACACAAAACCGAGAAGGCCCGGGAGAACCCGTTCAAATACTTATACTTTCACTTACATGTCACCAAAAATTTGGACAACACTTCATTGCATATAGAAGGGTCTAATTACCTGTATCAGCACAACACGTACAAATATATATATATGTAATACTTGGCCGTCGGGGCCACCATATATACAAATATAACATCACTATATAAACTTCTATGACTTTACCCTTCCTTATGTCTACAAAGCCTCTAGGATATACATGACATAACTAGGGTCGGGACAAACCTCCCGCCCACACATGACTCCTGTACATTAACAAAACATAAGGAACCGACTCGGAAAGCTCCGAAGCAAACTGGAGCTCACCAACAATAGTTGTATGACCTGGCTCCTATATATGTTGTGTGTGAGCGGAAGCACCTGTTCCTGCAGCATGAAATGCAGGTCCCCCGTGAGGGACGTCAGTACGAAATATGTACTGAGTATGTAAAGTTGTAAATAATCATATGTGATATGGGGGATCAAGAAAATCAGAAACAAGTGAATAAATCATAATAGAAGTGAACCACACTTCATAAACACTTTTAGGATCATGTACATTATCATTAATCTGAATTGGGTTCTTGAATTCAAACACATTTGTGGAACGGTATACATTCGTTCATTTCATTCTTTACAATTATCATTCGCCATTACCTCCTCCTCCCGAACCTCCAACCACCTAACAATAACCAATACTGTACCATATTGTGACTATTAGGCTGCCCCCAGTACATATCAACTATAATCATATCAAGTATCGGGATCGGCCCATGCTAGGCTTAAGCCCCTGGGCTACCACCCACACGTATATCAAGTAACACACATAAGAGATCTTTCCAATAACTTAGTTCAAAAGCTTTTGAGATTATTACATTAGTGTTCATGCCAATGTAGTACCTTTGGAACAATGATACATCAATAGTAACCAAGTAATAGACCTTCTATACAATAACGATGTAATAAAGACTCATTGGTACATCAACAATGTGTTTCAGAATCATCAATATCACAACAATGAAATAGGAGCCTTTTGGTATATCAAGGAAACATTTTGACCCTTTATAGAATGGAAACAACTTCGTTGGTAATGTAGAACAATACATGTTTTTTGGACAACCTCGGAATCTTACTTGATGGAACATTGGTGTTTTCATGCCAAAGAACATCGTTAGAGTATGCTTTACATACCACGTTGTAGATTCGGATACCAATTCTCCACAAATTCCCACCTTTACAAATCACTTATCTACAATGAAATGTTTGGTATCTAGTATTAGCAACCCAACACCACAATTCTCTTCCATAATTCCATACAACCAATATTTGCAAAGCATTCCAAAAACCAACTTGAACAATAGGTTTATGTGTGTGTATATATATATAATCATCATTTCAATACCACATCATCACACCAAATCCCTTCACAATTCAACATAATCCAACCATGCACAAGAATAATCCAACATCATTTCCAATCAACTTTCAACAACAATCAAATAACATACTTCTTATGCTCACATGCATATATATACATATCCATATGAATAACACCAACATAATTTACATCCTTACCATAAAATGGTCCTTTTGATTTTGAAGTCTTGTTGGCACAAATAAGGGGTGCTTCTCGAAGCCCTCGAGATGGTGAACACAACTACGGAATCAATTTGGATTTTCTACGGTTGAATCACATGATAATTGGAGTTGAAATTAGGCTAGGGTTTCTTATTCTTCAATAATTTGGATGATAAATGATGGATATGAGGCTAAGTATATGTATATAACGACCTATTTTCGTCCATGAGGTGATGGAAAATGACCATATTGCCCTTAAAAATTTAAGTAAATCCGAATCTGTCCATGGTGGACTGTTTTGGTAGGCTAAAGTAAATCAACCATAACTCTTTGCTCCGATAATGGATTTGGGTGAAACCAATTGCATTAGAAAGAAGAATCTCGGTTCTTCTCATATATATATAGTATCTCACACATTTCATTTTGTACAAGGAGTTATGATTGTTTAAATTCGACCCAAAAATCTGTTTGGCTGCAGTACTTTTGTGTGCAGAAAATTTCTGCACATTTACTGTTCATTGCGTCCACCGTTTTCAAGTTTCGAACATGCTCGCTTATATCCGATACTCATTTGTTTTCAGAAATATTTATATCTTTGGAAATCTAACTCGATAAACTTCGACGAGCAAATTTCGGTATAAATAAAGTCGATTCCTATACACATATAATCAAACTATACCCTTGAAACCATCTCAAAATAATCCATACTCATACTTAAACTCATATATACCTAACTTATGATCAATACATATACTCCAACACATATAACCATGGATAATGCACGTAATTAAGTACGGGGTGTTACATCCTTCCCCCCTTAAGGACATTCGTCCTCGAATGTGAATGTAGTTATTTAGCCGAAACAAGTTCGAATTCATAAGTGATATTCACGTCATCATATAGATATTATGCATATGTAAAAACTTACTTGTTAGTGTCCCAGTTCCACTCCTTGCACTTATTTTTCACCTTTGAACAAATAAGGGTATTTGGATTTCATTGCTTCCTCCGCTTCCCATGTAATCTCTTACCTTTGTTGATTTCTCCAAAGTACTTTCACCGATGCTACTTCTTTATTTCTCATCTTCTTAACTTGACGATCTAATATAGAAATAGCCATCTCCTCATAGGTAAGATCTTCTGTTACTTGCACATCTTCAGTAGAAGTAATAAGGGACGGATCTCCAATGCACTTTCGAAGCATCGATACATGAAATACTGGATGCACTGATGAGAGTTCCTGGGGTAGCTCTAATTCATAAGCAACTTGCCCACATCTTCGAATAATCTTATACGGGCCTATATATCGTGGACTCAACTTTCCTTTCTTGCCAAATCTCATCACCCCTTTCATTGGCGATACCTTCAAAAATACCCAATCGCCTAACGAAAACTCTAGCCCTCTTCTTCTACTATCCGCATATGACTTGTGTCGACTTTGGGCTATTTTCAACCGTTGCTGAATCACCTTGACTTTTTCTATGGCTTGATACACAAGATCCGGTCCGAACATAAGAGTTTCACCCGCTTCGAACCATCCTATTGGTGATCTAAACTTCCTCCCATATAAAGCTTCATATGGTGCAATTTTGATACTTGAATGATAGCTATTATTGTAGGCAAACTCTATAAGAGGTAAATGATCATCCAAGCTGCCTTTAAAATCTATAACACATGCTCGTAGCATATCTTCAAGTGTTTGAATGGTGCGCTCTGTTTGTCAATCCGTCTGAGGGTGAAAAGCTGTACTCAGATTCACTTGTGTTCCCAAACTCCGTTGGAAAGACTTCCAAAATTTTGCGGTAAATTGAGTTCCCCGATACGATATAATAGAAGTTGGCACTCCATGTAATCGGACTATTTCTTTAACATACAACTTTAAATATTCTTCAACTGTGTAGGTGGTCTTAACGGGTAAGAAATGTGCGGATTTAGTAAGCCTATCCACAATCACCCATATAGAGTCAAATTTCCGAGCTGCACGAGGAAAACATGTAACAAAATCCATGTTGATCATGTCCCACTTCCAAATTGGAAGATCTATGCATTGCATATATCCTCCGGGCTTTTGATGTTCTACTTTAACTCGTTGGCAATTTGGACATTCAGCTACAAATTCTACGATGTTCCTTTCCATGTCATTCCGCCAATATACATCCTTCAAATCTTGATACATTTTGGTTGACCCTGGATGAATAGAATACCTTGAGAAATGTGCCTCAGTCATAATTCTTTTTCTTAGCTCATCAACAATTGGCACACATAGCCGATTTTGGAATAGAAGTACTCCTTCTTGCGAAAGCTCAAATACCTTCGTCGCACTATTTTGAACATTCTCCTTGAGTTGGAATAAAACAGGATCTGCATCTTGCTTCTCTTTCACCTCAGCTACTAATGAGGATTCCGCAGCATTATGCACAATAAGCTCCTCGTCCGGAGATTTGAGAAGTCGAACTCCTAGACTAGCTAATTGATGAAGATCTTAAATCATCCCTTGCCTTTCTACATGTTCCATCATAGCCTTACGACTCAACACATCAGATACTATATTTGATTTCCCTGGGTGATACAAAATATCAACATCATAATCTTTTAATAGTTCCATCCACCTTTGCTGCCTCAGATTTAGATCCTTCTGACTGAAAATATATTGTAAGATCTTGTGATCAGTATATATATCAACATGAACCCCATATAAATAGAGGCACCATATTTTTAAAGCAAAGATAACCGCTGCCAACTCAAGATCATGTGTGGGGTAATTTTTCTCATGTGCCCTCAATTGCCTTGAGGCATATGCTATCACCTTACCATGCTGCATTAATACACATCCTAAACCAATTCTCGAAGCATTACAATACACTATATACCCTTTTGTACCTTCTGGAAGTACCAACACAGGTGTAGAAGTCAACTTATTCTTCAATTCTTGGAAACTCTCCTCACACGCATCATTCCATTTTAACTTGGATGCTTTAGCCGTTAGCTTAGTTAAGGGTGCTGAAATAGAAGAAAAACCCTCAACAAACTTTCTATAATAACCAGCCAACCCAAGAAAACTACGAATCTCCGTAGGCGTTGTGGGCCTTGGCCAATTCTTCACAGCTTCTATCTTTTGAGTATCAACCTGTATGCCTTCATTTGATACAATATGGCCCAAAAATGCCACTGACTTTAGTCAAAATTCACATTTAGAAAATTTTGCATACAGCTTGCAATCACGAAGAGTTTCCAACGCTTGTCACAAATGATTAGCATGATCCTTTTTTGATCTAGAATAAACTAGAATATCATCAATTAAAACTATCATGGATACATCTAGAAATGGCTTAAACACCCTATTCATTAAATCCATGAAAGCTGCAGGTGCATTAGTTAGCCCAAATGACATAACTAAAAACTCATAATGACCATACCTTGTTTGGAAAGCTGTTTTGGGTATATCTTTTTCTTTGACTCTCACTTGATGATAACCCTCAAATCAATCATAGAAAAACATTTGGCACCCTGTAACTGATCAAATAAATCATCAATTCTTGGAAGAGGATATTTATTTTTAAGAGTCACTTTATTCAGCTACCTATAATCAATACACATTCTCAATGTGCCATCTTTCTTGCGCACAAACAACACTGGTGCTCCCCAAGGGGAAATACTAGGCCTAATGAACCCCTTTTCTAGCAAATCTTTCAATTTCCCTTTCAATTCTCATAATTCTGTCGGGGCCATTCTATGCGGAGGAATTGAGATTTGCTTAGTGCCTGGTATCACATCAATACCAAATTCTACTTCTCGTTCAGGAGGTAAACCTGGATGATTTTCGGGGAATACATCAAGAAATTCACTTACTACTGGTACAGTGTGAAGATCTGGTGATTTCGATTCTGTATCCTTTACTTTAACTAAATGACATATGTAGCCCTTGGAAATCATTTTTCTCTCTTTAAAATAAGAAATAAATCTACCTCTTGGTGCACCAATCTTACCTTGCCATTCAATAACTGCTTCATTAGGAAAATGTAAATACATCTTTTTCATACAACAGTCAATTTTGGCATAACAAGACGCCAACCAATCCATACCCATTATAACATCAAAATCTACCATTTCTATTTCCACAAGATTGGCCATCGTGTCTCGACCACACATAGTTACTACACAATCTTTATAAACTCTTCTAGAAATAATAGATTCCCCAACCGGGGTAGACACTTCCAACGGCTTATCAAACAATTCGGGGGTTCTTTTGAACTTTCCAGAAACTAAAGGAGTAACATATAATATTGTAGAACCGAGATCAATTAGAGCATATACATCAAATGAAAATATGGACAACGTACCCGTGACCACATCTGGGGAAGCCTCTAGATTCTGTCGATCCGCTAAAGCATAAGTGCAATTCTGAGTCCCGCTGGAACTGGTGACTCTTTTTTCATTTCTAGCGTGACCCGCAGGTTGTGCGCCCCTACCAGAATAAAATACCGGTGACGATGATGCAACAGCTGATCCTGAAGGTCGTTCTACGCCACCTGCGCCCTTTCGTGGGCATTCTCTCATCATATGTCCCGTCATATCGCACCAAAAACAAACATTTGTTCCCATTCGACATACGCCCATATGATGCTTTCCACATCGATTACATAGCTCTCGAGAAGGTCTCGATTGGATCATGTTCCCTTGCCCATAATAACCCACTGATCGCGAACTATGACCCTCACTTCTTTGCCCAAATTGACTGCCTATGAACCCCTGATGCTGTGGTGGAGCACTAGCTGCAGAATCAGAAAATAATGGCCTAGGTGGTCTAGAAGAAAATTGAGGTCTAGAACCTCCCTGTGGCACCATAAACTGCCCTGTAGATCTGGCCCTCTTAGAAGATCCACTTTCAAATTCTTGTGTTCTTTTTCTTTGCCTCTGATCTTCCATTTTCTGTGCAAATTCTTGGATCCTAGCTATATCCATGTCTTTATTCAGTGCAGCAATAGTACAATCCCTAACCAAATACGGATCCAATCCATCCACATACCGATGAACTCTGTCATCCATAGTATCTATAACATTAGGAGCATATCTGGACAAAGAATTAAATCGAAGACTATACTCCCTCACACTTGTATTACCCTGTCGAAGATTTAAGAACTGATCCGCACGGGCTTGACAAGTCTCATACGGAAGATAATGATCAATAAATGCCTCTTTGAACTCTTTCCAAGTAGATGGGGATGCATCAATGCCCCTTGATCGTTTCTAGTCTTCATACCAATATATAGCCTCACCTTTGAAACTATACGCGGATAACTCCACTGTCTCTCTGCCGGATACATGCATCACCTCTAGGGCCCTTTGGATCTGATCAATAAAGTCCTGCGGATCTTCATTAAGATCATATCCGGTAAAATTAGGCGGATCCATCTTAAGAAAATCTTGCGTCCGAAGACTAGCCGCCCTATCAGTACCGCTAGAACCCGCGGTAGGAATAGCTTGCCATTGGACTTGACCGGCAACAATCTGGGTCAATAGTTGTACTGCATCCCTCTTATCCTGATCAGCAGCATTAACAAGTGGTTCTGTGAATGTGGTTCGCCTCCCACTTATTTCATTTGGAGTGGAAGACATTTCAGATACCCGCTAAGCTTGAGCTTCACTCTGATTAACTAGTATAGGTGGTGACTTACTAGTCCCTTCTACGGCAGCCACATGTACCCGCTCGCCGGTATTCTTACTTCCGATATCCGGCATTCTTACTGTAATAAGAGAAACAAATGGATTCAGTGGTCAACTATGACTACATTTTCTATATAAGCTCTATGGCACGATCTATGATCTGAAGGAAAGAAACAATTTCCCTAAATGTCCATAGCCTCTTGTTTATAGATGTGGTGCACAACACACCGATAAACAAGGCTCTACATAGACACGGCTTTGTAGACTCACTAGGACGAACCTCTCTGATACCAATTTTATCACGCCCCAAAATCCCATCGGGCTGGACTAGCACCGAAAGCCGAGAAGGCCCGGGAGAACCCGTTCAAATACATGTACTTTCACTTACACGTCACCAAAAATTTTGACAGCACTTCGTTGCATATAGAACGGTATAATTACCTGTATCAGCACAACACGCACAAATATATATATATGTAATACTTGGCCGTCGGGGCCACCATATATACAAATATAACATCACTATATAAACTTCCATGACTTTACCCTTCCTTATGTCTACAAAGCCTCTAGGATATACATGATATAACTAGGGTCGGGACAAACCTCCCGCCCACACATGACTCCTGTACAATAACAAAACATAAGGTACCGACTCGGAAAGCTCCGAAGCAAATTGGAGATCACCAATAATAGTTGTATGACCTGGCTCCTATCTATGTTGTCTATGAGCTGAAGCACCTGTGCTTGCAGCATGAAATATAGTTCCCCCGTGAGGGACGTCAGTACGAAATATGTACTGAATATGTAAAGCTGTAAATAATCATATGTGATATGGGGGATCAAGAAAATCAGACACATGTGAATAAATCATAATAGAAGTGAACCACACTTCATAAACACTTTTAGGATCATGTACATTATCATTAATCTGAATTGGGTTCTTGAATTCAAACACATTTGTGGAACGGTATACATTCGTTCATTTCATTCTTTATAATTATCATTCGCCATTACCTCCTCCTCCTGAACCTCCAACCACCTAACAATAATCAATACTGTACCGTACTGTGACCATTAGGCTGTCCCCAGTACATATCAACTGTAATCATATCAAGTATCGGGATCATCCCATGCTAGGCTTAAGCCTCTGGGCTACCACCCACACGTATATCAAGTAACACACATAAGAGATCTTTCCAATAACTTAGTTCAAAAGCTTTAGAGAGTATTACATTAGTGTTCATACCAATGTAGTACCTTTGGAACAATGATACATCAATATGAACCAAGTAATAGACCTTCTATACAATAACGATGTAATACAGACTCATTGGTACAACAACAATGTGTTTCAGAATCATCAATATCACAACAATGAAATAGGAGCCTTTTGGTATATCAATGAAACATTTTTACACTTTATAGAATGGAAAAAACTTCGTTGGTAACGTAGAAAAATACATGTTTTTTGGACAACCTCAAAATCTTACTTGATGGAACATTGGTGTTTTCATGCCAAAGAACATCGTTAGAGTATGCTTTACATACCTCGTTGTAGATTCGTATACCAATTCAACACAACTTCCCGCCTTTACAAATCACTTATCTACAATGAAATGTTTGGCATCTAGTATTAGCAACCCAACACCACAATTCTCTTCCATAATTCCATACAACCAATATTTGCAAAGCATTCCAAAAACCAACATGAACAGTAGGTTTATGTATATATATATATATATAATCATCATTTCAATACCACGTCATCACACCAAATCCCTTCACAATTCAACATAATCCAACCATGCACAAGAATAATCCAACATCATTTCCAATCATCTTTCAACAACAATCAAATAACATACTTCTTATGCTCACATGCATATATATACATATCCATATAAATAACACCAACATAATTTACATCCTTACCATAAAATGTCCCTTTTGATTTCGAAGTCCTGTTAGCACAAATAAGGGGTGCTTCTCGAAGCCCTCGAGACGGTGAACACAACTACGAAATCAATTTGGATTTTCTACGGTTGAATCACAAGATAATTGGAGTTGAAATTAGGCTTGGGTTTCTTATTCTTCAATAATTTGGATGCTAAATGAAGAATATGAGGATAAGTATATGTATATAATGACCAATTTTCGTCCATGAGGTGATGTAAAATGACCATATTGCCCATAAAAATTTAAGTAAATCCGAATCTGTCCATGGTGGACTGTTTTGGTAGGCTAAAGTAAATCGACTATAACTCTTTGCTCCGATAATGGATTTGGGTGAAACCAATTGCATTAGAAAGAAGACTCTAGGGGATTCTGATCGATATATTTTAGATCACACAATTCATTTTGTACAAGGAGTTATGATCGTTTAAACTTGACCCAAAAATCTGTTTGGCTGCAGTACTTTTGTGTGCAGAAAACTTCTGCACATTTACTGTTCATTGCGTCCACCGTTTTCAAGTTTCGAACATGCTCGCTTATATCTGATACTCAACTGTTTTTAGAAATCTTTATATTATTGGAAAGCTAACTCGATAAACTTCGCATAGAAACTTCGACGAGCAAATTCCGGTATAAATAAAGTTGATTCCTATACACATATAATCAAACTATACCCTTGAAACCATCTCAAAATAATCAATACTCATACTTAAACTCATATATACCTAACTTATGATCAATACATATACTCCAACACATATAACCATGTCTAATGCACGTAATTAAGTACGGGGTGTTACAATATGGGGGAAAATGAATAAGTAAAACATCATCTCATCTTCATAATATATAAAACAATGCATTGTAACTGTAAATACTCACATAAGCTGGAATATCTGAAATACTGATATCTGAAATCATGAATAACAAATCACACTTTATAAATCTAGTGAGTCATAACATTTAACTCTAAAAGTTATACTTGTATTGTCTCTTTAAAACATACTGTCAAGGTGTAAAAAGAGCTAACTTTTGAATTAATGTGTGAGAAATTTCAAACATATTTAAGACCTTTAACCAAGAATAATTGCAAAGTCTTAAGCAACTTTTGTCATTTTTCATTTCTTTATGTCTGATTTTACAGTTTAAGCTGATGGGATAGAGAACCAACAAGAATGGAAGCAAAGAAGTTAAAATCTGGAGGAATCTAAAGAGAAGTGTAGCTGACAACATTTGTGATAAGTCTCCAGCCCTGTCATAGGCTATCACAGTTGTCGTCAGACTTAAGCATGAGTTGAAGCCTTTAATGACATCTGGTGATATGACGTCAAAAGTGTGACACATCGTCATGAATGTCATCATACTTAAATAGAGAATGAGAGTTGAAGACATTTTTCTGACGACATTTGTGATAGGTCATCAGGTTGGTGATAAGGTATCAAAATCGTCATAAGCATTAGACAGCAGAAGCCAAAACTGTAGAGGAGCTGACAACATCCGTGATAATCCATCAGACTCCTGATAATCTATCACGGATGTCTTCGTCTATTTCGAGAAAAATCTGCAACTTTAATTTTATTTCCTTTTTTAGGTTAAACTATTTAAAGCTTTGTTTTAGGGTTTTCTAGGATTCATCAATTCATCATCATCATTATTCTAAAGAGATTTAGATACATTAAGTCTTGGAGAATATTTTTTGATATTTCTTTCTCTATCTTTTTGGAATCAAACAATACAACTATTTTAGGGATTTTCCTTTATGATCTAATCTATGATTCACTAATTATTATTCATATCTATAAGTTAATCTTCTCAATTATGAATTCAATTATGTGTTTCGTTCTTTTCACCATGAGTGGCTAAGCTCCGTCAACCTGAATTATAAGATCTAGGGTTAGGTCATGATGATGTGCTAAACACTCAAGATTTAATAGGTGTTAGGATTTCTTGATAATTATGAGATTTTAATTAATGTCTGTTGGTTGCAAACAGTAGACACACCTACTTTGATTTTCTTTAGAAAGAAATCATATACAGTAGGAAGTGAATTATCAACAGGGACTTGGAATTACTTTGTTTAATAATCAGCACTCTAACAAGGTTGATTAACCTGAGGTAAAATATGGGCAGTGAATAGCGATTTCCTAAGTCTGAGAGGATTAGGAAATTAGACGCTTAAACAGGTCGAGATACATTTGAGCATATCCTCGATAAAGATAGCTTGTTATCCTAACCACTGTGTGAATCATGAGTTACCTTTAGCATCTGTCAAGTACCATAAGCCCTAGTGAACATAATTCTTGTTTTCCCATAAACTCTTGATTACGAACACTGAAAGTAAAGTGACCAATAATTACTTGTTAAACTCAAACCCCCATTTTATCTTTTCGTGTCATTTGTACCAATTTAACTTGTAGCTATAGTTTCAAATTAGTTTAATTGTCACTCACATTATTCCCTGTGGACTCAACCCTAACTCTAAAGTTGGGTAAATAAATTGACGACGACCGCCTTGCACTAAATTGACGTGTAAGTTGAGTGTTATAAAAAATAGCGCCGTTGCCGGGGAACAATTTGGTGTATTGAGTTGGTTTGAAATTTTAGCCTACTTGATTGAATTCAAACTTGTAAATATTTGTTTTTAGTTCTCTTTTATCTCTTGCGTTAGGTAGATTTTTATTTTAGTTTACTTATTACTATATCATCGTGGAATGAATATAATCTTGGTAGTTGGAAATCTTATCTTGATAACCCATGTCCATAATGTGATGGACCTCACTTTTGGCAAGATTGTAGATATTCTCCCAGGAGAGAGATGTGTGCACCATCTCCATCCTACCAGGAGTATGATTGTTTGTTATGTGGTGGTCAAGATGGACATTAGAGTTATTGCCCAAATTCCTCCTCCCCCCAGTATGCTAACCCAAATTCTAGTTCTTTTTATGATTTTGATTGGTCTTATGGTTAAGAACAGAAAGAATGAAAAACCGAAAAGAGTAGCATTGAAGCTATGCTTCAACTAATGTTGGATTGTGTGGACACAATGAATGATATCATACGTGATATACATCAAGACATAAGGGAAAATAACGAGGAAAGAAGAATGATAGAGAAGATGGAGATAGAGGTCAAGAATTCAAAGCACTTTCCTACATTATGTTTAGATGATATCTTGTCTGTGGAATCATTTATCATAATGGAAGACCGTGAAGATAAAGAGCAAAAAACCTATATACATGTTGAGCTTGATGATGAGTAAGCCTTAGTTATTTCCCAACCAACCGAACCATTCATGAACGAAAATGCCAAAGATGAGGAAATGGTACTAGAGTCAAAAGAAGAAATCAAGCACAATCCATGTGAAGACTCTAGTCTATTTCGGGCTAAAGATACTAATAGGGATACTACTCTAAAATTATAAGTTAGTCCTCATTCGAAACACTTTTAAACATTATGCTTGGTGGATGTGATAAAAGTCAAATTACCCAAGCAAATGATGAATTTTGAAAATGAGGAGGAAAGTTCTTACATTTTGGAGTTTGTCCTTCCAAAAGGGTATACTAAAACCTCAATCTTGAAGGCCAAGAAGCTTAAAGATCGATGTCCATTTAGTGGCTTTTTAATATTCTCACCATTGCCCAATGATCCCACATGAAAGTTTGATGCAAAATTGGGCAAACAGTTCAAGTCTTTGAAGTGGCATGATAGAACATTCCTTACCATGCCATCACATTTTCCCAACGCACCTAAAAGATGTAATTATCGAAAAATGGGCTGACAATTCAAATCGTCTAAGTTGAGGAATAAAGGATGACTAAATGATGTCGTGCTGCGACATTAAATTAGGCGTTTCTTGGGAGGCAACCCAAGGTATTTTGTTATTTGTATTCATATTATGTCATTGACATCAGATCTTCTCACCCATTGTGCCACAGGTATGTTTCTAACTCTCTTGTTTTGGTTTAATGCATTTGGGACATTGTATAAGTTTAAGTTGAGGGTGAGGCTACTTGTGGGTGTTGATGTCCTCTAAGGGTTTTTGTAGTCATGCCTTTTTTCACCGGAGTCTTGTTCCTAGTAGAGCCGGCATGTTTAGGTGTATTGTGTTTTGTTTTGTGATATGTTGTAGTTGAATAGGAGAAATACAAATAAATTAGGCAGTTAACATATTTTTGTTGATTTTTGAACACCTCTCTAATGGTCTGTTTTATAACTGTGTTATATGTATTTATGTGTGTCCACTGTGCATCTTGTTATGGCATTAGTACTAGGGACATGATAATCACTGCTAACAAGTGCATGAACCAAATGGGTAGTAGCTTGTGATGTGCCTTTATGCCATGTGTGTGTGAGATACTACCTAGTTCCCATTGTGTGTTAGAGCTAGAACTTGCCCGATTGGTCTTTCCTTGGTAGTAGGATAGCAGTTAGGAGAGGATTATAGGCTGTTTTGATTTTAGCCCACTTTTAGCCTAAATGACCTTCCCTGTGTACATAATATCCTTTGATCCCTGTTTTTGAGACTAAATTGCTTATTTCTTTCATGATACCTATCACCTTCCCATTTACATCATAATGAACAATTTTTGGCCCTGGACCTCCTTTGACATTGTACCTTAACTTAGGCAAATAGCCTAAGTTGAGGGTGGCTATCATAGGGGTGCTTGATGCAAAATGAGTATGAAGAGAAGTTGAATAACAGAAAAGAATAAAAAATTGGGTGTGGTGCAAAAAGAATAAGAAAAGAAAAAGTTGTATAAAAGATGAGAAAAAGATAATTTGGTTTTTTGAAAAGATAGCACCCACCTTGAGCATGTGTGATCAATAAAAGAGAGGAAGAGAAAAAGGTTAAGAAGTGAAACCCCAAGAGGTTAGCGTAGTTTCAAGGAGGTGTAGTCACTTTAAATATCATTGAATATCATACCAACCCCTAGCCTACATTTTAATCCTAAGAGAAGACCTATAGTGATCCTAGTTGACCTGTCTGACGGTCAGGGTAATGAAAATAACGGCAAGCCTATGGTATTCGGCATACATTTATTGGAACTTCATTCTGAGAGTAAATGTCTTGTGATCATTCCCATGGTTATATATGTGATGTCTTCCATGAGAAAAGGGGGATTTCTTTGTTGTAACGGTACATCGGTTGCATTGTTAGTTGCCTACTTGTTTGGGAAGTGTAATTTGTATATATGCATGATTATTGTTGCTAATTTGATGTCATATCTTGATTTCCTTGTGTCACATTGTTAATCTTCATTGAAATACACAGTTGGGGTTAAAGTGATTGAAAATGGAGAGGGTAATGTGTTTTGAACTAAACATGATAATCAACTGTCAAAGGTATCTTATGTGTATCTTGGTTAAGCATCATAGTATGGTTTTATGTAGTTTCTTGAGGACAAGCAATTACTTTAAGTTAAGAGTGTTGATGTGTGAGAAACTTCTAACACATTTAAGACCTTTAACCAAGAATAATTGCAAAGTCTTAAGAAACTTTTTTCATTTTTGATTTTTTTATGTCTAATTTTACAGCTTAAGTTAATGGGATAGAGAATCAACAAGAATGGAAGAAAAGAAGTTGAAATCAGGAGGAATCTAAAGAGAAGTGTGGCTGACGACATCTGTAATAAGTCATTAGACCTGTGATAGGCTATCACAGTAGTCGTCATACTTAAGCATGAGTTGAAGCCTATGATAAAATCTGATGATATGACATCAAAAGTGTGATACGCCGTCATGAATGTCTCCATCCTTAAACAAAGAATAGGAGTTGAAGATATTTTTGTAACGACGTTTGTGATAAGCCGTCAGGTTGGTGATAAGGCATCAACGTTGTCGTCATCCTTAGACTGTAGAAGACAAAACTTCAGAGGAGCTGACGATATCCGTGATAAGCAGTTAGACTCCTGATAAGCTGTCACGGATGTCGTCGTCTATTCCGAGAAAAATCTACAACTTTAATTTTATTTCCTTATTTAGGTTGTTTTAGGGTTTTCTAGGATTCATTCATTCATCATTATCATTATTCTAAAGAGAGTTCGATACTTTGAGTCTTGGAGAATATTTTCCGATATTTCTTTCTCTATCTTTTTGGATTCGAACAATACAACTATTTTGGGGATTTTCCTTCATGATCTAATCTACGATTCACTAATTATTATTCATATCTGTAAGTTAATCTTCGCAATTATGAATTCAATTATGTGTTTCGTTCTTTTCATCATGAGTGGCTAAGCTCCGTCAACCTTAATTATGGGATCTAGGGTTAGGCCATGATGATGTGATAAACACTCAAGATTTAATAGGTGTTAGGATTTCTTGATAATTCTGAGATTTTAATTAATGTCTATTGGTTGCAACTAGTAGACACACTTACTTTTATTTACTTGAAAAAGGAATCATATACAGTAGGAAGTGTATTATCAATAGGGAGTTGGAAATACTTTGTTTAATAATCAGCGTTGTAACAAGGTTGATTAACCTAATGTAAAATCTTGACAATGAATAATGATTTCCTAAGTCCGAGAGGATTAGGAAATAAGATGCTTAAATAGGTGGAGAGATATTTGAGCATATCATCGATAAAGATAGCTTTTTATCCTAACCACAACGAGAATATTGAGTCACCTTTAGCATCTGTCATGTACTGTAAGCACTAGTGAACATAATTCTGGTTTTTCCATAAACTCTTGATTACGAACATTGAAAGTAAAGCGACCAATAATTACTTGTTAAACTCCCCCATTTTATCTTTTTGTGTCATTTGTCTCAATTTAGTTTGTAGCTATAGTTTCAAATTAGTTCAATCTCCACTCACATTGTTCCCTATGGATTCAACCGAGACTCCAAAGTTGGGTAAATATTTTGACGACGACCGCCTTTCACTAAATTGACGTGTAAGTTGAGAGTTATCATGAATCTAAAATCTAAAAGCTAAAATCAGTAACTATTATCTTTCTATAAAGCATAATCTGAGTAAAACTGTGAGCCTTTACACTTAATTTTCTACAATCTTTTCTGCTATTCTTTTCTATTAGAGAAAATGATTTATCTTAAGGCTTATCTTTAAGGGAAATACTTTATCTCAAAACTTTAAGAATCTTAAATAAAACATAGCTTCCAAAACATATGCTTTTACCTTAAGGATTTAAACCAATAGACTATTTTAAGACTAAGGCACTTCTATTGGGAGGTTCTTCTAACTGACATAAATCATGTAAGCATTCTTTATGGGGTCCGATATCTTACCCATATTGGGGAGAGTTGTTCTACCCTTTCCATCGGAATAGAACTTCTTATCTTAAGTGATCACAATCTTAGTCATCAACGTTGAAGTAGGAATAATATTAATCCTACGGTGGCACATAGTTCTGGGGCATAAAACCTTGGTAACATACCCATCTCGGTGCTAAATACTACTCTCATTCTTATACTAAGCATCTTAAGAAATCCACTTAAAAAAATATAGCATAAGGGTTTACAAGAAAACCAATTATGCTTTTCTTTTCTTTAAATGTCAAGTCATATGAACAAAGTGGATTTTTTATCTTAGCTTAGGACCAAAAGGTCAAATCTTTATCCAAAATCTAAGAATAATCTCATCTTAGGGTGCTCATAGCACAAACAATCTTGAAATACCAAATCTTAATTAGGGATTATAAATCCCATGCTTCAAACTCATGTAAAATTATAGAAAAACATCATACTCAATATGCTTCTTGAAAATACTTCAACAATATCACAATAATAAAATCAAGAATCTCAATATCATGCTTAAACTCAATTTGGAAAATATGGAAAGTCGCATTATACACATAATTATAGGACAATATTCATGCAATTCAACATTCAATCACTTGAAATCTCATAAAATTGTAAATAACAATAATGGGCATAAAACATAACTTGAATTTCATGGGAAATCATATAAAAATTTAGTAAAATTAGAATTAAAATAATTTTTGGGCACAAGGACGCAAGGATTGTCCTTGTTCAAAACCCTACATACCTTAATTGATAATCTTAGATGAGAAAGATTGAATCTTTGATCACTATGATTCTTTTGAAGATGAGTTCTTATAGTTCATGAATTGAAAATTCCAAATCTTGAACTATCTTGGAATAGAAAGATTAATTCTTGACTGTTTTCTTGAAGATTTATTGAACTAGGAAACTTTAACCCTTGGATTCTTGAAGAAATATTGAATTCAAAACTTAAATCATTTTGTTCTTGAGAGAAAAGTTGAACTTTGTTCATGGGGGAAAAGGGGGAGGGTTTACGTGAGTTTTGAAAATGAAAAGTGGGCTAATAATGCCGTTTAGGGTGTTATAAATCGTCCATTGGACGTTTGGGATTAAGGGGAAAAGACCAAAGTACCCATTTATAATTGAGTTTAAAACAACTGGGAAATGGTCAAGGTACCGCCCCCATTATCCCAGGAGAGTAGAGCCCGCGGCGCCCCGCCTACCCCAGGGCAATAACCAAGGCGGCGCAGGCATATCGCCTCGGCTTACTGCCTCTCTAAAAAATGGCTATGATTTTTTGCTCAGGTATTAGATTTTCACAAAATTGGTATCGTTGGAAAGATAATTAAATTATCTAAAATTTCATGTATCTTGATCAGAAAAATTCTTCGTGTACCAAAATTTATACAAGTTTAAAGTTGACACCCTTGTAGAATCGAATATCAAATTATTGCCGAATCAAATGATCTTAGCTCAACTTGACTCTAAGTGATTCCTATGAACATTTTTAACCTCTAGAGAACTTCAAACACTAGTATAAAGATCATGAAACTTATATTCACATAGGAATCAGTTGGATTATAGCTTATACAAGTAAGAACGATGGTTCGTAGACTAGCCCAAAAATGCAAGGTATTACATTATCTCCCCCTTGGGAATATTCATCCTCGAATGAGACTGGTTAGACCAAGATACTGTACAAAATTAACTGAGATCATATTTTGAACATGCATGACTTAGAACATAATTGCATAACTGATTCTAAAACATGATACATGAACTGAATATCATGTACTGAACTGATTTTGTGAATACATGCACTTACTTGAGAATGATTATAAGACTGATATATAAATAAGAGAGTCAACTAATGAGTAACCATTATTTCAAGTTGGATCCTATTTCATGAAGAAAAATGATAGGTTTAAGACATAAATACTCAGGGTATTACACCACAATCGGATAGTTCCTGTATAACCCAGCAAGTTATGATAGGCTTACCCATTGGGGTAAAGACTTAAAAAGGCTCTACTAAGATTTTGAGATTGACTCTGAAGTTGACAACTATATAAGGAGTTACAAAGGAAAAAGAAGATCCTTGATCTTCCAAAGCATAAACATGTAAATGGTAAACTTGTAACATACTAGTGACCATATCAGGGGAACTTTCCTAATCCTGTCGGGAATGAATTGCATAGAGCATGTTTGTGAATTGCCTACTAGTGGAACTGGAAGTGACACCCTGCTAAGACGAGCGATTGGACTTAGCTGGGGGACGCTTATACTGACTCTGTGAACCCACCTGAGGACATTCTTAGATTCTATGGATTGGATTACCATATTCAAAACATACATCGTTGCCATCCCTGCAGACACCCTAATGATTTTTTCCACACTTCTGACAAAGAGGATTTGTTCAGGCACTGCTCACACTACCCTGATATTTATAGACTGGCACCCTATCCTTATTACCATTTATAAATTTATACACCAGAGCAATGGATGAGGACGGAGATGGTACTAAAGATTTCAGGCATAACTGAGGATGATTACCACCCTTTAAGTTAGGTTGAGCAAAATGAAGCTACCTTTTCTAGCCCTCTTTCTGTCTCTCTCATTATCCTTAGTCTTAGTTTCCTCAATCCATTAATCATGGACTATCAACCTATCTAAGTCCATCTTCTTAATCATCATTGCGTTCCTACACTCCTTGACAACACTGTCAAACACACCATACATGAACTTGCTCATCTTAGACCTATTATCAGCTACCTCATGATGAGCATACCTGGCCAACTGAGTAAACTTAAGACAATACTCATTCACTTTAATACTTCCCTACTTTAAGTTAATTAACTCTAATACCTTAGAAACCCTCAACTCCAATGGGAAAAACCTATCTAGAAAGGCAGCATCAAACTCTTCCCATTCTATAGGCCCTGCATTTGCACCGCTATCAATATTCCACTACTTAAACCATGTATGGGCCACATACTACAATTGATAGGAAGATAATTCAGCACTCTTACTAGAGGTTACCCCCATAATGTCTATTACCTTCTACACCATGTCAAGGAATTCCTATGGGTTCTCTTCAGACTTAGACACTAAAAATAAAGGAAGGCTCATTAGGGTGAAGTCTTGAATTCTAGCTGTTACAGTATTTTCCTTTGGGTTATCTTGAAAAGTAGTTGGTCAATCATTCTGAAATGCCACAGAATGGGCTAGAGTGGTAAAATCTACTCTGAATTCTACATGAGAAACGTGGTCATCCAAGGAATTTTCCTGAATGGGTGGAGGTGTTGGATGGTTCCCGATTCTTTATCTGTTGGTCTTTTAAGGAGGCATGTTTTATAGACATAATTAAGAGTTGGATTAGACAGAGAGTTTAATTTGGGCATAGTCTCACACGCATGATATAAATACTGAAAGAAGGGAACTTTTTCAAAAAACACCTCATAGCCTCTTGTCCATAAATGTGGTGTGCAACACACCCATGCACAAGACTCTACTTGATACATATTTAAGACTCCCTAGGACTCTTAAGAATCTTAGGATCTAATACAAAGTTTGTAATACCCCAAGACTGCACCTTGGGTGTCACGCGGTGCTTACGACTCCAAAAGACCACATGCTAATACATGATTGGTACCTGCTGTGAGCACTAAAAATAATACGAAAATATATATGTAGAAGAAATCTGAAAATGCCATCGTTCTCATAATACTAAAATAACACGGAGTATAACTGGTAATAATACAAAAAAAAACTGAACATTTTTCTTAAAAAATTTAGTCAAAAAGCCTTTAACTATCTTAATGGGGAGTTGATGGGAAAAGTCCCTAACTGACTCCGACTACTGAACATACTAAATTTGTTGAAATTCTAAAAAAAATAATATCCTCGATGGATGAGGACTCACTATCTAATATGTCGTTGATATCCGAGATGCTAAGTATGGTCAGGAACTTGTGTGTCTAAACTATAATATGAGACATCACAGCGCAAAAGAGAGTATACATTAGTAAGTGGAATGTACTAGTATGCTAAGTGAGGTAAGGCTGATATACATGAGTTCATATGCATGATATGATAACTGACTGAATAAATATCATAAAGTAACTGGATTAGTGTACATGCAAAACTATAACCGCTGAACATACTGAACATGCAATATTGTGTATGTAGATATACATCAAGTATATGAGATTATACTAAAATTAAGTACTGAATTCTGAAGGTTGAGTAACTGATAACTGATAGCCACGGTTCTATAGAACTGATTGAGTTCTTTACTGTATATTGAGACTAAAACTGTAACTGTAGAGTGTTCATCTAACAGACATACCCCAATATAGACTGATTTGAGGTCCAACTTGTGACCCAAATTGAAGAGTTTTAGCACATTTACATGGGATACTAACAATGTTGGGTCAACCAGAATCTAACAAGAAGACTCATAAAATATATATATATATATAATGGCATCAACCCTAGTTTGGCAGGAGGATGATTTACCCTATGCTGGTTGTGTAGTTCTATAATGCAAGGATTGCTACTAAGGATCAAACCCTCTTCAGGCAAGAATGCTCCCATCCCTGGGTTCACTCGGTGCTGAATTCTACTCCCAACTGAATCGACACTGAACAGATTACTATATTGTACTAGGCTTGATGGAACTGACTCTGATCGCGTTAACTGACTGAACTAGAATGAGTTCACTGAGTTCTATTACTAACTGAGTACTACTGTTCTTAACCTTTATTAGGACTATTATATAACTACTGTAACTAAGTAAATAGCTATATTTTTGGTAATAAATACACCCAGGACTCAATAGCATCAATTGTAAAACATAACAAATCTTGAGAGCATAACAATAGTCCATTGTTCACAATTCATTCACTGAGACATTTTTTCAAACACTTGAAGGTCATAAATTTGTACATGAATGAGAACAAATGATAACATGTTATGATTACACTAGTCAATTCACATGGACATTCTATCAAAAACTTGGGGAGCATAATTAATGCACATGGTAATGAACAACACATAAGCATCATGTCTACAATTTAATGTTGCAATTTCAAGGGTTTTAACATGGGAATTAGATCAATCAACATACTTTTTATCTTATGTTCATGAAACTTATACTTAAATCTTGAATTGAAACCCATACAACAACACTAACATGAATACAACCCAATTTGCATATGTAAATCATGAATCTATTAACTTGTAGTTTTAAAAAGGGTTCTGAAACTCCAAGGGTGGAAGGAAACCCAAGGATGAACACCTAACATACCTTGATTATTTATTTCGTGAAAATTGTTGGTAAATTCTTTAAAATAGGATTTGAACTTGAAGAAATTAGGTCTTTGTTATTGAGAGGATTTTGTGAATAATGAATGTAATTTGCCCTTTTGGGAGCTTAACTTCGTGTTTAGGCTAAATTAGATGAGGGGAAATGGACCTAATTGTCCTTGGAAAGTCAGAATTTAATGAGAAAACTGTGCCCAGCAACGCAACAGGCAACGTACCGCGTCAATGTAATACCCCACAAAATTGCGTGTCAAATTCAGCTCGTAAAGCTCCATGAAAGATCCCAAGACTTAGAAGAATTTTGCTAAGTATTCAAGATTCAACACTTAGTCTTATTTTAGACCTCCAAACTTTGGAGATTTATTTGGCGACCTTCCCGACATCCGTTTTTCAATTTTCAAGTTATGTTATGATCGAGAAATCTCGTAGTATATCCCGGGTGAGTTTCAGAATTTTCGGAGAAGCATAAGAACACGTCTTGATGCCCAAAATAGAAGCGCCAGGCTATTAGCCCGCGCCGCCTGCTAACTCCAGTGCCTGCCCAATTTTTTTCAGTATTTCAGGGTCAACTTCAAATGATCATAAATCCCTATATACAATGAACTATGAGAGCTCTATATATCAAATGAAAGCTATGAGAGTATTATTTCCAATTCAATTGGTTTCATCCAATTTGGGAATCTTAGTAAAAGTTTATGATCAATTTACTTCAGCCTGACAGACAGTCAACAGAGGGATAGTTGCATCTTTTCCTCTTTTCTTAAGGGAAGTTTGGTCATCTCCCACCCCATATATACCCATAAACACGGAATTAACCCCATTTTCAACCAAAATACACTCTTTTCTTCCATTTTCTCTCAAGAACAAGAAGATGGTTTTTAATTGTGGATTTAATTTCAAGAATCATTCCATCAATCTTCCAAGAATCACGAACTCAGGTATGCATGTGTTGATTTATGGATTCCTTTCATCCATAAAGCTCAGAAAAATCATATTCTATATTATGTATTATGATATTTATGATGTTGATGGTTGATGATCATGTTGTTGAAATTTGATGATGCCCAAGATGGGATCTTAGTATGTTTGTATGAAACTATGGTTGTATATGATGTATAAACATGTGAAATTGGTGGTTGAATACTTGTAATCTTTATGAATCCATCTATGATAAAGATTTGCATGTAAGGTGTTTGTGAAAATACCTAAGATACTAGAAATCATGCTTTTATGACATAATAGCTCATAAATGACTAGTCCATGTTCTATGCTTATGTTCAACATGATTTCCATGCAAATTGTTACGCATTGTTGTTGTAATATGGATTTCTCATGAAATTGAATTTATGCAAGTATTTACATATTATATGCATTCCCTTTTAATGATCAAGAATATGATAGCCATGTGTAGTATGAAATCCCCTACTTATGATTTTATAAATTGTGGACTCTATTCTTATGATTAAGTCTGTAATGTGTGTCAGTTTCCTTCAATTGAGTCCTAGGGGTACTTGTACCCAAAAAATATAACTGTGTGCCTAGAGCCATGTCATGTTGTCACGATATCCTCAGTCAAGCCATGCTCAGTAGAATTCAGTCAGTCATGTGACTCAGGAAATCTTAGTAATCTCATGAACTTAGTTAGTTACCAGACATCAGTAGTAATTCTATCAGTCAATGAAAATTCAGTAAACATAGTACCAATCCAGTTTTACTCAGTACTCAATAACTTCAGTTCTCTCAATCAATCCTCAGATCTCAGTAGTATTTGGTCAGTCAACGGAACTCATTAAATTTAGCTTAGCTCAGCTAAGAAACACTATCAGTCCAGTTAATCAGTTCAGTCAGTCATGCTCAATGTTTATTCAGATGGGAGTAGAAGTTAGCACCGAGTAAACCCAATGATGGGAACACACACTGTCATATAAGGGTGTGATTCTTAGAAGTCATCCTTGAGTTCCAGAACTATGTAACCAGCATAGGTTGAGACATCAACACTTCCATCTTGAGGGTTGATGAGGTGGACATCCGCCGTTCTCTTTTGGGGACATTGCCAGATTTTAGGGTTACTCACAGCTTATCATTACTCGTGGCATGGTATTGACACCCTTACAATTAGGGCAAGGATTGGACCCAGTTCAGATACATTAGCATACATGGGGCATATCGGTTAAACTACTACTTCCCACAGTTTCAGTCATTCAGTCTCAGTAAAAGAACTCAGATAGTTTTTTAGAATATCAGGACTGTCAGACAATGTCAACTCAGATATTGTACAAAACTCAGATAGTTCCATCAGATTTAGGGTTGTCAGCTACAATCACCCATGTTATCAGTATCCAGTATTAAGGCTATTAGATATAGTCACTCATGTTATCAGCTATATCAGCTATCAAAAATTATTTGCTAGTCATATTAGATTTCAGTAAACTCATGCTATCAGTACTAAGTTTCAGGACTATCAGATACAATCAATTAGACCAGTCCTTCATAATTAGGACTACCAGAAACAATCATTCCTTTATCAGTAATAAAGTATCAATCTCCTAGTATTCAGTAATACAGTATTAGTTCCTCACTTATTAGTGATTCACAGAACAATATATCAGTAAACACAGTCATTTAGTATCTCAGAATTGATAAACTCATGTTGCCAGTATTCAGACTCAGTAGTCAGTATCGTCATGAGTTCAATAGAAGTTACTTATGTATGTATGTGTTCTCGCGTTCGTATCAGTCAGCATTGTTCATGCATACAAACCCTTTGCATTTATCCTATCTCACTTGTATATTAAGTGCTCTTAGTTGTACTGATACATTCGCGCTATGGTGCTTTCTTTTATATTACACCATAGGTTCAGATACACGATTTCTAGACCAGCAGTAGCAGTAGCATCTCAACTGTTAGAGTTCCAACTGTGAGTCCTCATCTCTCGAGGGCATGATCATTACTTATGTTATGGTTTATTTCAGTTCAGTTTTGCTTATCGAAGTTAGTTGGGGAAATGTCCCATCAACTCCCTAATAAGACAGTCATGTTAGAGCCTTTTCAGGCTAGTATGTTCAAACTTCAGATAGTATTACAATTGTTTAGGGTATTCTATACCCCACTCTCATGTTATGATTATTTTGTTTTAAACCTTATGGCCTTACAATATTATGTATTCCGCATTTATATTCTATATTATGTAGTGTACAGGTATAGATATCATCCATGGGTTAGCTTGTGGTCCCTCAGGGTCATGGGCATCGTGAAGCATTCCGGTTTAGCAAATCGGGGCGTTACAAACTTTGTATCAGAGCCTAAGGTTCAAAAGTGTCCTAGGAAGTCTGAAAGCCACATCTATTAAAGCCTTGTACATGTGTGTGTTACGTACCAAACTTATATGAAGGAGTCTATAAGGTGTTTAAGAAATAGTTTCCCTTCTTTCATGTCTCACATCGTGCTAAAAAAAGTTTTTCTAAGAAAACTCATGTAGATTCTCATCATGCTCCACTCATGTCAACTCCACCTTACTTTCAAGGTAACAAAAATAGTGAACTTAAGGTCCTAAAGATAGGGATTTCTCAAACAGTCCCTACGGTCATTTTGGGATTGGCTATAGACTCGGCAATGCCCTATCAGTCCAGTTCTGTTCCAAAGTTATATAGATTTTTTTCAAGATCATGAGAACTCCTTCTCGCACCCAAATCTACATATGCCATCAGATCCCTTCTCAAAATTCTATGATATCAAAGACCTAGAGTTAGAAGCTTGAACTCAGAAGCTTAGAAGTAGTAGAGTTGAGATAGTATTATTCAGATTTATCAGATCATGTATTCATGGGGATAGTTATACCAATCAGTAGGCTTGAACAGTTCAAGAAAGAATGTAAGTCTATTGACTTGAAATTAGGTATAAAAGTGTGGATGTGATGTTAGTAGTATATGAGGAAACTGCAGCAGAAGATGTGTTTAGTTAGACAAGCAAGTATCGAACAGAATGTAAGTATATGATAATAGATCAAGTAACCAAGTCAGGCTCTCAAATTCCAAGGATAGTACCAGTATGAATAGAAAGCAAGAAGAGCAGATCATTCCCGACCCATTCTCATCTCAGTGCAGAGTTTTGCACCTCAGCTTTCACGAAACCACTCAGGAGTTGCATGTCAACTCTATGGTCATGAACCATGCTCATTCATTTTTTTCCCATAAATCATGTATGATTTCCATTCCCAGAAAAAGGAGTCCCAGTTTACTCTGCAGTACGAATCATGTTTTATGAACACAACTTACTTTCATGCACTTTCCATGGGATCGTGTGCGCCTTCAGTTCCCAGCATAAGGGGTTCAGTTCCACCTCCCTCAGTTTTATGAATCATGTCCCAAGAATGCAGAAACTCCAAACTCAGGTCATACAGCTCATGACTCTTGTACACAAATCACGCATTACAGTATACTCAATTTACATGACTCATTCTTTTCCCCTATAGATCAGATAAATTCAGATTATGTCATGTATACTCTTAGTTTATACCTTCTTGGTTAAAAAAACATGTTGTTGATATTCTATTTCTCAAAGATTCAGTCATGTTTTAACATCAGCTAGTATCCATTCATACTTCAGGTCCTCCTGATTTAATCCTTCAGAAACCTCTCCTTGGGAAATAGTGTAGTGATGAGCAGTTGCTTAGATGAAGGAGAGTAAATGTTTTATGTTAAGAAAATATTGGTGTATGCTTGTTTTACACGAGGGTTTAGTTATGCAGATAGGCTTGAACGTCATGTTAGTATGCAAGAAATTGGATAACAATGGGTTGTACTTAGAAGTTGTGAAAGTGTAGAGTATGATTGTATGTTCAGATCCTTAACATATGCCAGAACCCCTCATGTAACTATCAACAATCCAGTTACCAGTTACTCAGCTATCAGTGCTTCAGTATCTCAGTATATAAAATGCTTAGTCCCCGTGATCCATGTTGCGCTCCTAATGATCACATAAATTCATAATGTGCCATGCATATTCTCCATTTAGATTCCTCGATGAATCCATGGGGTCGATGTTCTTTCCCCTAGTCCTCAGATACAGCGTCAGCTTATTAATTAATATTCAGTAAAGGACTCAGATAGTCCTACAAGACTATGACTATCAGTAATCAGTTACTCAGCCATCAAGATTTTGTACTTCAGTATTAGTCTAAAATTCAGTAATCAGTATTCAATTAATCAAACCCAGCACCAGTATGGTTTCTAGTTATAACATTAGTTAGGATGTCAACTTCAGATCAGTGCTCAGCTCAGAAACACAGTTTGTTTTCAAACTTGCTTGAACACAGCGTACAGTTATCAACTACTAAGTTATAGGTATTTACATACCTCAGTCTATCGAATGTTTCAAACTCATGTATTGCACTTGGTCCTGCATTTTCAAACAATATAGCTTTCATTAAATCTATGTTCAGTTACCTCATATTACTCCGTCAGTCCCTTCTTATACCTATGATACTCTATGGCCTCAGCCTAGATATTCAGATTAAGTACAATTCAGTCTTTCATACCCAGTATTCAGCTATCAGTCATTCAGTTAATTAGATAAGTTAGGGTATTTATGCACTCGTGTTCATCTCAGTTCATGCATCATGTCTTAATTTCAGATCTCAGATATTTAGTCAGGACTCAATTCGTAAGTGCCTTGTGCATCGCCTCAGTTTTCCTTAGTATCTTAGCCAAGTAAGCATTCTTCAAGGCTTAGTTTAGTTCATGTATTATGTTCTAGGCTTAGTTACGTCCTCATGTTCCCGCTCTTGCATATTAAGTAATTGATCTCGGACTCATACATATTTTTAGTTCAAGGTAACAATATTTCTTGAACTTACTCGTTCTAATGTTTAGAGTTTAGAGCCAAACTTAGTATTTAGTTCCATGCCTAGTTTTTAGTTCAAACTTGGTATCTTTTACCATTGCATGTTCAGTCGCATGTTCACTATCCAGTTAAGTCATATATTCACATATCAGATATGCGTGATCAACGTATTAGTGCTTTCAGTCATGCATTCATGTATAATGTCGGACATATAATCATGCATCAGATATGCATGGATTCATCGTGTCAGTTATGCATCAGATATGCATTCTCATTTTGAGAAACTCAGTTCATCAGATCACGTAGTCCTTCATTCATAAAACAGTATAATATGCTCAGTTTTCAGTCATGTCAATCATGAACTCATGTCTAAGTAGTGAATGTCTTATATGTACTTCAGTTTATCATTTTTCCCTTCTTAGTCAGTCTTATTCGAGGACGAATGTTCCTAAGGGGAAGATATTGTAATACCTCACAAAATCGCGTGTCAAATTCATCTCGTAAAGCTCCATGATATATCCCAAGACTTAGAAAATTTTTGCTAAGTGTTCAAGATTCAACACTTAGTCTTATTTTAGACCTACAAACATCGGGGATTTATTTGGCAACTTTTCCGACATCCGTTTTTAAATTTTCAAGTTGCGTTACGATCAGAAAAGCTCGTAGTATATCCCGAGTGAGTTTTAGAATTTTTTTAGTAGAGTTAGGGAACGTTTGGGTGCCCAAAACAAAATCCCCGGGCTATTAGCCCGCGCCGCCTGCTAACTCCAGTGATTGCCCATTTTTATTTCAGCATTTCAGGATCAAATTCAAACGATCATAAATTCCTGTATATAATGAACTGTGAGTGATTCTATATATCAAATTAAATATATGAGAGTATTCTTTCCAATGCAATTGGTTTCATCCAATTTGGGGATCAGAGTAAAAAGTTATGATCAATTTACTTTAGCCTGTCACACAGTCAACAGAGGGACAGCTGCGTCTTTTTCTCTTTTCTTAAGGGAATTTTGATCATTCCCCACCCCATATATACCCATAAATACGGAATTAACCCCATTTTCAACCAAAATACACTCTTTTCTTCCATTTTCTCTCAAGAACAAGAAGATGATTTTCAATTGGAGATTTAATTTCAAGAATTTTTCCATCAATTTTCCAAGAATCACGAACTAAGGTATATGTGTGTTGATTTAGTGATTCCTTTCATCCATAAAGCTCAAAAAATCATCTTCTAAATTATGTATTATGATATTTATGATGTTGATGGTTGATGATCATGTTGTTGAAATTTGATGATGCCCAAGATGGGATCTTAGTATGTTTGTATGAAACTATGGTTGTATATGATGTATAAACATGTGAAATTGGTGGTTGAATACTTGTAATCTTGATGAATCCACCTATGCTAAAGATTTACATGTAAGGTGTTTGTGAAAATACCTAAGAGACTAGAAATCATGCTTTTATGACATAATAGGTCCGAAATGACAAGTCCATGTTCTATGCTTATGTTTAACATGATTTCCATGCAAATTGTTATGCATTGCTGTTTTAATATGGAATGCTCATGAAATTGAATATATGCAAGTATTTACATGTTATATGCATTCCCTTTTCATGATCAAGAATATGATATCCATGTGTAGTATGAAATCCCCTACTTATGATATTATAAATTGTGGACTCTATTCTTAAGATCAAGTCAGTCATGTGTGTCAATTTCCTTCCATCGAGTCCTGGGGGTACCTGTACATAAAAAATATAACTGTGTGCCTAGAGCCATGTCATGTTGTCATGATATCCTCAGTCAAGCCATGCTCAGTAGAATTCAGTCAGTCATGTGACTCAAGAAATCTCAGTAATCTCATGAACTCAGTAAGTTACCAGACATCAGTAGTAATTTCATCAGTCAATGGAAATTCAGTAAGCTCAGTACCAATCTAGTTCTACTTAGTACTCAGTAACTTCAATTCTCTCAGTCAGTCCTCAGATCTCAGTAGTATTCGTCAATCAACGAAACTCATTAAATTTAGATTAGCTCAGCTAAGAAACACTATCATTCTAGTTAATTAGTTTAGTTAATTAGTTCAGTCAGTTATGCTCAGTGTCTATTCAGATGGGAGTAGAAGTTAGCATCGAGAGAACACAAGGATGGGAACACACACTGTCAGATGAGGGTGTGATTCTTAGCAGTCATCCTTGCATTCTAGAACTATATAGCCAGCATAGGTTGATACATCAACACTGCCAGCTTGAGGGTTGATGAGGCGGACATACGTCGTTCTCTTTAGGGGACACTGCCAAATTTGAGGGTCACTCACATCTTGTCTTTACCCGTGGCACGGTATTGACACCCTTCCAATCAAGGAAATGATTCGACCCTAGTTTAGCTACTTTAGCATACATGGGGAATGTCAGTTAAACTACTACCTCTCACAGTTTCAGTCATTCAATCTCAGTAAAAGAACTCAGATAGTTCTTCAGAATATCAAGACTGTCAGATACAGTCAACTCAGATATAGTACGGAACTCAGATAGTTCCATCATATTTTGGGTTGTCAGCTACAGTCACCCATGTTATCAATATCCAGTATTAAGTCTATAATATATAGTCACTCATGTTATCAGCTATATCAGCTATCAAAAATCATTTGCCAGTCATATTCGATTTCAGTAAACTCATTCTATCAATACTCAGTTTCAGGACTGTCAGATATAGTCAATTAGACTAGTCCTTCATAATTAGGACTGCCAGAAATAATCATTCCTTTATTAATACTAAAGTATCAGTCTCCTAGTATTCAGTAATATAGTATCAGTTCCTCACTTATTAGTCACTCATAGATCAATATCATTAAACACAGTCATTTAGTATCTCGGAACTGGTAAACTCATGTTGTCAGTATTCAGACTCAGTAGTTAGTATCGTCACGAGTTCAGTAGAAGTTACTTATGTATGTATGTGTTCTCATGTTCATATCAGTCAGCATTATTCATGCATACAAACCCTTTGCATTTAGCCTACCTCACTCGTATACTCAGTACTCTCAATTGTACTGACGCATTCACTCTATGGTACTTTGTTTTATGTTACACCATAGGTTCAGTTACACAATTTTCAAACCAGCAATAGCAGTAGCATCTCAGCTATCAGTGTTCCAGCAGTGAGTCCTCGTCTCTCAAAGGAATTACCATTACTTATGCTATGGTTTATTTCAGTTCAGTTTTGCTAGTCGGAGTTAGTTGGGGACATGTCCCATCAACTCTCTATTCAGACAGTCATGTTAGAGGCTTTTCAGACTATTATGTTTAGACTTCAGATAGTATTATAGTTGTTTTAGGTATTCTATACCCCACTCTCATGTTATGATTATTCCGTTTTGAACCTTATGGCCTTACAGTATTACGTATTCCACATTTATATTCTATATTATGCAGTGTACAGGTACAAATATCAGCTATGGGTTAGTTTGTGGTCCCTCGGAGTCATGGGAATGGTGTAGCATTCTTATTCAGCAAATTGAGGCATAACAGTCAATAGTGTTTCTGCAATCACCGATGTGTTGCATCGATGGGTACGATGCAAGCCAACGCGACGCGTCAAGATTGCATTGGCTTGCTATTTTGGCCAACCAAACATGACTCAAACGATGTCCAAAAATTTTGAAACTTACCCAACATGACGTAATGATATCTCGAATCATGAATCAATTTAAAAATCGACAATCTAAGGCTGGAAAGATCATAAATGAATCCATTGAAATATTGAGGCCAAAAATGAGACTAAGTGTGAACACTTAGATGAAATTGTCCAAGTCTGGGACCTCTTTCTTCATGCTATATAGGACTAAAATGACTAGAACTTTGCGGGGTCTTACATATACACTAGGTCCTTGGGAACAAATTTGTATTTCATTGTACTTAAGTATTGTAAGTTATTCAGATGGTTTAATTATGTTTGTAATTTTTCGATCACACTAACTAATTTAATAATGATTTTTCAATAATTTCTACTTAAAATCAATGGGAGGTAATGGGTTCTCCTATATAGTTAGAATAGAACAAGTTCCTAAGTAACCTCATAATTTGGGTCATGCCAGCAACATAATTTTAGGCCATGTATTTTCAAACCCATACTCATTGGGTCATTAATTAATCCTTCCAAGATTATATAAACTTATACTAAATGCTTAAAAATAAACTAAAAATCATGCATGGAGCCTCAACTATAATTTTTTCATGAAGTATACTCTTGGTGAGACTCGGCTCCCCCTTATCTAAAACACACTATTGGTGAGAATTATCTCTAATCTTTATAAATCATGAAAAACTGAACTTTCAACATATAAAAAGATTTATGCCTTTTAAAAAAATATCAACATTACTAAGAGTAGATTGTAAAATTTCTTGTAGTATACATCCAAAATCATAACTAGGTTATATAAAAAATATAAGACAATTTCAACAACATACAAAATAAACTTTACGAATCTTAAGATAATTTCATATGGTCTAAAGCAAATTGATGGACATGAAAAAGGATTAAGAGTTCAAGTAATGACTTCAATTTATAGAATTTCTAACATTAATCATGTGAATTGAAGGAATTGCATCAGGAGATAAAGGAATATACTTTAAGAATTCAAAATAATAAGACTTTAATTTGATTCATAGACCAAACTAAAATTGAACTTGGCCGTAGAAAAGAAATGAGTTCACGCGATGAAAGTTTAGCCTTACATACCTTGGAGATTATACTTAAGGAAGAACCTTTGATGAGAGACCATAGATTTGCTTCTTCTTGAAAAAATGAGTGTCAAAATTTGGGAGAGGGAGGAGAGGATATTAATCGATGTAACTGAGTACTTGGATTGTATTGGGTTATTATAGTTAAAAAATATTAGGTGGTTTTCAAAAAGGTATAACGGCTAAAACTCTTTTAGAATAAACAGAGTTAAGAAATTTCATCTAAAAAATATGGCCTCGTGTCGTGAGGCTTATTTTTATAGGGGAAGCCTCATGGATAGAGGCCTAACATGGCCTACGATCCTTGTTGTATGAGACCAACAATAGCTTTCCTGCCTAGTGGAGCACCTCACCATATGGAATTGTAGGTATTTTACCTTTCCCTAGTTTTTATTTGATAGGTGTAGGAGTTATTATGAGTGCTTCCTTACGTGGTCCACTAACCGTTTATCATGACCAAAACTCCCATATGAGTCCCACAACTTATCTCTAAAGCTTTTCCATTGATTTAAATATCTAGCGACGTTATTTTTAAGCACTAAAGGCATAAAAAGTTATATGAATGTCGTGAAGCTTGTCGGGTTTTACAAACCATCCAAAGGTCTTATGCTCATATCTCCATGATTCTAGGAGGGGGATATATTGGTCTTTGTAACACTCTATAGAGTTGATAACAAACTATTGTACTAACCCTTATTCAAGTCATTCCAACATTTCTAATTAGACATATCTTAACCTAGAGATCAATGGACAAAGCCTCCCAAAAATAGTGTAACGCTCCGAGTCTACACCCATGGACGTCACACGATGCTTACGACCCCAAAGGATAATAAACTAAACAATGACTGGTACCTGATATATGCACTGAATGATAATACTGAAAATACATATATGCGGAAGTTATACTAAAAATGACATAAGGTTCATAAACAGAAAATAAGTTTTGAATACTGATAATAATACTGAACATCTGTCTAAGTAATCTAGTCTGAAAGCCTCTAACTATCTAAATATGGGGTTGATGGGACAAGACCCCAACTAACCCCAACTACTAAACATACTAATTCTACTAAATGCTGAAATAAAATAATGTCCCCGATGGATGAGGACTCACTACTGAATCGGCTGCTGAAATTCGAACCTAGCTAAGCGTGGTTAGGAACCTGGGCATCCAAACCTATGATATGAGACATCATAGTGCAAAAGAGAGTATGTGATCGGTACTTGCAATGCACTATTATGCTAAATGAGGTAAGGCTAATATGAATGGGCTTATCTGTATGAACAATAACTGAATAAGAGTACATGGGGACCTAAAACTACTGTAAACACTTAGTATTCAATATTATGCATAAACATATATACAAGTTATGTATCTGAGATTATACTGTAACTGAGTACTGAATTCTGTTAGCTGAATAACTAATAACTGAGTAACTGATAACTTAGTAACTGATATCTGATAGCCATGGTTCTATAGAACTAGACTAAGTTTTATACTGAAGAGTAAAACTAATATTGTGGGAGTATTCATTTAACTGACATACCCTAAAGTAAACAAATTTAGGGTCCAACCTATGACCCTAATTGGAAGGGTGTTAGCACCGTGCCTCGGGATACTAACAATGGTTGTGTCAACCTAAGTCTGAAAGAAAAACACATGAAATATATATATGATTACGTCAACCCTAGTCTGGAAAAAGGACGACTTACCCTACGTTGGCTACATGATGTGTGAGCAAAAACTAACACATTTAATGTTTTTTAGCTCAAAATAATTGTGAATTCTGAAGCAACTCTTGTTGTTTTGATATGTTTGCTCATGATATTGTAGAAAAAGGCTGAAGAAATAAGAATAAACAATAATGGAGAAAAATAGTTGAAAATCTGAGCAAAATAGAAGAAAACATGGCTGACGACCTCCGTGATAAATCGTCAGCCTCATGATAGCCTATCAGCATTGGCGTCATCCTTAACCAGGGAGTTGCAGTTTAAGGAGTAGTTCTAACGATTTCTGTGATGTGGCATCAAAGTTGTGATAAGGCGTCATGAATGGCGTAAGACTTAAGCAAAAAATTAGCATGGGAACAACATATCTGACGATGTGGGTGATATGCTGTCAGATCCCTGATGCAGCGTCAGCCACATCATCATCCTAAGACAGAACCTGAAGGCAACTGAAGCCTCTCTGACACTATCTGTGATAGGGCGTCAACTTCTTGACGCGGCATCAGCCTAGGCGTCACCTATTCAGAACAATTTTATTAATTTTGTTATTTTATTTTCTTAATTAGGCTGTAGTATAAATAGCATCATTTAGGGTTTTTGATTCATTCATTCATCTATCATACATCAACTCTAAGAAGAGAGACACGTATTTTTTCCCTCTTTCATAAAATATTCTTGGATTTTTGTATCAACTATTTTTGAGGTTTCTACCTTATGATTAAATCGAAGGAACTACTTGTTGTTTTCTATCCATTCGTAAGTTTATTATTATAATCATGAATTCAACTTGTTATTTCGTTCATCAAATCATGAGTGGCTAATTTCAATAGCCGGAGTTATAGGATCTATGGATTAGGGTTTGATATGATACTAGGTGTTTAACGGATTCAAAGAGTAGTAAAACCTCTTGAAATTCTGTTATTTTAACAAAAAATCTAGTGGTTCCAAACATTAGGTTATTCCTTAGGTTTTATTTGCTTCTAATGGAGAAATAGACTAGATGATGTGAATTATCAACAGGGACTCGAAATCTACCAACCTTCTGTTTAAAGATTAATGCCGTAACTGGATTAATCTACCTGAGATAACATCCTATTGGAAATAGATAAGTTATCTAAGTTTGAGGGAATTAGATAGTAAATTTTCTGGTGAGGTCGAGATATAAGTCAGATAGTATAATCCTCAGGGATATTCTGCTGTTCTAATCATTCCGAGAATCTCTAGCATTACCTAGTATCTGTCAATTCCCGAAACCCTTGGTGAACATAGCTCTGGTTTCCTATTTATCTTGATTACAAACACTGAAGTATTGAAAGTGATATTTAACACACCATGAACTTAAACCCCTATCTTTCGGAAATAGTAAACTACCAGTAAAATTTTTTGTAAACAAATCAAAGTTCACACCCTATTCCCAGTGAGATTCGAACCCAACCTA
This sequence comes from Capsicum pubescens, assembly GCA_030864215.1. NCBI lineage: Eukaryota > Viridiplantae > Streptophyta > Magnoliopsida > Solanales > Solanaceae > Capsicum > Capsicum pubescens. Next base: position 79,756,933 of record CM061538.1, on the reverse strand, counting down.
GCTGGGTTTTATATTGTCAATGATCTCTTACACCCATTCAAGAGTGTAATTTGAGCGTTATTAAAAATGGTGCCATTGTCGGGGAATACGGTTGTAGACTGAGAATTTTGTGAGCGAAAATTTGTTGATAGTTAAGTTTTCGTGATTTAAGTTTAATTGTTGTTTTTGTTTATTGTCGGTACTTTGTTGTTTATACCAAGCATGAGATGTTCTGTAGAACCTCTATTCCCAATCAATTCGGAACCTCAACTAATTGGAAGAATGGCTGAACAACAGGAAGCAGAAAGATTAACTACTTTAGCTAGGGCTCAGGTGAATGTGCAAATTTTGGGTCAACATGTACGTCACCAAAACCCTGATGATGAAGACTTGGGCGATGAGGAATTGCTGAATCCTCAAAATCCAAGGATCTCTGAGCAAGTTGCTGCACCATTGCAGCGAAACGTCAACAAAAATCATTTAGTTCAAGGAAGGTATGGTCAACAGCCTATGCAATATGAGGCTGATGAAGATGATGAAGGAATGGATGGCGCTGGTGTAACGGGTGCTATCATTCCACCACCGTTGGCACCAGGTGCAAAGTTCAGCATAACAAGTACCATGATCCAACTCTTGAATCTAAAGAGGTTATTTGGAGGTTTTCCTGGTGATGATCCGCATATGCATTTGGTGAACTTCATCACCATTTGAAAATCCTTTGACAATCCAGGGGTGAGCCAAAATGCGATCAGGTTGAGATTGTTTCCTTTGTCTCTGTATGGGAAGTCAACAATGTGGCTGAATGAGTTAGAGCCTGATTCTATAACCAACTGAAGACAATTGAATGATGAGTTCCTAGAATGGTTCTTTCCACACTCCAGAAGGGTACGGTTGAGGGACGAAATTAGCAGCTTCAAACAGCTTTTGAGTCAAGCACTGCACGAATCCTGGGAATGATTTAAGAAGCAACTTGTACAATGTCCGAACCACAATATGATGTACTTGCACTTGATGCAGACTTTGTACATAGATTTGAACTCTGTGACGAAGCCTATTTTGGACAACGCTGTAGGTGGTTCATTTATTGACCTATCTTTTATGGATACTTTCGACATGCTGAATAGAATAACCAAGCAGAGTCAAGATTGTCACACTAGGGATTTTGTAGTGGCTATCCCTATTGTTACTGGTGGTATTACTGTGTAGGAACGTAAAAGGGATGAGGAAGAAGATCAGTACATGGCCCACTTGAAGATGGACTTGCTGGCAAAACATTTGCTAATAGGCAAGACTAAGAGGGTTAAAGCTGTGGAATCTCAGGGTACTGTGTCTACAGGTGTTGAGGCTGAGGCAAACTATGTGAGTAATCAGGGGGGTTTCTGAGGAAATAGCCAAGGGAACTAAGGTCGAACTTTCTATGACAAACCTGATTATAAAGATACAGAGCAGGGAAATTGGAGAAATAATAATGATAGGAGTGGTTTATATATTCCTCCTGGAAGTCGGGATACTGAGACAACTAGTTCTGGCAAGATGTCCATGGAGGAAATCATGGAAAAGTTATTGAAGGGAGTTGAGGCAACCATCTCAGGGGTAACTAATATGAAAAGGGATTTTTCTACCCTCAGTCAGTTTGTTAGCTCACACTCTGCGTCCATTAAGTAGTTGGAGCAGCAGATGAGCCAACTTTTGGCTACTCTAAACCAGAGAAAAGTTGGTACTTTACCTACTAATATTGTTCAGAACCCGCGGACTGATGGCTCTTGCATGGAGATTACCACTCGGAGTGGTAAGGTGTTATCTAGCCCTTCTACGGGAAAAGCTGTGGAGAAGAAGGTAAGTATTAATGAATCAGAAGGACGTAATCCAGTGGAGTCTGAAAAGCTGGATAGCGTTGTTGATATTTTAGATAAAGAAGATGAAAAGAAAGGGGAAGTGGTATTGAAACAAATTCCTAGACTACCACCTCTATTTCCTCAGAGATTGAAAAAGAAAGAAGATAACGAGAAATTTAGCAAGTTCATGGCAATGCTGAAACAATTGACAGTGACCGTGCCACTGATGGAGGTACTTGAGAAAATGCCAAACTATGCTAAATTTATAAAGGAATTTCTAACAAAGAAGCGGAAGGTAAACTGTGAGTTGGTTGACAACATCCACCACTGTAGTGCCATTTCTTCACAAACCTTAGTGCAGAAAAATCTTGACCGTGGAGCATTTACTATACCATGCACAGTTGGGTCCATGAAGTTTACCAAAGCTTTATGTGACTTAAGATCAAGTATAAATATGATGCCTCTTGATATCTACAAAAATCTTGGATTGGGGGAGCCTACCCCGCAAAGATGCATCTTGTTATGGCAGACAGATCGGTGAAACGACCAGTAGGTGTATTGCATGATGTGCCGGTAAAAGTGGATGACTTTATTTTGCCTGCAGAATTTGTGATATTGGATTGTGATGTTGATTTTGAGGTACCCATCATTTTGGGTAGACGATTATTATCCACGGGAAGAGTATTGGTTGATATGGAGCCCAATGAGCTCAAATGCAGGTATGGAAAAAAGGAGGCCAGATTCAAAATGCAACCTCCTATGAAGAAGTTGTAGGAGATGAATATCTTCTCAGTTATGGATGTATTCGAGGAATGTGGTAATGAAGTAGTGATACGGCATCTTGACGAAGTTTGAGTAGTCAAGATAACAAAGTCTTGCCGCGACACTAAATCAGGCGCTATTGGGAGGCAACCCAAATTTTTATTTTCATGCATTTTGTTTTTATTTATTTAGGTAGTAATAGGAAGGAACTGAAGAGGTACAAAAAGGTCAAGGTAAAAATTGAAGAATGCAAGCCAAGTGGTCTTGATGACATTCGTGATAGGCTATCACAACTCTGACGGCTTATCAACAATGTCGTCAGAAAGACCAGCAATGGAGACCTTCTCTTTTAAGGATGACGACCTCCATGATAGGCTATCACATTTGTGATGGCTTATCACAAGTTGTCGTCAGCCATCATTTTTTTTTTGAATATCTGGGCCTAAATTGACCTAAATCCGACCCGACCCAGATCCAAACCCTTCAGGTTCCTATTTTATTTTATTTCCTTGTTTAAGTATTATTTTATTTTCTTAGTAGGATATTTACTTCCTTTCAAAACACTCCCAAGTATATAAGGAAACCTCCTTCCTGATAGTTGTGGGATTGCAAGGAAAATCAGAGTCTATCTCTCATCTTTTCTTCTCTCTCGCATAATTAAGTGGAGTCAACTCATCAGTTATGCTCATAACTTTGTTCTCCTGTCATTAAAGTGGTAAAGTTGTTGAAAACATGATTCTCTAAAGGAAGAAACTTGAGTTCAAGTTGTAGTAGCGTGGAAATTAGAAATTAGGGTTAAGTTGTGCCTAAATTGCAAAAGTTTGAAAACCCTAAATACAAAAATAAAAATACCATGCGATTATACAAAGAATTTGTTACCAAAATTATTAATGCAAACTGAGTGGGGGGAATTTTGAGCTGATGACGTTGCTGATAGGCTATCACAAGTGTGATGACTTATCAGCTACAACATCAACAACTATTAAAATGGGAGCATTCACTGTTTAAGGCTGACGACCTACCTAATAGGCTATCACAACTGTGATGCCTTATCAGGAATGTCGTCACAAGTTTGAAAAAAGTATACCAGTTCTGTTTAAGGCTGATGACATAGTTGATAGGTTATTAGAAATGTGATGCCATATCAGCCACGATGCTAAGTGAACTTGAATAGCATGTTTTGACTGTTATACCTTGATCATTAACTTGTGTTTGTCTTATAGTCTAGGAACATTCTAATGGCACCTAAAAGCAAGAATCCTAACACTCTAAAGAAAGATTCCAAGCCTAAAGTGGTTCGAAAGCTTGTTGATTAAGACTCTGATTACGAAGATGAAGAACCACTGCTCAGGTGGAGGAGAAAGAAACCCAGTCCAAAGGAACCTCCTCCACCTAAACCCATTGCATTGGAGGATAGTGATGATACTGAGACTACCACCCTAGCTGAGAGTGAATCTTCTGAGCAAGAAGGTTCAAAGCAAATTAAGTCCGAACAACCTGAGTCTGAGAAGGGTGATTCTGAGGAAACATCCTCTAAAACTCCCGCAACTGAGATTCAAGCTGAGAAGTAACCCCCAGTTTGGGGAACTTTGATAAAATACAAGAATTCGAAGGTTCGAGAGAATGCTAGATGGCAAATCCCCGAAGCAGAGGAAATTTTCCTCACAGGGTTGATTATAAAAAAAATAAGATCTACCAAACGGCTGGTGTTTCCAGAGCACAGAGTCATCATGACAGAATTGCCTGGGTATCCTGCAGTTGAGAAGAAATTCAAAGATTATTGGTTGGGAAGAACTTCTAAGAGAGGTAAACCATTTTTCCCTATAGTAGTCTAGGAGTTCTATGCAAACTACCAGGCTAGATTAGAGAAAATATGCAAGAGTGGAGAGACCATAGAAGACCAGCCTTTGCTGACAAGAGTTCTAGTTCGTGGGGTAAATATAGATATTTCTGATACGACTATCAACAGGTTTCTACATGGACCCAACATCAATCCTTAGGTGACAAATCCTGTATTCTACCATCGTCTAACAAGTAAGAATAACCAACGTCCTTGGTTAGCTACACTTATAGCTGAGGGAGACCCTTTATGGCTGACCCGATCCAGTGAGCGTATTTATAAGGCTTCTTTGACTCAAGAGGGAAAATTCTGGTAGGGTATTGTGGGCACCTATTTAATGCTAACCTAAGAAGATAATATTATGGGTGATGATCGAGCAATATTGGTCTCATGTCTTGTGTCTAACTTTAAGCTGAATTTTAGGGAGATTATTGCTGAAGAGATCAAGATTTGGGTAACGAGGTCTGACATAGCTTATCTATTCCCTTTTCTGATTACCAGGCTATGCACAGAGGTAGGGGTAACACATATTGCTGGGAGTGATGAGACTTTGTATGCCACCAAGACGCACAACCCTATTCGCTATGAGAAAAATCAACCAAGGCTGACACTTGATAGAGGGGTGAGGGTTGAGGTGAACCCATCAGTTACAGGCCAGTTCAGTACCTAAAGTTGAGGTGCAAGGTTTTGAGGCTGCTGAGGCAGGCTTAGTTCCTGATGATGATCCAGGTCCATCAGTTCCTACATCACCAACGAAAGTTGCATCCCAGCCTATTGATATCAGAAAAGTGGACAAACAGGCCATATGGTGTGAGACACAGCTATGTACCTTTGCTAAGCAGTTTGCTACTGCTGTAGATAAAAGAATTAGGGCTGCTCTTGAGCCCTTTGCTATTTTGCCTACACGGGTTGCATATCTGGAGAACCGTTTTGATGCAAGGGCACAGGAGCTGACTGGAGCAGAGCTTGCTGAATTTAGAGTGGCCCTAGAAAAGGTAAAAACTGAGATGGTGGTAGTAGAATAACACCATTTTATGATACCTGCAGGGAAGACAACTAAGGAATCTGAGGATGAACCTCCAATCTTTAATCTCACTACGGAGCCAGTGAAAAAGAAAAAGAAGAAAGATAAAAAAGCTGAAAAAGGTTAGAGAAAGAGACAAGAAGATGATGAGAATGAGAGAAAGGCCAAGAAAAGGGTAAAGAAAAAGAAGAAGGCAGAGAAGACACTGCAGGCAGATGATGAGTTGACAGAACAAGAGAAACGGATCTGAAAAGGGCAACGCAAGCATCCTGAGAGGATAATTAGAAATGGTATGAAGCACTGTGAGCGAGGGATATAGGAGCCTCATTTAGCGGAATAGCAGAACTGGAGCAAAGGGAAGCTCCTGATAAGGATAACACTGTTGCAGGGTCGAGGACCCATGATTTGAGACTTGATTGACTCCAGGTATGCCCTAACTCTTAGTTTCAGTTTATTTTGATTTTAAGTTGAGGGTGTAGGGTAGCATGTTGTTGTAGCATATTTTATAAATAACTAGGAGTAGTACAAGTTCTGTAGGAAGTTAACTAATTTTGTGATTTTGAACACCTCTTCGAAGGTTTGTTTTGCATGACTATATGAATTGCACCTTAGTGTGACCACTGTGCATCTTGTCATGGCATTAGTTTAGTTACCTGATCATAACTGCTGAACAATCACATGAACCAGATAGGTAGTAGCCAGTGATATTGCTTGTGTGCCATGTGTGTATGAGACTATACCGAGTTCTCTTTGTAGTGTCAAATCTAGAATATGCCCGTTTCGTCTTACCATAGTTGAAAGATAGGGGTTAGGAAAGGATCATAGTCCGTTTTTGAATTTAAGTCACTATTAGCCTAAATGACCTTCCTCTAATGCATGATATTCCTTGATCCCGATTTGAGCCTTAATTGACAATTTTTCTTTATATGATGCCTATCACCTTCCCTTTTTAAATCATAATGAACCTGTTTTGGCCCTGGTCCTCCTTGGACACTGTGCACCTTAATGTAGGTAAATAGCCTAAGTTGAGGATGGCTATCATAGGGGTGTGTGATATAAGTTGGGTATGAAGAAGGGTAGAGTAGAAGAGAAAGAATTAAAGAAAAGGAATAAAAGGTTGGGTGTTAGTGAAAAAGAGCAAGAAAAGAAACTCTGCTTGAATAAAAAGAAGTGCGCCCATCCTGAAAGTGTGATCAAGAAAATAGAAAAAGTGAAAAAAGGAGAAAAAGAGAAAAAGAGAAAAAGAAAAGAAAAGAAAAAGAGAGAAAAAAATAAGTGGACCCCACAAGTTAAGGTAGTGCCAAGGAGGTTAGTCAGACTAAATTCCTTTTAATATCATACCATCCCTAGCCTATGTTACAAGACGAAGAAAGACCTATAGTGATCCTAGAGTACCTATCTGGAAACCTTGGTAATGACGATAAGGGCAAGCATATGGTATTTGGCATACACTATTATGAACATCATTCTGAGAGTGAGTGTTTTTGTGATGAACCCCGTGTTTATATTTTTTATGTCTGACATGAGAAAAAAAGGGGAATTTCTTTGTTGTGAGGGCACACTAGTGTCTTGCTAAGATACTTGTTTGCGTAATGTACATTGATACATGCATGATTGTCGGTACTTAGTTGATGCCATGGGTAGAAGACCTTGTGTTACATTGTTTCTTTTCAATAAATTGCACAGTAATTTTGAGTTGGTTACCTTGGAGATGGTAAACTGATTTTTGAGCTAAATTGGTTGTTGACTGTTGAATGTTCGTTGCATTCTCTTAGTTAGTTGTTGCTCTAGGACAAGCAATTGTTTTAAGTTGAGGGTGTTGATGTGTGAGCAAAAGCTAACATATTTAATGCTTTTTAGCTCAAAATAATTATGAATTCTGAAGAAACTCTTGTTGTTTTGATGTGTTTGCTCATGATATTGCAGAAAAAGGCTGAAGAAATGAGAATAAACAATAATGGAGAAAAAGAGTTGAAAATCTGAGAAAACTAGAAGAAAACATGGTTGAGGACCTTCGTGATAAGTCTTCAGCCTCGTGATATCCTATCAGCATTAGCGTCATCCTTAACCAGGGAGTTGCAGTTTGAGGAGTAGTTCTGACGACGCCGGTGATGTGGCGTCAAAGTAGTGATAAGGCGTCAAGAATGGCATCAGCCTTAAGTAGAAAGTTAGCATGGGAAGAAGATATCTGACGAAGTTGGTGATACGCCATCAGATCCCTGATGTGGCGTCATCCTAATACAGAACCTGAAGGGAACTGAAGCCTCTTTGACGCCATCCGTGATAGGGCATCAACTTCTTGATGCGGCGTCAGCCTGGGCGTCACCTATTTCGAACAATTTTATTAATTTTGTTATTTTATTTCCTTAATTAGGTTTTTGTATAAATAGAATCTTTTAGGGTTTTTTATCCATTCATTCATCTATTAGACATCAACTCTAAGAAGAGAGACACGTATTTTTGCTCTCTTTCATAAAATATTCTTGTGTTTTCGTATCAACTATTTTTGGGGTTTCTACCTTATGATTAAACTGGAGGAACTACTTGTTTTTTTCTATCCATTCGTAAGTTTATCATTATAATCATGAATTCAACTTGGTATTTCATTCATCAAATCATGAGCGGCTAATTTCATTATCCAGAGTTATAGGATCCATGGATTAGGGTTTGATATGATACTAGGTGTTTAATGGATTCAAAGAGTAGTAAAACATCTTGAAATTTTGTTGTTTTAACCAAAAATCTAGTGGTTGAAAACATTAGGTTATGCCTTAGGTTTTATTTTCTTCTAATGGAGAAATAGACTAGAGGACGTGAATTATCAACAGGGACTCGAAAGCTACCAACCTTCTGTTTAATGATTAATGTCGTAACTGGATTAATCTACCTGAGATAACATCCTATTGGAAATAGAGAAGTTATCTAAGTTTGAGAGAATTAGATAATAAATTGTCTGGTAAGGTCGAGAGATAAGTCAGATAGTATAATCGTCAGGGATATTCTGCTGTTCTAATCATTCCGAGAATATCTAGCATTACCTAGTATTTGTTGATTCCCGAAACCCTTAGTGAACAAAGCTCTGGTTTCCCATTTATCTTGATTTCAAACACTGATGTATTGAAAGTGATATTTTACACACCGTGAACTTAAACCCCCATCTTTCGAAAACAGTAAACTACCAGTAAAATCTTTTTTAAACAAATCAAAGTTCACACCCTATTCCCTGTGGGATTCGACCCCAACCTAGTTGGGTTTTATATGCACAACGATCGCTTACACCCATTAAAGAGCTTAATTTGAGCGTTATCACTACGTAGTTTTTTAAATCAGGCATTGCTACTAAGGGTCAAACCCTAGGCTAACATGAATGCCCCCATCCCTGGGTTCGCTCGGTGTTGAATCCTACTCCCAACTGAAATGACACTAGAAATGATCATTACAGGACGAGCTTCACATAACTAACGTTGATCATGAAGACTGACTGCATACTACTTTATCAACCTTATTGAGACTATTCTGTAACTATTGTGATCTAAGTAAATAGATAGATTTTAGGTATTAAATACCCCTAGGACTCAATAGAGTAAATAGTAAAATATAGCATAATCTTAAAAGCGTAATAACTAGTCACTTAGTCACAATTCATTCATTGAGGCATATTATCAAACACTTGCATGGCATGAACCTGTACATGGGTGGGAACACATGCTAACATTTCATGATTTAACTATTCAATCCACATGGACATTATATCAAACACTTGGGGAGTATGACTATTGCACACAAAATTAATCACATATAAACATCATGGTTACCACATTTAACTTGCAAATATCAAGGTTTGTAACATGATAATTCACCTAATTCAATACACATGCTAATTAGTTTAAATGAAACATGGGGTAAATCTTGAATTAAAACCCATACAACAATAAATACATGAAAACAATCTAACTCAAACAAATAAATCATGAATTTGAAAAGGGGTTCTTAAACTCCAAAAGTAAAAGGAAACCAAGGATAAACACCTAACATACCTGGGTAATTGAATTCTTGAAGTTTCTTGGGATTTGTCCTTGATTTTTGAGGGCTTGGGTTTTTTATTTGAGAGAGAATGTTCTTGATTTGGGGAAAATTTGAATAAACAGTGACTAAATCAGGATTTAGGGATTAATTAATGTGTTTTAGATTGATTAGGGTCGCTGAAATGGACCAAATTACCCCTGGAAAGAATTAAAAGTTTCATCGCTGGAATCTCAATTTTTACTTTCAACACGACGCGGTGAAATCACATCAGGCCACTGGAAAGTGAATATCCCTATTTTGTCCAATGACACGATTCGGTGCCATTGCGTTGCGCCATAGGAAAATAAAAATCCTGAACTGGAACTTTACCATGATGTGGCGCCATTATGGTGCCTCACAATAAAATTTATGAACGCAATTTGGCTCGTCACCGCGAGCGGTGCTGCTAGTATTGAGCTACTTTTTTCACTAATAGTGCCATAACTTCTCACCCCGAGTATTGGATATGGGAAAAATTGGAATCATTGGAAATCTTACTCAATTTCCTACAGTTTGGTGGGTCTTAAGCTGGAAAAACCTCTAAGTAGAGCAAAAGTTATGCTCGTTTGAAGGTTACTAAAGCAACATTCTTATCAAAAACTCAATCGGTATGGGATATATTGATTCATCAAATAGCTGAGAGTTATTTGGGACCTTAATATACATCAAACTAACTCATAAAACTGCCAAGGAACCATAATGTACTATGCATGATCTTGAAACATGCCTCTAGCATTGGTTTGGATTTTCGGGGTATTACAATATCTCCCTCTTGGGAACATTCATCCTCGAATGAGTCTGATTAAGATGAAAATACTGATGAATTGACTTTACACACAGAACATGCATAATTGAAGCATGTTTACATGATTGGACTAATTCCGTGAATGTATGACTTATATGAGAATTATATGCAGCTGAAACTGAGCATGGAAAAGGAAAAAATTTAAGAAGATTACTGATAACGCTCAAACTACACCTCTATTACGAGAATGTAAGCGATTGTTGTCAATATATAACCCAACTAGGTTGAGGTTGAACCCCACAGGGAATATGGTATGAATTTGAGTTATCTGCGGGTTAATCAACTGATAGTTATCAGTTTCCTGTGAATGGGGGTTTTGGGAAAGGTAACAAATAATTACTTCTCAATTCAGTGTTTGCAATCAATATGATAAGGAAAACCGGAGTTATGTTCACTATGGGTGTTGGGATTTGACAAATGCTAGGAACGTTTCAAGATTCTTATGGTAGGTAGGAACTGCAGAATATCCTTGACGAAGTTATTTCTAAATATTTCTCAATCTATTTTGACATTTAATCACCTAATTCTCTCGAACTTAGGGACTTTATATTTCATAATAGGATGTTATCTCAAGTTAATTAATTTTGTTATAGAATTAATTATTAAATGGAAGTTTAATGCTTCCAAGTCCCTGTTGATAATTCACTTCTTACTAGGGTGGATTTCTTATCTCAAGCAAATCACCAGTAAGCAAGGCCTATTGTTTGCAACCAATAGTCAGAGTATAAAATAATGGAATTAACAAGAAGTTTCTACCACCGTTAGAATCTTGACCACTTAGTTATGTTACAAATCAAAACCCATAGATCCCACAACTCGGGTTAAGAGAATTTAGCTTCTAATAATAAAATAATCAAGACAACAAGTTGAATTCATTGATTGATATATGAACTTACAACAACAATTATAGTAACAAGGGTTTCTCAGATTTGATTCACAGTAGAAAATCCCAAAACAATTGTAATAATCACTCCAAAAATAATTGTACAGTTCAAGTAAGAAACCAAGAGAGAAGATATTCTCAAAACATCAGTTTCCCCCTCATTAATATGATTAGAAAACCCTAACATATGCTTTAAATCCTTCAGTCCAATTATGGAAACAAAATCAGAGATCACAGTGTTTTCTCGGATAGGCGACGACGTGTGTGACTTCTTATTAGGAGTCTGATGACTTATTAGGAATGTCATCAGCTTCTCTTCACTTTTGACAATCTCTGCCTTAGGTTGACGATGAGACATGATGGCTTATTAGACATGTGATGACTTATCAGAATTGTCATCGCTTCTTCACTTCAAATCCCATTTCGTGCCTAATCTTAACGACGAGCCTGATGGCTTATCACACTTTGGACGGCCTATCATAGATGTCGTCACAAATTCTAGATGAAGCTCATTCTCTGTCTAAGGCTAACGAAGAGCCTAGTGGCTTATTACACTTCTGACGGCCAATCATAGATGTCATCACGAATTCCAGCTGAAGCTCATTCTCTGTCTAAGGCTAACAACTTATCACACAAGTGTCAGCTATACTTCCCTCTCTACTTGCTCAGAATTCAACTCTTTTACTTCCATTATTGTTGGTTCTCTTGCATCTTGACTTTTACTGCAATATCAAACAGAAAACAATAAAAAAGGACAAAAGTTGCTTAAAACATTGCAATTACTCTTAGTTAAAAGCCTCAAATGTGTTAGCATCTGCTTACACATCAACACCCTCAATTTAAAACAATTGCTTGTCCTCAAGAAAATAAAACACAACCAAGAGGATACAGAGTACATTTGGCAATCAACCATCCATATTATCTCAAAACAACTTCACCATCCCCAAGGTAAATTTATTTAAAAACAACAACTATCCATATTATTGAATAACAACAATGCGACACACAGGAATCAAGATATGGCATAACTTCAGCAACAACAACCATGTATGTACCAAGATTACTCTATCCAAAAAAGTTATTAACTAGTAACATAACCAGTGTGACCTCACTACAAAGAAGTCCCACTCTACTTATATCAGACATCACATATGTAACCATGGGGACAATCAAAAGACACTCACTCCCAGAATGAAGTTCCAATCAATGTATGACAAATACCATAGGCTTTCCCTTATTTTCATTACCAAGATTTTCAGACAGGTCATCTAGGATCACTATAGGTCTTCTCTTTGGATTGTAATGTAGGCTAAGTACTGGTATAATAATCGATGATATTTAAAGTTACTAAGCCTCCTTGACACTGCACTAGCTTCTGGGGTCTCACTTATTAACCTATCTCTATTCTTCTCTTTTCTTGATCACACATATTCAGGATGGGTGCGGTCTTTTCTACAATCACTTCTTTTTTTATAACATTTATTATCTTGTTATTTTCCACCATACCCAACTTTTTATTCTCTTCTTTTATTCTACCTTTTTTCATACTTATTCTACATCACGCACCACTATGATATCCACCCTCAACTTAGGCCATTTAGCTAAGTTAAGGTGCACAGTGTCCAAGGAGAACCAAGGCCAAAATAGGTTCATTATGATATAACTGAGATGGTGATAGGTATCATCAAAAAAAAAGAAATAGGCTATTCTGGCTCAAAATAGAGATCAAGGGATATTGTGCATACAAGGTAGGTATTTACTCTAAAAGTGGCTAATATTAAAATGGCCTACGATCTTTCCCTAACCCCTATCCTTCAATATTGGTAACACTAATCGAGAAAGTTCTAAATTCAACATACAAAGGAAACTAAGTAAGATCTCACACGCACATGGCACACAAGTATGTCACAAGTTACTACTTATCCAGTTCATACAATTGTTTAGCAATGATTATCAAGTCACTAGAACTGATACCATAACAAGATGCACAGTGGTCACAATTAGATGTAAATCATACAGTTAAACAATCGGACCATTTGAGAGGTGTTCACAAAATAACAAAACCACAATAACTGCCTCAAGTACTTGCATTCCTCCTAGTCAACTACAAAATGTTACAATAATAACTCACCCTACACCCTTAATTTAAAATCAAAGAAAAACTTAGCTAAGGCTTAGGGTATTCCTGGAGTAGATCAATCACGGGGATCATAGGTCCCCGACCCTACTGCTGCATCCTCATCTGCCTTATCTCCATCAGGAGCCTCCCTTCGTTGTGAACATCTGGCCTAGCAGTTGTAGGAGGCCTACTAGTTAAGGAACCTATGGCTCTCTCTCGTAGGGCCTCCTCCCATTTCTGATTGTCATCTTGGGACTCGATCATATCCTTTTTCATCTCCTCTTTTTCTACCTTTTTTCTCTCCCTTTTTTTTCTTTTCTTTCTTCATCGCTATCAAGCCTTTCTCTCTTATCCTTACCTTTTTTCTCGCCCTTCTTCTTCTTTTTCTTCATTAGTTCTCCCATGAGATCAAGTAATGGGATATCACCCTCAGACTCATCAACAGCCATGCCTTCCAACACCGTAAGTTGGTGCTGCTGTAATACTCCAACAACCACCTTTACCTTGTCCAGGGCTGATCTAAATTGTGCAAGGTCTGAGCCCGACATTTTTCTTAAACGTGTATTGAAATAGTTTTCTAACTCATCAATCCAACCGGGCAAGGTGCGAAAGGTATCAAGTGAGACCTTAATCCTCTTGTCTACCACAGAGAAAAATTTCTTGGCACGAAGTTGCAGGTAAGCTTCGCACCACTTGGCTTATTTTACCACTCTCCTGGAATTCATCGGGTTGAAGGCAAATTCTATGGTAAACACAGCAGCTAAAGGATTTGTTTCATTTTTAGGCACTAAGTCTCCTAGTGCTGGGGATTTTGGTGGTGCAGCTTCAAAATCTGGCACCTCTACATTAGGTGTTGAGCTGGTACCTATAACTAGTGGATCTGTTGCAACTCTTACTCCTCTATCAAGTGTCAGCCTTTGTTGATTTTTATTATATCGGATGGGGTTGTTGGTCTTTTTGGTAGGCAGTTTGTTGTCTATCCCTGTAACCTCAGGTACATTGGTTGCCTTACACAACCCCTTAATTAGACAAGGGAAATGATATGTCATGTCGGGCCTTGAGACCCGAATTTTTATCTCCTCAGCAATGATTTATCCGAAGTTCAAGTTGAGTTTAGCCACAAGACTTACGACCAATATTTCTCTATCATCTACAAGGATGTTATCTCCCTCAGTAGGCATCAAATGTGTGTGCACTACACCCCACCAGAACCTTGCCTCTTGAGTCAAGGATGCCTTGAAAATCCTTTCATTAGGGTTGGTCATCCCTTCAGTTTTTTCTTCACTTATAAGGGTGGATAACCAAGACCATTGATTTGCATGATGCTTTAACTGAGCGCAGAATGTAGGTGAAGTGGCCTGAGGAGTGAATTCGGGGCGATGAAGAAATCTGTTGATTGTTGTTTCTGAGAGATCCATCATCACACCCCATACTGGAAATTTATCCAAAAAGGGTTAATCTTCTAATTTCTCCCCTTCCTTGCATATGTTCTCAAATCAATCCTAATAGTTTGCATAGAACTCCCGAAGTAGTGTAGGGCAAAGTGAGCTTCCTTCTTTTGTGTTCCATCCCAAGTTGTAGTCTCATAATTTCTTCTCCACTTCAGGATATATGCTCATCCCAGTAGTGATGATCTTCTTATCTTCAAAGATTGGCCTTTTAATGGTCCTTATTTTATTTCTGAGAAGACCATCATAGAAGATTTTTTGTGCCTTGGGAATTTGTCGCCTATCACTATCTTATACCTCGGGGTTCTTGCAATTTAACCAGAGTTCCCCGAATTTGAGATTTTTTATCATCTTATTTCTCAGTAGAAGGGGACTCAGATGTTGGTCCCTCATATTAAGGTTTCTCAGATTCAGCATGCTATAACTGAGGATCCCCAAACTCAGAATACTCAGACTCGGCTGCTCAGAAGCCGTCTGCTCAAAAGTTGTAATGTTAGGTGGTGTTGTTTCTTCATTCTCACTTTCTTCACTCTCCTCTACCTTAACTGGTGGAGGTGGCTAAGTCTTTTTCGGTCTTTTTTTTTTAGTTTTCTTCCTGAGCAGTGGCTCCTCCTTATAATCGGATTCCTCCTCGAAGAGTCTCTAAGATACACTCTCCTTTGTCACTTTCTTTGTAGGTTTGGGGATTTTTCCTTTTGGTTACATTATAAGACCTGATAGGCAACTTCACTTGGTTACGGGAGTGAGAGGAAGTACTAGATGAAAGAAGAGTTCTTGATCAATGATTTCACACCCACACTTCACAGGGAAGAATATTTTTCTTGTTTTACTTAGGAATTAATTTTTAAAAGAGTAAGTAAATAAACTAAATATGGAAGAAAATAAAACTTAAAGAAAAGAAAGAAGATACACGGGAAGGTGAAAAGGTTTGACTGTGGGTCAGGTCAAATTTTTTAGATTTGGGCCCAAGATTACCTGACGGCTTATCAAATTTCTGATAAGTCGTTGTAGATGTCGTCAACCTTAGGCAGAGTGTTTATTTCTTTTGTATTTTTTGATGACATATCAGACGGATTATCACAATTATGATAACTCGTCACATGTGTCGTTAGGGTCCCTTGGCTGACTTTATCAATTTTTACCTAGACCCTTGCATACCTCGTCAGTTCATTATGCTTCCTATATAAATAAATTAAAACAACTTGAGTTTAAACATAAAATTTTTGGGTTATATCCTAATAGCACCTGATTTAATGTTACGGAATGACTAGATTATCTTGACTACTTAGAATTCATTAAGACACCATGCTGATACCTCTTTCCCATCTTTATAAAACACATCCATGATTGAGAAGACACTCATCTCCTTTTGCTGTGTCATGGATGAGTGCATTTCGAATCTTGCTTCTTTGTCATTAAACCTGAACTTTAGCTCATTTATCTCTATGTCCACTACTACTCTCCTAGTAGAAAGGAATGGTCTACCCAAGATGATGGGTACTTCGAAATCCACCTCACCGTCTATGACTACAAAATCAATAGGAAGTATAAAGTCGGCCATCTTTACCAATAAATCATGTAATATTCCTACTGGCTGTTTTACAGACCTATCCTCCATCACCAACCGCATGTTTGTCGAGGTAGAATCCCCCAAACCTAACTTTTTATACACGGCTAGCGGCATCAGATTTATTCTCGCCCCCAGATCACATAGGGCCTTAGCAAAATTAAGAGACCTGATTGTACATGGAATAGTGAATGATCCTGGGCGGCCTTCTTCTGCATAAACGATCATGTAGAAATAGCAATACAATGGTATATATTATCCTCCGGTTCATAGCTCACCGCTCGTTTATTTATCATAAGGTCCTTCATGAATTTAGCACACCCTGGCATTTGCTCGAGTACCTCCACCAAAGGCACATTTATTTTTAACTGCTTCAATATTTCCATGAATTTACTAAATTTCGTGTCGTCAAACTTCTTCTTCAATCTTTGAGGAAAAGTAGGTGGTAGTCTTAGGAGAGTTTTCACCACTACATCTTTTTCATTTTCTTTTCCTTGTTCTGGAGCATTAGCAGAACCATCCAGCTTCCCAGACTCCACCGGACATTCTTTTTTGGGTTCATCATCTCTTTCAGTCATATCATCAATCAAACTATTACCCACAGAAGGTTCAGGTAATATATTGCCACTTCTAGTGGTAATCTCCATACATGAGCCATTATTCTGCAGATTTTGAACCGTATCACTTGGTAACGTTCCACTCTTCCTCTGATTCAGGGCTGCAGAGAGTTGGCTCATTTGTTGTTCTAGCTATTTGATCAAAGTGGAGTGCGAGTTTACCAACTGACTCATAGAGAACAGATCGGTCTTCATGGTAGTCACCCCTGAGTAGGTAGCCTCCACTTCCTTTAACAAGATAGCCATCATGTCCTCCAGGGACATCTTTTTAGAACTTGTTGTAGAAGCTTCACGATTTCTAGGAGGGACATATAACCCACTCCTATCATTATTGTTCCTCTAATTACCTTACTCCTGGTTCTTATATCTAGCCTTGTCATAACAAGTCCGACCTTGATTTCCTTTGTTATTGCCTCGAAAACCCCCTTGATTATATACATAGTTCGCCTCTTCTTCTGAGTCAGACTCCACTTTACTCTGCGATCCCACATCCTTCACTTTCTCAGTTTTACCTGATAGTAAATTCTTGGTTAGAAAGTCCATCTGTGTTATTAGGTGAGCCATGTCTTGATCATGCTCCTCGTCTCTTCTGCATTGTTCCGCATCAGACCAACAGAAATAGTGGAGATTGCTATCACAGAGTCCCTGGTATGCCATGCCTGACTCTGTTTGGTCATTCTCTCAAGCATTTTTGAAGCTTCTGGGAATGTAAGATCAACAAACGAACCACCAGCAGCATTATCTACAATTGGTTTTGTCACATAGTTAAGAACCCTGTACAAAGTCTCCATCAAGTGTATGTATGTCATGTTGTGGTTCGGACACTGTGTCAACTTCTTTTTGAATCTCTCCCACGTTTCATGCAAGGCTTCAGTGAGGAGCTGTCTAAAGATTCTGATCTCATCCCTCAACTGTACCATCCTGGAAGGTGGAAAGAACCTTTCTAGGAAATCTTATTTCAACTGCCTCCAATTGGTTATAGAATCGGGTATCAGCTTATTATTCCACAATGTTGCCTCCCCAGACAGAGACAACGGAAACAATCTCAAATGGATAGCATTCTGAACATCTCCTGGTTTATCAAAAAATTTACAAATGGTGATAAAGTTCACCAGATGCAAGTTCGGATCATCCCTAGGAAGGCCACCAAACAAGCCCTTCAAATTAAGGAATTGAATCATTGTACTCGTAATATTGAATTTTGCTCCAGGTGATAACGGTGGAGGAATAATTTCACCCGTTGCACCTGATCCATCCATTCCATCATCATCATCATTGAGGTCAAAGTGGACCAGTTGGTGATCTTGCCTTTCTCGGAATAGACGGTTCCTATTAGCATTACGTTGAACTGGTGCAGGTATTTGCTCTACACTCCTTAGGTTACCAGGGTTTACCAACTCCTCATCTCCCAAGTCTTCATCCTTGGGATTTGGATGCCGTACTTTTTGACCGTTATTCTTCACATTCACCTGAGCACTAGCTAAGGTTGCTAACCTGTCAGCCTTCTGCCGGTCTGCCATTCTGCCGATTAGTTGTGATTCTGGATTAAATGGTAATAATGGTTCTCTAAAAGTTTTGGTTCTTGGTATGCACCACTAAAGTCTTGCAGCAAACAAAAACAACTAATAAACGTAAAACTAGGAAACATTACTAACAATCAATTAGCACACACAACATTAATTTACAACAGTATTCCCCGGCAACGACACCATTTTTTATAATGCTCAAACTATACCTCTATTACAAGAATGTAAGTGATCGTTGTCAATATATAACCCAACTAGGTTGAGGTGGAATCCCACCGGGAATATGGTGTGAATTCGAGTTATCTGCGGGTTAATCAACTGATAGTTATCAGTTTCCTATGAATAGGGGCTTTTGGAAAGGTAATAAATAATTACTTCTCAATTCAGTGTTTGCAATCAATATGATAAGTAAAACCAGAGTTTTGTTCACTATGGGTGTTGGGATTTGACAGACACTAGTAACGGTTCAAGATTCTTGTGGTAGGTAGGAACAACAGACTATCCTTGTCGAAGTTATGTCTAAATGTTTGTCAACCTATTTAGACATTTAACCACCTAATTGTCTCGAACTTAGGGAATTTATATTTCATAACAGGATGTTATCTCAAGTTAATTAATCTTCTTACAACATTAATTATTAAATGGAAGTATGATCCTTCCAAGTCCCTGTTGATAATTCACTTCTTACTAGGGTTGATTTCTTATCTCAAGAAAATCACCAGTTAGCAAGGCCTATTGTTTGCAACCAATAGTCAGAGCATAAAATAATGGAATTAACAAGAAGTTTCTACCACCATTAGAATCTTGAACACTTTGTTAAGTTACAAATACAAACCCATAAATCCCACAACTCGGATTAAGGGAATTTAGCTACTCATAATAAAATAATCAAGACAACAAGTTGAATTAATAGTTTGATTTATGAACTTACAGCAAGAGGAATAGAAACAAATGTTTCTCAGATTTGATTCACAGTAGAAAATCCCAAAACAATTGTAATAATTTCTCCCAAAATAAAGGTAAAGTTCAAGTCAGAAAACTAGAGAGAAGATATTCTCAAAACGCCAGTTTCCCCCCTCATTATTATTGTATGAAAACCCTAACAAATCTTTAAATATTTCAGCCTAATTATGGAAACAAAATCATATGTCACAATATTTTCTCGGACTGGCGATGAGGTGTGTGACGGCTTATCAGGAGTCTGAGGACTTATCAGGAATGTTATCATCTCCTCTTCACTTTTGACAATCTCTGTCATAGGTTGACGATGAGATGTGATGTCTTATTTTACATGTGATGACTTATCAGAATTATCATCTCTTCTTCACTTCAAATCCCATTCTGTTCCTAAGCCTAACGACGAGCCTGGCGGCTTATCACACTTTTGACAGCCTATCATAGATGTCATCATGAATTCTAGATGAAGCTCATTCTCTGTCTAAGGCTAATGATGAGCCTGGCGGCTTATCACACTTTTGACGGCCTATCACAGATGTCGTCACGAATTCCAGCTGAAGCTCATTTTCTATCTAAGGCTGACGGCAACTCTGATAGCTTATTATAAGGCTGACGACTTATCAGACAAGTCGTCAGCTATACTTCCCACTCTACTTGCTCGAAATTCAACTCTTTTAATTCCATTATTGTTGGTTCTCTTGCATCTTGTCTTTTACTGAAATATCAAACAGAAAACAATAAAAAACGACAAAAGTTTCTTAAGACTTTGCAATTACTCTTAATTAAAATCCTCAAATGTGTTAGCATCTACTAACACATCAATTACTACCTTAAGCTGAGTATTAGTTTGCGGAGAAGAGGTGAGGTTACTTGGTCCGCATATCATCTTCTACTTCCTAAGTAGCTCCCTCAATGAACTAATTCCACCAAAGAACTTTGACCTAGGGAACTTCTTTGTTCCTTAGTCTGCGAATCTGGCGATTGAGGATCTGGAATGGGTCCTCTTCAAAAGAAAGATCATTGTGAATACCTACATCATCTAAGGAGACATGGAGAAATGGGTGTACTGAAGCTAGATCTGAAGGCAACTAAAGTCATAAGCTATCTTTCTAAAATGGCTGAGAATTTTTTAAGGACCGATATATCGGGGACTGAGCCTCCCCTTCTTTCCAAACTTATTTACTCCTTCCATGGGAGTGATTTGAAATACACAAAGCAATCAATCTCAAACTCAATATATTTTCTTCTTACATCAGCATATGATTTATGTTGGCTTTGGGCTATCTTAATCCTCTCTCTTATTAATTGAACCTTCTTTAAGGCATAAAATACTAGGATAGGTCCTACCAATAAAGTCTCGCCTACCTCAAACCAACCAATGGGAGACCTACATCTCCTCCCATAAAGCACCTCAAACAGAGCCATCTGAATACTGGAATGAAAACCGTTATTATACACGAACTCAATCAAAGCCTAATGGTTATCCCAACTGCCTTTACAGTCAACAACACACGCTATTAACATATCTTCAAGATTCTAAATGGTCTTTTCAACTTGACCATCTTTCTAAGGGTGAAAGGTTGTAGTGAGGTGAACTTGGGTACCAAGACCCTTTTGGAAGGCTTTCCAAAATTAAGAGGTGAACTGCGTACCTCTATTTAAAATAATGGATACTGTAACTTCGTGCAACCTAACCATCTCTTAAATATATAGCTTAGCATAGTCCTCAATTGAATAAGATGTATAAATAGGTAAGAAAGAAGAGGATTTGGTCATCCTTTCTACTATAACCCAAATCAAATCCTGATGATGTCGAGTATGAGGTATACCTATCATAAATCCATGTTCACTTCTTCTCACTTCTATATGATAATACTTAACTCCTGCATAGAACCACTAGAATTCCTATGTTTAATCTTAACCTGCTAACATATGAAGCACTTATCCACAAACTCTACAATATCTCTCTTCATCCTACTCCACCAATAGATTTCCCGAAGATCGTGATACATTTCCACGGCACCTGGATGAATCGAGTAATGTCCACTATGTGCTTCTGTAATAATCTATTGTATCAATTTGTCAACACGCATCATACACAATCTACTCAGGAAACACAACACATAATCTCCCCCTTGGGAGAAAACATCTACTTTTTAATCTCTGACTGACACTTTCAACTTCACTAGACTAGGATCCCTATCTTGCTTTTTCTTTATTTCTAAAACTAGATATGATTTTGAACTATTTTTCACCCAAACACTACCCTTAACTGAATCAACCAAACGAACACCTAACCTAGAAAGCTGGTGAAGTTCCTAAACTAACTTCTTCTTACTATTCTCAACGTGAGTGGCAGTACCCATGGACAACCTACTGTGAGCATCTGTCACTATATTACCTTTACTCAGATGATACAAAACACTCATATCATAATCCTTCCACAATTCTAACCATCTCCTCTGATGAAGATTTAAATCCATCTATAAAAACACATACTACAAGATTTTATGATCTATGAACACATTAACATATACCCCATACAAATAATGCCTCCAAATATTTAAGGCAAACACAATAGCTGATAACTCAAGATCATGGGTAGGATAATTCATTTCGTAGGGTGTAAGTTGTCTAAAGTCATAGTCCACAACTTTACCCCTCTGCATCAAAACACTTCCCAACCCAACTCTGGAAGCATCACAGTACACAACAAACCCATCTTAACCGTTCGATAATGTCAAAATTGGGGTTGTAGTAAGTCAAGTCTTCAACTACTAAAAACTCTTCTCACAAGAATCTAACCACTAAAATTTAACTTTCTTCAGAGTCATCTAGATATTGGGGATGTAATAGACAAAAATTCTATAATAAACCATCAGTAATATCCAGCCAAACCCAAGAAACTCCTAATATTTGATAGAGAGATTTGTTTGGTCCAGTTTCTCACCGCCTCAGTATTTTGAGAATTAACTCTAATGCCATCACTGGAGATAATATTGACAAGGAAAGATATGGATTATAGCCATAATTTTCACTTACTAAATTTAGCGAACAACTGATGGGTCCTAAGAGTCTGCAATACTATTCTAAGGTGGTCTGCATGATCATTTTCAATACCTGAGTTTACAAGGATAGCATCAATAAAGACTATTACAAACATGTCCAAGTACTGCTTGAACACTCGGTTCATCAAGTCCATAAAGGCTGCTGGGAAATTCGTGAGACCGAATGACATGGCTAGAAACTCAAAGTGACCATACTAAAATATGGAAGCTATTTTTAGAATGCCACATTCTCTAACTCTAAGTTGATGATAGTCGGACCTGAGGTCTATCTTAAAATAACTGGCACCCTAAAGTTGGTCGAACAAGTCATCAATTTTGGGAAGTGGGTACTTGTTTTTTATTGTGACTTTGTTCAACTGACAGTAGTCGATACACATTCTATGAGAACCATCTTTCTTTCACACAAATAAAACTGGTGTACCCCAAGGAGATATGCTAGGCCTGATAAATCCTTTGTCTAAGAGGTCTTTCAACTATCCTTTCAACTCTTTAAGTTAAGCTGGATCCATTCTATATGGCAGAATAGAGTGGGCTGAGTATCAGGAAGAAGATCTATTCTAAAGTCAATTACCCTTTAGGGAGGAATTCTGGGAAGATCTTTGGGGAACACATCTAAAAATTCACATGCTACTGAAACTGACTCAAGATTTGAGGTTTCAGAAGTAGAATATTTAACTCGCACAAGATGGTAAATACACCCCTTGGATATCATTTTTCTTACTCTAAGGTATGAAACAAGTTGACCCTTAAGCGCTGCAGCACTACCCCTCCATTCAACGACTAGTTCATTTGGAAAATGAAAATAGACAACTCTTCTACTACAGTTAACTGAGGAATAGCATAAATGGAGCTAATCTATGTCGAGAATGATCTCAAAATCTGTCATCTCTAACCCTATGAGGTCTATTGATGTAAATTTTTGAGAAATCATAATTGGACAGTTCCTGTATACCCGTCGAGCTATGATAGAATGACCCACTATGGTAGAGACTGAGAAAGGTTCAGTTAAGATTTCAGGACTGACTTCGAAGTTGACTGCTATGTAAGGAGTTACAAAAGACAAAGAAGCTCCATATCTAATAAGGCATAAATATGTAAATCAATAATTTGTAATGTACCAGTGAGTACATTAAGAGAACTTTCCTAATCTTGTTAGGACGTAGTGCATAAAGTCTATTTGGGCGTTGTCCACTGGTGGCACTAGAAGCGGTACCCTGCTGAGATGGGCGACCGGACTGAGTTGGGGGATTAATATGATGACTCTATGAACCATCCTAAGGACACTCTCTGATTCGATGACCTATATTACCATACTTAAATCACCGTCGCTGCCAGCCCTGCAGACACCCTGATGGTTTCTGTCATATTTATGACAAAAAAGATTAGTTTGGACACTATTCACGCTACCCTAATATTTAGAGCCTAGCTACCTATCTCTATTACCATTCCTGGACTTAGGCACTAGAGCGCTAGATGAGGACGAAGATAGGAGTGAAGATTTTTGGTGAAACTGAGGACGGTTACCACTTTCTGACCTTGGCTGATTAATATTTAAGCTTACTATTCTAGAACTCATATTCTCCCTCTCTTTCTCCTAAGTTTTCTTCTCCTCAATATGTTGAGCATGGACCATCAATCTAGATGAGTCCATCTTTTTAATCAGTATTACGGTCCTACACTCTTTGACACAACTGTCAGACACACCAGACACAAACTTACTCATCTTAGACTTGCTATCAGCTACCACATGAGAATCATATCTATCCAACTAAACAATAAAACCTTAGCCTCTCTTTATTCCAATGGAAAGAACCTATCTAAGAAAGCAGTAGAAAACTCTTTACATTCTATAGGTCCTATATTTGCACACCTTTCTACCTTCTACTACTGAAAGCACGTATGAGCCACATCCTACAACTGATAAGCAGCTAACTTAGCACTCTCACTAGCGGTTAACCCCATGATGTTTGTCACCTTCTGCACCATGTCAAGGAATTCCTGTGGGTCCTCCTCAAACTTGGACCCTAAAAATAAAGAAGGGTTCATTCGACTAAAGTCCTGAATTAAAGCTGCAGTAGTATTGGCCACTAGGTTTGCAAAAACAACAGTTGGCTGAGAATTCTTAGTTGCTACAGATTGGGCTAGAGTGGTGAATATAGCCCTGAACTATGCATGAGATACATGCTCATTCCGGGGATCTTACAGAACGGTCGGAGGTGTTGGATGATTCACAGTCCTTCTTCTGTTGATCTTTTAGGAAGGCATGTTCTATAAACAAAATGGAAAATTAGAATAGACAGAGAGTTTAACTTGAGCTCATTCTTACTCGTGTGATATGAACACTTAAAGAAGGGAACATTTTACTAAAAATTCCTCATAGCCTCTTGTCCATAAGTGTGGCGCGCTACACAGCCATACACAAGACTCTACTCTACGCGACATTCAGACTCCCTAGGACTCTTTAGAATCTTAGGATATGATACCTATTTTGTAATTCCCTGAGTCTACATCCTGGACATCACATAGTGCTTACGACTCTAAAGGATCACAAGCTAACCCATGACTGGTACCTGCTGTAAGCACTGAATGATAATACTAAAAAATACATTTATGCAGAAGTTAGACTGAAAATGCAATAAGGTTCATAAACTAAACACAAGTAAAGAATACTGATAATAATACTGTACATCTATCTAAAGTAATCTAGTTTGAAAGTCTCTAACTATCTGAATATGGATTTAATGGAATAAGTCCCTAACTAACCCCCACTACTGAACATACTAAATCTTCTGAAATGGTGAAATAAAGTAATGTCCCTAGTGGATGAGGACTCACTACTAAATCGGCTGCTACAAACTGAATCTGGCTAAGCGTGGTCAGTAACCTGAGCGTCTAAACCTATAATATGAGACATCATAGCACAAATGAGAGTATGCGATCAGTATGTGGAATATATTGGTATGCTAGATGAGGTAAGGGTAATAAGCATGGGCTCATATGCATGAACAATAACTGAATAAGAGTACATGGGGAACTCAAGCTACTGTAAACACTGAGTATGATATACTGTGCATATACATATATACAAGTCGTGTGTCTAAGATTATATTGTAACTGAGTACTGAGTTATATTTGTTGAACAATTTATAATTGAGTACCTAATAACTGAGTAGCTGAAATCTGTCAGCTATGGTTCTGTAGAACTAGATTGAGCTCAATACTGAGGACTGAAACTGAGACTATAGGATTGTTTATCTAACTGATATACCCCAATGTAAACTAATTTAGGGTCCAACCTTTTACCCTAGTTGGAAGGGTGTTAGCATATTGCCACGTGATACTAATAATGTCTGTATAAACCCTAGTCTGGCAGGAAGACTCATGAAATATATATAGGATTATATCAACCCTGGTCTGGAAGAAGGACGACTTACCCTATACTGGCTACATAGTTTTGTAACTCGGGGATTGCTACTAAGGGTCAAACCCTAGGCTAACAGGAATGCCCCCATCCCTGGGTTTGCTCAGTGTCGAATCCTACACCCAACTGAAATGACACTAGAACTTATCACTATAGGACTGGCTTGACTAAACTCACACTGATCGTGAAGACTGACTGATTATTACTTTATCGACCTTATAGAGAATATTTTGTAAGTACTGTGATCTAAGTAAACAACTAGATTTCGGGTATTAAATACCCCCAGGATTTGATAGCATAAATAGTAAAAAATAGCACATTCTTGAAAGCATAATAGCTAGTTACTTAGTTATAATTCATTCATTTAGGCACATTATCAAACATTTGCATGGCATGAACTTGTACATGGGTCGGAACACATGCTAAGATGTCATGATTTCACTATTCAATTCACATGGAGATTCTATCAAACACTTGGGGAGAATGACTATTGCACATAATAATAATCACGTATAAACATCATGGCTACCATATTCAACTTGTAAATCTTAAGGGTTCTAAAATGAGAATTCACCTAATTAAACATAAATGCCAATTGGTTTACATGAAATATGGGGTAAATCTTGAATTGAAACCCATAAAATAAAACATATAGGAACACATTCTAATTCAAACATGTAAATCATGAATCTAAAAATTTGTATTTCGAAAAAGGGTTCTTCAACTCCAAGGATGAAAGAACCCAAGGATGAACACCTGACATACCTAGATAATTGAATTCTAGAAGCTTCTTGGGATTTGTTCTTGATTCTTGAGGGGTAGGGTTTTCTATTCGAGAGAGAGCGTCCTTGATTAAGGGAAATTTGAATAAACAATGACTAAATCAGCTTTTGGTTATTAATTAATGTGTTTTAAATTGATTAGCGCTGATGAAAAAGACCAAATTACCCCTGGAAAGAATTAAAATTTTCATCACTGGAATCCCGATTTTACCTTTGGCGCGACTTGGCAAAATCACGTCGGGCCACTGGAAAGTGACAATCCCCATTTTGTCCAACGGCGTGATGCGATGCCATCGTGTTACGCCACTGGAAAATGACAATCCCAAACTATAACTTCTCCATGATATGGATCCATTGTGGTGCCTCACTAGAAACTGATGAGTTTCATTTGGCTCATCACCTCTATGTGGTGCTTCTTGTATTGATCTACTATTTTCACTAATAGTGACATAACTTCTTAACCTAATATCGGATTTGGGTAAAATTGGTATTATTGGAACGCTTATTTAATTTCCTAAAGTTTGGTGGGTCTTGAGATGAAAAATTCTAAGTAGATAAAAAGTTATGCTTATTTGAAGTTGACTAAAGCAACATTCTTATCGAAAACTCAATTGGTATGGGATATATTGATTCATCAAACAGCTAGGAGTTATTTAGGACCTTATTATACATCAAACTAACTCATGAAACTAAAAATGAACTATAATGTACTATGTGTGAGCTTGAAACATGCCTCTAGCATTGGTTTGGAGTTTTGAGGTTTACAATATCTTCCCCTTGGGAACATTCGTCCTCGAATGAGTCTGATTAAGCTTAAAATACTGATGAACTGAGTTTGCATACTCAATATGCATAACTGAAGCATGATTACTTGACTGAATTGATTCTGTTAATGCATGACTTACATGAGAACTATATGCATCTGATACTGAGCATGGAAAAGGATAAATTTTAAGAAGATTACTACCTTAAGTTGAGTTTGATTTTGCAGAGAAGAGTCGAAGATACTTGGTTCGCATATCAGTTTTTTCTTCCCAAGTAGCTCCGTCAATGGACTGATTCCAAATAACTTTTACCAATGGAACTTCTTTATTCCTTAGTCTACGAATCTGACGATCGAGGTTTTGGACTAGGACCTCTTCAAAAGAAAGATCATTCTGAATATCTACACCGTCTAAGGGGACTACAACTGTTGTATCACTAATGCATTTCTTTAGTAAGGAAACATGGAGCACTAGTGTACTGAAGCTAAATATGAAGGTAATTCAATCTTGTAAGCTACATTTTTAAAATAGTTGACAATTCTGTAAGGAATGACATATCAGGGACTGAGCTTCCCCTTCATTCCAAACCTCTTCACTACCTTCATAAGAGAGATTTTCAAATATATAAAGTCAATAATATCAAACTCAAGATCTTTTCTTCATATCTAAATACAATTTTTGTCATCTATGGTTGTCTTAATCCTCTCTCTGATCTACTGAATCTTCTCTAAGTCATCAAATACTAGGTCAGATCCTGCAAATGCAATCTCTCCTACCTCAAACCCACCAATGGGAGACCTAAATCTCCTTCCATAAAGTGCCTCTAATAGAGCCATCTGAATACTGGAATGATATTTGTTATTATACACGAACTCAATCAAAGGCAACTGGTTATCCCAACTGCCTTTAAATTCAACAACACATGCTATTAACATATCTTTAAAAGCCTAAATTGTCCTTTCTATTTAACCATATGTCTGAGGGTGAAACATTGTACTGAGATGAACATGGGTACCAAGACACTTTTGGAAGGTTTTCCAAAATTGAAAGATGAACAACATTATTTTATCTAAAATAATGGATACTGGGACTCCGTGCAACCTAAATAACTCTCTGATATAGAGCTTCACATAGTCCTCGGCTGAATAAAAAGTATGAACGGAGAAGAAATGAGTGAATTTTTCCATCCTGTCTACTATGACCAAAATCAAATCATGATAACGTCGAGTATGAGGTAAACATGTCACAAAATCCATGTTCTCTTCTTCTATCTTTTATGTGGAAATACTGAACTCCGACATGGAACCACTAGGCTTCTTATGTTCAATCTTAATCTGCTGAAATGTGTATCACTTAGACATAAACTCTACAATATCTCTTTTCATCCCACGCCACTAATAGATATCTCGCACATCGCGATACATCTTCTGGCCCCTAGATAAATCGAGTAACGCGCACCATGCACTTCTACAATAATCCATTGTCTCAACTCGTAAACACGCAGCACAAATAATTTACCCTAGCAACACGACACATTATCTCCCTCGTTGGAGAAAACCTCTACTTTCTAATCTCTGACTGACTACTTCAACTTCACTAAACTAGGATCCCTATCCTTCTTTTCCTTTACTTCAAAAACCAGAGATAATTCTAAACTATTCTGCACCCAAACACAACCCTCGGCTGAATCAACCAAATGAACACCTAACCTGGTAAGTAAGTAAACTTCCTGAACTAAATTTTTCTTACCATTCTCAACGTGAGCGACACTACCCATTGCCAACCTACTGAGAGCATTTTCCACTATATTGGCTTTACCCAAATGATACAAAATACTCATATCATAAGATTTCAACAATTCTAAGCATCTCCACTTACGTTGATTTAAAGACTTGAATGAAAACACATGCTACAAGATTTTGAGATTTGTGAACACATCAACATGCACCCCATACAAATAATGCCTCCAAATCATTAAGGAAAACACAATAGTTGCTAACTCAACTTTATGGGTAGGGTAATTCTTTTTATGGGGACTATGTTGTCTAGACAAATAGGCCAAAAATTTACCCCTCTGCATCAAAACACATCCCAACCCAACTCTAGAAGCACATAGTACATAAAAAAACATCTGAATCGTCAAGAAATGTCAAAACTGGGGCTATAATGAGTCGAGTCTTTAACTCCTGAAAACTCTTCTCACAAGAATCTGACCATTAAAACATAACTTTCTTCTGCATCAATCCGGACATTGGGGATTCATTTGAAGAAAATCCCATAACAAACTATTTGTGATAGCCAGCCAAACCCAAGAAACTCCTGATATCTGATAGAGAGATGGGTTTGGGCCAGTTTTTCACCACCTCAATATTTTGAGGATAAACTATAATACCATCACCAGAAATAATATGGCCAAGGAAAGCTACGAATCTTAGACAGAATTCCCACATATTGAATCTAGTGAACAACTGATGGGCCCTAAGAGTCTGCAATACTATTCAGAGGTGGTCTGCATGATCATTTTTGTTAAGGGAGTAGACAAGGATGATATCAATGATGTCTATTATGAACATGTAGAAATACAACTTGAACACTCAATTTATGAAGTCTATAAAGGATGTTGGGGCATTCATAATATCGAAGGACATGTATAGAAATGAGAAATGACCATACCAAGTTCTGAAAGCTTTTTTCAAAATGTCACATTCTCTGACTCTGAGATGATGATATTAGGACCTAGGTTCTATCTAAGAATACTAACTACCACCCTAAAGTTGGTTGAACAGGTCATCAATTCTGGGAAGTGGGAACTTATTTTTTATTATGACTTTATTCAACTGACGGTAGTCAATATACATTCTAAAAGAATCATCTTTCTTTCACACAAACAGAACTGGCACACCGTAAGGAGATACGCTGGGCTAATAGATCCTTTTTCAAAGAGTTCTTTCAAATATTCTTTCAACTCTTTAATTTCAGTAGAGTAGAGATGGGATGAGTATCAGGAAGAAGGTCTATTCCGTTGTTAATTTCCTTTTTGGGAGGAATTCCAAGAAGATCTTCAGGGAATGCATCTAGAAATTCAAATGCTACTAAAACTGACTCAAGATTTAGGGTCACAAAATTAGAATCTTTGACTTGCAAAAGATGGTAAATACACCCCTTGGATATTTTTCTCTCTAAGGTATGAAACAAACTGGCCCTTAAGCACTATAGTACTACCCCTCCATTCAAGGACTAGTTCATTTGGTAACTAAAAATAGACAACTCTTCTCCTTCAGTCAACTGAGGTATAGCATGAATGGAGCCAATCCATGTCGACAATGACATCAAAATATATTATCTCTAACTCTACGAGGTCTACTGATGTATATTTCTGAGATACCATAATTGGAAAGTTATTGTAAAAATCCACTAGGCTATGATAGACTGACCCACTGGGTAGATATTGAGAAAGGTTCAGTTAAGATTTCAGGACTAACTTCAAAGTTGACTTCTATGAAAGGAGTTACAAAAGACAAAGAAGCTCCTGGATCTAATATGGCATAAATATGTAAATAAAGGATTTGTAACATACCAGTGACCATATTACAAGAACTTTCCTAATCCTGTCGGGACTGAAGTGCATAAAGTCTGTATGGTGTTTCCCACTGGTGGCACAGGAAGTGGCACCCTGCTGAGACGACCGGCCGAACTGAGCTGGGGATGATTATGATGATTCTGTGAACCCACCTGCGACACTCTCTAATTTAATGACCTGTCTTACCACACCCAAAATACACATAGCTGCCAACCCTACAGAAATCCTAATGGTTTCTACCACACTTCTTACAAAAAGGATTAGTTCGGGCATTGTTCGTGCTACCCTGTGATTTAAAGCCTAGATCTCTATCTCTTTTATAATCCCTGAACTTAGGAACTAGAGTGATGGCTGAGGACGGAGCTAGGATTGAAAATTTTGGGCAGATCTGAAGACGGTTACCTCCTCTTGACCTTGGCTGATTAAAATTAAAGCTTCTTCTTCTAGCCCTCTTGTTCTACCTCTCTTCATCCTAAGTTTTTTTCTCCTCAATCTATTGAGCATGAACCATTAACCTAGACAAGTCTATATCCTTAGTCAGCATTGTGGTCCTACACTCCTTGACCATACAATCAGACACACTAGACATGAACTTACCAATCTTAGAACTACTATCAACTACCATATGAGGAGCCTTTCTGGCTAACTGAGTAAACTTGAGGGAATACTCTTCGACACTTATATTTCCCAACTTCAAGTTGATAAACTCTAATACCTTAGCCTTTCTCAATTCCAACAAAAAAAACCTATCTAAGAAAGCAGAAGCAAACTCTTCCCATTCTATAGGCCCTGCATTTGCGTCTATTTCTACCTTCCACTACTTAAACAATGTATGAGCCATATCCTAAAACGGAAAGGCAGCTAACTTAGCACTCTCAATAGCGGTTATACCCATGATGTCTATCACCTTCAGCACCATGTCAAGGAATTCCTGTAGGTCCTCCTCAGACTTAGACCCGGAAAATGAACGAGGGTTTATTTGGGTGAAGTCCCAAATTCTAGCTATATAAATTTGGAATCAAGTACCATTGCATATTCAGTCATGCACTCATGTATCATTTTAGTTATGTAATTATGCATCATACATGTATTCTCATTATAAGAAACTTAGTTCTTCAGAACACTCAGTCATGCATTCATGAATCAATTACACATGCATCAGATATGCATGTTCAGTATTATATGTTCTGCTTGTCAGTCATGTCAGTCATGATATCATGTTCCAGTTATTCATGTTCAGTATGTACATCAGTTTTCTTTTCTCCCCTCTCAGCCAGTCGTATTCAAGGACGAATTTTCTCAAGGGGTATTGTAATACCCCATACTTTTTCCTAGTTAATTTCATCTCAAGAATGCCTAGAATTATCTTCTAAATTGAATGATTGTTATTCCACGAGGAACTTTCAAGATTTTTACTTTTTGTCATCTAGTCAATTTAATAAGCTTTCCATCGATATAAGAATCGCCCAAATCCGATAACCGAATCAAAAGTTACGACTATTTCAAGTTCCCATCATAAAAGAGTGCCATATTAGTCAGTGGCACACAGCGCCACAAGAGTAAATTGCATTTGGTAGATTCCAATAGGTATCTGTAATTATGGCGTATCGTTCCAGGGCCCGAATTCAGAATTGTCCGCTTTCCAGTGTCTCAGCACGATTTCCCCCGCGTCGCACCAAAGTTCCATGCCACAAAGGAAGTGGCAACGCGATGTCCCCGCATTGCTCCATCCTTTAATTTCCCAATTGTTAAAATCTATTGACATGGTGCAATAGTGCCGAATCACGCTAAAGGTCCAGTTCTGGAAATTTTTACAATTTTAAAAGACGCATCAAAGGGTTAAAAGGGTCAATTTCCTACCCCTATTTAAACCCAATATCACGTGATTCAACCACTTTTCTCCCAAAATACACTCTCTTCTCTGAAAAAACTCTCAAGAACATCTTAAGGATTTTCATCGAAGATTTAGAACCAAGAATTTCCTCCGTCAATCTGCACGAAATCACGAACTAAGGTACACATAGTGTTCATTCATGGACTCCTTCCATCCATAAAGCCCAAGAATCTATTTTCAAAGTTTAAGTTTATGGATTTCCTTATGAATTTCATGATTGGGCTACTCTTGTTCATGTGGATAGTGAGAAATTGAATTCTACTCCATGTTGGGTGATAAATTCTATGTGGCTTAAATTATTATAGATATAGATTCATTCAAACCAATGACTAAACCCTTGAATGATGAAATTAGAGTTGTACCATGATGTTTAAGTATTTTAAAATGATGTTTACTTGTACCATGCCTACAATATGTTTGATTAAATCCCTACATGAAGGCAAAGTTCCTAACTAGCATGAAACCATGAAATCCCCATATATGTACAAGTTATGCCTATCACATGTTTTGATGAAATGCTTCTATAAATGTATTATGGATTATAATGTTAGTTATATGTTCAACTAAGTTATGCTTGGTCAGTTTTCTCCATCGAGTCCTAGGGATACATGTACCCAAAATATTAGATGTGTGTCTAGATCCATGTCATGTTTCCACAATACTCTCAGTCAAGCTATGATCCTTAGACTTCAGACAGTCTTATGACTCAGGAAATCTCCATGATCTCATGAACTCAATCAGTTGTCAGATGTCATTAGTATTCCGCCAGTCAACGGAAGTCAGTAATTCAGTCCGTGTTCAGTTCAGTAAATCATGTTCAGTTTCTATTCAAATGGGAGTAGAAATTAGCACCGAGCGAACCCAAGGGTAGGAACTCACATGTTATATGAGGGTGTGATTCTTAGAAGCAATACTTGAATTCTATAACTATGTATCCAGCATAGGTTGAGACATCATATCCTTCTATATGAGGGTAGTTGAGGTGGCTTAACCTGCTATATAAGGGTTTCCACCATTCTCATTAGAGTTACCGGTTATATTAGGGTCACTCACATGTTTTCCTTACCAGTGGCGCAGTATTGACACCCTTCCAATCAGGGAACAGATTGGACCCCAATTCAACTATAATTCATCATTTCGGGCATGTCGGTTAGATAACTACCTCCCACAGTCTCAGTATCAGTCTCAGTAAAAGAACTCAGATAGTTCTTCAGAATTCAGAACTTTCAGATACAGTCAACTCAAATACAGTATGGAACTCAGCTAGTTCCATCATATTTAGTACTATTAGATACAGTCACACATCTTATCAGTTATAAGAATTCAGTCATTAGTCATGTTAGTCATCAGCATATTCATATTATCACGATTTCAGATATAGTTACTATGTATGCATATGTGTATTCTTATGTTCATATTAGTTAGTTAGCCAGTATTGTTCATGCATATGAACCCCATGCATTCATCCTACCTCATATGCATATCAGTATATTCAATGTACTGACATATTTTCACTATGGTGTCTTATACCATAGGTTTAGAGACACGAGCTCCAGAGCATCAGTAGATTAAAGATATCAACAGTAAGAGTTAGCAGTGAGTCCTCATCCTTCGAGAAAATGATTATTTCTCTATTATCTTATTAATTAATTTATTAGTTGGAGTTAGTTAGGGACATGTCCCATTAACTCCTTACTCAGACAGTTCAATCATTTTGAGGCTTTCTAGACTATCATATTTTAGACTTTAGTATGTTCAGTTTTGTTTTGGGTGTTGTATTACCCCACATAGATGTTATATCATTCAGATCATGTTCAGTATAGAACCTTATGGCCTTTTAGTGCATGTTTCTGCATTATTATATCATATTATGCAGTGTACAGGTACAAATATTAGTCATGGGTTAGCTTGTGGTCCTTCGGGGTCATGAGCACCGTGTAGCATTCTGGGTACCAGATTTTGGGCCTTATAGTAGCTTTCCTTGGTCATATTGTTTCTAGTGAGCGAATTAGAGTTGATCACCAAGAGATCGAAGAAGTAAGAAATTAGCCTAGACCTATCTCACCGTTAGAAATTAGAAGTTTCTTGGGTTTAGCTTGTTATTATAGATGTTTCATTGAGGTTTTCTCATATATTGCATCCCCTATGTCTATATTGACTCGTAAGAAAGTTAAGTTTCTGTGGTCAAATTCCTATGGGAAGAGTTTTCAGGAGTTAAAGAATCGACTCACTTTAGCCCCAATTTTAGCATTACCTGATGGCACGGATGGTTTTATGGTATATTGGGATGCCTATAGAATTGGTCTGGGTTGTTATTTGATGCAGAGAGGTAAGGTCATAGCCTATACCTCTAGATAGATTAAGCCTCATGAAAAGAATTACCCAACCCATGATCTTGAATTAGCTGATGTTGTGTTGGCTTTGAAAACCGGGAGACATTATCTTTATGGGGTGCATGTTGATGTGTTTAAAAATCACAAAATTTTGAAGTATGTGTTTACTCAGAAGGAGTTAAACTTTCATCAGAGAAGGTGGTTAGAATTGTTGAAGGATTTGATATGAGTGTGTTGTATCATTCTGGCAAGGTCTTAGTAGTGGCAGACGCCCTTAGTAGATTGTCCATGGGTTGTGTTGCTCATATGGAGAATGATAAGAAGGAGCTAGTTCGAGAAGTTCACCAGTTAGCTAGATTGGTTATTAGATTTGTAGACTCAGCTGAAGGGAATGTTTGGGTTTGGAGAAGTTCTGAATATTCTCTAGTTTTTGATGTGAAAGAGAAGTAAGATAAGGATTCTAGTTTGGTCAACTCAAAGAAGTCAGTTAAAAACAAAAGGTAAAGTTTTTCTCCTAAGGGGGAGATGGTGTTTTGAGATACCAGAATAGATTGTGTGTGCTATATGTTGATGATTTGAGGTAGAGGATAATGGAAGAAGTGTATGGTGCACATTACTCCATTCATCTAGGAGCTACCAAGATGTACCGCGACTGGTGGGAAATCTATTGGTGGAGCGTTATGAAGAGAGATATTATGGAACTTATAGCCATTTATCCAACTTATCAGTAGGTTAAGGTAGAGCACCAAGGACCTGGTGGTACGGTGCAGGAGTTTGGTATCCTTACTTGGAAGTGGGAAGAGGTGAATATGGACTTTGTGACTTGATTACCCTATTCGCGTCGTCAGCATAATTCGATTTGGGTTATTATAGATAGATTAACTAAGTTAGCGCATTTTCTATTAGTTCACACATTTACACAGGTGAAGATTATGCCAAGCTATATATCAAAGAGTTGGTTAGATTGCACAGGGTTCATTTATACATAATCTCAGATAGGGGTACTCAGTTTACCTCTTTGTTTTGGAAAGACTCTCTAAAGGTTCTTGGTACCCATGTTCATCGTAGTTCAGTTTTTCATCCATATACAGATGGTCTGGCATAAAGGACCATTCAGAGTCTAAAGGATAAGTTGAGGGAATGTCTTCTCAATTTTAAAAGTAGTTGGGATGACCATTTGTTGTTGATTGAGTTCCTTATAATAACAATTATCATGCTAGTATTCAGATGACTCTATTTGAAGCTCTTTATGGGTGGAGATGTAGATTACCAGTTGATTTCTTTGAATTGGCTGAGGCCACTTTGATTCGGCCAGACATGTTGTTTGAAGATATGGAGAAAGTTCAGTTGATTCGAGAGAGATAGAAAGTAGCTCAGCATCATCAGAAATCTTATACAAATGTAAGAAGAAGAAATCTTGAGTTCGACGTTGATGACCTTAGGCATTTGAAAGTGTCACCCATGAAAGGGGTAAAGAGATTTGGTAAGAAGAGAAAGCTTAATCCCAGATATATAGGCCCCTTGTGGATTCTGAGTCGTGTTGGGAAGGTGGAGTACGAGCTTGAGCTACCCACAGATTTATCCTTAGTTCATACAGTGTTCCATGTTTCCTTGTTGAAGAAGTTCATGTAAAATTCAGTTGTTATAGTTCCTCTAGAAAGTACGGATATTCAGAATAGCCTTTCATACGGAGAAGTTCTAGTAGAGAATCTTGATTATCAGATCCGTAGACTAAGGAACAAAGAAGTTCTCTTGGTTAAAGCTTTGTGGAGAAATCAACCCGTTTAAGGTGCTACTTGGGAAGCAGAAGTAGACATGTGTACCAAGTATCCTTATCTATTCTTCACGAACTCAAATTCAGCTGAAGGTAATAGTCTTCCTTCATCCAGATCTTTTTCCAATCTTAGATTCAGCTATATAGTTGTCTTCATGTAAAATCATGCACTCGTAGATCAGTTTAGAGGCTCAGTATGTTTAGATTCAGTCATATAGTTTGTTCCAGTGTGCATGATATCTAATATCCTAATATTCCTCAGTGTTTTCATCTTAACCAGCAACATTCGAGGAAGAATGATCCCAAGGGGGAGATATTGTAATACCTCTTACCTTTTCCTAGCTTAATTTCACTTCTAGAATGTCAAGGGTTCACTTAAAAAATGAATTACCTTTGTTACATGTAGAATTCTCTAGATTTAGACCATCCATTGTGTAGAAAATTGAATTAGATTTCCATCGATACCAATTTTGCCGAAACCCGATACTCGATTTAGAAGTTATGTAGTTTTTAGTAAGGCAGTGTGCCATTTAGGCAAGAACTGCATTGCGGTGAAGGTTTAATTCGCATTCATCAAAATTTAGTGGACCTCTGTGATTACCCCATGTCGCAGTAAAGTTCAAAGTCCCATTCATCATTTTCCAGTGGCTCACCACGATGGTGGTACGTCATGGTGATAGCCTAAATGGTACTCTTCCCTTTTCCAATGGCTCAACGCGATTTCACCGCATTGCATTGATGGCCAATTTCTGAATCGTCCCTTTTCTAGTGAGCCACAGTGATAGTTCCGCATCATGGTGGCATATAAAATCGAAAAAAAATTGACTGATTCCAGTCCCGATAAAAAATTGAAAAAGGGCAATTTGGTCAATTCTTAAGCCCTTAATTCATCAAAAACAAGAAATTAAGCTCATTCTTAAGCACTTTATGCATATTTTCATCAATTTTCTCTCAAACAAAACCCTAGAACTCAAAACTTAAGCTCCAAGAAATAAATTTCCTCAATTTTTTCTCCAAAAAAACTCAAAATTGAGGATTCCCAAATCAAGATAATCAAGAGTTCATCTTCAAAATCACAGATAGAGATTCAAGTTCATGCTTTTTTAGAAATTTAATCAATTAAGGTATGTGTGGTTTATGAATAAGGATACTCCGTTCATCCTTGTGCCCAAAATTTGTTTTAAAGCTGATTTTTATATGAATTTACATGAGTTTTAAATTAGGCTTCATACCCAATATTGTTATTAGCAAGATTATGAGATTTTGAGAGATTTAGATGTTGAATTGCAAGTCTACTTTTGTATATTTAGGCGTAATGCTGAAATTTCCACATTTACAATTGAATTATAATTATCTTCATTATCAAGCATGAATATTATTATATTTTAACATGTATTTGATGCAGGGGTTATTAATCCCCAGTTGAATATTGCTAATTTAAGATTGATAATGCTATGAGAACCTTTTGACTAGATTATTTTAAGATTTTTAGTAAAGATTTGATCTTTTGATCCTCAAATAAGATTTGGAATCCATTTTACAGATTTATTACAGATTACAAAATTTAGATTATCTTTACTTACAGATTGAATCAGATAAATGCATAACTAGTTTCATAATAAACCCTTATGCTAGTTTTTAAAAGTGGATTTCCAACAGAATGAGCATACAGATTTAAAGGGAGTAGTATTTAGCACCGTGCGGGAAGTATAGGTTTAGCGCATCCTACTTCTAAAGAACTACGTAGCCAATGTAGGTTCAGATAGTCAGATTATTCCCATTTCTATATGGATGACAGATACAGATGTGACCACATAGATTAGGCTATGCTCTTTGGAAAAAGTATGACACCTCTCCCCATCGTGAGGTTTTCCCCGTATGTGAACAAGATGTTAGACTCCATGATAGCTTACGTGGTTTATGTCGATTAGAAGAACCTCCTTAAAAGAAAAGACTACAAATTAATCTTATCAGACAAGCTTTTAGAAAACTAAGTGTATAGGCTCACAAATTATTCAAATTATGCTTTACATATAGATAATAGTTACAGATTTTAGTTTTCAAATTTCAAATATAAAGGTGAGTCCTTTCTACACTTAGATAATTTGATTTACAGATAGAACACTACTATAACTTTTAGGAATAAATGTTATGACTCGCTAAATTCACAAAGAATGATTTGCTTCTTATGATTACAGATTTTAGTTTTTAGATATTCCAGCTTATATGAGTCATTTACATTTAGCATGCATTATTTTACAAATCATGATGATGATTGATATACTATTTTTACGTATGCATTTCACCTTCATATACTAGTACATCCTCAATGTACTGATCCACATATATGTCTATGTTCTATATTGTCTCATAATGTAGGTTCAGGTGCACAGTTTCAGTAGCTTGAGTGATTTTGAGCATCTCCATCTACATTCCGACAGTTGGTCAATCCTCATAATTCAGGGACCTAGACTTTCTATTTCATCTTATTAGATTAGATGATTCAGTATTCTTTTAGACAGATTGAGTTAGCTGGGGGTTTCTCCCAATGACTCTATAGCATTAGTAGTAGAGGCTTTTCATACTACTAGTTTGCTTCAGATTTTCAGTATTATTTTATCATACCCTTGAGATTAGTATTTTTCAGATGTTATATTGAACTTTTTTTCACATTCTGTATAATTTTGATATCTATATTTCCTTGTTATGAGATTTAGACTTAGTAGAAGACAGACAGGGTTAGCTTAAGGCTACTCATAGTCTTGAGCACCGTGTGACATCTTGGGACTCATTTTTGGGGTGTTACAATTGTCTAAGCTACACATGCTTGTGCAGTCTAGGAAGGTCTAAATAAATAATTTGACAAGGTGAATCGCATGCGTATCTATAAGTTGTTTCATGAAATTAATATGTTTTCTCAAGGTAATGATTTAGTTTTAGCCTATTTCACCAAATTAAAAAGCTTGTGGAGTGAGTATGATGTTTTAGTTCCTTATCCAAGTTGTGATTTCCCCAAATCTAAGGAATATTTAGATCACATATGTCAGCCAAGACTATTACTATTTTTGAGTGGACTAAATAAGTCCTATGATCAAGCTCAGAGACAAATTT
This sequence comes from Capsicum pubescens, assembly GCA_030864215.1. Taxonomy (NCBI): domain Eukaryota; kingdom Viridiplantae; phylum Streptophyta; class Magnoliopsida; order Solanales; family Solanaceae; genus Capsicum; species Capsicum pubescens. The sequence continues at coordinate 79,716,779 of CM061538.1, read as the reverse complement.
TACTCAAGGAAGTAACTCCAACTATTAATTAGGCTTATGTAATGATTAAAGAGGATAAGTAACAACATCTTTATCTATGCTTGTTATACAAGATAGATCAGAACAACTTTCCATGCAGGTGAATCAAAATTATGGCTATGGACAAGGAAGTACCAACTACAAAGGCATAAAATGTGACTACTGTCATCTTTAAGTAATACCAAAGAGAACTGTTATAAATTGATAGGCTATCCCACCATTTTTAAAAACAAGAAAAAAAAAGGTTATATCGCTACTAAATTTAGGTCATATGGTGGTGGTAACAACTATTCATCATATGGTGGTGGTAACAACTATTCATCATATGGTGGTGGTAACAACTATTCTAGTACTGGTGGTAAGTTTTCTCAAATTGTAAATGTCGTAGCAGGACAAGTTGAGGCTATTGCTTCTAGTCATGATATGGGTTATACACCACTATATAAAGCTCACACATTCATAGAAGAATAATATACCAAAATCATAAGCATGTTGAACAAATATACCAAGGAAATAAAACAAGTCAACAGAACAGGTATTACCACTTATTTTTTGTCAAAAGATTGTTCTGGCAGTTGGATTGTGGATTAAGGGGCTACATATTAAGTAGACACATGTACAGAAATAGTACAGGCTTAGTTCAAAGGAACAAGGAAAAATTACACCTTTTTACTAGTGATGAAGTAAATATTTCTCATACTAGAGAGGCTTATATATTTGCAGAAAATATGATCAAGGATATTCTTTTTTTTTTCAGACTTCAAGCTTAATATGTTGTCTATTACTAAGATAACTAAGAAACTTTTTTATTATGTTTCCTTCTATCCTGATTTTTGTGTCTCTCAGGACATCTTTAATGGAAAGGTGAATGAGATTGGTAGACAGGAGGCTGGACTTTATATTCTTGGAGGAGAATTGTAACGCCCCGAGAGTACACCCTGGATTTCAACGATACTAGCAACCACAGTTAATCCCAAGCTAACCCATGAACGTGCATATTATTAAGCAACAGGATTATAATAAATTAAATAACAAGTTTCGTTGTGCGGAAACATAATCTTACTGAAAATCTGATATAGTATGTAGCTGATAAAGTTTTACATTTTGATAAACCTAAAGGAAGAACCTAAAATTACATGATTATCTCTAACTGACATCTATGAAGACTGTACTATATTGACTATAGATAGCTGGGACATGCCTTCAACTACCACTAATCAATACATAGAAAAAAACAAATGAACTGTACATGAATTAAAACTGTCTGGAGTTCCCTAAAAATGAGAACTCATCACCTACTGGATGGAAACTAAAACTGACGGATCATGATGTGCAGGCTATAAATGGTACCTAGAATATCAAATAACATAGCCATACAGACGTATATATGGATCAGTACTTTTGGAATGTACTTTGTAAGTAGGGGTAAATGCAATAAGTAAAACTAATTATATATTTTAAATCTTAGAGCATCTATGGTAAGTGTAAGTAGACTACCTAATAAGCTGGAATAAACTGAAAGCTAAAAAACATCTTAAAACATGATTAACAAACATAATCTGATAAGATGGGGAATCACTACACTTAGTTTCTAAAATCTCTTTACTTTTGTAGAATAAATTACACTAAATATGGGATACAAAAAAAAATTGTACTGTATTTAATACTGGGTCTGAAACTACGTGATGGAAACTGACATATACTAAGCTTATCAAATTAACTGAATGACTAATTTCTAAATACTGGTTATGTAAAACTGGGTGGTACTTAGTCTGAATAACAAGACTAAAACTGTGAAGTACTATGCATATGGGGTAAGGACTAACTGAACAAAAAAATATAACTGAGCATGAATACATGAAAACTATAAAATCTGAGAATGCAGGACTTAGTGTATATATAGTATATTAAAGAAAAAATCTATAAAATATAATATCTGAAAGGTTGTACACTTAGTTAAGCAAACCTGAACTGAAGAAACACTGAATGTTGTACTGAGACTGTGGGTGGTATCATCTAACAGACATGCCCCAATTTGAGCTAATCGGGGTCCAACCAGTAACCTAGTTGGAAGGGTGTCAGTTCTATGCCACGGGTACTAACACTAGCCGTGTGATCCACTAACTGATATCCCAAAGGACCAGGGTGTCAAGACTAAACTGACGGGTGACCCCTGAAAGGTAGTCAAGCCTAAACTGATGGATCACACCTCTTATCCTATGCTCGCTACATTGTTATGGACTACAGAAACTGCTACTAATGACTCTGCCTAACTGACGGGGAAGTTGTCATCCCTGCATTCACTCGGTGCTAAATCCTACTCCCAACTGAAAGACACTGAAATATGAAATAGTGTATGCACTGATAACTGATAACTGATAAGCTCAGGTCATGGTATTCTGAAAATAACAGTACATATGGATTCTGAGGTAATTATTAACCTTTAACTAATTATGATGACTAACTAGATAACGAGACTCATGGTTTATCTTAAACCATTTTGGAAATACTGAAACTAAGTAAACAACTAAATATTGGGTATTCATAACCTCCAGGACTCGATAGCAATAACAACAGGGATATACTAAAGCTTCAAAACCATAATAAAAAGCATTATTCAAAGAAACCCATTACTTGGGCATTTCATCAAACACATGAAGATTAATACTTTAACATGAGGCAATTCATCAAATACATGGGGACCATGAACTTGAACATGGGAATATCTTAAACATGGGAGCATAGAATGATTACATAATAAAAAGCATGGATTGGGGAATTTACATGAAACTCGCTTGAAATAAGACATAGGCGTTTCATCAAAACATGTAAAGATCATCACTTGACCATAAGAATGTCTTAATATGAGGGAATAATAGAGTTACAAGACAAAATTCATAACTTGGTGATTCATCTTGAAATTAATTGAACATGATATGGGAATTTTATCAAAGATGTGGAAATCATGAACTTAAAACATGGGAATGTTGCTAAAAATCATGAATTTAGGATCTATCATGGTATTCACTTAAATAAAGCATGGTGAAACTCAAATTCATGGAATCTAGAATTCATAATCTTGAATGGAATCACATATGGGCTGAATTGAATTAAAACACCATGAAAACATGAAATTCAATCTTTCCTTGAACATACAAAATTACATAATTTATTCTTTAATTGAAAGAAAAGGGTGTTTGGGCTCTATGAGTGAAAGGAGACCCATGGATGAACTCCCACATACCTTAAAGAGTTAATCTTGTAGGTGAAAAACAACCTTAAAAGCTTTCTTTAATTGGAAAACTTGAGTTCATGACGTTTCTTGAAGAGAAGATAATTAATTTGGTGTTCTTGGGAGGCTAGGTTTTTTTTCTTTGAGAGAAAAGATGAATTATAGTGTGTATAATGCTTTAGGGGGCTAAAATTAAGCGTTATGGGCAGATTTGGGTAAGGAAAAGTGACCAAAGTGCCCCTAGAACCTTTAGGTACTGAAATAGCGTGTGAAACAGCTCCGTATCATGTTGGCCATCGCGTAGAGAACCATCGTGCTTCATCCCAATAGTGTCGGCTTACCGCCTCACACGAAAAAGGCCATAACTTTTAGTGGGTATTGTGTTGCAAAATTCTTTGCTCGTGCATAACTTTTTGCTCGGGCATAGGATTAAGGCGAAATTGGTATCTTTGGAAATCTAATTCAATTATCTATATTTTGGTGGGTATTGTGCTACAAAGTTCTACGTATATAAAAAGTTATGCTCGTTCAAAGTAGAACCTTATAGAATCGAATACCAAACTTTGGACTAATCAAGGGCTCTAAACTCAACTTTGTTCTAAGTGATTCTTATGAAAAAATTTCACCTCGAAAGCACATCAAACATGATGATAAAGATCATGAAATTTTTATTCACATTGAAATCATTTGTATTATAACTTATACATGTAGGAACGATGGTTCAAATACTAGCCCGAAAATGTGGGGTGTTACATTATCTCCCCCTTGAAAACATTTGTCCTCGAATTAGACTGGTTATATTGAGAGTACTATACGAAGGTAACTAAGGTCATATTCTGAACATGCATGACTTGGAATATGATTGCATAACTGATTTTGAAACATGATACATGAACTGAATATCATGAACTGAAATGATTTCTTGAATACATGCAATGACATGAGAATGATTATAAGGCTGAGATAGAAATAAGAGAGTCAACTGATGAGTAACCATTACTTCAAGTTGGATCCTATTTTGTGAAGAAAAATGGAAGGTTTTGGACATGAATACTCAGGGTATTACAATACATCTTCCCCATGGGATACTTCATCTCCTGAATGATACTGACATGGTTGAAATACAAAGGAAAGACTGAGATAATGCACGAAAAACTTATGGACTGAATCATGACTGAATATCTGTGATTTAAAACTGATTCATGATGCATGAACTGAGTTGAATTCACAAATTACATAGATTCGAATTAATTAACTCTTGGAATAGAGATATTCATGAGAATTTCTAATGGTATGACTAGATAGGATGATTGAAAACCATAGAAACTTGTCTTTCTAACTACTAGACTGAATTGTTGGCTATACGGATTGAATCATACTGAAAGGTTATACTCAACTATACATTCCACTTGTACACAAACATGACATTCAAGAATATCTTCATAACCACACATGAACTTGTAGGAAAACAACCATAAAAGAATTTTTCTCATAATCTCTAAACCTCTATCCTTACGATTTTCATGCATTAGCCCAAGAAAAGACCCATAGAATCTCAACTAATCATGACATAAGGAGAGGTCACTGAAAGTTAGAACATAAGGACCTGAAACATAAAGGGATGTTATGTATAACCTTGACATTTTAACTAAGGACTGAGGAATAGAGTATCAACATAATGGATTCATCAAAGAGGTCTAAACTGAGGACATACATGACATAATCTGAATTTTACTGATCATTAGGAGTGTAGCATGAGTACTGGAATTGATCATTCTGTAAAACAAGAGTACCTGAGTCAGGATATGCATGACTTGAGTGTGGAGTTCATAATCTCATGAAACATGGTTCGTACTGTTGAGTGAACCGAAACTCCTCATACTTGGAACTAGAAGTGTACATGATTTTTTTGTAAACCGCATGGATATTAGTTGTGATCAGAGGCCTGACATGTAAGGCATGAGTAGATGTCGTGATGACTGAAAAACTTTGTACTGAGATAAGAATAGGTTTGGAATCATCCTCCCTTACTGCTCTCCTACACATACTGGCACTACTACTAAATTTTAAAAGCCTGACTTGGTGACTTGTTCCATCATCTCCCCCTTAGACCAAAGACATCATCTTAAGTCTGTGGACCTTTTTGGTAACTCTAAACTTTCTATAGCCTATAACATAGCTAGTCAGAATGTTACAAACTACATTACTAGATTCATTAACACTTAGAAACTCAAGGATACTATCTATGAACCCACACTTTAAAAACATAGAAAGACTACAATCTTATATCACCTTGGGTACACCTCTAGATCATACACATATCATCATACTTAATTTCAAATCAATAAACTTAAATTCTTTCATACATTGTTCAAGCCTACTGTTTCACCTTTCGTACAACTAGCCCCATGAATACATAATCTACACAATCTGGATAATGTTATCCCAACTCTACTACTACTAAACTTCTGGGTTCACGCATCTAACTCTAGATCATATGCTATCATAGAAATCTGATAAGGGATCTAAAAGCATATATAACTTTGAATTAATGTAGGATTTTCATGAATAAGAATGAATATTTTAAAAGTTTAGGACATAAGGGAATTGATGGGATAATTTTTGACCAACATGCAATCCCAAAACTGTCTGTGGGGATTGGCTGAGGAAACTCTTCTAGTAGGGACTTAAGCTTCACCATTTATATTGCCTCAAAAAAAGGTTGAGATGGCATAAATAGAGAAAGATGAGAATCTGTACAAGTTTCTTAGAGAACCTTTCTGTAGCACGATCTGAGACATAAAAGAAGGGAAATATTTCCTAAATGTCTTGTAGCCTTTTGAAGAAAAGTACAGATGTCTTCGTACCATTCTGCAAGACACTACTAGACACGGCTTCATAGACACTCTAGGAAACTTGAACTTTATTCACTGATATCAAGTTTGTAACGCCCCGGGAGTACACACTAGATGCCACACGGTGCTAGGAGCCACAGGTAATCCCAAGCTAACCCATGAATTGTCATACTCGTAAGCAACTAGATTATAATACATTAAATAATGAGTTTTGTTGTGTGGAAAAAATAATCATACGGAAAATCTAAAATAGTATGTAACTGATAAAGTTTTATAATCTAATAAATATGAAGGAGGAAACTGAAATTATATGACTTACTCTGACTGACATCTATGAAGACTCTACTATACTGAATATAGATAGCTGGGACATGCCTCCAGCTACCACTAATCAATACATATGAAAAAAAATTAATTGTACATAAACTAAAACTGTTTGGAGTTCCCTAAACAAGAGAACTCATGTGCGGTCTACAAATGGTACCTATAATATGAAACAATGTAGCCACACTTACGTATATGTGGATCAGTACTTCTGGAATATATTGAGTAAGCGGGGGTGAATGCAATAAGTAAAATTGATTATATATATGAAATCTTAAAGCATTCATGCTAAGTGTAAGTAGACTCACCAATAAGCTAGAATAAACTGAAAGCTGAAAAACATCTTAAAACATGAGTAACAAACATAACCTAAAAAGATGGTGAATCACTACACTTAGTTTCTTAAAACTCTTTACTTTTGTAGAATAAGTTCAACTGAACCTAGGATATGGAAAAACATGGATACTGTATGAATACTGGGTCTGAAACTACGTGATGGAAACTGACATATATTAATCTTATATAATTAACTGAATGACTGATAACTGAATATTGGTCATGCAAAATTGGGTTATACCTAGTCTGAATAACTGGAATGAAACTGTGGAGTACTATGTATATGGGGTAGGTACTAACTCAACAACATAAGATAACTGAGAAAGAATGCATGAAAACTGTAAAATCTGAGAATGCAGGACTAAGTATGTAGATAGTATGTCACTGAGAAAATCTGTAAAATTGAATATTAGAAAGGTTGTACACTTAGTTAAGAAAACTGATAACGCCCAAACTACAGCTCTCGTAAGAGTGTAAGCGGTCTCTGTCAAATATAGAACCCAACTGGGTTGGGTGTCGGATCCCACAGGGAATACTTGGTCACTAAGTGTTGCAATTATTAGTATACTGTTGATCGAAAATTCCACAGAAAAGTGGGGATTGGATTGTGGCGTGAATTAATGCTATCAAAGTAACAACAGAATGCTTTGTTTAGTAAGATTTAATCACAGAGAAAAATAAGTTAGGGTTATGTCCACCTTATGAGTTCTACGTATCTATTAACTATGAGTAATGCGGAATTCAGACGTGCATGCACTTATACAGATTCGTATTCTAATGGTAAATCCTAGTGTTTCTCAACCATCAAGGATTATTTCACTTTAACTCTCTCGAGTTTAAAGCGTATAACTAATGGTACGAACTCTCCAAGAGATTAATCCGGTTAAGGCATTAATGTGTAAATAGGGGTTGGTAGCCCTATTTCCTTGTCACACTCTCTTTTCCAAACATGTAACTTTTCTCTCGAACAAGTTAATGCTATAATGGCGTATTCTATATGTTTGCAACCACAAGAATTTAATTAAAATGAAGAGAGTAATGATATTAGTAGCATACGCATCAAGAATTCACAAACTCATAGTAATAAATAGTATATCAAAAGGCTTCCATAACCCTAACAGACAAGTTTAGCTACTCATGATTGTAAAGAAAAACAACGAAGACATCATCATCATCATACCAAAACGATAACAATCTCACGATGGGTATGTATTGGCATCACTATGAGAATGACGTGATTTCCTCTCTTGTCGTTCTTGTAGCGTTTTTTCTGTCTAAAGTTACAAAAATTGTAACGTGAATAATACTAAAAGTGTCGATTGAATTATGAAAAGCAATAATGAATGAATGAATGCTGAAAAATTCAGCAAATAAGGTTTTTATAACATCCTTGTCCTAAACCTATTAAGTTACTGCTGCACCCCTAAGTATTTAAAAATACTGTTTTTGCCCGGGACAATTTCTCCATGCGTCACATTCAGTCCATAAGCTTCTAAAAGCTGCCTTCCCTCTTCTGTGAAGTTTTTCTTTGCTGCCCAAAGGTCCACAAAGTGCTGAAATCTTCATCATTAATACCTGAAAACATGCTAATCACGTAGGTTAGCTCACTTACAGGAAAATGGACTAAAAGTGCAGGAATTATATATTTTATCCTCAAAACTTAGCTATAACATGGGTAAATTAATAGTTTAGGCGTGTAAATACACCCAACATCAACACCCCACACTTAAAGCTTTGTTCGTCCTCGAACAAAATATTACGTCCATGCAAACATCTAACTCGGATTTCACAGCAGTAACACAAAATGTTCAACAAGACATGCACGACAATTATTAACAAAGAGTAGTTTTCTGGATCACTACTAGAAACCATTCAACCTCAAACATAGACTCGTGATGATGGATAATTCGTATCCACAAGTTAAGGCACCAAGAATCATACAAAACTACCCAAAACTCATCAACCATGTGTGTCTCACACAAGATATCACCCATAATCACTCACAAGTTTTGCATTTTTCGGAACATGGGTATAAGATTCTTCTTGCTCTCACTCTCACAAAGAATTCATATATTGCAACTGATGACCATAGGCTTGCCCTTAGTGTAATGATCCACTAATATCAGAATGCTAAGCTTAGGATCAAATAGGTCTTTACAGGTTGTAATGTAGGCTAAGGGACAGGTAGGACTATTTTGGCCAGAAATAGTGACTATGTTCCCTAAGCGCTTTAATACACTATGTTATGTCATTAACACTCTCTTTTAAACAACCCTTCTACTTTCCTTTCATCTACCACCCCTTCTCACCTATTTTGTTATTCAATTATAAACACAACTATCTTTTTATTTTTCTATTTCTTTTTCTTCTTTTTTTTCTTTTTTTTTTCCTTTCTTTTTTTTTTTATAAAACACCTCTATGATAGCCACTCCTTTTCACAACAATTTCAAGTACTAATACACTTTGAGGCATCACTCTCACCCAATTTCCTCTTATTTTGTCACATGACTCTACAATTTAAAGCGCTTAGGAATTTGGATCAAATTATGGTGTTGAAAAAAAAATGGTTTAGGCTACATATGAGGCTTGCCAAAGAAAATAGCTAAAGGCTCAAAGGGGGTTCACTAGGATAATGTACAAAGGTAGGTAAAAAGAAGGTAAACAATTACAGGCTGCCAAAGAAATGCCTAAATCATCTCCTAAACTCACACTCATTATTTTGCTTTACACACACACCAGGCAAGTTCTAGCATCAGTCACAACATAAAATATACTATAACCTCACACACACAAGGCACATGGTCAACTTTATTAGGAGCAGTATAGACTCTTCACCCAACAGGTGAATGAATTGAACCACACAATTATCACACAGTGAGTCACACTTAGAGCCTAAATGTCTTAATAGTAATGATTTAGCACAAACTCTTGTTATAATACCATGCCGTCTATCAGAACAATTTCATGCAAAATCTAAAAAATTCAAAAATATTACGACTAATTTGCAAAAACAAGAATAAATGTAGGCAAAGAAATACAATATAGCAGACATATACCCGCACCCCACACTTAGACGGGACACACTTCCCTCAGTGGAAATAAATAAGGAAAACCTGATTAGTCGAACTCCTCTTCTATGTATGGGGTCATGCCCCCTGCGTCAGAATAATCATTAGAGTCATCATCATCAGGTTTCTTCCCCTTTTCTGACCTTTCTTTCCCTTTCATTGAGGTGGAAACTTTTTCTTTTCCTTGTCGTCCTTTTGGGGCCATTCTACTTGAGATAAAAAATAGAGTCATGTTAGCTTCATCTCGGAAGATACAATCGAAAAACAAACAGTAGTGGCACCACCCCACACTTAATTTGTTGGCACAGACTAATTATGTGAGTGATGTCGATTACTCAGACTTCATCGACATACATTTAGGCGATATGTTCCAACAACATGTTCAGCACAGTCATACGTTCATGTCATCTTAACTATCCTTTCCAATTATATTTCATGTAATCTTGTCTATACTTTCATGTTTGGATGAATGCACTTTTTGAACAAAACTACCACATAAGGATCGTACCACAAATAGAAACAAGTTATTGCATAGGCATAATCACACCATCTTATGCTTGTGGTCAATCATAATCGGTATCTCGATGAACGAGTCATTCAAACATTCAAGCTTTCAACTTACAAGATTATGTATTAACTTCACAATTTCGACTTCATAAAACTATGATAGTGTATAACAATCAAATACAAGTCGGAACAAAGTCAAGAACACCCACACGTATTCTTTCACTCAACTAGATGTATCATAACAAACCAACCACATTCTAATCACCAACACCACTTCAAAATCTAATAAATCATTATAAACGTAGCATTCCAACAACTACAGAATATAAAAGAATAACTTACTTGGTGATGGATTCGGAAGATAATCTTGAAAGATTAGAGGAGCAAAAAGAAAGATTTTGAAAGAATGGGGAAGCTTGGGCGGCGCCTATATGGAGCAAACAATTTGATTTTGTCTTAAGGTTGAAGTTCTATTTATAGACCAAGGCTTGGGTCGGGTTTGACCCATGAAAAATCGGGTTAGGAGACCAAAAAGCATAAGTAGGCGGCGCCTAATGCTATGCCTATGCTTAGCATAGGCGGCGCCTTTAGCTTTTCCTAGTTGAACATAGGCGGCGCCTATGCTATGGCCTAGTTAGGCATAGGTGGCGCCTATGCTATGGCATTGTAGATTCAGAGAGCAAAGGCAATGGCATAGGCGGCGCCTTTAGCTTTGCATAGTTGAGCATAGGCGGCACCTATGCTATAGCATTGTCGATTCAGAGAGCAAAGGAAATAGCATAGTCCATTCCTTGTTCATTGCCTAGATTTACATAGGCCTTGCCTTGTCCATTGCCTAGATTTGTATAGGCAATGCCTAACCGAAAGCCTTTTGCTCCTTCATTACTCACTTACCACCTTTAACATTGCTCACTTTCAAATCAAAATTTGAGACCAAGCTCGTCCTTTATACGTCTTCCCCTACACTTAATCAAAAATAACAAAAACAATTAGAAAGATGGGTTGCCTCCCACCAAGCGCCTTAGTTTTGGTCGTGGCTCGACTCTTCTTTTTGGATTTTTATTTAACAAAGTAAACTCCTAGGAAAAAAAAACGACTAAAAACAATGGGTTGCCTCCCATTTAGCGCTTGATTTATTATCGCGGCACGACATAACTATCTCGATTACTTAGACTTCATCGAGATAGATGGTGCATCATTTTCTGAATGGATTCAGATGACGCTGATGCTTACTTGTAGGCATGCAATCTTCTTCGAGATGAATCTTGTGCATACATATCCTAGGATGGATACCAATTATATCATCAATAGTCCAACCCATAGCTCTCTTGTACCTCTTCAGAGCAGAGATGAGAGCCTCTGCGTGTTGTTCACCTAAATCAGCCGCAACACTCACTGGAAGTGTATTTCCATTTCCCAAGAACGCATACCTTAGGTGAATGGGGAGCTCTTTCGATTATAGCACTGGTGGCTCTTCAATGGAAGTCTTCGCTGTTGGTAAAGGTCAATTCCTAAGATCAAGGTCCAGCTTCTTAGTAGCATGAGAATAGGACTTTATTCCTATTAGAGCACAAACAGTTTCTTCATATTCTTCAACATCCTCATGCTCAAAATTCAACAACACAGTAGACAATGGCTCAACAGTAAGCTTTTTCTCTACAGATAATCCTTTCTCATACTTATAGTAAACATCATCTACAGAGAACACATCCATATCTCTAGGCTGCTTCATCGATTTATATACATCAAAATGGACCACTTCATCATTCAGCCGAAATAAAAGCTCATTAGCTCTTAAATCAATCAGCACACTTCCAGTTGCGAGGAAAGGACGCCCCAAGATTATGGGAACTTCAGAATTCACCTCGCAATCCAAAATAACAAAGTTTGCAGGAAAGATGAAGGTGGAAACCTTCACCAACACATCATATAAGATACCAACATGCCATTTTACCGACCTATCTGCCATCATGAGCCGCATATTGGTTGGTGTAGGATCACCCAACCCCAACTTTCTGTAAATAGATAGCGGCATCAAATTGATTCTAGCTCCCAAATCTCACAACGCCTTAGCAAAATCCAACGATCCAATCGTGCAAGGAATAGTGAAAGAACCAGGATCTGCCTTCTTCTGTACTAGCGATCTTGTAGCGATTGCACTGCAATAATGAACATTATCTGCCAGCTCATAACTTGTTGCCCGCTTCTTTGTCAATAGGTCCTTCATGAATTTAGCATACCCAAGCATCTGTTCCAGTGCCTCCACCAACGAAACATTAATAGTCAACTGCTTCAACATGGTAATGAATTTACTGAACCTGGTGTCATCAGCTTTCTTCTTCAGTCACTGCGAAAAAGGTGGTGGTGGAAGTGGAATCGTTTTCTCCACCACTTCCTCTTTATCTTGCTTCCGATTATCAACCTTTTCAGGAGTGTCATTAGCTTTCTTCTTCAGTCTCTGAGAAAAAGGTAGTGGTGGAAGAGGAATCATTTTCTCTACCACTTCCTTTTTATCTTGCTTCCCATTATCACTCTTTTCAGGCTGGTGACGTCTAGGTGTAACATCATGAGCACTCACTTCAGCTTCTACGGCATCTTCAAAATCTACTTCATCAACATTCTCTGTTATATCATCAACCACCTGCTTGCCTTTGGATGGATTTTCCAACACTTTACCACTCTGGGTAGTAATAGCCATACACGATCTGTCATTCCTTAGGTTTTGCACTGTGTCACTGGGTAGCGTGCCAGCCTTTCTTTGGTTGAATGCCGCTGATAATTGACTCAATTGTTGCTCCAGCAGTTTTATTGCAGTAGAATGTGAGTCAACTAATTGATTTATTGATGACAAATCATTCTTTACCTCAGTAACTCCCATATTAGTTGCCTCTACCCCTTTCAACAGCTTAGCCATCATATCATCCATGGACATCTTTCCAGAGCCAGACGCCACAGCCTCACGGTTTCCAGGAGGAACATACAAACCACTCCTGTCAGTCTTATTCTTCCAACCACCTTGATCGCTGTCTTTGTATCCAAATTTATCATAATAGTTCCGACCTTGGTTTCCTTAGGCATTGCCTCGGAAACCCCCCTGATTATTCAAGTAATTTGCTTCCCCTCAGAATTGGAATCATATCTTTCCTGTGATACAACAGCTTTAACCTTTTCGGTCTTCCCTGATAATAAATGCTTGGTAAGAAGATCCATCTGTGTTTTCATGTGAGCCATATCTTGGTCACGTTCCTCTTGTCTACACCTCTGCTCTGCAGTCATGCCAACAGATAAAGTAGATCTTTCTACCTCAGCATCCCTGGTATGCCAAGCTCTACTCTTCTTTGTCATACAGTCCAGCATATCACTTGCCTCAATGAAAATAAGGTCCATGAATGACCCACCTGCAGCATTATTAACCACTGGCTTTGTCACTGAGTTCAAAGCCTTGTATAATATCTCCATCAAGTGGATGTTGGTCATCTGATGATTTGGGCACCGCATAAGCTTCTTCTTGAACCTCTCACATGTTTCGTGGAGAGCTTCAGTTGGAAGCTGTCAGAAATTACTGATCTCATCTCTTAACTGTGCTTTCTTGGATGAGGGAATGAATCTTTCTAGGAAAGAATCTTTCAATTTCCTCCAATTAGTAATAGAATCAGGAGTTATCCCGTTCAGCCATAGAGTTGCCTCCCCAGACAGAGACAATGGAAATAAGTGGAGCCGAATTGCATTCTGCTCAACTCCTGGATTGTCAAACGACTTGCATGTTGAAATAAAATTGACTAGATGCATATTCGGATCATCGCCTGCAAGTCCACCAAATAAACCTTTGAGCTGCAATAGCTGAATCATGGTGCTAGTGATATTAAACTTGGCTCCAGGTTCCAAGGGCGGAGGAATAATAGCCCCTGTGGAACCAGCTCCATCCAGATCGTCATCATCATCATCAAAAGGAACCTGCACAGCTCGGCGGTCAGGTCTCATTCTATCTTGACGATATCTCCTATGCATAGGTGCCGCCACCTCATCAGTATGCCTAGGATTCAGTAACTCATCATCACCCAGGTCCTCATCATCAGGATTTGTTGCTCGCCCTGCGTTATCAATATTTTGTTGATGTACTTGAGCAGCTTCTAGTGCAGCTAATCTAGCCTGCTCCTGTTGAGCCGCCCTTCTGTCAATGTCACTATGTGCATCCATTCTACCAATAAGATGTGGTTCAGGGTTGATAGGAAATAACGGTTGACCTGAACTTCGAGTGTTTGGCATGCGCTCAAACAAACCTGAATAAAACAAAAACAACAACTAAAAGTAAAATCTGAGAATTTTTTACCAAAGGGTCTAGTAACTATCACAAACTTAGTTGACAACTGTATTTCCCGGCAACGGCGCCAAAATTTGATAACGCCCAAACTACAACTCTCGTATGAGTGTAAGCGGTCGCTGTCAAATATAGAACCCAACTGGGTTGGGTGTCGAATCCCACAGGGAATACTTGGTCACTAAGTGTTGCAATTATTAGTAGACTGTTGATCGAAAATTCCACAGAAAAAGGGGGATTGGATTGTGGAGTGAATTAATGCTATCAAAGTAACAACAAAATGTTTTGTTTAGTAAGATTTAATCACAGAGAAAAATATGTTAGGGTTATGTCCACCTTATGAGTTCTACGTATCTATTAACTATGAGTAATGTGGAATTCAGACATGCATGCACTTATAGAGATTCGTATTCTAATGGTAAATCCTAATGTTTCTCAACCATCAAGGATTATTTCACTTTAAATCTCTCGAGATTAATGCGTATAACTAATGGTACGAACTCTCCAAGAAATTAATCCGGTTAAGGCATTAACGTGTAAATAGGGGTTGGTAGCCCTATTTCCTTGTCACACTCACTTTTCCAAACATGTAACTTTTCTCTCGAACAAGTTAATGCTATAATGGCATATTCTATATGTTTGCAACCACAAGAATTTAATTTAAACGAAGAGAGTAATGATATAAGTAGCATACGCATCAAGAATTCACAAACTCATAGTAATAGATAGTATATCAAAAGACTTCCATAACCCTAACAGAGAAGTTTAGCTACTCATGATTGTAAAGGAAAACAACGAAGACATCATCATCATCATACCAAAACGATAACAATATCACGATGGGTATGTATTGGCGTCACTATGAGAATGACGTGATTTCCTCTCTAGCCGTTCTTGTAGAGTTTTTTCTGTCTAAAGTTACAGAAATTGTAACGTGAATAATACTAAAAGTGTTACTGAATTATGAAAAGAAATAATGAATGAATGAATGCTGAAAAATTCATCAAATAAGGTTTTTATAACATCCTTGTCCTAGTCCTATTAAGTTACTGTTGCACCCCTAAGTATTTAAAAATACTGCTTTTGCCCGGGACAATTTCTCCATGCGTCACATTCAGTCCATAAGCTTCCAAAAGCTGCCTTCCCTCTTCTGTGAAGTTTTTCTTTGCTGCCCAAAGGTCTACAAAGTGCTGAAATCTTCATCATTAATACCTGAAAACATGCTAATCACGTAGGTTAGCTCACTTACAGGAAAATGGACTAAAAGTGCAGGAATTATATATTTTATCCTCAAAACTTAGCTATAACATGGGTAAATTATGGTGTTTAGGCGTGTAAATACACCCAACATCAAAAATCTGAACTGAAGATAAACTAAATACTATACTGAGACTGTGGGAGGTATCATCTAACCGACATGCCCTAATCTTAACTAATCGAGGTCCAACTTATAACCCCAATTGGAAGGGTGTCAGTATTATGCCATGTGTACTAACACTGGTTGTATGGATCCATTAACTGATGTCCCCTTTCCCCTCATTCCCCTACCCTGACCCCCAGCTCCTACTAACCCCTCCCCGCCAATTTTTTAAATATTTTTTTAACAAAAAAAAAATTATAACTTTTTCTTACCTCATCCCTACTACCTATTCTTATACCCTCACCCACCCTCCTACCAACCTCCTTCACAAAAAAAGGATTTAATTTTTTAATTTATTTTCAAAAAAAAGATTTTAAAATGTATTTTTATGCTTTAACTAAACACTAAATGTATTTTTTGAAAAATATTTTTTCATTCATCAACTAAATACTAGAATCCACCATCCAAACATAAAAAAATAAGTAAGAAATCAACTTATTTTCCAGTAAAACATTTTCAAGAAAAATCTTAAATTATTATTTTTTTGGGTGGGGGTTGGGGGTTGGGGGTACGTAGTGATGATTCTGCAAAGCATTTTTCCTTACTTACATAGACGATTCTTATGGGAATTATCACTTGGATTCAATTTTTTTCTTTGTGCTTGTAAGACGGGATTTTGTCAAAATTTCAAGTGAAATATTGCGTCATTCAGATTGAAGACCTCAAATTATTTTATTTTTTTGTTGTTAGGGGTGGGGGTGGGGGGACAGAGTGATGATTCTGAAAAGCATTTTTCCTTACATATATAGATCATTCTAATGGTAATCACCACTTGGATTCAATAGGTTTTCTTTATGCTTGTAAGAGGGGATTTTATCAAAATATCAAGTGAAATATTGTGTCATTCAGATTGAAGACCTTAAATATATATGTAAGCTTGGAAGTCGCACACCAGGACATCCAGAGAATGGAGTGATAGAAGGCATCGAAAACACAACAGGTATAGCTTAATGCCAGTTTGTTTTTCATATTTTTTTATTCCCCACACAGCTAATACAGTTAAATCTATATTTTCACCGTCGGTGACTTTTTTGCTGACTAATTTAAATTGAATTTTCTTCATTTCTATGGTTAAATATCATTTTGTACAGTATACGTGATGCATTTAAAGGAATTTGCAACTGAAAATTGTTAATCTTGGAGCTATGCTCGAAGAAGATGATAACTAAATTAGGAATTAATCCGAGAATTAAAGCTAAAAAGAGATTATAGAGAGAGTATAGAAGATATAAACTTGAGATATTATTCATGAATGAATGCTTACACCAGTAATGATTGGTTTTATAGCTAACAATCCCACTTGACAGCTGTAACTAACTCTCTAACCGATTAACTACCCAAGTGACTTGAGCTACAGTAATAACTGCAATGACCAGTAAAAAAAAAATTTTGAATTCTAATATAGTTTAACTACTTCTAACTAATTTTTTTATTCCATCTGTTCTTTACTTCATTTTCAGTTCCCCAACTTGTATCAATACCCATCCCTTAAAGAACATCCTTATCCTCAAGGATTAATGGAAGGAAACCTCAGCTGTAACTCGGAAGTATATTCCCATGTAGCTTGTGTTGCATTAATTCTAGTAAATTGCACCAAGACTTTCTCTATAGCCTTGTTTCCCCTTTTGACCAATCTATTATCTAACACCCTCTCTGGAATAGGGCAATAAGGACTAGAAAGATGTATGACAGACGGATGAGTGAAACTATGAGGTAAGGCATGGCACCTCTTTAGTTTGAGAGACATGGAAGGTAGGGTGAATAAGAATATCACTGGTAGTAAGAGCTTATAAGTAACATCTCCGATCTTGTCTTCAACTATATTGGGGCCATAATACTTGGCATCAAGTTTGTTAAAAGGCCTGGCAGCCACTGAAACTTATCTGTAAGGTTGCAATTTCAGATAAACACAATCACCTACTTTAAAGGACCTATATTATCTATGTTTGTTGACAATGTCTTCCATTATTTATTGAGCCCTGATAATATGGAACTTTAGCAATTGAATAACAGCCTTTCTAGCCTTCAAACTTCTGTCTACCATCTTTACAACACTTTCACCTTCTAAGTAAGGTAGATATCTGAGCACATCCTGTTCATCCTCAAAATAAACATCAACTACTGAGAACACACTCATTTCCTCATGTTGTTTCATTGATTTGCCTACATCAAACTGCACCACTTCATCGTTTACCATGAATAAGAGTTTATTCTCTCTCAAATTGATCAACATACTTCCGGTTGTGAGGAAAGGTCGACCCATGATTATGGTCACTTCGAAGTACACCTCGTAATCTAGAATAACGAAGTCTATAGGGAATATGAAATTTGAGACCTTTACCAACACATCATACAGAATGCCAACAGGTTGCTTTACTGACATGTCTGCTATTACCAGTCTCATGTTGGTAGGTGTGGGATTCCCCAGACCTAATTTTTTATAAATAGTCAATGGCATCAGGTTAACACTTGCTCCCAAATCACACAGTGCTTTAGTGAATTCCATGGTTCTAATTGTGCAGTGAATGGTGACTGCACCTAGATCCGACTTCTTCTACATTAAGGTCTTTGTGGAAATAGCGCTGCAAAGGTGGAGGTCTGCTTCCAGTTCGCAACTCACTGCTTGTTTCTTGGTAACAAGTTCTTTCATGAATTTTTTATATCCTGGCATCTGCTTAAGTACTTCAATCAAAGGCACATTTATTGTCAATTTCTTGAGCATTGCCAGGAATTTGATGAATTTTGCATCGCCTGTCTTGTTTCTCAATGGTTGAGGAAAGGAAGGTGGTGGACTTAGGATGGGTTTCAACACCACTTCCTCTTATTTATCCTTGTCTGATATATCAATAGAGTTATTTGGCTTCTTAGACTCCTCTGGGTGTTTTTCTGTTGGTTCCTCTGTAACTTCCTCATCCTTCAAAGATTTTCCCGCAGAAAGGCCAGATAAAATCTTACCACTCCTAGTGGTAATCACAACACATGAACCTTCTGTCTTCTGATCCTGAACTATTTGATTAAGTAAAGTACCATTTCTTCCCTTGTTCTATGTTAAGGAAAGTTGACTCATCTATTGCTCTAACTGCTGGATAGAAGTTGAATGTGAACCAACCAACTGACTCATAGTGGAAAATTCACTCCTCATACTAGTTATTCCTATGTTGGTAGCCTTTACTCCTTTCAATAGTTTTTTCATCATATCGTCCATAGACTACTTTCTCGATCTAGTTGCAACAGATTCCTGATTTCCAGAACGAACATACAACCCATTTCTGTCATTACTGCTTCTCCAATTTTCTTGCCATTATCTTTTTGATTACGATTATCATACCCGTTCCAACCTTGATTATCGTGGCTATTGCATCGAAAACTCCCCTGATTAGTAACATAGTTTGCTTCTTCTTCAGGCTCCATATCAACCCGATTCTAAATCATTACAGACTTTATCTTGTCTGTACTTCCTGACAATAAGTTCTTGGTGAGCAGGTCCATTTGAGTTTTTGATGTGCCATATCTTGATCTTTCTCTTCATCTCTTCTATGATGTTCATCGTTCATTCCAATAGGAAAAGTTGGACTTGCCACCACAGAATCGCTGGTGTACCAAGCCCTACTTAGATTGGTCATCCTATTCAGCATATCAGCAGCATCCTGAAATGACAGAGCAACAAATGACCCACCAGCATCGTTATCTACCGTTGTCTTTGTCACAGAGTTAAAAGCTCTGTAAAAGTCTCCATCAAATGTATGTCCGTCATGTTATGGTTCGGGCACTGTTTTAGCTTCTTCTTGAACCTCTCCCAAGATTTATGTAAATCCTCATTCGGGAGATGTCTAAAATTGATGATCTCATCCCTCAAGTGTACCTTCCTAGACGGCGGAAAGAACCTTTCTAGGAAATCTCCTCTCAACTGCCTCCAGTTGGGTATAGAGTCAGGCGTCAACTCATTTAGCCCCAATGTTGCCTCTCCAGACATATACAATGGGAACAACCTCAATGGGATAGCTCTCTAGCTTACCCCCGGATTATCAAAAGATTTGCAAATAGTAACAAAATTTACCAGATGCAGGTTGGGGTCATCCCCGGGAAGGCCTCCAAACAACCCCTTCAGATTCAGGAGTTGGATCATAGTGCTTGTACTATTGAACTTTGCTCTAGGTGCCAATGGAGGGGGAATGATCGCACCCGTTGCACTTGCTCTATCAACATCTTCATCATCATCAACCTCATACCGCAGCGGTTGTTCTGCCATTCTGCTTCTGTAGTGGGGTTCCAGATTGAGTAGTGCTTGGCTTAACCTATAAAGATCCTACAAATAAACAAAAACAACAACCGAATGTAAATCTGGAAAACTTAGCTATCAGCAAATTTTTGCACACAAACTTTAAGTCCACAACGGTATTCCCCGGCAACGACGCCATTTTTGATAAAGCTCAAACTACACTCTTGAATGGGTGTAAGCGATCGTTGTCAATATAAAACCCAACTAGGTTGGGGTTAAATCCCACAGGGAATAGGGTGTGAACTTTGATTTGTTTGCGAAATGCTTTACTAGTAGTTTACTGTTTCCTAAAATGGGGGTTTAAGTTTCACAGATAGTCAATTGTCACTTTCAATATTTTACTGTTTGTAACCAAGATAAATAGGAGACCAGAGTTATGTTCACCATGAGTTTTAGGAATTGACAGATATTAAGTAATGCTTAAGACTCTTGAAGTAAGTAGAAACAACAGAATATCCTTGACGACGATACTATCTGACTTAACTCTCGACCTCACCAGATAAGTTATTATCTAATTCTCTCGAAGTTAGATAACTTATCTATTTCCAATAGGATTGTATCTCAGGTAGATTAATCCAGTTACGGCATCAATCATTAAACAGAAGGTTGGTAGCTTCCGAGTCCTTGTTGATAATTCACGTCCTCTAGTTTATTTCTCTGTTAAAAACAAATAAGCCTAAGGTATAACCTATTGTTTGCAACCAATAGATTCAAGTTAAAGAAACAGAATTTCAAGATGTCCTACTACTCTTTGAATTCTTTAAATACCTAGAATTATATCAAACCCTAATCCATGGATCCCATAACTCAGTCTAATAGAATTAGTCGCTCATGATTTGATGTATGAAATAACAAGGTGAATTCATGGTAATATCGATAAACTTACTAATGGATGAAATCCAATAAGTATTTCTTCCATTCAATCACAATATAGAAACCCACAATAGTTGATAAGTGTTTGGAAAGAAAACAAGAAAAATATCTGATGAAAAAGATGAAGCAATTTTACATGCCACCCTCCCAGTTAACAGTCTGATCCCCCCTACAGCTCTTTAAATTGTCAACCCTAAATAAGGAACTAAAATTAAAATTTATGATTTTCTCTGAAATAGATGATGGCATTCTTGACTACGCGTCATACGTCTGACGGAGTGTGCAGGATATCGTCAAAGTTTCCAGTGAATTACTCTCTTCTGATTTTTCTGATGGCAAATCTGATGGCATGTTAAATATATGACGTCCCATGAAAAAGGTCGTCACATCCTTACTGGAAATCAACATAATCTGCCTTAGGTTGACGGCTACTTTGACAGCGTGTACCATGTTTGACGACGCTGGTGAAAAGTCGTCATATTTTATCTCAACTACTCAAGTTCTGTCTAAGCTTGACGGATACTTTGACAGACCATCATATGTCTGACGGCGCTTCATAAATAGCTTTAGCTACACTTAAGCTCATTTACACCAGATTTTAGCTGATTTATTTTTCTTTTCTTTGGGTTCCTCCCTGATCACTAGCATTTGCATTTAAACAATAAAAACATTCAAAAAAACAATAAAAGTTGCTTAAGACTTTGCAATTATTCTAGGTTAAAGGCCTTAAATGTGTTCGCAATTGCGCACACATCAACTGGTAGCTGAGTTCTGATGACTAATATAACTGATAGTATGAGTGACTGTATCTGACAATCCTAAATTTGATGGAATTAGCTGAGCTCTATACTGTATCTGACAGTCCTAAATTCTGTAGAACTATCTAAGTTCTTTTACTAATATTGATGCTGAAACTGTGGGAAGTAGTTATCTAACTGACATGCCCTTAATATGCCATTATGGGTGAGTTGGAGTCCAATCTATAACCCCAATTAGAAGGGTGTCAATACTGTGCCACTAGTAAGGACATTCTGTGAGTAACCCTCATATAACATGTAACTCTAGTGAGAATGGTGGGAACCCTCATATAACAGGTTAAGCTACCTTATCTACCCTCATATAGCTGGCTATGATGTCTCAACCTATGCTGGCTACATAGTTTTGGAACGCAAGGATTGATTCTAAGAATCACACACTTATATAACAGGTGAGTTCACTCACTCGGTGCTAATTTCTACTCCCATTTGATTAGACACTGAACATGATTAACTGAACTAACTGGACTAAGTTAACTGTGTTCCATTGACTGATGGAATATTACTGAGGTCTGATAACTAACTGAGATTTACTAAAGTTATAGAGTTTTCCTAAGTCATGAAACTGACTGAATTCTACTAAACATAGCTTGACTGAGAGTATCATGAGCACATGGCATAGGCTCTAGGCATACAGCTAATTGCCGGGTACAAGTACCTCCAGGACTCGATGGAAAGAAACTGACAAAGCATGACTTTTTTTAATACATGACCAACATCACAGTCCATAATTCATTTATTAAGGCATTTCATCAAACATGTGATATGCATAAACTTGTACATACATGAGGATTCCATAATATCATACTAGTTAGGCACTTTTCTTTGCATAGGCATTTAATCAAACACATGGTAAGCATAGTAATATAGACAACATTATACAATAAATAAACATCATGATTCAACTCTAATTTAATTATCCAAGGCTTTAATCATAGGTTCACATGAATCTAAACCGATACTAATCAATTCCACATAAATTTAATTACCCAACATGGATTAGAATTCAATTGGTCACTATCAACATGAACAAAAGCAAACCCAACATGAAATTCATTAAGAAATCCATACACTTAAACTTTGAAAAGAGATTCTTAGGTTTCATGGACTAAAGGAGTCCATGAATGAACACTATGCATACCTGGTAGTGAGTTTCTTAAAGTTCTTAAACTTGATGAATTTGAATCTCTTAGCTCTTGAAGAAGATTTGGATTTTGTTGCTTAAGGATTGCCCTTAGGGAGAAAACCCTAATTTTAATGTTGTGGAAGAATAATGAAATTATGAGCCTTAGTCGGATATTACTAGGTATATAAACGGGTGGTAAAAGTCAAAAAGTCCCCTTTAAAAATGGCTTTAAAATAACTGAACAGAATATGCAACGGTGGGTGCAATGGTCCATCGCTGGGTTGACGGTCCTTCGGACTGACCGTCGTACTAGGGCTAGAATTTGAACTTATTGCCTTGATGCGAAGGTCCGTCATTGGGTCAACGGTCTGTTGGTCCTGACCGTCGCTTCTAGGAAGAATTGGTCCTCACTGTTTCCCTTGCGATGGCCTGAGCAACGGTCGGTCTGGGTCGTCTATCTAGGGCAGAAGGTAGTCACATTGGCTCACTGCGATGGTCGTGGGCGACAGTCCGTCGCTAGTCCGACGTTCCGTCGGCCTCACCGTCGCACCTGGGTGGTTTTACTGCCTTCTGTATTTTGGCCATAACTTTCTCCTCTGATATCGAATTTTGATGAAATTGGTATAGATGGAAAGATTCTTCAATTTCCCTTGTGGCATAAAGTGAAAATCGTTAAAAGACCACGTGTAAAAAAGTGGATTCATCTTTTAAAGAAAACTTCTAATATTCTTGGGATAATTTCAAGCTAGGAATAAGTACGGGGTATTACATGGATCAAGGGGATCACATAAAGGTTTTAACCTTGTAGGAGGAAATAATCAGTCATATAAAAAGCCTGGTGGATATGGTAATCATGGGCATCAATATGGAGGATATATGAATGCTTAATATTCCATAAATAACTTAGTTGGTGGTCAAGTCTGTAGAGGTATAGGACACGCTACTTCAACTAGTTATGCAGAAAACAAAGAGATTAATAGTGCTATTCTACCTAAGGGGCAAGCATTTGCTGATGGAGAGTACAAGAAAAATATGGAAATATTGAACAAAGATACACCTGATACCAGTATAATAACATAACAGGTAAAGTTGTTAGTTAATCAGATGTCACAAGAATAGATAGTGGATTATAGTTCAACACATCATGTTGCATCAAGTATGGATGTCATGTCAAAATCTTACAAAGTAGGATAAGGTACATCTTCCTAATGGTGCTAAGGTGTATATATCTCACACTGGAGAAGCACATATATATAGAGATAGAACCTTAAGAGATGTGTTGTTTATGCCTGATATTAACTTAACAGGTTGTCAGTGTCCAAAATTACCAGGCAACTTTCATGTTTTATTTCTTTTTATCCTGACTTCTGTGTCTTTTAGTAACTTCACAATGGTAGGGTAAAGGGTATTGGTAAGGAAAATGGTGGAATGTATGTTCTCAAAGGACACTGTGAAGAACATAAGTTACAAAGACCCCAGGCTCAGGTTCACAAGTGTGTCCTTATGATATGTTGTTTTCTAATCCTCCATCCTTGACACATTTAAAGGTTATTGGTTATGTATGTTTTGCAGTTGTGTTACCATGGGGTGGAAAGTTCATGAAAAGATCCAAAACGGCAGTCTTGATGGGATATTCCCCTACATAAAAGGGTTATTTGCTTATTGATTTTTCCGCTAACAAGTTATTTGTGACTAGAGATGTGTTCCAGAAGCATATGTTACCCGATGCAATTGGAAACATAAAAGAAGCCACTAAAGATTTCTTACAAGAACAATCAAGTGTTGATATCATACAAATGTAGACTCTTATGTAGTAGATTTTCAATTACATTCTGATATACTAGGTGTAGTTCCTGGTGTTGCTCTTAATATCTCACCTATAGTTATATTGCCTTCAGACACTACTATTGATGCATCACCTGAGCTGATGCCTGATCTGTCTATGCATAATGTTGTCTTTCCTATGTATGTAATGCAAATAAGAACACCTAGGTTGATTAGAAAACTATTTGGTTGAATGACTATGCAACACCAGAGACGGGAAAAAGGATAAGATATCTTATTTCCAAATACTTATCTTACAAGAATGTTACTCCTAGCTACACGAGATATATATCAGTCTTGTATGAATTGGTTGAACCTTAGTTCTATAATGAAGCTACTAAACATAAAAGGTGTATTGAGGCCATGAAATTAGAGATCAAGGTAATAAAAGACAATAACACTTGGGAAGTTTTTCATTTTCCTCAAGATAAACATGATTTGGCTCTAAATTGATGTAAAAAAATCAAGTATAAGTAAAGTAGAGATGTTGAGAGGTTTGAAGCAAGAATAGTAGCCGAGGGTTATAGCCAACAAAAAGGTTTGTATTACCATAATGCCCTTTCTCCAGTTGCAAAGATGGTTACTGTAAGGTATGTGACTGTTTTAGTGGTCTCAAAAGAATGGTGTATGTATCAAATGGATTTGTATAATTCATTCTTACAAGGAGATCTAAATAAAGAAGTATAGATGGAAATGTCAGAAGGTTTCATAAGAAAGGAACATATAAATTATGCAGATTGATCAAATCACTATATGGACTTAAACAAGCTTCAAGGCAGTGGAATATCAAGCTCACTGTAGCACTGATCAAGGAAGGTTTTAGACAAAGAACCTATCTTATTCTCTTTTTACCTTGAAGAAGAAAGAAAGAATGGTTGTTATACTAGTATATGTGGATGACGTGTTTATCGATGGGGATAATGAAACCATGATAAATGAAGTCAAAGAGATCTTACACCAATAATTCAAGCACAAGGATTGGGGAGAGCTTAAATACTTTCTAGGTATTGAAGTACTATGGTCTGGAAAATGGGTTATGTTGAATTAGAGAAAGTATATTCTAGAGCTTATATCTATGACAGGACTTGCTAGTGCAAAACCTTTTGTTACACCATTAGAATAAAATATAAAGATAACCTCTATAGAGTTTTACAGATCTACTGTTGCAACTGCAGATGTCATTCTTAGGGATGGTACATCCTATTAAAGACTAGTTTGCAATATCATGTATGCAACTATTACAAGGCTAGATATCATTTATGTTGTGCATACCTTATGTCAATACATGAAAAAACAAAAAGAGTCACATATGGAAGCTTCTAACAAAGTAGTAAGCTACCTGAAAGGTACAATAAGTCAAGGTATAGGGATGAAGACTCAAACTTCTGTATAATTAACCTGCTGGTGTTATTCCAACTCGGCTGTATGTTTTCACACAAGAAGATCAATCACTAAATATGACATATATTTTGGAGGATCCTTGGTGTCCTGGAAGTCTAAGAAGTAGCATACAGTTTCAAGGAGTTTAGTTAAGGCAGAGTATACGAGTATGGCTTCAGTATTGGCAGAGATTACATGGCTAGTAGGATTGTTTGTTGAATTGAATGTTTCTGTTATCAAGCCTATTAACTTTCTGAATAATAAAAAGTTTTCTATCCAATTAGCAGCTAATCGTATCTTTCATGAAAGAACAAAGGATATAGAGATTGATTACTATTTCATTAGAGACAAAATTAAAATAGGATTTGTGAAACTGTGTATGTTCCAACTCAATATTAGATGGTTGATATTCTCACTAAGGGTCTCAGTCAAGATCAGCAATATCATTTATTAAGCAAGCTTGGTGTGCTTAAAATCTTTCACCCTTCATCTTAAGGGAGAGTGATAAAATGTACATGATTAAGAAGATAGTAATGTATAGGTTGCAGTTAGTTGCTTTACTATTCCATTGAGCTGGTTATTAAGAATTGTTATTGTTACATTATGGTTAGTCATCAGTAAGCTAAATTTGTTAGTTTGTTAGGAGGATTAGAATCTTCTAGAACAAGTTGTAACTATCTATTAATACCCAACTAAGACATATTGTAATGTAATGAACTCTATTAAATATAACTAGTCAATTACAGTTTCTAATTCCCTTCTCAATTTAGTTAGTTTCTTTGAGAATTACAGCTGATCTTGAGTGCTTTTATCAAAAGTAAATCCTAAAATACGACAATTCAGTCAATAGAAGAAAATATATCGAAAGAGACACAATCATTTCACTTAGCTTGATCAATTGACCAACATTAGGTAGAGATGAGCAATGCATAATTTTAATAACATAAACTAACCTTGCAAAACATTTTGATAAGCTTGAGGGTGCTCTTCCAGTCTCTTATTAAGCATAGTAATTGTGATAAACAAAGTGCCATGGCCAGCAAAAAAGCAACAACAATATGTTATTAATAATATTTAGTTCAAACATGAACTCTCGATTTTTATCTGAATAGGATAGCAAATGATACAAAATGTCTTGTGAAGGTGAAGTTGTTTTATGTTCCAAGGCTTCTTTTCTTTTCCTCACAACTTGAAATAGTTCTTTTCTAATAGAAGTTGTACCTCTCATTGCCTTGTAAAATGTTGAACCAGGTAAATTTAGAGAGATTGAAATCAGTCGTTTCAAGAAAATGTTGAACTCTGTAGAAAGCCTTTCAATTTCGTTGTCATCTTCAATGCTCGTGAATAGTTGACATGATACTTTTAAAGTGTATAATTTGATAGAGGAAACACTTTCACATTCTCTTTACCTTCATAAATTTAGACCACATAAAAAGGTTAAATATAATAAGTTGTTGTATGATCAGTTGGTATGTATATCAACTCGGATGCTCGAAATTGGATTTGATCAAACGAAAAAGTTTTCATGAAAAAAGTGTTTTTGGTTCTTAGAAAAATAACATCCTTCACTTAGATGAGCACTTATGAGCATAAGTTATTTTCTCACAATTATGTTAATATAACTTTTAATTTCATTTTACCTGCTCCAAGTTACTGTGCATACTATTATTAATCTTTAGGAACTCACAAAAATATCAAAATACTGAAGAAAAACTAGTTCCAACTATTTTACCAGGAGCCTGGTCCTGGGCAAATTTTTACTTGAGTTTTAAAGAAATTGCATAATTAATTTAAGTTGAAAACTTCCTCTCTCAAGGAGTAATAATGACAACTCAAAACCACTATGTTCAAACAAGGTTTTAAGATTATTATTCAATAATTAAAATTTGAACTCCAACACCTAAACTCAAATAGTTAAACATCACTATTTCAACTCTCAACTCTTCAAGAAGCCAACCCATGGGTGGAAATAAAGGAGCATACTTGGGTTTAACCATAATGTATCCATCACTATCAACTTCTTCTTCTTTAGAAGGAGATTTAGGGTTATTCCTAGGTGTTGTAGCATTAGTCTCTTCCTTAGATGTCCAATAGTAGTTGAGGGAATTAGATTGTAGATCCTAGTAGAATGAGGGTTTTGGAGAGGAGTTGAGAGAGTGAATGTGTGATGGTGATTTGTGCATATCTAATGGAAGAGAAGGTGATGATGATCGTGATCTTTGTTCCCCTGAGTGGGTGCACCAGATGAGAAATCCTCATCGTCAGAATAATCCATAAGACAGTGAAATTGATACTCAATAGATTTAAAGATGAAGGACTTGGGGAAGTCATTGGAGAAGAAATAATATTTCTTTTGTGTTGAGGAAGAGAGAGTTTGAGAGTGATTGAAGGTTGCAGTGTGATTTTGGTGAATGTTGAGAGTTTTTGAAGGAAACAGGAAATGATGGTAAAGTTTTTAATTGTTGAGGTGATAGTTTTCAGTTTTAGAAGGAGAAAGTAATAATAAAAAAAGGTGTCTTTATTTGTTTTTCCCGCTTAGGATTTTATCTTATATAGATGTTTAGAATTTGATAATTTGGAACAGGTTCTGATGATAAAACACTTTATTTTCTATTAATACTTGCAATAATTTGAATGTTTTGTAAAGGATGTGCATACCTGCATTTGAGAAATTAGGTCCTTATAAGTCTTTTTGAGCTATTATTTTGAAATTTAGATTATCTTTGAAGGTGTTCACTCAAGTTTTAAATGTGATCCTACCATGGAACAAAAGCCGAGTTAATTACAATATCTAACAATTATCAAGCTTGATCTTATACCTTAGTTTCATCATCAAGCATTGAAAGAGATAATACTCCTTCTTCTGTTAAAGTTTATTGATTAGCCCAAGATCCAACCTAGTTTATCAAAATGCTCTCTCCCTAGGGATTTTGTTAAAGTGTCAGCAATTTGTTCATTGATTCCATAAGTCACCATTTTAATCAACCCATTTTCAACAAAATCTCTGAGGAAGTGATGGCTTACATCAATATGTTTGGTTTATTTACGTTGAATGGGTTTTTAGCCATGTTAACTGCACTTGTGTTGTCATAAATGAAAGCAATACATACTAGATTGATTCCATAGTAACTAAATTTCTACTTTATCCAGAGTAGTTGAGAATAGCAGGATGCAACAACTACATATTCAGCCTCAATAGTTGAAAGAGCCACAAAGTTCTATTTCTTGGTTGCCTAAGCGATAAGACACCGTCGTAATAAGTGAGCAATTTCCAATGTACTTTTTCTATCCATGCAATAGACAGCATAATCAACATCAACATAACCAACAAGATCAAGGAAATCTAGTAGAGTACCATAGAATTGGTTCTTCATTGCCTTTGAGGTACCTAAAGATTTTCTTAACAATCTTTAAGTGACATTTTTAGGAGATAATAGAGATCTAGCACATATACCCACACTATACACAATGTCAGGCCTACTAAAAGTGAGATATAGAAAAGAACCAATCATTCTATATTTTATTTCAGCAACAGACACACTAGCCTCATCTCTGCCAAGCTTTGTGGTAGTAGCAATAGAAGTACTATTTGTCTTAGCTCCATCCAACTCAAATTTTTATAATTGGTTGATGTACTTTTTTGGATGTATTAATTTTTCGACCTTGTATTGATTAATCTTCAGTGTCAAGAAAAGATCAACTCACCCATCATGTTTATTTCAAACTCACTACTTATTAATATGGAGAATATCTTGAATAAAACACCATCAATAACTCCAAATATTATATCATCCACATAGATTTGCATAATAAGATGCTTGGATTATTATTTCTTTATGAATAATGTGTTGTCTATTTTCCCTTTAGAATATCTATTTTCCAAAAAAAAGAGGGCAATCTATCATACCATGCTCTTGGGGGCTGCTTAAAACCATATAAAACTTTGTCAATCTTACACATATATTTTGATAGTCAAAGCTCTCAAAACCTGGTGATTGTTTCACATAAACTTCTTTATTTTGATAACCATTCAAAAAGGAACTCTTCACATACATTTGAAATAGTTTGAATTCCATATGAGTAGCAAATGCATTTGAAATTCTAATTGCTTCAATTATAGCAACAAGAGTAGATGTTTCATCATAGTTTATTTCTTCTTCTTAATTGTATTCTTGCAACAGCAGTCTAGGCTTATTCTTAGTGATTATTCCTTAATCATCTTTCTTATTTTTAAATGTACACCTAGTCCTAGTGATAGTCCTATTTTCATCCATGGGAACTAAGTGTCACACCTTGCTTCTTTCAAATTGATTCAATTCCTCTTGCGTAGAAATATATAATTCAATCTTCATTTAGCAAAGCTTTCTTGATATTCCTTGGTTCAACCAAAGATAAATAGGTAGAGTAAGAATATATATATCTCAACTTGTTTCTAGCTTATATGTGGGGATATATTGTATTCAATAGGGTGTGATGTTTTATGTTTCAGGTTCCTTCTAGTAGTGAATAGAGAACTACCAGGTGCATCAAGGTGATAGGATGAACTATCTAAAGGAGAAGTCCCCCCGAAGAAGGAACTTTGTAATACCCCACATTTCGGACTAGGATGAAAATCCATCATTCCTATGCGTAGACATTCAAAAGCCTCGAATCCTATGTAAATTTTGTGTGTTAATCAATTATGTAGTGTGGGAATCTATTTAAGCATGAATTTAGATGATATATGTCCCCTAACTCAAGTACAAGTTGAAAGCTTTCCTATCGTTCAAGTTTTAGTGAGCGTCAAAACTTGGGTCAACTTGAATCAACCATAAATCATTGTATATGATAAACTGGGTGGTTAACTATATATAAAATGAAATATCTTTGAATTATATTTCCAACGATACCAATTTCGCCTAAATTCGATATTGGAGCAAAGAGTTATTTCTATTTTACTCCAGCATGTCAGGCTGGGAATAGTGTGACGACATTCGTGGTAGCTTACCATATTTGTGACGCTCTATCACGAAGGTCGTCAGCCTTAGGAAAAAACCAGCTCCTAAGTGACGACATTCGTGGTAGCTTACCACATTTGTGATGCCCTATCACGAAGGTCGTCAGCCTTATGCAGAAAGTAGCTTTTAAGTGACGACATTCGTGGTAGGTTACCACGTTTGTGATGCCCTATCACGAAGGTCGTCATCCTTAGGCAGAAACCAGCTCCTAAGTGATGAAATTCATGGTAGCTTACAACATTTGTGATGCCTTGTCAAAAATTTCATCAAACTTAGGTAGAAGCCATTAATTCCTGCTCCGGTGTGACGACATTTTTGACGCCTTGTCACAAATGTCGTCAGCAATGATTTTCAGCAACTGGGAATTTATTTTTTTAAGGGTATTTTGATCTTTTTCCTTCACTTCCCATGACTTATAACCCTCAAGGAGGGAATTATATTCCGTTATCTTTAGTTAAACATCTCAAAAAGCTCTCTCATACACTTTCAACCACAAGATTAGGGTTTCCTCTGAAGATCAAAACTCTCAAGAACAAGCCCTAGGGTTTTCATAGAAGAGTCTATTTTAAGGAAATTTTGCCATCAATCTTCACGAATTCTTAATCTAAGGTATGCGAAGTGTTCATCTATGGATTAAATTCGTTCATAGATCTCAAGAATCATGCTTTTAAATGTTATTTTGTAAACTTTTTATGGTGATATGAGCATGTACTTGTTGATGATTCTTGTTTAAGTTTTAAGGTGATATCTAAAGGTGTTTTCATGGAATATATGTGGTTGTTAGTTGAAAAATAGGAACTTGGGATGGTTTGATATGAAGCAAGTATGAAATCCACCTATGCCTTAAAGAATGCATGCAAGGTGTTTGATAAAATGCCTAGGATGCTAGAAATCCATATTTACATGATTCCATGATATCTAAATGACAAGTCCATGTTAGCTATACACGTCAATATGGATTTCCATACTATTTATGTGTTGTTATTGTTGTGGTATGAAGCATGTATGATAATGGAGATATGAATTATTTACATGAAATATATCCATGCTTTCCCCTACTATGTTTGAGATGTTGAATAAATACATGAAGTATAATATCCCCTACTGATGATATTGTTAATTGTGGACTCCGATCTTGTGATCAAGTCGTGTCATGTGTGAGTCAGTTTTATTCCATCGAGTCCTGGGGGTATTCGTACTCGAAAACTATAGCTGTGTGCCTAGAGCCATGTAATGTTTCACAATATACAAAATCAAGCCATGATTTAGTAGAATCCAGTCAGTCATGTGACTTGGGAAACCTCATGGTCTCAGTCAGTTTTTAGATATCAGTAGTATTCCATCAGTCAAGGGATTTCAGTAAGTTCCACTTACTTACAGTCTGTTAAATCATGTTCAGTCTTTTCATATGGGAGTAGGAGTTAGCACCGAGTGAACCCAAGGATGGGAACTAACCTGTATATGAGGGTGTGATTCATAGAAGTCATCCTTGTGTTCCAGAACTATGTAGCCAGCATAGGTTGAGACATCGCAGTCTATTATATGAGGGTAGACGAGGTGGATTAACCTGTTATATGAGGATTCCCACAGTTCTCACTAGAGTTATATGTTATATGAGGGTTGATCACATATTGTCCTTACTAGTGGCACGGTATTGACACCCTTCTCATCAGTGTAGAGATTGAACCCCGTCTTAGCCATAATGACACATATGGGTCTTGTTGGTTAAACAACTACCTCCCACAATTTAAGTTACATATTTAGGACTGTCAGATACAGTCAACTCAGTTCAGTAGTATAAATTAAGTACTGTTACAGACAATCAATCATTATCATTATAAATAGACTTCAAGATCACCCATTAGATAGGACTGATCTCAACTATAGTCAAACAGTATCAGAATCATCAGATTTAAAGATCACCCGCTAGATAGGACTGATCTCAAACTTAGTTATTCCATATAAAACAAAACTCAGATAGTTCCATCGGAACTTAGACTTTCAAATATAGTTGCTTAGTATCAGTTACATCAGTTAGGCCGATCATCACAGTTATATCAGTTATATCAGTTTTCTGAACTCATGTAATAGTCATATTAGTTATCAGAATTTATGATATTAGTATTCAGCTTCAGGACTGTCAGACAAAGTCAACCAGACCAGTTCTTCATAATTTGAGCTATCAAAAATAGTCGTTCATCTATTCAGTATCTCAGTATCAGTACACTCATGTTGTCAGTATTCATACTCAGTAGTCAGTATCTCCACGAGTTTAGTTACAGTTATATATGCATGTATGTATTCTCACATTCATATTAACCAGCATTGTTCATACATATAACTCTTTGCATTTAGCTACCTCACTCGTATACTCAGTACATTCAAATGTACTGACACATTTGTGCTATGGTGATTTCTCTTATGTAACACCATAGGTTCAGTGGTACGAGATCCATATCAATAGTAGCATTCCAGTGTTTAGAGTTTGCAGTGAGTCCTTATCATTCGAGGACGATATGATTATTGCAACATTTACTATTTAGTTCCTAGATGGAGTTAGTTGGAGACATGTTCTTTCAACTCCTTATTTAGTTCAGTTAGAGGCTTTTAGACTAGATGTCAGATTAGATATTCAGATCTTATTATTTTTAGTATTTATGACTTGTTTTCATATTTTTATACCTTTTTAGACATTTTGCTATCAAACGTTTATTCAGTTTGAACCTTATGGACTTTCATGTTCACGTTTCCGTATTTTATGATATATTATGCAGTATACAGGTACAAATATTAGTCATGGGTTAGCTTGTTGTCCTTCGGGGTCATGAGCATCGTGTAGCATTCTGGTTTAGAAAATCAGGGTGTTACAAACTTGGTATCAGAGCCTAAGGTTCAATAGAGTCCTAGGAAATCTGAAAGTCACATCTACTAGAGTCTTGTACATTCGTGTGTTGTTCACCACACTTATGTGCAGGAGGCTATGAGATGTTTTAGGAACAGTTTCCCTTATTTCAATATTCATGTTGTGCCAGTGAGCATAATCTCAGTCTAATACATTTCTCCATTTCTTCTACAGACATGCCTCCTAAAAGAAGAAACGGGAATCAGTCAGCCCCTCAACCCGAAAACCCTTTAGGAAATCATGTTTCTCATTCGGAGTTCAGGGCGGCATTAAACACTCTTTCTCAATTAGTCGCTGCCCAGAATGAATGACCAACTATCGTGTTAGCCAACCCAGTGGCCAATTCAGCTGTAGCTAGTATTCAGGACTTCACCCGAATGAATCCTCCTTCCTTCACAGGGTCAAAGTCAGATGAGGACCTGCAGGAATTCCTAGATCAGGTTCAGAAGGTGACAGATGGTATGGGGGTTACTACTGTTCAGAGTGCTGAGTTAGCTGTATACCAATTATAGAATGTTGTTCATACTTGGTACAAGTAGTGAATGTCAGAAAGGTTAGATGATGCAGTCCCTATAGAGTGGAAGGAGTTTGCCTCTACTTTCTTTGATAGATTCTTTCTACTAGAGGTTAGGGAAGCTATGGTACTAGAGTTCATCAGCCTCAGGCAGGGAAGTATGACGGTAAATGAGTATTATCTCAAGTTTACTCAATTAGCTAGATATGCCCCTCATGTGGTTGCAGATGGTAGAGCTAAGATGAGTATGTTCGTGTCATGGGTGAATGATAGTATGGTAAACGAGAGCAGATCTACTATGTTGAATATTGATATAACTTTATCCAGACTTATGACCCATGCTCAGCAGATAGAGGAGCAAAATATTAGGACCAGAGAGAGATAGAGTAAGAGAGCAAGGACAGGTAGTTTTAGCTTTGCTCAGCCTAAGTCACAGGGTGGTAACCGTTCTCGGCATAGTCAAAAAATTTCAGTCCCAGCTCTATTGTCAGCTAGTGTACCAGCACCTAAGTCCATAAATGACCGTTATGATGGAGCGCCAGGCTTCGAGGACCAAGGTAGTGAAAATGGAGGTCTTACTTATCTGTTTTGTGAAAAGTGTGGTAAGAATCATCTAGGTACATGTATGGCAGGTAGTGATGTATGCTTTCGGTGTGGAAAGCTAGGCACAGGATGCGAGAGTGTAGATTTCTAGCACAGAGAGGTAAGAAGTTATGTCAGCAAGGTACTAATAGTTGTCAACGTCAGAATAGACTTTATGAACTCCAGACCCATCCTAATCAAGAAAGTTTTCCTGACTTATATTCGGGTATGTTACCAGTATTTCATGTTCATAGTATATATTGTTAGATATATTTCTATCATTCGAGCATATGTTTCAGTATGAGTTAGCTAGTAAAGCCAGCAAGTCAGTTTAGCAATTGAGCAGTCAGATTTTATACCTTGTTTCCTCATCCTTGCATCTATTCATGCTATCTAAAATCTCAGAAAATGTAACTATTTCAAGGTAGAACCTCCTATTAGTTGCAAGTTTAGTTCATATCATGCATCATGCATTAGTTTCAGACTCCTAAAGTTTAGTTATAATCTAGTTCGTAGATGCCCTGTGCATTACCCAGTATCTTTGTAAGGTAAGCGTTCTTAGAGGGACATAGCATCCCAAGGGGGAGATACCCCAATTTTCCTTAACTCTCTCATGCCTTAGATCCTTTAATTTCTCCTTGCATAACGAATTAAGTCTAGAATAGAGGGTACTCATAAGTTGACCTTTAAGTTAGACCTCAACTGTAAGTCAAGTATTCAGAGGTTCAGTTTAGTTCATGATGTTCAGTCCCTATGTCACATAGCAGAATCAGTCATGTTCTTATGTTTTAGTTCAATCTTAGTGACTTTACCATTTCATGTTCAATCGCATGTTTGTGAATCAGTTCAGTCATGTATTAACGCATCAAATATGCATGGTCAGCTTATCAGTACTTTCAGTCATGCATTTATGTATCATGTCAGTCATATAATCATGCATAAGATATGCATGGATTCAACTTATTAGTTAAGCATCAGATATGTATTCTCAATTTGAGAAACTCAATTTATCAGAACACTCAGTCTTACATTCATAAATAAGCTACCCATGCATCAGATATGCATGTACAGTATGATATGCTCAGTTTTCGGTCATGTCAGCCTTGAAATCATGATAATTCATTTATGCTATATATTTGTATAATTTGTATTTTCTCTCATCTCACCTAGTTTCATTCGAGGAAGAATGTTCCCAAGGGGGAGATATTGTAATACCCCACCTTTTGGACTAGGATGAAAATCCATCATTCCTATGTGTAGTTGTTCAAAAGCTTTGAATCCTATGTAAATTTAGTGTGTTAATAAATTATGTAGCATGGGAATCTATTTGATCATGAATTTAGATCATATAGGTCCCCTAACTCAAGTACGATTTGAAAGCTTTCCTATCGTTCATGTTTCAGTGAGTGTCAAAACTTGTGTAAACTTCAATCAACCATAACTCATTGTATATGAAGAACTGGGTGGTTTACTATATATAAAATGAAATCTCTTTGAATTAGATTTCCAACGATACTAATTTCGCCTAAATCCGATATCGAAACAAAGAGTTATTCCTATTTTACTCCAGCATATAAGGCTAGGAATAGTTTGATGACATTCATGGTAGGTTACAAAATTTGTGACGCCCTATCACGAAGGTCGTCAGCCTTAGGCAGAAACCAGCTCCTAAGTGACGACATTCGTGGTAGCTTACCACATTTATGACTCCCTATCACGAAGGTCGTCAACCTTAGGCATAAACCATCTCCTAAGTGATGACATTCGTGGTAGCTTACCACATTTGTGATGCCCTATCACGAAGTTCATCAGCCTTAGGCAGAAACCACCTCCTAAGTGACGACATTCATGGTAGCTTACCATATTTGTGAGACCTTATCAAAAATTTCATCAGACTTAGGCAGAAACCATCAATTACATCTCCTGTGTGATGATATTTTTGACAGATTGTCACATTTTTTACGCCTTGTCATAAATATCGTCAGCTATGATTTTCAGCAACTGGGAATTTATTTTAGTAAGGGTATTTTGGTCTTTTTACTTCACTTCCCATGACTTATAACCCTCAAGGAGCTTATTATCCTCCATTCTCTTTAGTTAAACATCTCAAAAAGTTCTCTCATACACTCTCAACCACAAGATTAGGATTTCCTCTTAAGATCAAAACTCTCAAGAACAAGCCCTAGGGTTTTCATAGAAGAGTCTATTTCTAGGAAATTTCGCCGTCAATCTTCACGAATTCTTAATCTAAGGTATGCATAGTGTTTATCTATGGATTCAATTCGTTCATAGAGCTCAAGATTCATGCTTTTAAATGTTAGTTTGTAAACTTTTTGTGGTGATATGAGCATGTACTTTTTGATGATTGTTGTTTAAGATTCAAGGTGATATCTAAAGGTGTTTTCATGGAATATATGTGGTTCTTAGTTTAAAAACACGAACTTTGGGTGGTTTGATATGATGCAAGTATGAAATCCACCTATGACTTAAAGAATGCATGCAAGGTGTTTTATAAAATGCCTAGGATGCTCGAAATTCATATTTACATGATTCCATGATATCTAAATAACAAGTACATGTTAGCTATACACTTCAATATGTATTTCCATGCTATTTATGTGTTATTATTGTTATGGTATGAAGAATGTATGATAATGGATATATGAATTATGTACATGAAATATATCCATGCTTTCCCCTACCATGTTTGAGATGTTGAATAAATACATGAAGTATAATATCCCCTACTTATTATATTATGAATTGTGGACTCCGATCTTGTGATCAAGTCGTGTCATGTGTGAGTTAGTTTCATTCCATCGAGTCCCGGGGGTATTCGTACCCAAAAACTATAGTTTTGTTCCTAGAGCCATGTCATGTTTCACAATATACAAAATCAAGCCTTGATTCAGTAGAATTCAGTCAGTCATGTGACTCAGGAAACCTCATGGTCTTAGTCAGTTATCAGATATCAGTAGTATTCCGCCAGTCAATACAATTCAGTAAGGTCCACTTATGTACAGTCAGTTAAATCATGTTTAGTCTCTTCAGATGGGAGTAGGAGTTATCCCCGAGTAAACCCAAAGATGGGAACTTACCTGTATATGAGGGTGTGATTCTTTGTAGTCAAACTTGTATTCCAAAACTATGTAGCCAGCAAAGATTGAGACATCTCAGCCTGTTATATGAGAGTAGATGAGGTGGCTTAACCTGTTATATAAGGGTTCCCACCGTTCTCACTTGAGTTACCTATGATATGAGGGTTGCTCACATGTTATCCTTACCAGTGGCGTGGTATTGACACCTTCCAGTCGGGGCAGAGATTGGACCCCATCTTAGCCATAATGGCACATATGGAGCATGTCGGTTAAACAACTACCTCCCACAATTTCAGTTACATATTTAGGACTGTCAATTACAGTCAACTCAGTTCAGTAGTACAGATTTAGTACTGTTAGAGACAATCAATCCTTATCATTATAAATAAAATTTAAGATCACCCATTAGACAGGAATGATATTAAATATAGTTAACCAGTATCAGAATCATCAGATTTAAAAATCACCCGCTAGATAGGACTGATCTCAAATTCAGTTATTCCATATAAAACAAAACTCAGATAGTTCCATCAGAACTTAGACTGTCAGATATAGTCACTCAGTATCAGTTACAGCGGTTAGGCCGATCATCACAGTTATATCAGTTTTTTGAACTCATGTATCATTCATATCAGTTATTAGAATTTATGATATCAATATTCAGCTTCAGAACTGTCAGACACAGTCAACCAGACTAGTTCTTCATAATTCAAACTGTAAGAAATAGTCGTTCATCTATTCATTATCTCAGTATCAGTACACTCATGTTGTCAGTATTTAGACTCAATAGTTAGTATCTCCACGAGTTCAGTTACAGTTATGCATGCTTGTATGTATTCTCAAATTCATATTAGTCAGCAATTTTCATGCATATAACCCTTTGCATTTAGACTACCTCACTCGTATACTCAGTATATTCAGACGTACTGACGCATTTGTGCTATGGTGCTTCTCTTATATTACACCATAGGTTTAGAGACACGAGCTCTATATCAATAGTAGCATTCCAGTGTTCAGATTTTGCAGTGAGTCCTTCTCATTCGATGATGATATGATTATTGCAACATTTACTATTCAGTTACTAGATGGAGTTAATTGGATACATGTTCATTCAACTCCTTATTCAGTTCTGTTAGAGGCTTTCAGACTAGATGTCAGATTAGATATTCAAATATCATTATTTTTAGTATTTATGACTTGTTTTGGTATTGTTATACCTTTTTCAAATATTTTATTATCAGATGTTTATTCAGTTCAAACCTTATGGCCTTTCATGTTCATGTTTCTGCATTTTATAATATATTATGCAGTATATAGGTACAAATATCAGTCATGGGTTAGCTTGTGGTCCTTCGGGGTCATGAGCTTCGTGTAGCATTCTGATTCAGAAAATTGGGGTGTTACACACCTCCTCTGGTGCCATAGTATCTTTCTCACTTACTGAAGTAGTATCCTTGTGTTCTTTTTGATCTTCAACCCATTGTTGTCCTCATCTATCTAATTTTTTATCTCCTAATGATTTCTTCATCAAATATGACATGGATGTTTTTTTTCCACACAACCAGTTCTTTTGTTCCAAATCTTGTAAGCCTTACTCTGTGCAGAATATCCCAAGAATATACTTTTATCACTCTTTGCATAAAATTTTCCTAGTGCGTTTTACCATTGTTGTGAACAAAAAATTTTCACCCAAAAGGTCTAAGATAACTTTGATTTGGCTTCCTACCCTTGAGAATTTCATAAGGAGTCTTGTCTAGTGGATATCTACCCATACATCTAATAAAAGAATACCATGCAGTATTTACAGCTTCAGCCTAGATGTTTTTAGGAAGACCACTTTCTATGAGCATTATTCTAGCAATGTACACTATAGCTATATTCTTTCTATCAACCACACTATTTTTCTGTGGCATTTTATGTGTAGAAAAGTTGTGATAAATACCAAATTTATCAAAAAAGGTCAAGAATCTTACATTCTCAAACTCGGTACTAGCAGACCTTATTCCTACATCTTCAACATTCAACTTCTTTTGAACAAGTATGAAAATTATTTGGAACACCTCAAATGTGTCATCCTTGTAACTCAAAAAAAGTGTACATGTAAACCTTGAATAATTTTCTACAATAATAAACACATACCTCTTACCTCCTTTACTGAAAACTCTCATGAGACTATACAAATTCATAAATAGTTAAAGAGGTTTAGAGGTGATTACCATCCATTTGGGATTAAATGAAGATCTAAAATATTCTTCTTTTCATATGTATCACACACAAGAGATTTATCCAATTTGTTCATTGGAAAGTCTAAAGCAGATCTTTCACCACTAGCTTGTTAATTGTAAAAAGTTAGCAAGTCCTAACAATTTGTGTCACAATAGTGAGATATTATTAATATCATTAATACATGTGAGTTCAGACTCTAGAGTATCCATAATGTCTACCTTATATACATTTTTATGTCTCCTTTCCTTGAGTATTATACTTTCATTAATTGAGTTTGTCATAATTCATTTAGTGGAAGTAAGCCTCACAATGTTTCCTGTATCACACATTTAAGATATGCTTAGTAGATTATGCTTTTGCCTAAGCAGATAGTAAATATTTTCAATAGCATGTGAAATTTATCTTCCTAGCTTTTCTACACCAATAATTTCTCTAGTTTTACCATTTTCAAAAGTAACACTCTAGCTTGATAGTCTGTGAGAGAAAAGAAGTTTATTTTGTTTCCAATCATGCATCCAGATCATGCACCATCAAGGCACCAAGGATTGTATATTCCTCCATTCATATCCGACAATATCATTTAGAGGCTAGTTTTGGGTAACCAGATTACCTTGGTTCCATTTTTGTAAGAAAAGAGATGAATCAAATCTTTTTAGGCCTAGTGAGGAAGTTCTCTTAATGGACAAAATTTTCTTTAGCTCTTGAGTCATGTTTTTGTTCAAATCATCTCTTATTTGTGAAGGAAATTGTCTTTTTAGGTGTCCTTCTTTGCCATAAGCAATACAAACCATGTTCATGGTGTAATTTTCTTTGCAATATCCAAGTCTGAATCCTAGCCGATGTTTAGAGATGGATTGATGATTTTGAATATGAGTTGAAAGAGCAGAGGATTTTATGAACTTTTGATTATGTTCTAGATCAAGTTTAGCCTTGTTCAACTTTAGTAGTGAAGTATTTTTTTAGATAATTCTACAAGGCTAGTGGTTAATTTCTTTATGGCCTCCTCTAAATTTTGCTAAACAAAGATGCTTGACTCTTTATTTGTCAGAGAATTCTTTAAGAGAATTTCCTAGAGATGCATTATCCTCTTCAGGGTTCTCATATTCCAATCTTAGAGATTTATAATCACTCATTAGACTTTCTTTATTAGAACAAGCAGAGTGATATGCATTTATAAATACATGAGTAAGAGATTCAAGTTTGTTTTCAGAGTACATATGAAGATTTTTCTTGACATTAAAAAATATGCCTAGGTTTCTTCATGTTCACATACTCTATAAAACATAGAGCAAACCATAAGTGTTGGGATTGTTTGAGTTGAGTCCTTAGCTTTAGGGTCATATTTATCACCTCTCTTATTTAGAAGAGCTAGAGTGACTCCTTATTTTTCGTCCATTATTATTGATAAGGATTGATCATTGGGATCATTCTAATCATATTTATCAGAGCCCTCTCATATTTCTACTAGATCCCTTTGTACAACAATGCCAGTTACTTGAAAAGTCATTTTCCTATGAAAAGGGAGATTGGATTCCCTTTTTTTATCTCTGGGATTTTTTATGTTGTATTGCCCATAGTGCACAGAATTTGACGTAGTGATCAGGTCTTGTACATTTATGACTTATTTGAACTTCCTTTTATTGAACTTTAATAATTCTTCTTTGAAAGTTTTAGCCCATTTTGAACATTCTTTGATATTTTTGTGTAAGTCGGGTCAGGTTTTCTTCTTCATAATCAGTGTTTTACTAATTTTGAGGGAGATAGTTTTATATTTTCTCTTTGTCCTTTTATATGTAACAACCCTCCAGGTTATTTTTTTATCTTTTTCCTTTTATATGTAACGACCCTTCATGTTATTTTCTATATTTCCACTCATTTTAATCATATAAAGCTTTCCTATAGCTACCTTGAGCCATTTATGACTTGCTAGAAATAATAGTTCAATTATCGGGCAGTTCGTTTGATTTTTAGAGCTAATTCTCTATTTGGAAGTCTTCAATGGTTCAAATTAGCTACAGAAACATCAGTCAAACAATCTTGTATGCTAATTCTAACTTTTCCATTAGTTGGAATGCCGATTTTTGTCTAGAGGATCCTTCGGTACGAGTCCCGAGACTCCTCGACTCACTTTGGGCTATTGGTCAGAAGTAAAGAAATTTGGCAAGTTGGTGTGGAATCTACTATTCATCAAAACAAATTTGGATAGAAATTTCAACTATGTCATTTAGTCTGAAACAACAAATATGATAGGGTAGCATAGTTTATTTGCATATTTGAGATTCTGGCTTAATCCGGAGGGGCTAGTGGAAGTTTGAAGTAATTATTGAGATTCAACTGGTGTAACGCTTAAGTAGCTATTTTCTTCGCTTAAGAAGAGTTTTTCTAAAGAGCCAAGCCAACAGCTTAAGCGGTCAGGCTGCGTCAAGTATTCCCCTTACTGATGAAGTGATATCCGCTAAAGCGGTAAAGGATTCCTAAAATGGTACCTATGTAGTCAACCAGGTATTACTTAAGTGACCTAGTGTCCTCTTAAGAAGCACCCGTTTACCTAGAAAGGGTGTAAATACCCCCACTAAGCTTTATTTTCTCAATTTTTCATCTATTCCCAAGATATTGGAACCCTAAAAAGTGAAAAAAACATTGTAGAATCATTTGGGGGTTATTTTGGAGCTTGTGATAAGATTATTAATGTATTTCTCCTTCAAATTCATGGTAAGCTTCCATCAATTTTTGGCTTAATTTTACGTATTTTGGATCCGAAGTACAATATTATAATAAGGGTATTATTGTTCTTGTTTTGATAAATATATTTTGATTTTGATAGCGTGGCATCTTGCGAAAGCTTCTCGAGAGGGAAAATAGTTAGTTTAGCGGATTCTTAGATCTATTTTTTAGCGAACAACCCTTCCATATAAATTTGGGTCAGGGTAATTTCTATTGTTTTTTCGTTCTTGTTTGATGCAGTGAGAGGATTCAAAGGCCTTCTCAGAGTCCAATGCACACTTAAAGTTAAGGCCAATCGTGATTGTATCTCTGCAATGACACCAAATATTAATCTCTTCTCAAAACATGACATGCATAAACATGAGCAACAACCATCAGTAAATCATAAAAAGGTATCAACACCATCTTCATGGGCCCCTCGGCCTTATCAATTAAAACCTATCAAATTTAACTATACAATGCAGGATCTTGTTTGAATGATCAATGAGTAATTAGTTAAAAATTGCATTCACAAAAACGTTGTACTTTATTTATGGTGTCCCGATGACCTTATCACTTATACATAACTCCCACACATGAAAGTGTATCCATCCATCTACACACACCTTATTCTTTCTAGCACATCTATGGCTTAATTTGAATCAACATATGACTAACCTATTGCAATAGATGACACATCTTTT
The DNA here is from genome assembly GCA_030864215.1 of Capsicum pubescens. Taxonomy (NCBI): domain Eukaryota; kingdom Viridiplantae; phylum Streptophyta; class Magnoliopsida; order Solanales; family Solanaceae; genus Capsicum; species Capsicum pubescens. The sequence continues at coordinate 79,672,678 of CM061538.1, read as the reverse complement.
AAAATTATCAAACAATCATAGACATTTGTTATGACAGATGATCAATCTGTTGCAACATATGACTTAGCTGTTGGAAAAAAATCAAAAAGATATTTACATCTGTTGCAATAGATTGTCTATATATTGTAAATTATCAAACAGATACAATATATTTTGCAATAGATTGCCCATTTATTCTATTTATCTTAAACAAATTTTCTTTTCTTTTCAAAATACAATAAAAATAAAATGATCTGTTTAGATCCATTTTCTTAATTTACATATTCGAAAACTCACCAGTTTTATTTAATTAAGAAATGTAATTATACTTATCTCATACTTCTAGATATGGATGATCCAGATTTGACAAGATGATTTTGCGTAACTCCTTGCGGGAACTTGAAAGGCAGATTCATGAACTCCGGTGTAATACCCCAAACTTTCTTTAAGTCAAATCTAGAATCCAAAAGAGTTAGTAATGGATTCCTAAATGATTAATGTTTAAATCACATAGAATTTCCCCAATTTTTACTTTTTTATCATATGGTAAATTGAATTATCTTTCCAACGATACCAATTTCGTTCAAATACAGAATCGGAGTAAAAAGTTATAGACGTTTTATAGAGAGCTATAGGAACTACCCAGAAGCGACAGTTAGGCCGGCAGACCATCGAGCTAGCAATGGACCGTCGCCCAAGCCGTCGCGACTAAGGCAGTGAACTCATCTTCTGGCCAAGTGCGACGGTCACTACCAACGGAACGTCGAGCTAACAATGGACCATCGCCCAAACCGTCGCAGATGAGGCAGGAAGTTCAGGTTCTTGCCAAGTACGATGGGATGGACCGACAGACCGTCGTCCAAATCGTCACCACTTCTGATCAGTAATTTTAAGCCATTTTTAGAAGGGTATTTGGGTCTTTTTACACCCGTTTTAACCCCTAATTATTCCATACCAGAGCTCATTACTTTATTATTCATCTATAAAACCAAATTCGGGTTTCTCTCAAAGATCAATCCCCAAGAATAAGAAACCCTAGGTATTTTATTCCAAGTCAAGAATTCAAGATTTCCCTTCACCAATCTTTAACAAATCATCCACCCAAGTATTTGAAGTGTTGATTCATGGGTTCCTGTCACCCATGAAGCTCAATAAACCCTATTTGAAATATATTCTTTGGATTTCATGGTATGAATTGAATTATATCTATGTTTATATTGTTATTTGATTTTCAAGTTGAAGTCCTTAATGACTATCATGAAAATATGTTAGTATGTGGTTGAAATTCTTGCATTGAAAGTGTAAAATATTTCCATGATGTATTATTTCAATATTCATGCCTAAGCCTAAAGATATGCATGCAAGGTGTTTGATAAAATGCCTAAGAGAATAGGTATTATGCCTTATGACTCATTTCTGACCAACATTAATTAATCGATATTTCTCCCTTATGTTTGATATGACTCCTACGTTATTGTTATGTTTTGTAATAGATTGACATAATGCTCATAAGATTAGTCTTATGAAATTATGATATGCATACATGCATTCCTATTCATGTGTAATCTTATAGCATGCGAATACTTCATGAAAATTCACAATGATTGTACTATGAATTGTTAACTAATGTTATGTGTCAAGAAGTGTCATGTCTTGTCAGTTTCATGCTATCGAGTCCAGGGGTACTTGTACCTGACTATTTAGATGTGTTCCTAAAACCAGTGTCATATTTTCCAGATACTCTTAGTCAAACTATGATTCATAGAACTCAGTTAGTCATGTGACTCAGGAAAACTTAGTAATCTTAGAAATCCCAAAAATTCAGTAATCTACGTAGTGTTCCGTCAATCAATGGAACTAAATAAATGCAGTACAGTTCAGTTTAGTCAATCATGTTCAGTGTCTATTTAGATGGGAGTAGGATTCATCCCTAGTGAGCCCAAGGATGGGAACTCAATTGTTATTAGAGGGTGTGATTCTTAGAAGCAATCCTTGTGCTCCAGAACTACGTAGCCAGCGTAGGTTGAGACATCAAACCTGCTAATTTAGTATATATGAGGTGGCTTAACCTGCTATATAAGGGACTCATCACTCTCCTTAGAGTACCTGTTAGATGAGGTATTACTCACAGTTTGTCCTAACCAGTGGCATCGTATTGACACCCTTCTAATTGGGGATAAAGATTAGACCCCAACTCAATTATATTATTTTATTTAGGGAATGTCATTTCGTTGACTACTTCCCACAGTTACTGTCTCAGTCTTAGTCTTAGTAATAGAACTCAGATAGTTCTACAGAATTCAAGACAGTCAGATACAGTCACCTAGCTTAGTACGGAACTTAGCTAGTTCTATCACAAATAGGACTGTCAGAAATAGTAATTCAGATAATAGTATATCAGTTATACAAAAACTTATGTTATCAGTATTCAGATTTAGTAATGTCATGATCTCGATTACACTTCACGTATTCATGCATGTGTTCTAACGTTCATGTTATTCAGTCAGTTAGTATTGTTCATGCATATAAACCCCTTGCATTAAGCCTACATCACTTGCATACTAGTACATTCAATCGTACTGATACATTTGTGTTATGGTGTTCTTATACGATAGGTTCAGAAGTATGAGCTCCAGAGCATCCTTAGTAGATCATACGTTCAGCAACTAGACTAGTAGTGAGTCCTCATCATTTGATGATAGCATGATTATTTTATTACTTTATTATTTCGATAGTCCAGAGTTAGTTGGGGACATGTCCCATCAACTCCATAATTATTAGACAGTTTAAAGGCTTCCAGACTATAGCATGTTCAGACAGTTATTTCAGTTTTGTATTGGTATTGATATATCGTTATTTTTGATGTTATGTTTTATCAGATATTGGAACCTTATGGACTTTCAACCTTTTATACAGTATATTATGCAGTGCCTAGTTACTGATATCAGACATGGGTTAGCTTGTGGTCCTTCGGGGTCATGAGCACCATGTAGCGTTTCGGGTACCAGATTCGGGGTGTTACAAACTTAGTATCAGAGCCTAAGGTTCAATAGTATTCTAGGAAGTGTAAAAGCCACATCTAGTAGAGTCTTGTGCGTGGGTGTGTTGCGCGCCACATTTATGTACAAGAGGCTATAAGATATTTTAGGAACATTTTCACTTCTTTTAGTATTCATGTCATGCCTGGGAGCATGAGCTCAATTTTAACTCTAAGTCTAATTCATTTCTCCCTTTCTTCTACAGAACATGCCTCCGAAGAGAAGAAATGGAAATTAGTCAGCCCCTCAGTCTATCCAAGAAGATCCCTTGGACAAACATGCTTCTAATACATAGATCAGAGTTGTATTTACCACTCTTGCTAATTCAGTTACTGCCCAAAATGAATGACCAGTTGTCATTCCAGCCAACCCAGTGGTCAATTCAGCTGCAGCCCAGATTCAAGACTTCACCCGAATGAATCCTCCATCTTTTTTTGGGTCTACATCAGATGAGGACCCTCAGGAATTTCTTGATTAGGTTCAAATGGTTACTGATCTCATGGTGGTGTCAGCTATTGATAGTGCTAAGATAGCTGCATACCAGTTATAGGATGTGGCTCACACATAGTTCAAATAGTGGAAAGTAGAGAGGGGTGCAGATATAGGACCCATAGAATGGGAGAACTTTTCAACTGATTTTGTTGATAGATTCTTTCCCCTAGAGCTGAGGAAAGCTAAGGTGTTAGAATTTATCAATGTGAAGCAGGTAAACATGACAGTGAAAGAGTATTCTCTTAAGTTTACTCAATTAGCTAGATATGCTCCTCATGTAGTGGCAGAGAGCAGGGCTAAGATGAGTAAGTTTATTTCTGGGGTGAATGATAGTGTGGTCAATGAGTGCAAATCTGCAATGTTGATTAGTAAGTTGGGTATATCCAGGATTATGCTCCATGCTCAATAGATAGAAGAGAAGAAGATTAAGATAAGAGAGAAGTTGGATAAGAGAGCAAGGACATGTAGCTTCAACTTTGCTCAGCCTAAGTTGGAGGGTGGAAATTATTCTCAGTTTTTCCCAAAGTCATCCATTCCATCTCCTTCCTCAGCCAGTGCTCTAGTGTCGAATTTTAGAGACGGCAACAGAGGTAGGGCACCAGGATCTAAGTCTCAGGGTAGTGGTAGCAGTTCCCGAACCTATCCTCTTTGTCAAACATATGGCAAGCACCATCAGGGTACTTGCAGAGCTGGTAGTAATATTTTCTTCGGATGTGGAAAGCCAAGCTAAAAAGTCAGATATTGTCCCCATCCAGGTCCTCAGGGTCAGTGTAATCACCCTCCAACTCAGTCCGATCATCCGAATCAGCAGGGTGCCTCTTTCAGTGCTGCTAGTGTGCAACGGCCAAACAGACTCTATAGTCTTCAGTCCCGACAAGATCAGGAAAATTCTCCTATGTGGTTACTGGTATGTTATAGATCTTTCACTTACATGTTTACACTTTGCTGGATCCAGGTGCTTCTTTTTCTTTTGTTAATCCTTATGTAACAGTTGTTTTCAGAGTCAGTCCCAAAATTCTAGTAGAGCCCTTCTCAGTATCTACCCCAGTGGGTAAGACTATCATAGCCCAACGGGTATACAGGAACTGTTCGGTTATGGTATCTTATAAAGTAACTTCAGCAGACTTAGTCGAATTAGAGATGACTGATTTCGATGTCATTCTCGGCATGGATTGGCTTCATTCCTACTATGCCACAATTGACTACAGAAACAAAGTTGTCCAATTTTAGTTTTTGAATGAACATGTCCTAGAGTGGAGGGGTAGCACGTCAGCTTTCAGGGGTCGTCTTGTTTCTTACCTTTATGTACGAAAAATGATATCTAAGGGATGTGTTTATCACCTTGTTCGAGTTAAGGACACCAGTTTTGAAACTCCTAGTCTCGAATCAGTCCCTGTAGTGAATGAATATTCAGATGTCTTTCCCAAAGATCTTTCAAGAATTTCTCCCGAAAGTGAAATAGACTTCGGCATTGATCTTCTTCCAGATACTAGGCCTATATCTAATCCTCCATACAGAATGTCTCCAGCAGAACTTAGAGAATTGATAGAGCAGTTGAAGGATCTCCTAGATAAGGGATTCATCATACCCATTGTGTCCCCGTGGGGTACACCAGTCTTATTAGTGCGAAAGAAAGATGATTCCCTCAGAATATGTGTAAACTACAGTCATCAAAACAAAGTCACGGTCAAGAACAAGTATCCACTTCCCAGAATTGATAACTTATTTGACCAATTTTAGAGTGCCAAATATTTCTCTAAGATAGACCTTAGATCAGGCTATCATCAGCTTAGAGTAAGAGAATTTGACATTCCAAAAATAGCCTTTTGTACTCGGTATGGTCACTTTGAATTCTTAGTTATGTCTTTTGGTCTTACCAATGCCCCAACATCTTTCATACACTTGATGAATCGTGTGTTCAAGAAGTACGTGGACATGTTAGTCATAGTCTTCATAGATGCTATTCTAGTCTATTCCCGCAATGAGCATGATTATGCAGACCATCTTAGAATAGTATTGTAGACTCTCAAAAATCATCAGGTGTTCTCCAAATTTAGTAAGTGTGAATTTTGGCTAAGGTCAGTAGCATTTCTTTGTTATATCATCTCCGGTGATGGCATTAGAGTTGATCCTCAAAATACCAAAGCTGTGAGAAACTGGCCCAGACCCATCTCTTTAAAAGATAGCAGGAGTTTCTTGGGTTTGGATGGCTATTACCATCGGTTTGTTGAAGGATTTTCATCTATTGCATCCCCTATGTCCAAATTGACTCAAAAGAAGGTTCAGTTTCAGTGGTCAGATTTATGCAAAAAGAGTTTTCAGGAGTTGAAGACTCGACTCGCCTCAGCTCCAGTTTTGACTCTTCCAGACGGTTCAGATGGATAAGTAGTGTACTGTGATGCATCCAGAGTAGGTTTGGGTTTTGTCCTTATGCATCATGGTAAGGTCATAGCCTACACCTCCAGGCAGCTTAAACCCTATGAGAAGAATTATCCGACTCATGATTTTGAGTTAGAAGCCATAGTTTTTTCCTTAAAAATTTGGAGGCATTACTTATACGGTGTTCAGGTAGATGTATTCATAGATCATAAGAGCCTTCAGAACTTATTCTTTCAAAAACATCTTAACCTATGTCAAAGAAGGTGATTAGAGATCTTGAAAGATTACGATATGAGTATCCTTAATCATTCGGGCAAGGCCAATGTAGTGGCCGACGCTCTTAGTAGACTGTCTATAAATAGTGTTGCTCATGTTAAGGATAGTAAGAAGAAGTTAGCTTAGGAAGTCCATCAGCTTTCTCGATTAGGTGTCTGCTTAGTCGATTCAGCAGAAGGTAGTATATGGGTTCAGAATAGTTCAAAATCATCTTTAGTATTCGAGGAGAAAGAAATGCAAAATTGAGATCCTAGTCTTGTAAAGTTGAAATAGCCGGTCAGAGATAAAAAGGTAGAGGTTTTCTCCCAAGGAAGAGTTGGTGTTCTCTGTTGTCAGGGTCATCTGTGTGTTCCATGTGTAGATGACTTGAGGCAATGAATTCTTGCATAAGCGTATGGTGTGAGCTACTCAATTCATCCAGGGGACACTAAGATGTACCATAATTTGTGAGAGATCTATTGATGGAGTGTGATAAAGAGAGATGTTGTAGAGTTCATGGCTAAATACTCTATATGTCAGTAGGTTAAGATAGAGAATCAGAATCCTAGTAGGTCCATACAGGAATTTAGTATTCCTACTTGGAAGTGGGAAGAAATTAACATGGACTTTGTGACAGGTTTGCCTCATACTCGTTTCCATCATGATTCAATTTGGGTCATTGTAGACAGGATAACCAAATCAGTTCATTTCCTTCTAGTCTATACCTCTTATTCAACCAAGGATTATGTCAAACTCTATATCAGGGAGTTGGTCAGATTGCACGATGTTTCCTTGTCTATTATTTCAGATAGAGGTACCCAGTTCACCTCTCAATTCTATAAAGCATTACGCAAGGGTCTTGGTACCCGAGTTCACCTCAGTACTACCTTTCATCCTCGGACAGATGGTCAAGCATAAAGGACCATTCAGACCTTAGAAGATATGCTAAGGCCATGTGCAATTGATTTCAAGGGGAGTTGGGATGACCACTTGCCTTTGATTGAGTTTGCATACAACAACAACTATCATTCCAGTATTTAGATGGCTCCATTTGAAGTTCTCTATGGTATGAGGTGTAGATTTCCAATCAGTTTGTTCGAAGTGGGTGAAGCCGCAGTAGTAAGGCCTGACTTGGTATTGACACCTTAGACTAAGTTCAGTTGATCAGAAAACGGCTCAAAATAGGTCAGAGCCAATAGAAATCGGATGCATATGGGCGCAGAAAAGATCTCAAATTTGAGATTTGTGATTATGTGTACTTGAAAATATTTCCCATGAAGGGAGTAAAGAGATTCATCAAGAAGGGAAAGCTCAATCCCCGATATGTCAGTCCCTTCAAAATTCTCAGTTATTTCGGTAAGGTAGCTTATGAGCTCGAATAGCCTTTAAATCTAGCCTCAATTCATCCAGTGTTCCATGTCTCCTTACTAAAGAAGTGCATAGGTGACCCATCAGTTGTAGTCCCTATAGAGGGCATTGATGTTCAGAACAACCTCTCTTATGAAGAGATTCCAGTCAAAATTCTTGACTACCAGACTCGTAGACTGAGGAACAAAGAAGTTCTTCTAGTCAAAGTTCTTTGGTGGAATCAGTCCATTGAGGGAGCTACTTGGGAAGCCGAAGCTGACATGTGAACCAAGTATCCTTACCTCTTCTCCACAAACTCAGACTCAGCCCAAGGTAATAGCATTCCTCAAGCTTATTCAGTTTCATGTTCAGATTTCAGTTATAAACATGGTAGCAAATACCTTTGCATAACAAGTCATATGTTCATGTAGCATGTCAGACCCATATTCATGCATAAAATATGCATTCTCATAATGAGAAACTTAGCTTCTCAGTAATTTCAGTCATGCATTCATGAAGACTATCCGACATATATCTATGCATCAGACATGCATATTAAGTATGAGATTTAAGTATATCAGAAGTTCCAGTCATATAAACATGCTTAAATGTTCATGTCCCTTAAGTAAGATCAGTCTATCAGCTTTCCCAGTCTAGTCCGTCCCATTCGAGGACGAATGTTCTCAAGGGGGAGATATTGTAATACCCCATACTTTCTTTAAGTCAAATCTAGTCTCCAGAAAAGTTAGTGATGACTTCCGAAATGATTAATGTTTAAATCAAATAGAATTTCCCCAATTTTAACTTTTTTATCATATGGGAAATTGAATTAGCTTTCCAATGATGCCAATTTTGTCCAAATCTGGTACCGGAGTAAAAAGTTATGGACGCTATATAGAGGGTTGTCAGAATTGCCTAGAAACGAGGGTCAGTCCAGCGGACCGTCGAGCTAGCAACGAACCATCACCCAAGTCGTTATAACTAAGGCAGTGAACCCATCTTCTGGTCAAGTTCGACGGTCAAGACCAATGGACCATCGAGTTAGCGACGGACTGTAGTCCAAACTATCGTAGACGAGGCAGGAAGTTCAAGTTTTGGCTTAGTATGATGGGATGGATCTATGGACCGTCTCTCAAATTGTCGCCACTTCTCATCAGTAATTTTAAGCCATTTTAAGAGGGTATTTGGGTCATTTTCTACCCGTTTTAACCCCTAATTATACCAGACTAGAGCTCATAACTTCATTATTCATCTACAACACCAAATTAGGGTTTCTCTCAAAGATCAATCCCTAAGAACAAGAAACCCTAGATATTTTATTCCAAGTTAAGAATTCAAGCTTTCCCTCCACCAATCTTCAAGAAATCATCCACCCAGGTATGTCAAGTGTTGATTCATTGGTTCTTATCACCCATGAAGCTCAAAAAACCCTATTTGAAATAAAAATTTTGGATTCCATGGTATGAATTAAATTATATCCATGTTTATGTTGTTGTTTGATTTCCAAGTTGAAGTCTTTAATGACTATCATGAGAATATGTTAGTATGTGGTAGAAATTCTTGCATTGGAAGTGTAAAATATTTCCATGATGTATTATTTCAATATTCATGCCTATGCCTAAAGATATGCATGCAAGGTGTTTGATTAAATGCCTAAGAGAATAGGAATTATGCCTTATGACTCGTTTGTGACCAATATTGATAAACCCATGTTTCTCCCTTATGTTCAATATGACTTTCACATTATTTTTATGCTTTTTAATGGATTGACATAATGCTCATGATATTAAGCTTATGAAATTATGATATGTTTACATGCATTCTTATTCATGTGTAATATTATAGCATGCGAATACTTCATGAAAATCCCCAAAGATTGTACTATGAATTATTGACTGTGGTCAGGTATTAAGAAGTGTCATGTCTTGTCAGTTTCATGCTATCGATTCCTGGGGGTACTTGTACCAAACAATTTAGTTGTGTGCCTAGAGTCAGTGTCATTTTTTCCAGATACTCTCAGTCAAGCCATGATTCATAGAACTCAGTCAGTCATGTGACTCAGGAAAACTCAGTAATCTCAGAAATTCCAAAAATTCAGTAATATCTATAGTGCTTCGCCAGTCAACGGAACTCAATAAAGGCAGTCCAATTCAGTTTAGTTAATTATATTTAGTTTCTATTGAGATCGAAGTAGGATTCAGCACCGAGTCAGCCCAAGGATGGGAACTTACCTGTTATTAGAGGGTGTGATTCTTAGAAGAAATCCTTGCGCTCCAGAACTGCATAGCCAGTGTAGGTTGAGACATCAAACCTTATAGTTGAGGGTATATGAGGTTTCTTAACCTGTTATATAAGGTTCTCATCGCTCTCCTTATATACCTGTTAGATGAGGGATTACTCACAGCTTATCCTTACCAGTGTCACAGTATTGACACCCTTCCAATTGGAGTTATAGATTGGACCCAAACTCAATTATATTATCTTATTTGGGGCATGTCGGTTAGATGACTACTTCCGAAAGTTACAGTCTCAGTCTCAGTAATAGAAATCAGATAGTTCTATATAATTCAAGACTATCAGATACAGTCACCCAGCTCAGTACGACACTCAGCTAGTTCCATAAGAAATTGGACCGTCAGACATAGTCATTCAGATAATAGTATATCAGTTATATAAAAACTTATGTTATCAGTATTTAGATTCTGTGATGTCATGATCTCGATTACAGTTCACGTATTCATACATGTATTCTCACGTTCATGTTATTCAGTCAGTTAGTATTGTTCATGCATATAAACCCCTTGCGTTCAGCCTACCTCACTTGCATACTAGTACATTCAATCGTACTGACACATTTGCGCTATGGTGTTTTTATACCATAGGTTCAGAAGTACGAACTTCAGAGCATCCTTAGTAGATCAGATGTTCAGCAGCCAGACTAGCAGTGAGTCCTCATCATTCGAGGATAGTATGATTATTTTATTACTTTAGTATTTCAGTAAAATAGATTTAGTTGGGGACATGTCCCATCAACTCCACTATTTTTTGTTAGTTTAGAGGCTTCCATACTATAGCATGTTCAGACAGTTATTTCAGTTTTTTTTGGTATTGATATACTTTTTTTTAGATGTTATGTTTTATCAGATATTTGAACCTTATGTCTTTTTAGCCTTTTTCTGTATTTATATAGTATATTATGCAGTCCCCAATTACAGATATCAGACATGGGTTAGCTTGTGGTCCTTCGGGGTCATGAGCACCGTGTAGCATTTCGGGTACTAGATTAGGGGTGTTACATCCGGTGGGAGTTGGGCGACATAAGAGCAATGCTAATAAGGGTCTTGCTGCTGCAGGATGATGATTGGCCAATTGAAAATAATAATAATAATGATAACAATAATAGTAATAATAATAATTAGGTTATATTTTTCCTTTTAGCGTATGTGTTTTCTTTTAATATATTGGATCTACCTACGGGAAGAACCTAATGTATGTTTTGTTATTGTATATTTGTATATAATGGATTTAAAAATCTATGTTTAGTCTACTTTGAATTTTTAATTCTTATTTAATATAAATTTCATTTTGTCTATTTATTATTCTCAACATGTAGACGGTTGGAGGTAGGGATTGAGCGTTTGTGGCAACGGATGCACCATTTGTTGCAACAAATGCTTAATCTCTTGCGACAGATGGATCATATGTTGCAATAGACGGTTATTAATAAAAAAGAGTTATTGTTATTGATAGGGTGAAAAGTCATGACTTTTTTATTATTTAATATGTAAAACGGTTCGTAAATAAATGATAAGGAAATAAATAATAAATCACAATTTGTAACTGTAAAAAAATAGTTATTTAATTTTAATAACTGATGTTAATATTAAATAGGCGACAAGTCGTTACTTTTCACCATTTTTGTTTTTAAATCTTTTTTTAATTTATTTATTAAGGTATATGATGATTATTATATGATGATTGTTAAAAAAGAGGTGAACTGTCGTGACTTTTTTTCTAACACATACAAAATAGCTCATGAATCAAATTCCCCTTCTGTTGCTACTGATGAATCAGCTGTTAGAATAAATCAAAAAAGTCCATTCAATAGATGGTCGATTTGTTATAACATATGGTATATATGTTGCCACATATGGATTATCTGATGCAACAGATATGCAACCTATTGTCGTAACTCAAAAAAATAATTATTATTTTAGTAAAAGAAATGGTTATTGAAAAGGTGAGAAGTCTTTGATTATTTAATTGAGAAAAAAATTATTTAATTTAAGGACTAATTAATAATAATATGCTGAAAAATCATGGCTTGTCACACTAATCAAAAGTCGCCAGTTTGATTTAATTAAGTTATTTTTTTTCAAAGAAAACAATAAGAAAATAAATGATAACCACAATTTATTTATAACCATATAAAATGGTTATTTAATTTGACTAATTGTTGTGAATTTTAAATAGGCGACAAGTATTGACTTTTCATCATTTTTATTTTTAAATCTATTTTTTAATTTATATAATAAAAAAGTCACAAATTTGGATTAATGAAAGTATATGATTATTATTAAAAAAAGATAGATTATATGTAACAACAGATAGATTATATGTTACAATAGATAGATTATCTGTTGCAATAGATATATTATATGTTGCAATAGATAGATTATCTTGTGCAACAGATAGATTATTTGTTGCACATATTGTTTAATTGAGAAAAAAGTTATTTAAATTTAAGAACTAATTAATAGTAATAATCTCAAAATTCACGACTTATCAAAATAATCAAAAAGTCAGTCAGCAACTTTGATTTAACTAAGTCATAACTTTTCATAGTAATCAAAAAGTTACCAGTTTGAATGTAATTAATAAATGGTGGTAAACAGTCGCGCCTTTTTTCCTAACTCATTCAAATTTGATCCTCTATAATTAAGTCCCTCCTTACTCATTTATTTTACTACACTCTATTTATTTCTTGCATCTTGTCTTTCATATTACTATAATACCCTAAAAATCCAAACTAATATTAGAACCATGATTCAAGCTCATGCAAAAGAAATTATAGTGGTTTGGTAGTATTATGAGAGAGTTTGATGTATATTAAGGGCTCAAATAACTCCTATCTATTAGACGAATAAAAATATCCCTTACTATTTGAGATTTTGAGAAGAATATTGCTATAGTCAACTTCAAATGAGCATATCTTTTGTTCTACTAAGAATTTTCTAGCTCAAGACCCATCAAATTATAGATAATTGAGTCATATTTCCGATGATACCAATGTTACCTAAATCTAATGCCCAGGTGAGAAGTTATGGTATTTTTCATGTGAGGTAGTGAGCAACTGCAATTGATTAGTGTCGCGCCAAAATACGCTGTGGAGCAAGCAGCGCTTCGCGTTGGAGTGCAAAATTGCACTCGTCCTTTTTCACTGATGTACCGAGATGGTGCCGCATCGCGTCAAGATGAAAAATTGCACTCGTCCATTTCCCAATAAGCCACCACAATGGCGCCACGTCGTGCCAAAGGAAAAATTGGGATTTGGCTAAAACTTTTAATTTTCTAGGGACAATTTGGTCTTTTTCCATGGCCCCAAATCCATCCAAAGCACAAAATTAAAACCCTAAAGGGGCATTATGTGCCCCATTACTCACAATTTATTTTTAAGAAATTAATTCTCTCTCAAGAACAAACCTTAGACCTTCAAGATTCAAGCTCATGTTTTAAGAAAACCACCAAGAACCTTCACGAATTCTTCAATCGAGGTATGTTAGATGTTCATCCTTGGGTCCCTTCCATCCTTGGAGTCCAAGAACCTCTTTTGAATTCAAATTATGAGTTTCACATGATTTATATTGAATTATGTCCATGTATTTGTGTTATTTGAGTTTCAAGTTAAGAAAATATGAGTTTTATATAAAAGAAAACAAAGGGTATGTTGGTTGATGTAGATCTCATGTCAATCCCTTGAATTGTGAATTGATTGTTTTAGTCATGATGCATTAACATGTTGTTGATTCCCATGAACTTAGTTACACCTCCTAAGTGTTTGACAAAATGTCTAAGTGAATGAACTGTGCATTGTGATCTTTTGGTGATTTTAGTAAAGAAATCACGCTATTACTACCTGTTTAAAATTATTCCCATACTTAAGCCATGCTTTACAAGTGTTTGATGAAATACTTCAAAGAATGAGTTTTGAATAATGACCCTTGTTATGTTTTTAAGTGATTTCACATGGAATGCATTATAGTATGTTTTAAATTTTGTGACTTCCATATCGTGTTCATATGAATTCATAATAAAACCCTAAGCCTATGATTTAGTCATGTGATTGTGCAATCTTTGCATGTTTATAAAGCACCCCTATGTTAAAGTCTTAGTCCCCATGTGTTTGATGAAATTCTTAAGTGAATAATTGTGAACAATGATTTCCTTCCATGGTTTCAAAGCTTTCAAGTAGTCCTATTGTTATTGATATCTAATCCTGTGGGGTTTTGAATACCCAAAAACTTATCTGTTTACAGAATTTCAGTAGTTATAGAATAGTTCAGATAAACCATAAGTATATTCAGCCAGTTAGCCATCATGATTAGTTACTTGTCCAATTAAACTTAGTTCAGTCCCATAATCAGTGTCAGTTTAGTTAAGAGTAAGATTCAGCACCGAACGTACCTATGGATGGGGGCTCAACCGACAGCTAGGACTGGGTCCTTAGAAGCAATCCCTAAGTTCCAAAACTACATAGCCAGCGTAGGTTATGAGATGTCAACCGCCAGTTTAGGACTGACACTCTTAGGGATCACCCGTCATCTTTGGATTGATCTCAGGGGTGACCTTCCAGATTATTACTGACTCCATAGCCATTGTTAGTATTCGTGGCACGGTACTAGCACCCTTCCAACTGGGGTCACGGGTTGGACCCCTATCGGCTCAGATTTGGGGAATGTCGGTTAGATGATAGCTCCCATAATTTCAGTTTCAGTACTTAGTTCAGAAGTCATTTCATTTTTATTGACCATAGAATATATTTATTAGTTATTTAGTTATCAGATTTTAATATTTCAATATACAGACTATTTTAGAACAGGTCCTATGCTTGGTCATGCATTCTCAGTCTTTACAGTTTTTATGCATCCTTACTTAGTACCTCATGCTATACATTCAGTCAGTTATTACTTATGCACATGAACCCCTACATATCAGACTAACCTCTTTTAATATACCTGTACAGTCAGATTACGGATCGCATACTCATTTTTGGCGCTATGATTTCTCATATCTTAGGTTAAGATGCTCAGATTCTCGATCGTACCTAGACTTTCTAGTTCATCAGTAGCAGCAGCTGTGGTGAGTCCTCATCTTTAGAAGATGATTTACCTTATAATCAGTTATGGCAGTAGTTTAGTTATTTAGTTAGTCGGAGTTAGTTGAGGGCTTATCCTATCAAATATACACTCAGACAGTTTAGAGGCTTTTAGATTAGTATAGACAGTTAGTCAGTCTTTAGTTTTCAATTGTTATTATCGGCTATATTATCAGTATTATCAGTATTGCTTTACAGACATTATCAAAACTATGATTTAAAACCTTATGGCATTTTTCATTTAAATTTTGCATATGATTTTTTGGTTATTAGTTTTACTCAGTGCTCACAGTAGGTACTAAATCATGGGTTAACTTGTAGTCTCTTGGGATAGTAAGCATCGTATGGCACTCAGGGTGTAGTCTCAGGGAGATACAAACTTGGTATCAGAGCCTAAGGTTTTAAAGTGTCCTAGGGAGTCTAAAATCCACGTCAACTAAGGCTTGTGCATGGGTGTGAAGCATGCCACACTTATGGACAAAAGGCTACAAGATGTTCTTAGGAAAAGTTTCCCTTCTTTCAGTGTTTATGTTATGCGAAAGAGCATAAGCTTATGAAAAATTCTCAATCTAATCAATTATTTCTTCTGCTTACAGAACATGCCTCCCAGAAAGAAAAATGAAAGGAGAAATGTGAACCAGCCAGCACCTCCTCCCATTTAGGAAGACCCTCTAAATGATTATGTTTCTCATATAGAGTTCAAAGATATATTCTCTACTATATATCAAAGTTGTTGTTCCGGTAAACCCAGTGGCAAATATTACCGCAGCTAGGATTTGAGACTTTACCCGAATGAATCCTCCTCTATTTTTTAGACCCAAATCTAAAGAAGATCCATAGGAATTCCTTGACATGATTTAGAAGGTGACTAACTTTTTGGGTGTGACTTCTAATGAGAGTGCTGAATTAGCTACTTACTAGTTGCAGGATGTAGCTCACACCTAGTTTAAGTTGTGGAAAGGAAATAGGGGCACAGATGCAAAGCCTATAGAATGGGAGGAGTTTGCTACCACCTTCTTAGATAGATTATTACTATTAGAGCTGAGGAAAGCTAATGTATTAGATATTATCAACTTGAAAAATCGCAATAGGAGTGTGAAAGAGTATTCCCTCAAGTTTACTCAGTTAGCCAGGTATGCTCCTCATATGGTGGCTGATTACAGATCTAGGATGAGCTATTTTTTTCTGGGGTTTCTGATAGTATTGTCAGGAAGTGTAGGACTATGATATTAATTAAGGAGATGGACATATTTAGGCTTATGGTCCATGCTCAACAAATTGAGAACCAGAATCTTAAGAAGAAGAAGGAAGAGAATAAAAGAGCCAAAATAGGTAACTTTAGCTTTGCTCAGCCAAGGTCAGAGGGTGGTAACCGTTCTTAGTTCAGTTAGAAGTTTTTAGCCCCAACTCCATCTTCAGCTAGTGCGTTAGTACCAAAGTTTAGGAATGACAGTCAGGATGGGCGCCAGGCTTCAAAACACAGGGTAGTACGAGCAGTGGTCATACCCATATGCTTTGCAGAGAATGTGGTAGAAACTACCTAGGTGTGTGTAGAGCTAGAAATGATGTATGTTTTGGGTATAGTAAGCCAGGACACAGGATATGGGGTGTATACTAATTTCTCAAAGGGGAAAGGATTTGCGTTAACAGGGTTAGTCCATCCATCCTCAAGTCCCATCCAGTCACCCGACTCAGTGGGGTGCCACTTCCAGTGCAACTAATGGCCAACATCAGAATAGGCTATATGTACTTCAGTCCTGACATGATCAGGAAAGTTGTCCTAATGTGGTTACGGGTATGTTATAGGCCTTTCATATTCTTGTGTATGTTTTACTAGACTACAGAACTTTACTTTCTCTTATACCCCCTGGTATAGCTATCAACATTGGTATCAGACTCAAAATATTAGCGGAGCCCTTCTCAGTGTCTACCTTAGTGGGTAAATCTATCTTAGCCAGACGGTTATATAGAAACTGCCCGATTTTAGTATCCGAGAAAATCATTTTAGTTGATTCCAGAAATAGAGCTATTCATTTTTAGTTTCCAATGAACCAGTCAGTGAATCAAAGGGTAGTACCTTGGTTCTTAGAAGTAAAACGTGTATTCAGATTCTTTCTAAAAAATCCTATGATATCATATGATCTAGAATAAGAGGCGTGAAACCCAAAATTTAGCAACAATAGTAGAGTTGGGATAGTGTTATCTAAATTTAAGTAGAGCATATTTCATGGGACTAGTTGGATGAAAGCTGAATTAGTAGGCTTGAAGTAGTGTATGCAAGAATTTAGGTTTGTTGATTTGAAACATATGTTTTGGATATGATATTTATACGCTATGATGAAAGTAGTATGGTTATTACAGATTTGGGGATATCCAGGATGTGTGTTAGAATTTAAGTTTAAATCATGGAAGATTGAGCTAATAGAAAGAAGTGTTTAGAATTCTAAACTAGTCAGTGTTTAAGTGGTTATGTGATAATTATTGGGGCTATAGAAAGTTAAGAGTGTATCTCAGAAGAAGGTATTAGCAATGGGTTTTATACTTCAGGTGTAGCCCTTCAAGTTGATTTTATCATTTATGGGTATTATTACCCCAAATTATAGAGTTAAGTGGTGGATGTTAAGTTTAGAGTTTGTTAAGTGGTTCACAGACTTAAAACAATGACTTTAAGATAAGTGGAGATGATAGAACAAGTAACCAAGTTAGTCTCTTATATTCTAGTAGTGATGTTAGTGTATTGTAGAACATCAGTAGGAGAGGAAGGTGATCAGCCCATTATCATCTTAATGCAGAGTTTTGTACTTCCGTCATCGTGATATCTACTCATGCCTTACATGTCAGTTCCATAATCATGTTTCATATTCATAAATGTCATAAAGAATCATGTACGCTTTCATTCCCTAGTCTAAGAAGTTTCAGTTTTCTCAGCAGTAAGAATCATGTTCCACAGATTAGAAACTCCAAACTAAGGTGATGCAACTCATGACTCAAGTATTCTTGTTTTACAGTATGTTTAGTTCCAGCACCCATGCAACACTCCTAATGATCAGTAAAATTTAGATTCATAACATGCATTTCCTCAATCCAATCCTCTTTGATGAATTCATGTCATTGACCCTTCTTTCCTCAATCCTCAGTTTTAGATCCCAGACACTCAGTCATGATTCAGTTCGTAAGTGTATCGTGCATCATGTCAATCTTTCCTTAGTATTTCAGCCAAGTTAGTATCATTCTAAGGAAGAAATATCCCAATGGAGGCGATGTTGTAATACTAGAGCTCTCATGTCCTAAACCTTCCATCTTCTCTTTATGTAAATAGATCCATCTTGAAGTAATGGGTACTTATAAGTTAACCCCCGTGTCTCTATTTTAGCCTTATAACCATTCTCATGTCATTGCATGTATTCAAGAGATTAATTCAGTTCATGATATTCAGTTCATGTATCATTTTTCAAAATTAGTTATTCAATCATGTTCCAAGTTATGCATGTTCAGTACATGATCTCAGTTACCTCAGTAAAGTACTCTCACTAAACCAACTACATTCGAGGATGAATGTTCCCAACGGGTAGATATTGTAATACCCCAAAAATCCAAACCAATATTAGAACCATGCTTCAAGCTTATTCAAAATAAATGATAGTAATTTGGTAGTCTTATCAGAGAGTTTGATGTATATTAAGGACCCAAATAACTCCTAGCTATTAGACGAATAATAATATCCCTTATCGATTAAGTTTTTTGAGAAGAATATTTCTACAGTCAACTTCAAATGAGCATATTTTTCGTTCTACTAAGAATTTACCAGTTCAAGACCCACCAAAGTATAGATAATTGAGTCAGCTTTCCAATGATACCAATTTAGTCTTAATTCGATACTCAGGTTAGAAGTTATGGCATTTTTTGTGAGAGGCAATGAGACACCACGATTGTACCATGTCACGGTGAGCCTCTAAATTACACTCATCCTTTTTCCAGTAGGTCACCGTGATTGGCCAGTATCGGTCCAACAATAGTGGTGGAGATAGTAGCGTGTCACGTTAGAGTGCAAAATTGCACTCGTCCTTTTATAGTGACGCACCGCGATGGCTCCGCATTGTGCCAAGGTCCAAAATCGCATTCGTCAATTTTCCAGTAAGCCACCGCGATGGCGTCATATCGCACCAAAGGGAAAAATCGAGATTTAGCTGAAACTTATAATTTTCCAAGGACAGTTCGGTCTTTTCCCATGGACCTAAATCCGTCCAAAGCACGAAACTAAAACCCTAAAGGGGAATTATATGCCCCATTACTCACAATTTCTCTTCAAGAAATTAATCCTCTCTCAAGAACAAAACCTAGCCCTTCAAGATTCAAGCTCAAGTTACAAGAAAACCACCAAGAACCTTCACGAATTCTTAAGTTAAGGTATGTTAGATGTTCATCCTTAGGTCCCTTCCACCCTTGGAGTCCAAGAACTTCTTTTAAATTTAAATTATGGGTTTCACATGATTTATATTGAATTATGTCCATGCATGTGTGTTATTTGAGTTTCAAGTTAAGAAAATATGAGTTTCATGTAAAATTAATTAATGGGTATGTGGGTTGATGTATATCTCATATCAATCCCTTGAATAGTGAATTGATTATTGTAGTCATGATGCATTAACATATTGTTCATTCCCATGTACAAGGTTAAACCTCCAATGTGTTTGATAAAATGTCTAAGTGAATGAAATGTGCATTGTGATCTTTTGGTGATTTTAGTATTGAAATAATGCTATTGTTACATGTTAGAAACTATTCCCATGCTTAAGCCATGATTTACAAGTGTTTGATAAAATACCTCAAAGAATGAGTTTTGAATAATGACCCTTGTTGTGTTTTCAAGTAATTTCACAAGGAATGCATAATAGTATGTTTTAAATATTTTGATATCCATATCGTGTTCATACGAATTCTGAATAAAACCCTCAGCCTATGATTTGGTCATGTGATTGTGCGATCTTTGCATGATTATAAAGCATCCCCATTTTAAAGTCTTAGTCCCCATATGTGTGATGAAATGACTAAGTGAATAATTGTGAACAATGATTTCCTTCTATAGTTTCAAAGCTTTCAAGAGGTCCTATTGCAATTTATATAGAGTCCTGGGGGTTATGAATACCCAAAAACTTAGTTTACAGAATTTCAGTAGTTACAAAATAGATTAGATAAACCATGAGCATATTCAGCCAGTTAGCCATCATTATCAGTTACTTTTCTAATTAAACTTAGTTCAGTCCCGTAATCAGTGTCAATTCAGTTGGGAGTAGGATTTAGCACAGAGAAAACCTAAGAATGGGGCTTACCCATCAATTAGGATTGGGTCCTTAGAAGCAATCCCTAAGTTCCAGAACTATGTAGCTAGCGTAGGTTATGAGATGTCACCCGCCAGGTTAGAACTGACACTCTCAGGGATTACCCTCCAGCTTAGGAATGATCTCAGGGGTCCCTTGCTAGATTAGGAATGACTCCAAATCCATAGTTAGTACCCCGTGGCATATTCTATCACCCTTCAGACTAGGGTCACAGGTTGTAGCCCTATCAGCTCAGATTTAGGGTATGTCGATTAGATGATACCTCCTACAGTTTCATCTTTAGTACTCAGTTCAGAAGTCAGTTCATTCTTGATTGATCATAGCATAGAATTTATCAGTTATTAAGTTATCAAATTTTAGTATTTCAGTCCATAGACTATTTCAGAATAGGTCCATTTATTCTCAGTCGTTACAGTTTTTATGCATCCTTACTCAGTACCTCATGTTATACATTCAGTCAGTAATTACACATGCACATGAACCCCTGCATATCAGCCTAGCCTCATTTAGTATTCAAGTACATTCAAAGTTTTAATCGCAAACTCATTTCTTACGTTTTGATGTCTCGTATCATAGGTTCAGATGTTTGAATTCTCGATTGTACTTAGACTTTCTAGTTCATTAGTTGCAACTGCCGTGGTGATTTGTAATACCCCGAGTCTATACCCTAGATTCTACATAGTGCTTACGACCCCGAAAGACCACAAACTAACACATGACTGATATCTGATCTGAGCACTGAAACCTAATAATGTAATAAATATACAAAAATAGGCTGAAATGCCATAAGGTTCAAAATCTGTCAATATTGATATAGTGTATCAACTAAAATAACAATCAGTTAAATTGAACACTATCTGAAAACTAGTCTGAAAAGCCTTTAATCTAAAAATGTAAGAAAGTGGAGTTGATGGGATAGTCCCCCCAACTAAATCCATCTACTAAAATACTTATTCTACTATAATAAAGAAATAAAAAAATATAATAAAACGATGAGGACTCACTGCTAAATCTACTGCTGGCTGAATTTGGATCAATCTATGCACGGTCAAGAACCAAATCGTTCAAACCTATGATATAAGACATCATAGCACAAAGAAAGAGTATGCGTCAGTACGTGGAATGTACTGGTATGCTAGATGGGGTAAGGCTGAATGCAAGGGTTCATATGCATGAACAATAACTGACTGCATGATATAGAGTAACTGAACATGAGAGTACATGGATTACAGATACTACTGTAAATACTGAATATGCGCTATTGTGCATATAAAAAAATATTGTGAAAAAGTTTATCTAAAGCTAAGTACTGAGTTCTGATACTAAGTAACTGATATCTAAATTTACTGATACTTGTTGACTATATCTAACAACCCTTATTCTATAAAACTTAACTAAGTTATATTCTTAAAACTAAAACTGAGACTATGGGAGGTAACCATCTAACCGACATGCCCCAAGTAAGATAACTGAGTTGGGGTCCAACCTGTGACCCCAGTTGGAAGGGTTTCAGTACCGTGCAATGGGTAGAGACACTGAAGAGTTACCCTCATTTGGTAGGTACTCTAATGAGAATGATGGAACCCTCATCTTACAAGTTCAAACACCTCACCAACCCTTAACTAGCAGTTTTAATGTCTCAACCTACGCTGGCTACATAGTTCTAGAATGCAAGGATTGATTCTAAGGTTCACACCCCCTTCTGGCAGGTGAGCCCTCACCCTTGGGTTCACTCGGTGTTAAATCCTACTCCCAACTGAAAGACACTGAATTGAGTATACTGAGCTGGACTGAACTGATACTAATTTTCTAAATTTTCCTGAGTTCTGTAATTGACTGAGTTCTATAACTGACTAAGAGTACTACTGATCGTGACAAGACTAAGACAATTCTGTAACTGACACTGGCTCTAGGTAAACAGCTAAATTATCGGGTATTAACTACCCCCAGGACTTGATATATTAACTACCCCATGACTTGATAGCATGAAAAATAAACCATAGCATGAACTTGAGATACACAACAATGTACACTAATATATAATTCATTCATAAAGGCATCTCATTAAACACTTGTAGGGCATAAGCTTGTATACAATTGGGACCACATAATGTCATGTCATTATTCAACTATCTACTTCACATAGGCCTTCTAGCAAGCACTTAGGGAGCATGGAGTATTTCACATGATGATGGTCAACACATGTAATCATTAATACAAGATTCAATATCAAATTCAAGGGTTAAGCATGAAATTCATATAATTCACCACATAACTATCTTGATTTCATGGAAACTTATAATTAAACATTCATTGGATCCCAATTACTATCATAATCACAAATACATTCAATTCAAAGCATGGAGATCATAAATCATAACTCTTGAAGTTTTAAAAATGGATTCTTGGACTCTATTGGTGAAAGGAACCAATAGATGAACACCTAACATAACTTGGAGAGTTAATTATTGAAGGTGCTTGAAGAAATTCTTGAGTTTTGATCTTTATTCTTGAAGTTAGGGTTTGTTTTCTTGAGAGAGAATGCCTTTGATTTGGGAAAATTGAATAGTAATGATGTAACTAGGTTAATTTGGGGAAGTTTACATGTTAAAGGCTAATTTGGGTCATGGAAAAATACCCAATTACCCCTGGGAATGATTTAAAATCATTACTTAAAAATTCCTGATTTAGGAACCTGGCACGACGCGCCAATATCTGGGAGCAACACTGGATTTTAACAATTGGGAAATTAGCTTGTGGAGTTACACGTTAGTATCACGGTACCTTACTGGAAATTGACAATTTCCATTTTGACATACTCTGTGATGTGCTACTATCCTGAATAACGGTGTTTAATGACTGAAACTTAAACTAGCCATAACTTCTTACCCGGTTATCGAATTTAGGCAAATTTTATATTGTTGGAAAGCTAATTTAATTTACTAGACAATAGATGGTTCTAAACTGAAAAATACTAATTATTTCAAAAAATTTATATCAGATAACTCAGGAACTAAGAGTTAAGTTAAGATTGAGAAATACGGGGTATTACAATATCTCCCCCTTGGGAACATTCATCCTTGAATGAGACTGATTAAGCTGAGACACTGATAGACTGAGTTTTCACATTGAACATGCATATCTAATGCATGTCTACATGACTGAGCTATTGATAATTTGTGCTTTTACACTGAACATGCATATCTGATGCATGGAATAAATGATTGAAGCTACTAATAAGCTGGGTTGTCATACTGAATATGCATATCCGATGCATGAGTACCTGACTGAACTGATTCAAGAATGCACGACTGAATATGAAATGGTAATAATGGATACCAAGTTATAATTATAGATGAACTTAGAACTAAGTAATTCTAAGGAAGACTGTTACCTTAAACTGGATCTGTGGCTGCGGAGAAGAGGTGAGGTTACTTGGTCTGCATTTCTTCTTCTACTTCCGAAGTAGGTCCCTCTACAAGCTGATTCCTCCAAAGAACTTTGACTAAGGGAACCTCTTTGTTCCTCAGTCTACGAATGTGACGATCGAAGATCTATACTGGAACCTCTTCGAAAGAGAGATCCTTCTGAATATCTACGTCCTATAAGGGAACTATGACTGTTGGGTCACCAATGAATTTCTTTAACAAGGAGATGTGTAATACTGGGTGCACTAAAGCTAGGTCTTAATGTAAATCAATCTCACAACATAGCTTTCCAAAATGACTGAGAATTTTGTAAGGGCTGACATATCGGGGACTGAGCTTTCTCCTCTTGCCAAAACTCTTTTACACCCTTCATGGAATAGATTTTCAAGAACACAAAATTATTGATCTCCAACTTGAGATCCTTTATCCACACATCTGCGTACGATTTCTGTCGGCTCTGGGCAGCCCTAAGTCTTTCTCTGATTAACTGAAACTTCTATAAGGCATCTAATACTAGATCAGTCCCTACTACTGCAGCCTTACCTACCTCAAACTAACCGATTGGGGATCTATATTTCCTACCATAGAGAGCCTCTAACTAAGCCATCTGAATACTGGAATGATAGTTGTTATTGTATGCAAACTCGATCAAAGGCAGCTGGTCATCCCAACTACCCTTAAAATCGAGAACGCATGCTCTTAGCATATCTTCTAGAATATGAATAGTCCTTTCTTCTTAACCATCTGTCTGAGGGTGGAAGGCTGTATTGAGGTGAATTCGGATACCAAGACCCTTTTGAAATACTTTCCAGAAATGAGAGGTGAACTAGGTACTTCTATCTGAGATAATAAATACTAGGACTCTGTGTAACTTGACCAACTCTCTGATATAGAGTTTGGCGTAGTCCTCGACTGAATAGGAAGTATGAACTCATAAAAAATAAGCTGATTTGGTCATCCTTTCTATGATAACCCAAATGGAATCATACTAATGATGAGTATGGGGAAAACCCATCACAAAGTCTATGTTTACTTCTTCCCATTTCCATTTGGGAATACTAAACTCTTGCATGGACCCACTAGGCTTCTGGTGCTCAATCTTAACTTGTTGTCATATAGAGTATTTATCTAGAAATTCTACAATACCTCTCTTCATCCCACTTCACCAATAGAACTCCCATATATCGTGGTACATCTTAGTGGACCTTGGATGAATAGAGTTACGCGTACCATGAACTTCTGCAAAAATTCATTGCCTCAAGTTGTCCACAACTAGCAGACCCTGGCAGCGCAAAACACTATCTCCTCCTTGGGAGAAAACCTTTATTTTTTGATCTCTGACTGACTCTTTTAACGTAACTAGAGTGGGATCTCTATCCTGTTTTTCCTTCACTTTGAAAACTAGAGATGACTCAAAACTATTGTACACCCATACACTACCTTCTACTGAATCAACTAAGTAAACACCTAGTCGGGAAAGCTGATGAACTTCCTGTGCTAACTTCTTCTTACTGTCCTCAACATGAGCAACACTACCAATAGAAGTTCTACTGATAGCATCAACCACTACATTGGCTTTGACCATATGTTACAAAACACTTATGTCATAATCTTTCAATAACTCTAACCACCTACTTTGATGCAAATTTAAATCTTTGTGAGAAAAGACATACTGAAAGATCTTGTGATCTGTGAACACATCTACATGCACCCCATATAAATAGTACCTCCAAATCTTTAAGCCAAATACTACAGCTTCTAACTAAAGATCATGAGTCAGATAATTCTTCTCATAGGGCTTAAGTTGTCTGGAGGCATAGGCTATGACCTTACCTCTCTGTATGAGGACACAACCCAAACCTACTCTAGATGTATCACAGTACACAAAAAAACTATCTAAACTATCTGGTAGAGTCAAAACTGGGGATGAGATAAGTCGAGTCTTCAACTCCTGAAAACTCTTCTAGTAGGAATCTGAGCACTGAAACTGGAATTTTTTCTAAGTCAATCTGGACATGGGGGATGCAATAAATGAAAATCCTTCAACAAACAGATAGTAATAGATAGATAAACCCAAGAAACTCCTGATATCTAATGGAGCAATGGGTCTAGGGCAGTTTCTCACCCCTTTGGTGTTTTGAGGATCAACTCTAATGCCATCAATGGAAATAAAATGACCAAGGAACGCTAATGATCTTAGCCAAAATTTACCCTTACCAAATTTGGTGAACATCTGATAAGTTTTGAGAGTCAGAAGTACAATTTTGAGGTGATCTGTGTGATCATTCTCGCTACGGGAATAGACAAAAATGTCATTGATGAAGACTATAATGAACATGTCCAAGTACTTTTTGAACACGTGATTCATTAAGTCCATGAAAGTTGTTGGGGCATTAGTAAGACCAAAGGACATGAATAAAAACTCGAAGTGACCATACCAGGTTCTGAAATCTATTTTTGGAATGTCACATTCTCTGAATTTGAGTTGGTGATAGCCTGATCTGAGGTCTATCTTAGAAAAATAACTAGCACCCTGAAATTAGTCAAACAAGTCATTGATTCTAAGAAGTGGATACTTATTCTTGACTGTGACTTTGTTCAACTGATGGTAGTCTTTACACATTCTGAGAGACCCGTCTTTCTTATACACGAATAAGACTGATGTTCCCTACAGGGAAATACTAGGCCTGATGAATCCCTTATATAAGAGATTTTTTAACCATTCCATTGACTCTCTAAGTTCTTCTAGGTCCATTTTGTATGGAAAAATAGATATGGGCTGAGTATCTGGAAGAAGGTGTATTCCGAAGTCTATTTCCCTTTCGGGAGGAACTCTAGGAAGATCATTGGGAAATATATCTAAGAATTCATTTACTTCTGGAACTGACTCAAGATTTGGAGTTTCCGAGTTAGAGTCATTAACTCACACAAGATGGTAGATACATCCCTTGGATATCATTTTTCTCTCTATAATGTATAAAATCAACTAACCCTTAAGCGTTGTGGTACTACCCCTCAATTAAAGGACTGGTTCATTTGGAAACTAAAAATGAATTATTCTATTTCTACATTCAGCTGAGGCATAACATGAGTGGAGCCAATCTATGCCAAGAATAACAACAAAATCTTCCATCTTTATCTCTACAGGGTCTGCTGAAGTAACTTTCTAAGATATCATAACCGGACAGTTCCTATATACCCGTCGGGCGACGATTAATTTACCCTCTGGGTTAGAAATTGAGAAAGGCTCTGCTAGAGTTTATGGACTGACTTCGAAGTTAACGGCTATACAAGGAGTTACGAAAGATAAAAAAACCCCTGGATCTACAAGGTATAAACATGTAAATAAAAGATCTATAATGTACCAGTGACCACATCAGGAGAATTTTCCTGATCTTGTCTGGACTAAAGTGCATAAAGCCTATTTAGGTGTTGCCCACTAGTGGCACTGGAAGCGGCACCCTGCTGATTAAGGCAACCAGACTGAGCTGGGGGGTGATTATGCTGACCTTGAGAACCTGGCTGAGGATAATCTTTGACTCTATGTCCTGGCTTGCCACACTCGAAACAAATATCACTTTCAGCTCCGCAGACACCCTGGTCGTTCTTGATACATTGCTGACATAGAGGATTTGTTCGAGCACTGTTGACACTACCATGATATTTATAGCCTGGTTCCCTATCTTTATTACCATTTCTGAACTTAGGAAATGGAGCACTGGTTGAGGATAGAGCTGGAACTGAAGATTTTAGGCAAAACAAGGAATGGTTCCGCTCTCTGACTTAGGCTAATTAAAATTAAAGCTACCTATTATAGATCTCTTATTCTCTCTCACTCTATATGATATTAGCCTCTTCTATCTGCTGAGCATAGACCATGAGCCTGGATGTGTCCATTTCTTTAATCAACATCGTTGTTCTGCACTCCTTAACCATACTATTTGACACCCTAGATACGAAGTTGCTCATTCTGGACCTACTATCTGCTACTACATGGGGAGCATACCTGGCTAACATATTTAACTTAAGGTAATACTCTGTCATACTCATACTACCTTTCCTGAGATTAATGAACTCTAATACCTTCGCTTCTCTCAGCTCTAAGTGAAACAATCTCTCTAGGAAAGTAGTAACAAATTCTTTCTATTCTATGGGCTCTGCATTTGTGACCCTGTTTACCTTCCACTTCTTAAACTATGTATGAGCTATATCTGATAGATGATAGGTATCTATCTTAGCACTCTCATTGGAAGTCACTCCTGTGGATTCTCTTTTGACATAGATCCTGAGAATAGGGGAGGATTTATTCAGGTGAAGTCCTGAATCCTGGCTGCAGCAGAATTGGCCACTGGGTTGGCCTGAACAACAGCTATCTGTTCATTCTGAGCTTCTACGGAATTGGCTCGAGTATTGAATACAGCTCTGAATTCTTCATAAGAAACATGCTCGTCCAGGGGATCTGCCTAAACAGGCTGAGGTGCTAACTGATTTCTGGTTCTTTTTACATTAGTCTTTTTAGGAGGAATATTCTGTAAATGAAAGGAAGAAATGTATTAGACTGAAATTTTAACTTGAGATCATGCTCACTCACACGACATGAATGCTAAAAGAAAGGAAACTTTTCCTAAAATATCTCATAGCCTACTGTCCATAAGTATGGCACGCTACACACCTATGCACAAGACTCTACTAGATGTGGCTTTTAGACTTCCTAGGACTTTGTTCAACCTTAGGCCCTGCGACCAAGTTTGTAAAACCTTAAGTTTGTACCCCAGATATTACACGGTGCTTACGACCCCAAACGCCCATAGATAACCTATGTCTGATATTTGCTGTGAGCACTGAAACATGTAACTATAATAAAAGCAGAGAAATAGGCTGAAATGACATAAGGTTTAAATCTGTAAATACTGATAAAGTGTATCAACTAAAATAACAATCGGTAAAATTGAACACTGTTTGAAAACTAGTCTAAAAAGCCTCTAATCTGAAACTGTCTAGAAGTGGAGTTGATAATGCAGTCCCTCAACTAACTCTATCTACTAAAATACTAAGTCTACTATAATACTGAATTAAAAGAATATCCTTGAATGATGAGGACTCACTGCTAAATCTACTACTGGCTAAATCTGGATCTATCTATGCACGGTCAGGAACTTGAGCATCCAAACATATTATATAAGACATCATAGCATAAAGAAAGAGTATGTGTTAGTGAGTGGAATGTACTATAATGTTATATAGGGTAAATTTGAATGCAAGGGTTCATATGCATGAATAATAACTGACTGTATGATATAGAGTAACTGAACATAATAGTACATAGATAATTGATACTACTGTAAATACTAATTATGCGCTACTGTGCATATAAATAAATATTCTGACTAAGCTTATCTGAATCTAAGTCTAGAGTTCAAATACTGAGTAACTGATATCTAAAGTTACTGATACTGATTGACAATATCGGACAACCCTGATTCTGTAGAGCTGAATTGAGTTATATTCAGAAGACTGAAACTCAGACTGTAGGAGGTAATCATCTAACCGGCATGCCCCAAATAACATAACTGAGTTGGGGTCCAACCTGTGACCCTAGTTGGAAGGGTGTCAATACTGTGCCATGAGTGAAGACACTAAAGAGTTACCCTCATCTGGAAGGTACTCTAATGAGAATGGTGGAGCCCTCATCTGACAAGTTAAAACACCTTATCAACCATCAACTGGAAGGTTTGATGTCTCAACCTATGCTAGCTACATAGGTTTAGAATGCAAGGATTGCTTCTAAGTATCACACCCTCTTCTGGCAGGTAAGCCTCCATCCTTGGGTTCACTCAGTGCTGAATCCTAATCCTAACTGAAAGACAGTGAACTAAGTATACTAAACTGGACTGAACTGATACTGAGTTTACTGAATTTTTTTGAGTTCTGTAATTGACTAAGTTCTACTGAGTTCTGTAACAGACTAAGATATTACTGATCGTGATAAAACTGAGACTATTCTTTAACTGACACTGGCTCTAGGTAAATAGCTAAATTGTTGGGTATTAACTACCCCCAGGACTCAATAGCATGAAAAATAAAGCATAGCATGATCTTGAGATACATAACAATGTACACTTGTCCATAATTCATTAATAAAGGCATTTCATCAAAGACTTGTAGGTCATAAGCTTGTACATGATTGGGGCCACATAATGACATGTCAATATTCCCCTATCTACTTAACATAGGCATTTTAGCAAACATTTGGGGAGCATAGAGTATTTAACATGATGATGGTCAACACATGTAATCATGAATAAAACATTCAATTTCAAATTCAAGGGTTAAGCATGAAATTCATATAATTCACCACATAACTATCTTGATTTCATGGAAACTTATAATTAAATGTACATTGGATCCCAAATACTATCATAATCACGAAAACATTCAATTCTAAGCATGGTGATCATAAATCATAACTCTTGAAGTTTTAAAAATGGATTCTTGGACTCTATGGGGGGAAAGGAAACCATAGATGAACACCTAACATACCTTGGAAATTTTATTATTGAAGGTTCTTGAAGAAATTCTTGAGTTTTGATCTTGATGCTTGAAGTTAGGGCTTGTTTTCTTGAGAGAGAATGCCTTTGATTTGGGGAAAATTGAATAATAATGATGTAACTTGGTTAATTTTGGGTAATTTATGTGTTAATGGATGACTTGGGTCATGTAAAAATAGCAAATTACCCTTAGGAATGATTTAAAATCGTTACTGAAAAATTCCCGATTAGGGCACCTGGAGCGATGCGTCAATATCTCTGAGCAATACTGGATTTTTAAAATTTAAAAATTAGCTAGTGGCGCAACATGCCGGTATCATGGTACCTTACTATAAACTAACAATTTCCATTTTGACATACTCTGCGGTGTGCTACTGACCTGAATAACGTTGTTTAACGACTGAAACTTAAAATAGCCATAACTTTTCACCCGATAATTGAATGTAAGGGAATTTTATATTTTTGGAAAGTTGATTCAATTTCCTATGCAATGGTAAGCTCTAACCTTAAAAATACTTAGTATTTCAAAAATTTTTATATTGGATAACTCATGAACTGAGAGTTAAGAAATGCTTGAGAAATACGGGGTATTACATGAATCCTCATCCTTTGAGGATGAGTTACCTTATAATCAGTTATGACAGTAGTTCAGTTATTTAGTTAGTAGGAGTTATTTGTAGGCTTGTCACATCAACTCCATAGTCATACATTTTAGAGGCTTTCATACTAGTACAGACAGTTAGTCTGTCTCCAGTTTTCAGTTGTTATTATCAGCCATTTTATCAGTATTGTTTTACACACATTATCAAAAATATAATTTAAAACCTTATGGTGGTTTTTAGTTAAATTTTTCTTATGATCTTTTGGTTATCAGTTTTATTTAGTGTTCACAGCAAGTACCAGCTCATGGATTAGCTTATGGTCTCTTGGGACCGTAAGCACCGTGTGGAACCCATGGTGTACTCTCGGGGTGTTACAATTACACCTTTAACTATTTTCTTCTTCAAAGACCAGATACCTTTTTCCTGACTCAGTTAAGTTTTTCCTTGCTTTTTGTATAAATATACCCAATTGGTAGTATATGTTGTATTACATTTGGATTTTTTTCTTTACTTTTGTTTTTATGTTTTTTGTCAATTCATGTGCGTTCTTGATATGGCTGATCCAGTTTTGGACATTGCTATTCTCCAAGACACCGTGCGGGAACTTCAGAGGCTGGTTAATGAACTAAAGTGGGAGTTGACCGCCGTGAGAGCAAGGATGGACCGAGAGATTCGCAGGCTAAGGAGGGCACTTCTACTGCCGGTTGAAGATTAACCTGCCGACAATAATAATAATGATGATGATAATAATAGTAGTTATATTTTGTTTTTACTCTATGTATTTTTATGTTTTTTTGTTTAGTAAAAAAATTATTTTTGATTAGCTTTGACATTTTAATTCTTATTTAATTTTCATTCTATCTATTTTTTCTTCTCAACAAATATGTCGAAGATTGGACGTAAGGAATAATTTTGAATTCAGTAGCAATAGCAAGAGTTAAAACATATTGGTTATCTGTTAGGTTTGTGGTAGGAGCTATATTATGTTGTTCCAAATAGATTACTCATTTGTTGCAAGAGATAAATAGTCTATTGCAACAGAGAATCAGTCTAATACAACAGATAATCAGTCTGTTGTAATAGATAACTAGTCTATTGCAATAGATAACTCATCAGTTACAATAGAATACCCATCTATTTGATTCATATTATGGGGACTATAGAACAATAAACATGAATCCAACGTATGAGTCTTCTATTGCAACAAATTAATCATCTAATGCAACAAATGAGTGATCTATTTAAATTATGGGATCTTATGTTGGATTCATGATCGGATTCTACCCATATGAAAAATTCAGCTAAAATGGAAAAATTTACTTACCAAAGTCAGCTATGACGTATTGCTAAAGTGGAAAGTGATGTACAAAAAAAAATTTAACCTAAAAATTGGTCAAGTAGCTGCAATAATGGTAAAAACAACAACAATGATCAACAAGGAGAAGATGAAGTTGGTAATGAAGTAAAAGATGAGGATAATGAAGTAGAAGATGATGAATAAAGCAACAACAACAATGAACAACAAAATTGTGAAGAGAGAGAAAACAACAATAGATGAGTAGAGAGAGAAACACACATTTTTCCCTCCGTTTCCTATTATACTAACTAACATTTGGATCAAATTATAAATTCAAAAACTTGAGGGTTATTTTCAAACTTTTCTAACTTTCTTAATCCATAATAAAGTAATTGTCACCTACTGTAATACCACGTACTTTTACCTACCTTAAATTTGTCCCAAAAATGTCAAAGACTTTTTTTAAAGATGAATCCACTTTTATACATTTCGTATTTTCAATATTTTCACTTCATATCATTTGGAAAATTGAATAAGCTTTCCATCGATACAAAATTCACCTAAATCCGATAACCGGGTAAGAAGTTATGGCGATTTGAATTTTTAGTCGTAAAGTACCGCAATTTCAGCCAGTGCCGCGTCGCGCCATAAGGAAAAATGACATTTGTCAATTTCTAGTAAGACTCCATGATTTCACCGCGTCGTGGAGTTCTCCCAAATCCCAATTTTCAAATACCAGTGAAGCTCCGTGATAGCGCCGCGTCGCGCCAGGAGTCCAGGTCAGGAAATTTTTACAAAATTTGAAAAGACGCATCCAGGGTTAAATGGGTCTTTTCCCATGATTTTAGTTCAACCTTAAACACTAAATTTAACCCTACATGACTGAAGGATATCATTATTCACTCTATTTTCCCCAATTTCATTAAACTCTCTCAAAGCCAAAAAACCCTAATCTTAAAAAAATTCAAGGATCAAGAATCTCTCCAAGGATCTTTACTGAGTTACATTCTAAGGTATGTCATGTGTTGATTCGTGGGTATCTTTAACCCATGAATCTCAAGAATCTCTTTTCAAAATCCAAAATTTGTATATTTATGAATGTTCATGATTTGATTGAATTGAAAAGTGATGTTCATATTGTTGTTTGGTTTCATTCCATGTTATAGACTATTAATTAAAACAATTGATCCTATTATGTGATAAATTATTCTATGTTAATGATAAACCCTTCAAATTACAAGTTAACAGATGTATCTATGATTATTTGATGTGTTGATGATTGTATAACCAAAGCATGCTCCCCATTTGTTTGATTAAATTTCTAAGTGAAGGTAAAGTGCCATACTAGTATAAAAATATGAAATCCCCATTCATGTACAAGTTCATGCATGTCAAGTGTTTGATAAAATATTTTATCCAATGAATTATGGATATATGTGTGGCCACTGTGGTGGTTTAGAACTAGTACTTCATGAGATCCCAAATTTATTGTATTATGGATTGTCGATATTGGTCACGTATTCCAGAAAGTCACATTTTATTAGTTCCTTTCCATTGAGTCTTGGGGGTACTTGTACCCGTAAAATATAGCTTTGTACCTAGAGTCACTAACATGTTCTCACGATATCCTCAGTCAAGACATGATCCCTAGAACTCAGTCTGTCATGTGACTCAGGAAAGCTCAGTAATTTAGTAATCTCAATAGTATGCCATCAGTTAACAGAACTCCATAAATTCAGTGTAGTCCGGTTTAGTTAATCATTTTCAGTGTCTATTTATATGGGAGTAGGATTTAGCACCGAGTGAACCCAAGGATAAGGACACACACTGACTATTAAGGGTGTGATCTTTAGAAGAAATCCTTGCATTCCAGAACTATGTATCCATCATAGGTTGAGGCATCAACACTAACAGATAAGCATTAATGATGTGGATAAATACTGTCAGATGAGGGTCCCGCCATTCTCTTTTGGGGACACAATTAAATGAGGCTAACCCACATCTTGTCCTTACCAGTGGCGCGGTATTTATACCCTTCCAATCAAGGCTCAAATTGGACCCTAACTCAGCTATTATGGCGCATTTTGGGGAATGTCAGTTAGATACTACTTCCTATAGTTTTAGTTATAGAATTTAGGACTATTAGATACAGTCAACTTAGAACAGTATGGAACGCAGCTAATTCCATCAGAACCTAGACTGTCAAATAAAGTCACTCAACATCAGTTATCTTAGTTATACAGTTATCAATATCTTATGTTACCAGTACTCAGACTCAGTAAT
Organism: Capsicum pubescens; assembly: GCA_030864215.1. Classification (NCBI taxonomy): domain Eukaryota; kingdom Viridiplantae; phylum Streptophyta; class Magnoliopsida; order Solanales; family Solanaceae; genus Capsicum; species Capsicum pubescens. Next base: position 79,638,316 of record CM061538.1, on the reverse strand, counting down.
CATGTTATCACGAACTCAGTTACAGTTATTATGTATTCATGCATATATTCTCACATTCATGTTGTCTAGTCAGTTAGTATAGTTCATACGTATGAACCCTTTGCATTCAGCCTACCTTCCATGCATACCAGTACATTCAAAGTACTGACGCATTTTTGCTATGGTGTTTTATACAATAAGTTTAGAAGCACGAGCTCCAAAGCATCAGTAGCATTCTAGTCTCAGCAGTCAGAGATAGCAGTGATTTCTCGTCCTTCGAGGACATGACCATTTCTTTATTATCTCATTCATTAATTTATTAGTTGGAGTTAGTTGGGGACATGTCCCATCAACTCCTTATTCAGACAGTTAGAGACTTTTCAGACTATCATGTTTAGACAGTTTATTTCAGTTATTTTGGGTATTCCATACCCCATTCAGATGTTATGTTTTAATCAGTTACGTAATAGTTTTGAACCTTATAGCATGTTACAGCCTACTTTTTCTGTATTTATACAATATATCATCCAGTATACAGGTACAGATATCAGTCAAGGATTAGATTGTGGTCCTTCGGGGTCATGAGCACCTTGTAGCATTCTGGTGTTACAAACTTGGTATCAGAGCCTAAGGTTCAATAGTGTCCTAGGAAGTCTGAAAGCCGCATCTAGTAGAGTCTTGTGCATAGGTGTGTTGCGTGCCACACTTATGTGCAGGAGGCTATAAGATGTTTAGGAATAGTTTCCCATTTTTCAGTATTTATGTCATACCAATGAGCATAATCTTAAGTTAATCTCTCAGTTTAATCCCTTTCTCTTCCATTTACAGAACATGCATCCCAAGAAGAAAACTAGAATCAGTCAGCCCCTCAGCTCAAAAAAACTTTGGGTGTATACGTTTCTCATGCAGAGTTCAGAGATGTATTCATCACTCTTGCTTATTTAGTTACTGCTCATAATGAACAACCAGTTATCATTTCGTCCAACCCAACCGCCAATTCAGCTGTAGCCAGGATTAAGGACTTCACCCGAATGAATGCTCCATCTTTTTTTAGGTCTAAGTCAGACAAGGACCCTCAGGAATTCATTTATCAGGTTCAGAAGGTTTCATATATCATGGGGGTTACTTTGAGTGAGATTTCTGAGCTAGAGGCATATGAGTTGCAGGATGTTGCTCACACTTGGTACAAACAGTTAAAGTCAGAAAGGTCAGTTGATGCAGGACGTATTGAGTGGGAGGAGTGTGTAACTGCATTCTTAGATAGATTCTTTCCCCAAGAGCTGAGAGAGGCTAAGGTGTTAGGATTTATCAACCTCAGGTGGGGAAACATGATGGTGAAAGAGTATTTTCTTAAGTTTACTCAATTAGCCAGATATGCCCCTCATGTGGTTGCAGATAGCAAGCCTAAGATGAGTAAGTTTGTTTCAAGGGTAAATGATAGTATGGTTAATGAGTGTAGGTCTGCGATGTTGAATAGTGACATAAACATAGCCAGGATTATGACCTATGCTGAACAAATAAAAGAGTAAAAGATTAATATGAGGAAGAAGCAGAATAAGAAAGAAAAATAGGTAGTTTCAATTTTGCTCAGCCCAAATCAAAAGGAGGGAATCGTTCTTAATTCCATCCTAAGTCATCAGTTCCAGCTCCTTCTTTAACTAGTGCTCCAACTCCTAAGTTCAGGGATGGTAATAGAGATAGGGCACTAGGCTCTAAGTTTCAGGGCAGCGTTAGCAATGCCCGAACTAATCCCCTTTGTCAGACTTGTGGTATGAACCACAAGGGTGCTTGCAGAGTTGGTAGCGATATCTGTTTTGGATGTGGAAATCTAGGACACAGAGTTAGAGATTGTCTCCAGTCAAGCTATCAAGGTCAGCATAACTTTTCCTCATCTTAGTCTGGTCGCCCAAACCAGTAGGGTGCCACCTCTTGTGCTACTAGTAGGCAACACCCAAATCAACTTTATGCTCTCCATTCCAGGAAAGATCAGGAAAATTCACTTGATGTAGTTACCAGTACATTACAAATCTTTCATGTGCATGTTTACGATTTGATAGATACTGGTGCTTTCTTGTCTTTTATTACTCCTTATATAGAAGTTGATTTTGGAGTCATTCCTGAAATTCTAGCAGAGCCCTACTCAGTCTCTACCAGAGTAGGTAAATCTATCATAGTCCAACAGGTATACAGGAACTTTTTGATTATGATATTTCAGAAAGATACCTCAACAGACTTAGTCAAATTAGAGATGATTGATTTTGATTTCATTCTCTACATGGATTAGCTTTATTCCTGCTATGCCACAGTCGACTGCAGAAACAAAATAGTCCAGTTCCAATTTCTGAATGAACCTGTCCTAGAGTGGAGGGGTAGTAATTAGTCTTTCAGAGGCCATTTTGTTTCCTACCTTCGGGCACAGAAAATGATATCTAAGGGATGTGTCTATCATTTTGTTCATGTTAAGGATTCTATTTCTGAGACTGCCAGTCTTGAATCAGTCCCGATAGTGAGTGAATATTCAGATGTCTTTCCTGAAGATCTTTTAGGAATTCCTCCCAAAAGGGAAATAGACTTCGGCATTGACCTTCTTCTAGATACTTAGCCTCTATCTATTCTGCCATACAAAATGGCACCAACAGAACTCAAAGAACTGAAAGAGCAGTTGAATTATTTGTTAGATAAGGAATTCATCAGACCCAGTGTGTCCCTATGGGGAGCACCAGTCCTATTCCTACGCAAGAAAGATAGTTCTCTCAGAATGTGCATTGATTACCGTCAGCTCAATAGAGTCACGGTCAAGAATAAGTATCCACTTCCCAGAATCGATGACTTGTTTGACCAACTTCAAGGTGCCATCTCTTTCTCTAAGATAGACCTTAAATCAATCATCATCTCAGAGTCATAATGTGACATCCCAAAAATAGCTTTCCTAACTCGGTATGGTCACTTCGTTACCAATGCCCCTACAACTTTTATTGACTTGATGAACTATGTGTTCAAGCACTAATTGGAAATGTTCGTCATAGTCTTTATGGATGATATTCTTGTTTATTCCCACAGTGATCATGATCATGCAGACCATCTCAGAATCGTACTTCATACTCTCAGTAATCATCAAATTTTGTAAGTGCAAATTTTAGCTAAGTTCAGTAGCATTACTTGGCCATATCATTTTTGGTGAAGGCATTAGAGTAGATCCTCAAAAGACTAAAGTAGTAAGAAACTGCCCAGACCTGTCTCTCCATCAGATATCTGGAGTTTCTTGGGTTTGGCTGGCTATTAAAGATAGTTTATTGAGGGATTTTCTTCTATTACATCCCCTTTGTCCAGATTGACTTAGAAGAAAGTCAAGTTTCAGTGGTCAGATCCTTATGAGAAGAGTTTTCAGGAGTTGAAGATTCAACTCACCTCAACTCCAGTTTTGTCTCTTCTAGACGATTTGGATGGTTTTGTAGTGTATTGTGATTCATCCAGAGTAGGTTTGGATTGTGTCCTCATGCAGCATGGTAAGGTCATAGCTTACTCCTCCAAACATCTTAAACCCCATGGGAAGAATTATCCTACTCATGATCTTGAGTTAGCAGCCATAGTATTTGCCTTAAAGATTTGGAGGCATTATCTATACGGTGTTTATGTAGATGCGTTCACAGATCATAAGATCCTTCAGTATGTCTTTTATTAGAAAGATCTTAATCTTTGTAAGAGAAGGTGGTTAGAGCTCTTGAAAGATTATGACATGAGTGTCCTTTATCATTCGAACAAGGCCAACGTAGTGGCCGACGCTCTCACTAGACTGTCTATGGGTAGTGTTGTGCATGTTGAGGATAGTAAGAAAAAGTTTGCTTAGGAAGTCCATCAGCTTACCAGACTAGGTGTTCTCTTAGTCGATTCATAGAAGCATGATATATGGGTTTAGAGTAGTTCAAAATCATCTCTAGTTTTCGAGGTTAAAGAAAAACACGATAGAGATTCCCGCCTTGTCAGGTTGAAAAAGTCAGTCAATGATCAGAAAGTACAGGTTTTCTCCCAAGGGGGAGATGGTGTCTTGCAATGTCAGGGTCGTCTGTGTATTCCAAGTGTAGATGACTTGAGGCAATAAATTCTTGCATAAGTGCATGGTGTGCGCTACTCTATTAATCCAGGGGCCATAAAGATGTACCGCAACTTGCGAAAGATCTATTGGTGGATTGGGATGAAGAAAGATGTTACAGAGTTTGTGGATAAGTGCTCTATATGTCAGTAGGTTAATATACAGCATCAAAAACCTAGTGGGTCCATGCAGGAGTTTAGTATTCCTACTTGGAAGTGGTAAGAAGTGAACATGGACTTCGTGATGGATTTTCCTCGTACTCGTCATCAGTATGATTCAGTTTGGGTCATTGTAGATAGGATGACCAAATTAGCTCATTTTATTTCAATCCAAACCTCTTATTCAGTCGAGGATTATGACAAACTCTACATCAGAGAGTTGGTAAGATTGCACGGTGTTCCGTTATCTATTATCCCATACAGAGGTACCCAGTTCACCTCTCACTTCTGGAAAGCGTTCCAAAAGGGTCTTGGTACCCAAGTTTATCTTAGTACAGCCTTCCATCCTTAGATAGATGGTCAAGAAGAAAGGACCATTTAGACTCTAGAAGATATGTTGCTAGCGTGTGCAATACATTTCAAGGGTAGTTGGGATGACCACTTGCCTTTGATTGAGTATGCATACAACAATAGCTATCATTACAGTATTAAGATGGCTTCATTCAAAGCTCTCTTTGGTAGGAGATGTAGATCTTCAATCGGTTGGTTCAAATTTAGTAAGGCCTCAGTCATAGGGCCTGACTTGGAATTCAATGCCTTAGAGAAAATTCAGTTGATTAGAGAAATACTCCGGGCTACTCAGAGCCGACAGAATTCTTTTGTAGATGTGCGCAGAAAGGATCTCGAGTTCGAGGTTGGTGATTATGTCAATCTAAATATCCCCCCATCAAGTGAGTGAAGAGATTTGGTAAGAAGGGAAAGCTCAGTTCCCGATATATCGGTCCCTTCAATATTCTCAGTCGATTCGGCAAGGTAGCTTATGAGGTTAAATTGCCTTCACATCTAGCCTCAGTTCATCCAGTCTTCCATGTATCTTTTCTCAAGAAGTGCATAGGTAACCCAACAGTTTTAGTCCCTATTCAGTGGATAGATGTTCAGAACAGCCTCTCTTTTGAAGAGATTCCAGTCAAAATCCTAGACTATCAGACTCTTAGACTGAGGAACAAAAAAGTCCCTCTAGTCAAAGTTCTTTGGCGAAATTAGTCCATTGAGGGAGATACTTGGGAAGCAGAAGCAGACATACGTACCAAGTACCCTTACCTCATCTCCGCTAATTTAGACTCAGCCCAAGGTAACAGCTTTCCTTAAGCATTTGATTTTTATGTTCAAATTTTAGTTACAACTTGGTGTCCTGTTCATGTTCAAAATTCCATTATAAACTTGCTATCAATTTCCATTGCATATTCAACCATACGTTCATGCATCAAATCAGTCATATGTTCATGCATCAGACATGCATTCTCCTTGTGAGAAAATTAGTTATCAGAAATCTTAGTCATGTATTCATGAGTCAGTTCAGTCATGAAATCATGCATAAGATATGCATGCTCAGTATGAATCACAGAAATATCAGTTATTTAATAAAGTTTCAGTTGTTTATGTACAGTATGTACTTCATCTTACCATTTCTCCCATCTCAATTAGTCTCATTCGAGGAGGAATGTTACCAAGCGGGACATATTGTAATACCCCGTACTTCTACCTAGCTTAAATTCATCCCAAAAATGTCGAAGACTTGTTTTAAAGATGAATAAACTTTTATACATGTGGTATTTTCAATATTTTCACTTTTTATTGACTGGGAAATTGAATAAGCTTTCCATCGATACCTAATTTACCAAAATTTGATAACCGGGTAAGAATTTATTGCGATTTAAAGTTTCAGTCGGAAAACACCGTCATTTCAGCCAGTGGCATGTCGCTCCATAAGCCAACATGAAATTCGTCAATTTCTAATAAGACTCCACGATTTCACCATATCACGAAGGGCTCCCAAATCCTAATTGTCAAATTCTAGTGAAGCTCCACGATAGCACCGCGTCGCGCTAGGAGTCCAGGTCAGGAAATTTTTACAAAATTTTAAAAGATGCATCCAGGGTTAAAAGGGTCTTTTCCCAAGATTTTATTTCAGTCTTAAACAAGATATTTAACCCTACATAACCTAAGGATATCATTATTCACTCTATTCTCCCCCAATTTCTCTATACTCTCTCAAAGCCAAGAAACCCTAATCTTAAAAAGAGTTAAGGATAAAGAATCTCTTCAAGGATCTTTATAGAGTTACATTCTAAGGTATGTCATTTGTTGATTCATGGGTCTCTTTCAGCCATGAATCTCAAGAATCTCTTTTCAAAATCCAAGATTTGTATATTTATGAATGTTCATGATTTGATTGAATTGAAAAGTGATGTTCATGTTGTTGTTTGGTTTCATTCTAGGTTATAGACTATTAATTACAAGAATTGATCCTATTATGTTATGAATTACATGATGTTCATGATAAACCCTTCAAATTACAAGTTGATTGATGTATCCATGATTGTTAGATATAGTGATGATTGCATAACCAAAGCATGCTCCCCATGTGTTTGATAAAATGCCTATGTGAAGGTAAAGTACCATACTAGTATAAGAATATAAAATCCCCATTCATGTACAAGTTCATACATGTCAAGTGTTTGATGAAATGTCTTAGTCAATGAATTTTGGATATATGTGTGGCCATTGTGGTGTTTTACAACTTGTACTTCATGAGATCACCAATTTATTGTATTATGGATTGTCGATCTTGGTAACGTATTCTAGAAAGTCGAGTTTTGTCAATTCCTTTCCATTGAGTCCTGGGGGTACTTGTACCCAAAAAAATATAGTTGTGTCCCTAGAGTCACTGACATGTTCTCACGATATCCTCAGTCAAGCCATAATCCCTAGAACTCAGTCAGTCATGTGACTCAGGAAAATTCAGTAATTCAGTAATCTTAATAGTATTTAGTCAGTTAACGGAACTCCATGAACTCAGTGTAGTCCAGTTCCGTTAATCATGTTCAGTGTGTATTCAAATGGGAGTGGGATTTAGCACCGACTGAACCTAAGGATGAGGACACACACTGATAGTTCAGGGTGTGATCCTTAGAAACAATCCCTGCATTCCATAACTATGTAGCCATCATAGGTTGAGACATCAAATACAGTCGTTCAGTAGTTCTTATTTCAGTTATCAGTATCTCCTGTTAGCAGTACTCAGACTCAGTAATCATGTTAACATGAACTCAGTTACAGTTGTTATGAATTCATGCATGTATTCTTATGTTCATGTTGTCCAGTCATTTTTTATAGTTCATGCACGTGAACCCTTTGTATTTAGCCTATCTTCCATGCATACCAGTACATTCAAAGTACTGACGCATTTGTGCTATGGTGTTTTATACCATAGTTTCAGAAGCACGAGCTCCAGAGCATGAGTAGTACTCCAGTCTCAACAGTCAGAGATAGCAGTGAGTCCTCATCCTTCGAGGACATGACCATTTCATTATTATATCATCAATTAATTTATTAGTTGGAGTTAGTTGGGGACATGTCCTATCAATTACTTATTCAGACAGTTAGAGGCTTTTCCGACTATCATGTTTAGAAAATTTATTTTAGTTGTTTTGGGTATTCCATACCCCATTCAAATGTTATGTTTTTATCAGTTACGTATCAGTTTTGAACTTTATGGCATGTTTCAGCCTACTATTTCCGTATTTATACAGTGTATCATCCAGTATATAGGTACAAATATCAGTCATGGGTTAGCTTGTGGTCTTTCGGGGTCATGAGCACTGTGTAGCATTACGGGTACCAGATTTGGGGCGTTACACCTACACTCAATTATTAAGACTTGAGTCACCTTCACCACATTTTCAAACTTTATTCTTACTTTTAGCTCAAAGCCCCAACTTTGATGATAGGAGTTTTCCACTTTTAGATGCATACACATACATACATACCTACATATAGGGAGAGAGAGACAAATTTTACTATTTAACATTTTTGTCAATTAGTTGTTTTTACATTTTAATTAAGTGTAGGAATCAAATAGTTATCCAACTTTGAGGATACGTGTTTTTCACTTTTAGATACATATACATACACACATATTTATATATATATATATAAACATTTGATACAACTTAACTAGATTGACCTAACTAGTTCATCTCACTTGTTTTTATTCTTTCTTTATGTTTTGACAGGTGAAATACCCAAAGAGATAAGAAATCTTGTTGAGCTGGAGGAACTTGATCTTTTGACTAATAGTTTTAGTAGTTCACTTGATGTGGAGATCTTCAACACATCAGGTCTAGGACTAATGGATTTTTCATTCAACAATCTATCAGGAAGCCTCCCACCAAATATAGGTTCTATCTTATCCAACATTGAATGACATTTTCTTTGTGGCTTAACCAATATTGTTGAGACTATTCCTCATTCCATCTCCGATTGTTCAAAACTTAATATTTTAGGTCTTCTAGGTGACAAACTCAGTGGTTTGATGCCCAGTTTTGTTTGATATTTGACTCATTTACAATGAATAGACTTAGAAAGAAATAATTTAACAAGTGACTCATCATCAAGTTTTTGACTTCCTATTGGGGTGTCTTTAGTTTTGATGAATGAAAAATAAATGAAACATCATAGATGTACAAGAGAAAGGATGTAAGCAGAGAAAAAGATCATTAAAATGAGAAGATAAGCTTGCTCAAACGAAGGAATGGATAATCTAATATAGTTGATAAAATCAAATTAACTATCACGTGTGTAATCAAATAATTTGAGTTTGAATACAACACTTGAATATAAGAGAGGTTGAGATAAAGAAGGAGACACACTTGAAATATAACTCTAAGGAGATAAAAGTTTTTAATAGGGAAAAAGTCTGATTTGATGAAAAACTCTTTGAGAGAGTTAATATAGGGAGTCTCTTTCATAGTCACAAACATACGAAGAAAAAGTCAATTGATAAATGCACTTACCAGTATGCAACTTCAAGACTTAAGGAACGTATTGTTGAACCTGGTTTTGATACTTAGAATGATAAGGAGTCTTAGTCTTTATATATTAGGGTTGGTTCCTGAGTTGTATCTTTGATGTACTCCTAGTTTCAATTAATTGTAAATTGAATTATGTTATTGTCTCCAAGTTAGAGAACTCAAAGACTTGGGATCACATTACTTGGGAGGTTTGTGAGTTTTATTTTTAATAGGAGTTAGAGTTTATAATTCCTAGATTATAGAAGTCTTGTAATTTTTTGTTGTTGAGGCTCAAATTTTTTAGTGAAGTTGGGATGAAATCCTATAGAGGTACAAGTCATGGTTTTCAAGCCTTTTAAATCTAGGTATTTTTCAAGGGAAAATGCTATCTTCGTTACTTATATTGTTACTGCATAGCTGAAACATGTTAGACAATCTCTTTCACTCTTTGGCTACTCTTAAGTGTCTATAAGTAAATTAATAGGTCTATCACTCTATCAATTGGTATTAGAATGAGATCATCATGGAAGGGATGACACCTAAGTTAATATAATGATAAACTTCACACCATCTATTAGACAGAAGGACAGTCAACAACTCGACCACCACTCTTTAATGGGTCTCATGTCATTTGGGGGAAGGCCAAAAATTAAATGCATCTTCAATGTGAGGACTATAAATTATGGTATAGAGTTACTGATGGACAATAAATCCTATGAATACAATCTATAGTAAACAAGTGAAGGAGGTTAGAAGTGAATTCACCCATGTGGATCTTTTTGCCCTAAGAAAGAATACAAAGGCCAAAAAACATTCTTGTTTGTACTTTTGGTCCAGCCGAGTACAATAGGGTGTCTAACAACACCACTTCTATAAAAATCAAGGATGCCTTGGTGAACGCACATGAAGTTACTAGTAAAGTAAGTAAATTCAGAATTGTCACACTTTTCACTGAATATGAAACTTTCAAAATTGAGGAAAATGAGTCACTACAAGGCATGATAACTAGATTGACCTCTTTGGTTAATGAGTTGTCCTCTTTAGGGAAGGTTTTTTATATTGAGTAATAGGTAGAGAAGGTATTGAGAGTCTTGTCTAAGTCCAAGTGGGATGTTAATATTACATCAATAAGAGAAGCAAAGATTACATCAATAAGATAAGCAAAGGATCTCACTAGAATGTCCCTGGATGAGCTTGTTGGCAACTTAAAGACTTATGAGATGAACATAGATGACCTAAAAAGGGATGAAGTGGTTATGAAAAAATCACTGGAATTTAGGGCATCTGACAATGATGTATTAGAACTAGATGAAGAACAAGCATCCTTCATCACTAAAAAATTTTAAAAGTTTTTCAGGAAAAAAGAATTTGACAAAAAAGGAATAGGTAGTAAGAAACAGTCCAATGAAAAAAATTATGTTGCATGCTACAAAAATGACAAAACTTACTGTCAACTTAAGGATTGTTCTCCTTGTAAAATTGAGTGGAAAAAGGAAGGAGTTGAAAAAGAATTAAAGAGAAAGGCCAAGAAAAAAAAAAGGGAGGATATGCCATGGTAGCTTCTTGGGGTTTAGATTCAGAAGAATCAGATATTAAGGATGTTGATGAAGCTTCTCTCATGGCCATTAGAGACTCAAACATGGAAGAAGAAGAAGCAACTTCAGAGGTAGGCATTCTTGATCTAAAAGGAAAGTTGTAACTTTTTTCACACGGAAAGCTTATTTCATTAATGTGTGCCTTAATTGATGTTTTTCAAGAACTAACATCTAATAGGGATGAATTGTTCGGTAGTCTTTCAAGATTAAAATTTGATTGTATTAATTTAAAATAGTGCAAGATCACTACTTAAAAGAAACATGTTAGAAAACTTGATTCATCAAACCTAAACCTAAAGTTTGATGTTTTAAAACTTTCTCTTTATGAAAAAAGGGGAAAATATTATGAGAAGGGAGCAAGAAATAACTGCATCATCGATTAACAAGTGCAAAAATGATTATTATTGAGAAAAAGAGAAGGTGGAAAAATTAACTCGAGAAGTGTATATGCTAAAAATGGATCTTGAGAGAGTCAATGGACTAGCTCTTCTAGAATTGCCAATAAGTTGAGTGAAAGACCTCATAATGAAAAAGCTTGATTAGGATTTTATAAAAAGGATAATGCAACAAGGTATTTGTGTTATATAGTGGAAATCATGGAATTGACTACTAAGTGTCCACTTGCTTCAAATAATAGGGCAAGAAGAACAAATCTAGAAAAAGGAATTGACTTTAAGTTAGCTCAATTTAACAGAAAAGGAGTCAAAACTGGTCAGAGGAACAGGTCAATTGTCAAGACCCAAAAACCAAGGGTCATGATGGCACTTGTCGCGGTGAACCTTGACAAGTATGCCTATCACATAAACTGATACAAAAGAAAAATAACATCCTAAACCCAAGGCGAGGCTCCTAGAACGAAGCCGAACAATATCAATATAACAATTGCGGAAAGTGTTAAATCAATGAAAATATTCCAAAATCCCAAAACCTAGTGTCACGGTGTAAGAACTAACTAGTATAACTGGACATCGAGGAAAATACATAAGATATCTTAAAAATAATAATTTTGTCTCCAAATACTAATTAAGACATAGTCTAAAAAGAAGATATAGTAGTAGACTCCAGATGCATTAAATCAACTACTATCTCATAAAGCTCTAAATATCGCTCGAATCAACCAATGTGGGGTGCACCCAAACTAGAATTTGCATCGAATGGGTACAACAAGGGTGAGTATGTTCAACTTATACTCAGTAGGTATCATAGGCCGATTGAGCAAAGTAGAAAATAAAACATACACAATACACACTAAGGGCATGTCACTTGCAACCAGAAAATGTCCCAAACACTAGCCCACACTGTCTCCAATAACGTTTCTATAATACACTAATATATTACAACAAAATAACAAGAAAAGGATACAAGTATACATTTATACCACATATAAGTAGAAACAATAAGAACAAAAATATACATGAACATCAATCACAAGTAAAGGTAGATAGAACACATGGATAGATAGAAAGTAAAAGACAAAAATACAATCACAACATAAGCACAATAAGGTAAATACAATAAAAATGATGATGATGTAATGCACGAGGTTTTTACACAACCTACCTATACACCTATGGAGATAAAGCTTCTCGACATATGACCCATGGGTGGTTCTTCATCCCGTATACAATCCATATCCAATCCATAAATCCTTCCTGGCATATCCCTCGGGGAGGGTTTTTAAGATGTCTCTTTTTCTATCAAAAAAAAGCTGGTATGTCCGGTATTTTCAGTATTTCCATGGTGGTACCGATGTTTCATGAATGAGTATGATATGAAGATGAAATTATCTCACCAACCAAAATGAGTCTTTCCATATCCAACAATTATAACTACTAGGTAAGCTTAATATCCACTCAATTTCCAACCAATCATGAAATCCAACACAATCCATATGCTAATAGAGTTTGAATACATCACAATACACAATTGATACCACTTTAGGCTTTTTCATTAGCAACATATGATTAGTTTAACATATACAAGGGCAACAATATTAAACAGGATCTCACACAGTCACACATAGAAAGTAATATTTCAAAATAATTAAATACATTGACATATTGGACCCACACGAGCACACCATAATAAACTTAGCCATTTTCATGATCAGTCCCCACATCCTTAGCATGATTTTGTATCAACATCAATTGCCCAACCCAATCTAGAAGAAGCTATGCAAACATTAATTTGCAAGTTGTTACTTTAAAGCCTTAATCCTCCCGAATAGACTTAGAATCAACTAAAATATAAATATATAGAATATATGCATTAAAAGAAAGAAAATGATACCCATATTGCCTATTTTTAAGTCGGGGTCAAAATGGACTCCCGAAATGGATTTTCAAAAAAGAAGGGTAAAATCATAATTTTATTTCAAAAAAGTATTCTCCATATTTTTTTAGGAATCTATAGATGAAGACCCAAACAAAAAAGATTTAAATATGAGGCCCAAATAAAAGAAAATTCAATTTTAAACTTTACCAGGTAAAAATCCCCAAAATTTGTTTTACAATCGAGAATTGAAGTTGTTTTAAAGATGAAATTGAGAGAAAAATGATAATTATAAGATTAGAAACTTAACCGTGTGGAAATGATTTAAAATCGGGTTTTAGATAAAAAAAAATACAATTTTTGGGCCTTTCGAGCTAAAATCCCCAATTTTCACTTTTAAATCTGCATTAAAACAAGAATTAGAAGATAAAGATTGAATGAAATCATTGAAATAGGTGTGTTGGAGCTTACCTGAGCTCAGAAGTGGAAACAATTATTCAAAATCACAAAACCCTAATCTCCAAGTCTCTAAAATGGTGAAACATGGTATATATATAACCCAGGCATCGCGATCACGACCTGGTGACGCGAACGCAGTACCTGGATGATAGAGGGTATCATGATCACAGACAGGGTGTCACAATCGCGACACTTTTTTTGAACATGTAGTCCCAATCACGACATCTGCTTCTCGATCGCAGGTGCAACATTTGATTAGTGTTCCAGTTAGGGACTTGGAGCATTCCATGTCTTCGCAGATCCTCAGGATTCACTCGGAATCCCTTGAATGCAAACAAACTATGCTACCCTATCAAATTTGATACTCCAGACTCAATGTCGATATCAGATTTTTGAAAAAATGTTATTTTCCCAAAATTATCCCCCGGAAACAAAAATTACAACATTCTAAACCGAGGATTGAAATGAGATTTATGAGCCATAAAACCACATCAACTGTATTAGCACCCGAAAATTGGCATTCCAGATGTGCTGGCATAACCAATTTCGCCATCCAATGCATAGATCAAAACATGTTCATTGAATCAACTATAAGACTCTCAAAGTCACTAAAAACTAAAATATCACATAAATCACACAAAAATACATTGGGAACTGAACCAATCATCCCCACACTCTAGAAATACCACAACACAACCATGAGAAAGGGTAAAATTGTAAATTCCTATAGAAACATATATTTCTCATAAAACACAAAAAATCAGGTCATTACATCATCCACCACAAAAAATCTAGTTTGTCCTCAAACTAAATGCAATATAACTCCCTAAAATTGTGAAAAGCTGGGGATACGAACTACGCACATCAGTCTCAACCTCTAAATAGCCTTATCTACAAATCTATGTCTCCCCCTAACCTTAACCACTAGAATAACTTTAGAATGCCACCGTCTAACATCCCTAATTAAGATGGAGACTGACTCCTCAACAAAAGACAACTTTTTATCTAACTAAATCGACTCCCAATGAATGAAATAAGGCTTGTCCTAAATATAATGGAGAAATATAAAAACTTGAAAACCTCGATGAGCATCTGATAAATCTAGGGGCAAATCCAACTCATAAGACACATCATCAACAGTCCAAAAAATCTGAAATGAGCTAATATACCTGGGGCTAAGCTTTCCCATCCTCCCAAACCTCATCAAACCCTTCAAGGCACTTAGTCTATGGTCTGGACAAAACTTTCGCCTACTCTGAGCTGCTCTAAGTCTATCTTGAATAACCTGAACCCAATGCAAAGTCTCACAAAGCAAGTCTATACCTCAAGGTCTAATCTCAAAAACCTTGAACCAACCAACTGGAGAGCAATAACGCCTACCATACAAAACCTCAAAAGGATCCATATCACTACCGGAATGGTAGTTGTTATTATAAGCAAGATCCTCCAAGGCTAGATGCTTCTACCACGACCACCAAAGTCCATCACACAAGCATAAAGCATAGCCTCCAAAACATAAATAGTCTACTTCAACTAACCGTTAGTCTAGCCTATGCTAAGATAAACTTAAGTATCCATCTCATCCTAAAAAGTCTTCCAAAAGTGAGATGTGAACACTAAATCTCAATTTAAGATAATGACATTGGCACACCATGAAGATCCACAAACTCATAAATGTAGATATGGGCTAACCTCTTAAGACTAAAGGAAACCTAAAATTGAATGAATAGAGTAGACTTGATCAATCGATCCACGATGACACAAACACTATTAAAACCATGAGAATTACAAAGAAATCCAATCATGAAGTCCATAGTGACCCGCTCCCAATTCCACTTAGGAATGGGCAACCTCTGAAGCAAACCACTCAGTCTCAAATACTCAGCCTTTACCTGCTGGCAATAAAGAAAACAAGCTAAAAAGTTTTTTATATCCTTTCTCATATCACCCACCAGTAATGCTACCTTAAATCATGATACCAAGAATAATAAGCCTTCTCTAAAATTAATCAAATCCAATCTCTGACTTTCGGCACACAAACTTGACCTCCAAACCTCAAAACCCCAGAAAAATTAATTGAGGCTTCCTTAGCATGACCACTTAACACCTAATCCAAAATCAATCTCAATCTAATATCATCAAACTGACGAGCTCAAATTTTCTCCATCAAAGAGTACCTAGCATTTACAGATGCCAAAATATGCCTAGGTGTTGAAATATCAAGCCTAACCATCTGGTTAGATAAATACTGAACCTCTAAGTCCTAAGGTCTCTCCCGGGTCAAAATATGCACCAAGCTACCATTCTATTCGTCTTCTGGCTTAAGGCATCCTCAACTACATTAGACTTTCTCGAATGATAGAGAATAGTTAAGTTATAATCCTTAAGAAATATAATCCAATGGTGCTACATCATATTAATATCTCACTGGGTCAAGAAGTATTAAAAGATATGATGATCCGAGAAAATGTCACAATGAACTCCATAAAAATAGTGCCTCCACAACTTGAAAGCAAAGACAACAACACACAACTCCAAATCATGGGTAGGGTAATTCCTCTCATGGGTATTCAACTGATGAGAATCATATATAATTATCTTACCCTTTTGCATCAACATCGCACCTAACTGTAAGACCCTACATTTTTGGGCTGGATTTTGAACTGTCGTTCCTAAGTGTATAAGTTATAATCCAAATAATTCCCATGTGAATATAAGTATAATTATCTTTATACTTGTGTTTGATGTGATTTTTAGGTGAAAAGGGTTCATAAGAATAACTCAGAACAAAGTTGAGTTAAGAGCCTTTGATACGTCTAAAGTTTGGTATTCGATTCTACAAGGGTATAATTTGAATCTATATAACTTTTTATATACATAGAATTTTCCATATCAAAACCCACCAAATTATATATAATTGATTTATCTTTCCATTGATACAAATTTTGCCTTAATTCGACTCTCGAGTGAAAAGTTATGGATTTTTTTGTGAGAGGCGATAAGGGGTCGCAACAGCCCCGCGCTGCAATGGCTATTCAACCCGAATAGGATTCGCATTATGAGGTCTGCTCAACCCAACTATAGGTTGTGCCACGATGGTGATTTCCATGGGAAAAAAAGGACAAGTGTAGTTTAGTCCTTTCCCGTTAACCCCAGTTGTCCAAACACAATTTATAACTCAAAAATGGGCATTATTTACCCCTCTTCCTCAAAACAACTCACATAAAAAACTTCCCCTTCCCAAGAACAAAAGATTCAACTTTCTCTCCAAGAATTCAAGTACCCAAGCTCAAAATTAAAGTTTTTCTTTAAGTATTAAAGCTTCAATCACAAGATTTCTTCAAGAATTCAACTAATTAAGGCTCCTAATCCAAGAAGTTCAAGAAAATCATTCAAGAACATTTCCAAGTCTTCCAAGCCAAGCTTTCAATGTCTAAATCAAACCAATTAAGGTATGTGGGAGTTCATCCATGGGTCCCTTTCACCCATGGAGCCCAAATACATATTTTTTAGTTCAAATTTATGATCTTTACATGTTAATATGAATTATATCCATGAAACCTCCATGAATTTTGATTATGTATCATGTTTACAAATGGTTTTCGTTGAAGTTTCCTTGATACGTTTGAATGGTGATTTTCACATGTTAAATCCTTAACCCATGTTTTTATTATTGAAATTTGTGTGATGTTAATGGTTTAACTACTCCTATGTTTTATCTTATGATCCTCATGTGTTTGATTAAATTCCCTAATGATTGGATTTTGAATATTGACTACTTATCATGTCCCGAAGCTTTAGTATGTCCTATCATTGTTGTTATCGAGTCCTGAGGGTTATGAATACCAAAAATTTAGTTGTTTACCTAGTTTTCAGTATCTACAAAATGATTTTAGTTATACAATGAGCAATATTATTCAGTCAGTAGTATGGTTAGTTGTTAGTCCAATTAAGCTTAGTTCAGTCCAGTTTTAGTTCCAGTATCAATTTACGCATTAATAATTACCACACAATTCGTATGCATTGTTATTTTCAAAATACCATGACCTGAACTTATTAGTTTTTAGTTATAACTGCATGCACCAGTTAGTAATCTGTGTTAATTTAGTTGGGAGTAGGATTTATCACTGAGCAAACCCAGGGATGGGGGCTCACCTACCAGTTGAGGGTATAACTCTTAGTAGCAATTCCTACGTTCTAGAACTACATAGCTAGTGTAGGTTGGAGATGGTAACCTACCAGTTGAGGGTTGACACTAATCTCACCAGAGTATCTGCTAGTAAAGGGTGACTCTTTAGTCCTTTAGGACTCCATTTTAGTGGATCCACATAGCAGTGTTAGTTCCCATGGTGTGGCACTGACACCCTTCCAACTGGGGTTATAGTTTGGATCCTGATTAGCTCATATTGGGGCATGTCGGTTAGATGGTACCTCTTATAGTCTCAATTATCTTCATTTTCAGAGTTAAGTTTCAAATTTTCTTGACCATAGCATACAATTATCAGTTATTCAGTTTTCATTGTTTCAATATCTCATTTACACACTATATAAGAATCATGTTTTATGCTTGGTCTTGCATTCTCAGATATTACAGTTTTCACACATTCATACTTAGTTATCTCATGTTGTTCAGTTAGTACTTACCACTTAAGCATAGTACTACACAGTTTCAGTCCAGTTATTCAGACTAAGATTAGTTTAGTGTTACATGATCAGTATTTAGTCATCAGTTATTCAAGGATCGAATACCAGTATTTCATATTCTTATATCAGCTACTCAGTATATAGGCACTAGTTATCCTCTTTCTTAGGTTTCAAATATTTTGTCACCTAGGCATCAGATGTGTAAGTAATCAGATCAGTCAGTACATATATGTTTGTTTTTGAACGATCACATATTATTGTTTTACAGTATCCTAGTTTTGGTTCTACTTATATCATAATAGGAAAGTTTTAAGAAACTAAGTGTAGTGATTCACCAGCTTATAAGATCATGTTTATTACTCATGTTGTAAGATATTTTAGCTTTTAGTTTACTTCAGCCTCTGGGTGAGTTTATTACACTTAGCATGCATGTTTTAAGATTATGTATGAAATCCGTTTTACTTATTGCATTCACCCCTTCATACTCAGAACATTCCAGAAGTACTAATCCATCTATAGGTCTGTGTGGATACACTATTTCATAATGTAGGTACCATTTCTATCCCGCACATCATGATCAGAAAATTACAGTTTCCATCTAGTAGGTGATGAGTTCTCTTATTTTGGGAACTCCGGGAAGTTTTTGTACATGTATAATTCATTTATTTTTTTCATAGGTATTGATTAGTGGTAGTTGGAGGCATGTCCTAGCTATCTATAGTCAGTATAGTAGAGGCTTCATAAATGTCAATCAGAGTCAGTCATTTAATTTCAGTTTTTTACTCATTTTTTATCAGATTATAAATTGTATTAGTTATAAATTTCTCTCAGATTTTTACATGATGATATTTCTGCACAGCAGAATAGTTATTTAATATTTTATAATTCAATTGCTTAATAGTATGCTAGTGCATTGGTTAGTTTGGGATCACTTCTTGCTCCAAGCACCGTATGGCGTCTAGAGTGTACTCCCGGGGTGTTACAAACATGGTAATAGAGCACAGAGTTCAAGTTTCCCATGGTGTCTATGAAGCTGTGTCTAGTAGAGTCTTGTGGAATGGTACGGAGATGTATGTACTTTTATTTAAGAGGCTATAAGGCATTTAGGAAATATTTCCCTTCTTTCATTTCTTAAATCGTGAAGTAGTAGTGTTCTCTAAGGAACTTGAACAAATTCTCATATTTTTCTATTTATGCTATCTTTGCCTTATTTTTGAGGTAACAAAAATAATAAAGCTTAAATTCATATAGATAGACAGTCCTCACACACAGTTATGGGATTGCACCCAAGCTTAAAATATCCCACTAGTTCTCTTATGTTCTAAACTTTGAAAATATTCATTCTTATTCATAAAAATCCTACATTGAGCCAAAGTTAGATGTGCTTTCAGATCCCTTCTCAGAATTTTATTATATCATATGATATAGAGTTAGAAGCATGAACCCAGAAGTTTAGCAGTAGTAGAGTTGGGATAGCATTATCTAGATTGAGTAGATTATGTATTCAAGGGGCTAGTTGTGTGAAGGGTGAGTCAGTTGGCTTGAAATAGTGTATGCAAGAATTTTATCTTGCTAATTCAAAATTAAGTATAATGGTGTGGATATGAGTTAATAGATGTGATATTAGTATTCTATGAAGAAACAAAAGAAGATAATGTGTTTAGTGAGACAAGTATCTGTCGAGAAGAGTGTATGTATGTGATGATGATTGCAGAAGCTAAAGAAAGTTAAGGGTAGTATATTCTATGGGATTTCTGTATTTATGTGTATCATTATAGCTCAGGCTCTAGAGTAAAGTGGTTTCAGTTCAGTTAAAGTGGTATCAATGACCTCTCCTTATGTAAGGATAGTAGGAATAAGTATTATTCTTAAGATGAGATGTTGTGAAAATGAAGGGTGTATTGAATTCATGATTCAGACTAGTATTATAGTGTTATGTGTGAACTTTGTAGTTTCGAGTAGGCTTGAACATTGTGAGAGAATTTAGTTCAGCTCAAACTTCAGTCGATAGAGTTATCAGTGCCCATGTGAATATTTTAAGTAGCCTCACATAAAGTGTAATTTTGAAATGGAATGCATAGTTGAGTATAAGCTTTCAGTATAATTCAGTCCATATAGCTAGCAATCCAGTCTAGTAGTCAGACAGACAAGTTCCTATTGTTTTTCATCTTTCCTATTCATGAGGTAATTCACGTCCATGCAAATTTTGAATTCAGCTCAGTTTATGCATATGCATCAGTTTTAGATTCCAGATATTCAGTTATGATTCAGTACGTATGTCTCCCGCGCATCATCTCAGTATTTCAGCCTAGTCAGTATCATTCGGGGATGAAGTATCCAAAGGGGGAGATGTAATACCCCAAGTATTCATGTACTAAATCTTTTTATCTTTTTTTCACGAAACAAGATCCAGCTTAAAGTATTGGTTACTTATAAGTTGACTCTCTCATTTCTATCTCAACCTTATGACCATTATCATGTCATTGCCTGTATTCATGAAATCAGTTCAGTTTATGTATCATTCAAAGTCATGCATGCTAAGAATATGATCTCAGTTACCGTCGTACAACACTCTTAGTCCAACCAATCTCATTTGAGGATGAATTTTCTCAAGGGGGAGATAATGTAAGATCTCGCATTTTTTGGGATACTTATTTAACCGTTGTTCCTACGTGTATAATTTATAATCCAAATGATTCTCATGTGAATATAAGTTTCATGATCTTTTTCCTTGTGTTTGATGTGATTTCTAGGTGACAAATGTTCATAAGAATCACTTAGAACAAAGTTGAGATAAGAGTTTTTTATACGTCCAAAGTTTGGTATTCAATTTTACAAGGGCCTACTTTGAACATGTATAACTTTTTATATACGTAGAATTTTTCAGTTCAAGACCCACCAAATTGTAAATAATTGATTTATCTTTCCAACGATTCTAATTTCTCCTTAATCCGACACCCGAGTGAAAAGTTATGGCTTTTTCTGTGAGAGGCAGTAAGGGTTCGCAATAGCCCCGCGCCACGATGGCTATTAAACCTGACTAGGGGTCGCATCGCGAAGGCTACTTAACCCAACTAGGGTTTATTCCATGATGGTGATTTCCATGAAAAAAAAGGCTAAGGGTCAATTTAGTTCTTTTCCCTCAACCCCAGCCGTCTAAACACAATTTATAACACAAAAAGGGGGAATTATTTACCCCTTTTCCTCGCAACAACTCACGTAAAAATCCTCCCCTTCCCAAGAACAAAAGATTAAACTTTCTCTCCAGGAAATCAAGTACCCAAAATCAAAATTCAAGTTTTTCTTCAAGAATTAAAGCTTCAATTACAAGATTTCTTCACGGATTGAACTAATTAAGGTTCCTAATCGAATAAGTTCAAGAAAAGCATTTAAGAACATTGCTAAGTCTTCCAAACCAAGCTTTTAATTTCAAAATCAAACCAATTAAGGTATGTGGGAGTTCATCCATGGGTCCCCTTTCACCCATGGATCCCAAATACCTATTTTTTTAGTTCAAAGTTATGATATTTATATGTTAATATGAATTATATTCATGAAACCTCCATGAATTTCAATTATGTATCCTGTTTACAAATGGTTTCCATTGAATTTGCCTTGATATGTTCGAATGGTAATTTTCACATGTTAAATCCTTAAACCATGTTTTAATTATTGAAATTTTTGTGCTTTTAATGGTTTAACTACTCCCATGTTTTATCTCATGATCCACATGTGTTTGATTAAATGCCCTAATGATTGGGTTTTGAATATTGACTACTTATCATGTCCCAAAGCTTTAGTATGTCCTATTGTTATTGTTATCGAGTCCTGGGGGTTATTAATACCCAAAATTTAGTTGTTTACCTAGTTTTCAGTATCTACAGAATGATTTCAGTTATACTATGAGCAATATCATTCAGTTAGTAATATGGTTAGTTGTGAGTCCAATTAAACTTAGCTTAGTCTAGTTTTAGTTCTTGTACTAATTTACACATTAATAATTACCACAGAATCCGTATACACTGTTATTTTCAGAATACCATGACCTAAGCTTATAAGTTATTAGTTATCAGTGCATGCACCAGTTAGTAATTCATGTCAGTTCAGTTGGGAGTAGGATTTAGCACCGAGCGAACCCAGGGATGGCGGCTTACCTGTCAATTTAGGGTATTACCCTTAGTAGAAATCCTTGTATTCCTAAACTACGTAGCTAGCATAGGTTGGAGATGCTAACCTACCAGTTGAGGTTTGACACATATCTCACTAGAGCACCTTCCAGTAGAGGGTTACTCTTTAGTCCTTTGGGACTCCATTTTAGTGGATCCACACAGCAGTGTTAGTACTCGTGGCTCGGTACTGACACCCTTCCAACTGGGATACAGGTTGGATCTCGATTATCTCAGATCGGGGCATATCGGTTAGATGATACCTCCCACAGTCTCAGTTCTATATTCATTTTTAGGGTTCAGTTTCAAGTTTGCTTGACCATAGAATACCATTATCAGTTATTCAATTATTAGTATTTCAGTATTTAGTTTACAGAATATAGCAGAATCATGTTTTATGCTTGGTCTTGCATTCTCAGATATTACAATGATCAAACATTCATACTCTGTTATCTCATGTTGTTCAGTTTTACCTTACCTCATATCCATAGTACTCCACAGTTTTAGTCCAGTTTTTCAGACTAAGTTCAGTTTAGTGTTACATAATCAGTATATAGTCATCAACTATTCATTGTTTAGATACCAGCAGTCCATATTCTTATATCAGCTACTCAGTTATCCCCTTTCTTAGGTTTCAAACATTTCATCACCTAGGCATAATATTTTCAAGTAATCACATCAGTTCAATACATATATGTTTGTTTTCGAACATTCACGTATTTATGTTTTACCGTATCCCAGTTTAGGTTCTACTTATATTATAATAGAAAAGTTTTAATAAACTAAGTGTAGTGATTCATCGGCTTATCAGATCATGTTTGTTACTCATGTTTTAAGATAAGTCAACTTTCAGTTTACTTCAGCCTCTTGGTGAGTTTATTACACTTAACATGCATGTTTTAAGATTACGTATGAAATCAGTTTTACTTATTGCATTCACCCCTTCATACTCAGTACATTCCAGAAGTACTGATCCATTTATACATCTGTGTGGCTACGTTGTTTCATAATTTTGGTACCATTTTTCACCCGCACATCATGATCAGACATTTGCAGTTTCCAGCCAGCAGGTGATGAGTTCTCTTATTTTGAGAACTCTGGGCAGTTTTAGTTCATGTATAATTCATTTATTTTTTTCATAGGTATTGATTAGTGGTAGTTGGAGGCATGTCCCAGCTATCTATAGTCAGTATATTAGAGGCTTCATAGATATCAGTTAGAGTCAGTCATGTAATTTCAGTTTTCTCCTCAATCTTTATCTGATAATAAATTGTATTAGTAATAAAATTTCTTTCAAATTTTGACATGGTGATATTTCCGCATAGTAGAACAACTATTTAATATTTTATAATTCAGTTGCTTAATTGTATGCCAATTTATAGGTTAGTTTGGGATCACTTTTGTTCCAAGCACCGTGTGGCATCCAGGGTGTACTCCCGGGGAGTTACACTAACCCAACTCTAGAAGTATTATAAAAGTTTGTAAATTCCACACCCTTCTTGCGAAAAGTCAAGATAGGAGCTGATGTCAACAAATCTTTGATCTTTTAAAAGCTTGCCTCACTTATAAAACCACTAAAAGGAAATCATTTTCTGAGTCCACCTGTTCAAAAAAGTTGCAATAGATATGAAACCCTCAAAAAAACATTGATAATAACCTGTCAAGAGAACAAAAATTTGAATCTTTGTGGGCGAACTAGGTCTATCCTAATAACGAACCGCTACAACCTTCGTTGTATCAACTATAATACCTTCCTTAGTCACCATATGTCCCAAGAAAAAGAAGACTCCAACCAAAACTCAAACTTAGAGAAATTATAATACAACTATTCATCCCTTGACCTCTGAAGCACAATCCACAATTTCTCCTCATGGTCGGCCTCACTCTTGGAGTAAACTAAGATATTATCTATAAATACAATAACAAAGAAGTAGAGATACGACTAAAATACTAAGTTCATCAAACCTATGAATGCAGCTGGGGCATTGGTCAATCGAAAGGACATAACGAAAAACTCATAATCACCATATCATGTCTGAAAAGTTGTCTTCAAAATATCTGAAGCTCTATTCCTCAAGGTGATACCCGAACCTCAAATCAATCTTCTAAAATACTAAAGCACACTAAAACTGGTAAAATGAATCATCAATATGAGGACGAGGATACTTATTCTTAATAGTCACCCTGTTCAACTACCGATAATCAATACACATATGAATAGACCCATCCTTCTTCTTCACAAACAAGACAAGGGAACCTCAAGACAACACATTATGTCAAAAATTCCCTTGTCCAATAACTCCAACATCTAATCCGTCAATTCCTTCACCTCAGCTAGGGCCATCCTATAAGGAAGAATAGAAATGTACTTGGTTCCCTACTTAACATCAATAGTAAAATCAATAACTCGATCCAAAGGCATACTAGGAAAATTCATAAGAAACACATCCATAAACTCACAGACAACATGAATAAAATCCAAAAAAAAGGTAAAGCAACACTATTATCTTGAATATAAGCCAAATAAGGGAAACATGTCCTCTCAACCAATCGATGGGCCTGAACATTAGATATAACCCTTTTAGGACCTGAATCAATCATACACTTCCAAGCTATACTTGGCACACCCCGTGAAGCTAAAGTCACGGTCTTAGCATAGCAATCTAGGACATCGTGGTAAGTGATGATAGGCGTATTTACACGCCTATATCAATATATTTTGCCCATATTTTAGCCTAGTTTTGAGAACAAATTATATATTTCATGCACTTTTAGTCCTTTTTCCTGTAAATGAGCTAACGAACATGATTAGTAAAGTTTCAGGTATAAATGATGCAGAATTCAGCATTTTATGGCTTACTTGACACAAAAGAAAGCTCACGAAGGAAGGGAAGGGAGTTTACACGCCTAAGGACCAAAACTGCTGCATGGAAAATCTGTCCCGGGCTAAAACAGCATTTCTGAAGACTTTGGGGGATCAAAACTGCTGCATGGAAAATCTGTCCCGGGCTAAAACAGTAATTCTGAAGACTTTGGGGACTTACAGACACAAAGCTGGATTTTGACAATGATACATTAACCTAGTACAATTAGGTTATGTATTTCATTATTTTATGTGGATTATGATAATGTTACCTTAACCTAGTACATTTGGGTTAAGGATTTCATTAGTCTAATAGGATTTGGTTATTTATTTCATTAGCTTAGTAGGATTAGGATATGGGTATTATAAATACCCTATCATGCTAGAGATTTTAGAGAATAAGGAGGGAGGAAGGAGGGAGAACACAATACCTTCTTCCATCCCTCTCATCTTCTAACATTTTCTCAACTCTTCTAATCTTTCCATTAATTCTATTTTTCTTCTTCTACTCTTCTATTCTTAAATTCCACAACAAGAGAATCGTTACTTGCTAAGGAATCACGCCTCACGCCTATCACTTGATATACACGCCATTACTCAATATCGTGATATAATAACAATGTCAATCGTGATTTCCTTCGCATTCATGGGTAACTAAACTTCTCTGTTGGGGTTATGGAAGCCGAATGAGTTACTATCTATTGTTGTGAGTTTGTGAGTTCGAGGCACGTATATTGCTTATATCATTATTCTCTTCATCTTAATCTACATTCTTTGCGGTTGCAAACGCAAGAATACGCCAGTCTAACATTTAACTTATTCGAGAGAAAAGTTATTTGTCTGGAAAAGAGATAATGTCAAGGTAGTAGGACACCCTTTCCTATTAAAAAGCTAGTGTCGTAACAGGACTAACCTCTTGGAGAATTCGTACCGTTAGACACGCTTTAAGCTCGAGAGAGTTAAAGTGAAATAGTCCTTGTTTAGGTCGAGAGATGCTTGGATTTACCATCGACTACAATCCTCTATAAGCAATTGCATGTCAGAATTCTACACACTCATAGCCAATAGAGACGTATACCTCAGAAGGTGGACATAACCCCAACGCTTCAATTCTCATTGTTTACAACCAACGTAACAATCTCTCTCTTTTTACTTTATTATTTTCAGCTTTTGTTCACATTACTTGCAAGACAAGAATCCCCCCTTCTTACGAGACTTGCACCAAAAGTTTAGTAATTTTACTTACTTGTTGGCCAAGCTATTCCCTGTGGGATCGACACCCAACCCAGGTTGGGTTCTATATTTGCTAACGAACGCTTTACACTCAAACGAGAGCTGTAGATTGAGCGTTATCAGTAAGTAGATAATCAATCTATACTCATTATGACATAAAAATAAATCATATCTAAGAGAAGGAAATCGGACCAAGTCTTACACCCAACAGAAGTCCCAATACAAGATCGGTACACCCGATCCACCACTAAAGATTCTCCTACATGGGTAGATACACAAATATACCCGGCAAGACGTTCGCTAGCAGAATCAAAACCCAAAATAAAATATGTAGACACATAGGAGAAAATAGATCTTAAATCAAATAACATAGATGAAAATCTAAAATAAACGGGGACAGTAACTATATTCACACCATCAGGAGCCTCTGCCTCTGGTCTGGCCAGTATGGTATAACACTATTCATGGCTACCAACTGCCTAACTAGCCCCGCAATCACCATCACAAGCTCTGGTACCTCTGTCTCTCACACCTCTAATAGAATCCCTACCTCTCACAGCTAAAATAGGACTAACTCTAATCACACGATGGTGGTAGTCCTTGGCCAAGTGGACAATATCATCGCATACAAAAAAACCTCTGTGAATGGACAGAATTTGAGAAGGTACAACAAGGCATTGATGGTCATGTTAAACTATTGAATAAAAAGATCCACTAGTTGAACCCTACAAGGCTACTTGCACTAGCCTACCATGATACTAACAAAAACCTCTAAAATCTTTTCCTCGAGGGGTATGACCTCTGAACTCACTCAAATGATGCAACTTTTTGGTGACTCCCTGAGATGCTCTAACAATACCCTCAATCATCTTAGCATAGTTTACTATACTCTAAAATTACACACCAAATAAAACTATCTGAGATGTGGCTAACTAAATGGAAATATCCAAACTTTTCATGAAGTTTAGGATCATCTTACCCTAAGTGGCAATGTTGGAGTAACAATATCTAGAAAATGCATGGAAACATGACTTATATTCTACAACAGTCATGAAGGCCTACTCCAGGCGATCAAACTCATTTCTCATCTGATCCCTCAGACTGTAAGGCACAAAACTTTCCAAAAATGCCTCATCAAATTAGTACCAAGTTATCTCAAGAGAATCAATAGTTCTATAACTAACAAGTGACCTCCACCAGACTCTAGCAGTATCCCTCAACTTATAAGTAGTATAAGAA
This sequence comes from Capsicum pubescens, assembly GCA_030864215.1. Taxonomy (NCBI): domain Eukaryota; kingdom Viridiplantae; phylum Streptophyta; class Magnoliopsida; order Solanales; family Solanaceae; genus Capsicum; species Capsicum pubescens. The sequence goes on along the minus strand of CM061538.1, from coordinate 79,610,766 downwards.
AACCCATGTGACTCAAATAAACCCAAATTATGCAACTTCTCCCAACAGTCAAATAAGAACTCATAGGCATCCTTACAAACAACACCACTAAATTTAGGAGGACTCAAAAAAGTAAACCTCTTTTAATCTGAGTAGACATAACTCTACAGGTAACAAAAGGTGGTATGGTGAATATGGCAGGCTGAGATCCCACTTAAGGATGTAACATAGATAAAGGCTAAACTCTTCATTTTGAAATACCACATTCAGATACCTATGTTGAAGAAGGAATGACACTTGATATTTGAGGAGTAACAAAAGTAGAAGTAGGTCCATAGAAGGATCTATATTAGAGGCTGGAGGAACACTATACATAAGCTTTGGCAAAGACAGAGGTATAGTACTCATAGTTAGGGTAACACCAAGTGTACATAGAGGAGAACCCTTTAAACGGGTCAACAGTCACACCAATAAGCCTCTAAGATTGGGCTAGAAAAACTCTATGGAACCAAAGTGAAACCCACAGCTCCAACATGCTCCAGACGAGGATCGGGGGAGATTCCCCTAGCACTACTCCTAGATGGGATAGATTCATGAGCCTTCCCACTACGTCGAGCCCATCTACGACTCGCAATTTGCCCTTTGGACTGTGCTCTTTCTTGAATGATAATTTCTCATCTCTAACCTCACAAAATTGAGTCAACACCATATATGAAGTAGAGAATGAAATATGACTTAAAACATATGGTATGGAATAAATCCATATGATAAAGAACAAAAGGAGGGAAATTTTTTAAAGACATTCTATAAACTCTCACAGATAGACACAGATGTCTACTTACCAATTTGTCAAACTCTATTATACATCCCATTCTTACACTATTGAGACTAATGAACCTGTCTGCTCTAATATAAATTTGTAAATACCAAAAAAACAAGAGTCATGATGGCACTTATTGTGGTAAACCTTGACTAGTAAGCTTGATGTTGGGTGTATTTATGAATTTCAGTGTTACTATTCTAGCTTATTTAGCATTGTTTTGAGAATAATTCATGTTCTTTATGTATTAATAAGATATAAATAAGCATATAAGTTTCCAAGTACGTGATTTCAATGGTACAAAGTGTTTTTAAACAAGTTTGTACTTAATTTAGTCATTTAGTGTTCATCCCAGAAAACTAGTTTTACTAGCTTGAGCTAGTTATGTGTCTAGTTGATTTCATTGGATTCTATTGTGTTTAATGAGCTTCAAATAGTTTTAAAGGTGTAATTATATATGGAACAACTTTTTTTAATTTGAAAATGCAATTTGATTAAGTTAAGAGTCGGACCATAAAAGTGAAGATCATTGATGAATTAGCCTTATTTTATCTAATGTTTTGATTTATCATTGAGGATATTGTGTTGTTTTGATCTCTAATTTGTGGTGTGTAATTATGTAGGAGGCATTGTAAGATGAATAAGGTGATATATTGATGATTTAAAGGCCAGAAATTCATTGAAAATATGCTACAAAAGGCATGGGCAAATAATAGCATATTCAACACGTTGAATAAATTTTGGATACAAATTCTAGTGAACCAATGTGATCTCGATGCGTCGAATCGAATCTTCCACCTCCAACGGTTCTACGGATGACGCATCGCATTGCTCTTGTTGATGCGATCCTTGATGCATCACGTCACTCTAATTAAGCATGGCCAATTTAAATTTTGCTGACACGGAGAGAGAAAAGGAACAATAACATTTTAATATATTTTCCCAGAAGGGAATCTTTGTAGGAATATTTGGGATCACATGCAAAGCTTCAAAGTTCCACTAGGATTAGGATTATAAGAATATATATAAACACTTTTGTAATACTCCGGACTTCTACTTAGCTTGAAATCGTCCCATGTATGTTAGAAACTTACTTTGAAAGATAAATCCACTTTTATATACGTGGAATTTTTAAGATACTAATTTTTTTGAATCCGGTATCGGGGAAGAAAGTTATGGCCATTTTACAGAAAGTAGTCAAAATTTCCCAGGTGGGATGATGAATGCCGACGGACCGTCGATCTAGCGATGGACCATCGCCCAAACCGTCGCAGCAGAGGCAGTGAGACCATATTTTACCTAAGGGCGACGACTCAGGATGATAGACCGTCGATCTAGCAATGGATCATCGCCCAAGACTTCGCATCATAGGCAGTGAACCTCTATTCTACCAAGGTGCGACGGTCAGGACCGATCGACCATCTCACCCACCGTCGCATATTTCATTCAGTTATTGTAATGTCATTTTTAATAGGGTATTTGGGTCTTTTTCCACCTGTTTTAACCTTTAATTATATTAGATCAAGGCTCATAAGTTCATTATCCATCTACAACATCAAATTAGGGTTTTCTCAAAGATAATCCCCAAGAAACAAGATCTAAATCTTCCTCAAGAAACTAAGAGATTCAAGTTCTTCAAGACCAAGAACTTCAAGAAACTCATAGCCCAGGTATGTCATGTGTTGATCTATGAGTTTCAGATGAGGGTCACCCATAGCTTGTCCTTAACGGTGGCACGGTATTGACACCCTTCCAATTGGGGTTATAGATTGGACCCCAACTCAGCTATAACGCATTATTTGGGGCATGTCGGTTAGATGACTACTTCCCATAGTTTCATTTATAGAATTAGGACTGTCAGATATATTCATTCAGTCTCAGTAATAAAAATCAGATAGTTTTACAAAATTCAAGAATGCAGATACAGTCAACTCAGAACAACACGGAACTCAGCTAGTTCCATCAGAACCTAGACTGTTAGATACAGTCGCTCCATATAAGTTATTTAAGTTATACAGTTATTAATATCTCATGTTATTAGTACTCAGGCTCAGTAATCATGTTTCACGAACTCAGTTACAGTTATTATGTATTCATGCATGTATTCTCACGTTCATGTTATCCAGTTAGTTAGTATAGTTCATGCATATGAACCCTTGCATTCAACCTACCTCACATGCATACCAGTATATTCAAATATACTGACGCATTTGTGCTATGGTGTTTTATACCATAGGTTCAGAAGCACGAGCTCCTGAGCATCAATAGCATTCCAGTCTCAGCAGTCAAAGTTAGCAGTGAGTCCTCATCATTGTAGGACATGACCATTACTTTATTATATCATTATTAATTTATTTCAGTTGTTGGAGTTAGTTGGGGACATGTCCCATCAACTTCTTAGTCAGACAGTTCAGTCAGTTAGAGGCTTTTTCATACTATCATGTTCAGTTAGTTTATTAGTTTGTTTTGGGTATTTCATACCCCACACAGATGTTATATTTTATTAGATATTGTGCTTTAATTTTGAACCTTATTGCCTTACAGCCTTTATTTCTGCATTTACATAGTATATTATGCAGTTTTCAGGTAGAAATATCATTCATAGGTTAGCTTGTGGTCCTTCGGGTTCATGAGCACCGTGTAGATTCCGGGTACCAGATTTGGGGTGTTACAACTTTACTTGGACACCTGTACACGTCTTGGACAATATTAAATCTTGAATTTAGTGGAAGCGTTGGTGGATTATTGTTAAGTGGTTTCTACTTATTAATTAAGGTTTTTATCATTCTTTAATTAGTTGTTAATTACATATCATGTATTCAATTATTTGGATCGTGATTATGAATATTATCAGCTAAAAACCCTTTTTCCGGGGTTAAAGTCAAGAACATAAGTACTATTATTTTGGATTAAATTTTTTTAATTCGTATATCATTATTGGTTGTGTGTTTATTCTTGTTTTAATTATTTTATGAATTGATCACCCATAAAATACATATATTGTCAACCTTTTGATATCAGGAGAGGGAATAGGGAGATATAACATGGGAATAAGAAAAGTTTGGGTTTTTATTCTTTTATAAAGTAATGAATTGAACATAGTGTCTCATACAAGGATGTACTTAGATGCCTTTCTTGATTCAAACGTAGGATGATAGCTTTAATTAACTGAACTTGATTATTGCATCCCTTCTCAACGATGTAGTTGTAATGTCCATATTAGGTAAAAGATTAGAGGTTGGAAAATCATGATCATGCAATTAACCCTACGAATCAACAACCAAGATAAGCCAATTAACGAATGAAGCTCAATAGTATAGTATAATTATTCGAAGTGCTTTAACCCTGGATTTTACTCCATTGACTATCCCAAGACTTTTATTTTACTCATTGATTTTTTTATTTTTAAGTTATAAGTATCCAACACTCTTTTTGGTTACTTTATCTCTATTTTTAAAGTATAATTGGATAGTTGTCGGCACAAGTCTCTGTGGGATCGATATTAGGCTTTCTTGAAGGCCACTATATTACTTGGTAGACCACGTACACTTGCGTGTGCATTGTCAAGTTTTTGGTGCCATTGCCGGGTACTTGTAATTTTGTAACTGTTTATTTAAGTTTTACTTTTAGAATTATTTGGTGTTTTTACACTTGGTCTTGGTTGTATTTTTGTAGGAAACAATTTACAAAAGATGGAAAAGGATCAGTACTTGATTGAACCAAGCCTATAACCTGAACAACTTTTCCAACAAAGAAGGAGAGAAGCAAACCTTCTTCCTCTAATTCCTCAAATCAAATAAGACCAAGAGAATCCTGCTATAATGGCTGTAGAAAAACAAGCACGTAGTATAGTTAGGGAAGTGGCAGTCCCACTTCCGACGAGCTTGACTTCCCCAATTCAAAGATTGACTGTTGAGGGGAATTTTGAATTAAAGCACAATATGGTGCAGCTTCTAATCAGAAGTGAACAGTTTGTAGGTCTTTCGCACGAGGATCCACAAGTCCACATGTAGACTTTCATTGATCTTACTGACACATTCATTCCAACTGGGGTGAATATAGATTATATGAGGCTGACACTTTTCCATCATTCATTATTGGGGAGAGCTAAAAGGTGGTTGAATGCGGAGCCAGCTAATTTGATCACATCATGGGATGGCTTAGCTAGAAATTTCCTCATTAGATTCATTCCATCTGGCAAGACTGTGAGACTTCACAGTGAGATAGTCAGCTTTAAACAAAAGCCAAATGAAAACCTTTATCATGCTTGGGAACACTTCAAGCATCTTCTTCAGGATAGTCCACACCACCAATAGTCTAATGAGGTACTTTCTCATACTTTTGTAGAAGCACTTGATCACAGTATGAATATTTTGTGAGATTTAGCCGCAGGTGGTCAAGCACTGGAATTGACTTATGATGAGTTGTACATATTGTTGAACCGCATATAACAAGGAAATCTAGAGTCTCATTCAGAATCTAAAAGTTCCATAAAAAGTTGTGAGTGTATTGGAGGTGGACCGATTCACAACCTTATTAGCTCAGGTTTCTGCATTACAAAATTTTATAAACACTCAATTTTACAGCATAAAATTGGGAGCAGCATAACCTGAAACCATAGTTAATGCCATCCAACAAGCTACAGGTTGGTGTGAAGTATGCAGTAATAGTGGTCACTTAGTGGCTATGTGTACTTCCAATCCAGAATCGGTGATGTATATGGGCAATTCTCAAAGGCCAAATTATGGTAATGCCTACAACATGAAGTGACAAATTGAACCTTTGAATGCATAACAACAACAAATTCAGCAACCACAAGTACAAGGGAATCAGTTAATAAGAAACATGGAAGAGATGTTGAAGCATCTTTTAGCTTATCAAGCACAGTTGACTACGGACATGAAAAATTTACTAGCTGCTCAGAGAAGTTTAGAGTTGCAAATTAGGCATTTGCATTAAGCATTGAATACTAGGCCTCAATTTGGTCTACCAGCAGATACAGAGGATCTAAAAAAAGTTATGGAAATTACCTTGAGGAGTGGTAAAGAGCTTCAGGAAGAACCTCTTAGGACAATAAAGGAGGTAGATACTGAGGTAGTGACCCAAAAAGTTCTCGAAGAAGTTTCTGATAATTCAAGGAAGTCTGAGTATTTCAAAACTAAATTTGTTGAACCAGAAGTGAAGAAGAAACTTCCATTACCCTTCCCTCAAAAGCAAATTAAAGCAAAGGAGGATGCAATGTTTAAGAAGTTCTTGGATACATTTAGATAGCTTCACCTTTACTTACCTTTGATAGATATTTTACAGGGTATTTCCATGTATGCAAGGTACTTGAGAGATGTGGTTGCTAATAAGGTGAAATTGCAGGATGTGGGGGCGATAACACTGGTTGAAGAGTGTAGGTCTATAATGACACATAAAATCCCTAAGATAATAAGAGATCCGAGGAAGTTTACTCACCTTATCTAAATTAGGAGTAAAGTGGTCCATGTACTGAGTGACTTAGGGGCAAGCATAAATTTGATACCCCTATCTATGTTAGATACATTGGGCTTGGGAAAGACTAGATCGATCACTGTGGTTTTGCAGCTAGCAAAAAGATCCATGGCATATCCGAAAGGAATCATTGAGGTATCCTCATAAATATTGGTAAATTTGTTATTCCCGATGACTTTATTGTTCTCAATTTTAAGGCAGCCGAATAGGTACCAATCATCTTGTGGCGTCCATTCTTAGCAACCGAAGAAGCATTGATTGATGTTAGAGAAGGCACGCTCATAATGAGGGTAGAGGATAAAGAGGTAGTATTTGATGTTTACAAATCAACCAATTTGATGTCCCATTATAAAGACTTGTGTATGATCAATGTTATTGAAGGGGACAAGTGTCGGGTGTTGAGTCCACTAAAAACCTCTTCATACTACCTAATTGAGTAGACTAAACTTCTACTACCTAAGCCAGATTTGATGCTAATTGATTAGCCTGAAAAGGCTAAGGTTGAGGAATTTGTTACCCTTGAAAATTCACACCCAAGAGGGGTGAAAAGAATAAGAAAATGGTTTGTAAGTGTGAGGAAAAAGTTGAAGGAATTTGGTTGAGTTGATCTGGGTCGTGCCGCGACACTAAATCAGGTGCTTCTTGGGAGGTAACCCAAGTTAATTAGGTTTTTTATTTTTTATTTTTTTATTTTTATTTCAAGTAGTTTTTTTTTTCATTGAGTCGCAGGTTAATGGGAAGTCTGAGTACCGAAAACCTGAGCTAAGGAGCATGACAAAAACTGAGTGTGGGGTTCCACAGATCTTATTTATGTGCAAAAGATGCTACTATCTAGACCTAGAGGCCTCAGTGAGTATTTCTATCTCTTACTTTTAAATTCACTTTGGGGACAAAGTAGATTTTTAAGTGTGGGGTGGCAAAATTCTCAATTTTTGGCTCAATTTAAAAAAATTTAGGTTAGCAATAAGTGAGATATTCTTATTGGTGTTATTTTTGATTGCATGGTGTAAGTGTTTTTTTGGGGAAAAGCATGTTGAATTAGTGAATTTTTATTTTTGATAATCCTAGGATCAAGTTTTTTACTCGTGTACTTTTTTTCTTAAAATTTGAATTCATGCTATTGTTTGGTTGGGAGTCTATGATGATCCAATTGAGTTGAGCATGTTCCATGTGCGTGTGAGATTTTTGTATATTTCTTACTGCATGTGATGTCTAGAACTTACCCGGTGTGCGTGCAAAGCGAAATAAAGAGTGTGAATTTAGGAGATGATTTAGGCATTTCTTTGATAGTATTGTTTTATACCTTCTTTTTTACCTACCCTTGTGCATAGTCTTAGTTAAACCCTATTGAGAATTTAGATTTTTCTTTGAAAGCCTTATGTGTAGCCTAATCCCCTTCGTTGATGGACCTTAATTTGATCCAAAAAAAGCTCCTAAGTGCTTTAATTGTAAAATAATTGAGTAAGGAGTGTGAAATTCAAAAAGTAGGAGAAAGGTGAAATTAATTCCCCTAGGTAATAGTTATTGGTGTTTATATTTGATGTGTGGTGGTTGGGAGTGATATAAATGGTGTTAGAAATATTTCTATGATTGTAGAAAATAAGAAAAACTGAATCTTGAAGGAATAAACAATACACCCACCATATGTTTGTGAAAATGCTTTAATAAGATGGGGCAAAACAAAAAAATGAGGTAGAAAAAAATGGTGTAAATTGATTATTGGAGAATGATTTTAAATGTATAATGTAGTATATTAAAACACTTAGAGAGATTAGTCACTATTCCTAAATAGTTCCTACCCGTCCCTTAGCCTACATTACAACCCGAAAAAGACCTAATTGATCCTAAGTTTATCATTCTGATATTAGTGGAGCACTACACTAAGAGCAAGCTTGTGGTTCGTTGTGTGTAACTTTTGAATTCTTTGTGAGAGTGAGTGCAATTTGATTCTTGTACCCATTGTTATAAATTACTTAATTGTGAGTAATTATGGGTAACTCTCTTGTTGTGAGGGGCACATGTTTGATGAATGTGGGTGATTTGGATGATGTCCTTCATTTAGTGATAAGCATGAGTTTGCCAACTAGTTGAGTCAAGTCTTGATGCTAGGATGTTTAGGAGTAGTATTCATGAGCTTTCAATTGTGTTTGTAACGTGCTTTGTGTAGAAACTTGCATTCTGTGTAGTCATTGTAGTACTAGCTTGAGTGTTGTGCATGTCGTAGAAATGTAGAGTCTCCGCAACTTATGATCCTTAGAGTTAAATGTTGTTCGAGGATGAACAAGTCTTTAAGTGTAGGGTGGTGATATTGGGTGTATTTATGCATTCTAGTGTTACTGTTCTAGCTTATTTAGCTTTGTTTTGAGAATAATTCATGTGCTTTATGTGTTAATATGATATAAATAAGCATGTAAGTGTCCAAGTACATGATTGCAATGGTCCAAAATGTTTTCAAATAAGTTTGTACTTAATTGAGTCATTTAGAGTTCACCCCGAAAAACTAGTTTTACTAGCTTGAGCTAGTTGTGTGTCTAGTTGGGTTCGTTGGATTCTATTGTGTTTAATTAGTTCCAAATATTTTTAATGGTGTAATTATATGTGGAAAATATTATTTGTAATGTGCAAACTACAATTTTATTAAGTTAAGAGTCGGAACATAAAAGTGAAGATCAGTGCGAATTAGCCTTATTTTAGCTTGTGTTTTGATTTATCGTTGAGGATATTGTGTTGTTTTGATCTCTAATTTGTGGTGTGTGACTATGTAGGAAGCTTTGTAACCTGAATAAGGTGATATATTGATGAATTAAAGGCTGAAAATTCATTAGAAACACGCTACAAAAGGACACGGAGAGAGAAAATGCACAATAACATTTTAATATATTTTCCCAGGAGGAAATCTTTGTGGGAATATTTGCGATCACGTGTAAGGCTTCAAAGTTCCACGAGGATACACACTTTACTCGGACACCTGGACACGTCTTAGGCAATATTAATTCTTGAATTCGGTTAAAGCGGTGGTGGATTATTGTTAAGTGGCTGCAACTTATTAATTAAGGTCTTTATCATTCTTTAATTAATTGATAATTATCATATCATGTATTCAATTATTTGTATCGTGATTATGAATATTATCGGCTAAAAATCTTCTTTCCTGGGTTAAAGTCAAGAACATGAGTATTTTTGTTGTGGTTTAAATTTGTTTAATTTGTTTATCGTTATTGATTGTGTATTTATTCTTGTTTTAATTATTTTATGGATTGATCACCCGTAAAATACATAAACTGTCAATCTTTTGACCTGGGGAGAGTGAATAGGGAGATCGAACATGGGAATAAATAAAGTTTGGGTTTTTATTCTTTTATAAAAGAAAGAATTAAACTTAGCGTCTAGGATATGGATGTACTTAGATGCCTTACTTGATTCAAACTTAGGATGATAGCTTTAATTAACTTAATTGGATTATTACTTCACCACTCTACGATGTAGTTTTAATGTCCATATTAGGTAAAAGATTAGAGGTTGGAAAACCATGATCATGCAATTAACCCTACGAATCAACAACCAAGATAAGATAATTAACAAATGAAGTTCAATAGCATAGAATAATTGTTCAAAGTTCTTTAACCTTGAGTTTTACTCCATTGACTGTCCTAAGACATTTATTTAATGCATTTTTTTATTTTATTTTTAATTTAAAACTATTCAACACTCTTTTTTGTTACTTTGTCTCAATTTTTAAACTAGAATTGGATAGTTTTCAACTCAAGTCCCCGTGGGATCGATATTTGACTTTTTTAAGGCCACTATATTACTTGGTAGACCATGTACACTTGAGTGTGAACTTGGGAGCTGTCAAATCTTATCACACAAACTAAAACAAAAGAGAATACAACATCCAAAACCCAAGGCAAGGCTCCTAGATCGAAGCCAAACCATATCAATATAACATAGAAAAAAGAGCAAAATTAACGATAATATGTCAAACTCCCAAAACCTAGTGTCACAGTGTAAGAACTAACTAGTACAACTAATCAAGTAAAATACATAAGATATCCAACATGAACAACTATGTCTCTAAATACTAATATAGACATAGTCTAATAAGAAGAGATATTAGTAGACTCCAGACGCATGAAACCAACGGCTACCTCGTAAATCTCCAAATATCGCCGAAATCAACCAATGTGGGGCGCACCCAAACCAAAATCTTCACCGAAAGGGTATAATAGGGGTGAGTTCAATCCGACTGATCAAAGTAAAAAATAAAGTATACAAATACACACTAAGTAAACTTCACCTACAACAAAAAAATGTCCCAAACGGTAGCCCACACCATCTTCACTTACAATTTTATAATCTTCACATATATCACAACAAAATTATGAGAAAGGAATACAAGTATACATTTATTCCACAAACAAGTAGAGACAATAAGAACAAACATAGACATGAACACCAAGCATAAGTAAAGGTAGATAGAACAAATGGATAGATAACTAGTCAAAGATAGAAATACAATCATAACATAAGCAAAATAAGATAAATGCAGTGAAAATGATGATGATGTAATGCACGAGATTGTTGTACGACAGCTAAATCTTCCCGACATATGACCCATGGGGGGTTCATCAACTCTTATAAAACTCATATACATTCCATATACATATCTCCTTCTCAGAACATCAAATAGGGAGAATTTTTAAGATGTCACATTTTCTGTCAGAAAAAGCTAGTGCTTCAAATATTTTCAGTATTTCTACATTGGTAGCAATGTTTCATGAATGAGTATGATATGAGGATGAAATACTCACAACCAACAAAAATTAGTGATTTCATATCCAACTAATATACTATCCAAGTGATCAAAATATCTACTTAATTTTCCAACCATCTATGAAATCCAACTCTATTCATATGTCAATAGAGTATGAATACATCACAATACACAACTGATTCAATGTTAGTCTTTTTCATTAGCAACATATGATTAATTTCACATAAACGAGGACAAAAATATCATACAAGACTCCACATTATCATACATAGCCAGTAATTTTCCAAAACCACCAAATACATCAACATATAAGCCTCATACGGGCATAACACAATAGACTTAAACATTTTCATACTTAGGCCTGACACCCTTAAAATGATTGTGTATCAACATTAATTACCCAACCAGTCTAAAAGAAATTAAGTCGTAACCTAACTCTAATTTCAAAAACCAATATACAAGTCATTATTCCGAAGACTTAATCTTCCTTAATGGACTCAGAATCAACTAAAACATAGAAATATAGAATCTACACATCAAAAAAGAAAATGATACACATATCGCCTCAAGTCCGAGTCAAAATAGACCCCGAAATGATTTTTTGTAAAAGAAGGGTAAAATCAAAATGTTATTTCAAGAACATGTTCTCAATATTATTTTAGGAATCTATATCTAAAAACATATACAAAAATTAGTTTAAAATGAGGTCCAAATTAAAAAATAATTTCAACCTTTACCGAGTAAATATCCCTAAAATCTATTTCTAAATCGAGAATTAAAGTTGTTTCAAAGATGAGATTGAGGGAGAAATGTTAATTAAAAAATTATAAATTCACCATGTGGAAATGGGTTGAAATTGCGGTTTAGATCAAAAACATATAATTTTTGGGCCTCCCGAGCTAAAATCTCCAATTTCTACTTTAAAATCTGCGTTAAAAGAAGAATTAGATAATAAAGGTTGGTGAAAAAAATAAATTAGTTGTTTTGGAGCTTACCCAAGCTTTAAAATGGAAAAAAGTGCTAAAAATCATGAAACCTAGGCTCCAAGTATCAAAATTGGTGAAAAATGACAAAACATGGGTATATATATAACTCAGGCATCGCAATCGCGACCAAGTGTCGCAAATGCGGTACTAGTGGGTATAACAATCGTGAATTAGGTTTCAAGATCGTGACACTTGGTCTGCACACACAATCGCGATTGTGACATATGCTTAGTGATCGCGGGTGCACCAGTCAGGAAAAAGGTGGAGACTATTATGAGACATTTTCCCCAGTGGTGATTCTTGAAGAAATTAGACTCCATGTAGCCGTTTTCTACCTTCAAGGAATTCACCTTTTATCAAATGGATGTAAAGAGCATATTCTTGAATGGAAATTTGAAGGACAAAATATATTTGAAACAACCATCTGGATTTGAATGTAATGATTTTGCTGATCATGTCTACAAACTGGAAAAAGCCTTGTATTGGTTGAAACAAGCCCCAAGATCTCGGTACGAAAGATTGTAAAAGTTTCTCCAGGATCATGGGAACACAAGAGATAAAATTGACAACACCCTATTTTTTGAAAACGAATGGCAAGAATTTATTGAATGTGTTGTTATATGTGGATGATATTATCTTTGGATCTATTGATGTAAACATGACTCATGAATTTTCAAAGCTTATGAATAGTGAATTTGAGACGAGCATGATGGGAGAATTAAACTTTCTCCTAGGATTGCAAATAAAATAAACTCCTACTGGCATGTTTATTCACTTACAAAAGTATGTGAAAAAATTGTTCAAGAGATTCTCTCTGGGGGAGGCCAAGTAGATACCACTCACATTTCCATAACCATAAACATGGATATGGATAAAATAGGTCCATCTCTAGAATAAAAGTTGTATAGAGGAATGATTTTGTCTCTCATGTATCTTACTTTAAGTAAATCTGACATTATATTTAGTGTTGGTTTATGTTCTAGTGTTGGTTTATGCTAAAAATGGTCACATATAAAAAAAAAATTTGTTCTACTAAAGAGTAAATTGCTGATAATTTTACAAAAGCACTAAGTAGGAAATTTTGAAAATAACAAGTTAGACTTGGGAATGATTAAAATTTATTTAACCCCCTCCAATGATTGACTAGAATAACCTATTCCTAACAACGTTTTTGCTTAATTTTGTTGATTAATTCAGTTTTGCACATTTAGTTGTATGTTCTAATGTCAAAATTTTTGACTGACTTGATTAAATTTTGTATTAATTTGTGTAGAGATACTGGATTGCTGAGGTAATCATGTCTGTGTTTTATTTCTCTAGATATGATTATACATTAACTATTTCTAGAATTGCATAAGTTGAAACATATGAGAATATCTGGTCCAAGTATTAATTGTCCTGACACTATCAATTTAACTATCAAAATGCCAAGAGTCCACTCTTTTTGAAAAAGCTTCCACCGTTTTTCCATCCCTGTTCCAAATACCTTTTCTCATTAATTCCTTTTTTGAACATATTAATCTTACCTCTTTACGTTTTTTCTTCCAAAATTTTTTCTTTATAAATAAATACTCATCAAATCTTTTTCTTAGAAAATCTCTCCATCTCTAAAAATTTTTCGTGTCTTCTTCAAAATTATGGCTTCCCCGTCTTCTTTAGAAAATCCCAAGTCTGATGCACCCACTGAGTCTATATCCCCTCAATTAGTGGTCCATGCAATTGCTAATTCTGAACCCAATATTTCATCCCATATTATATTCAAATTATCTGAATTCTCTTCTTGGAACACTTTCAAGAACCATTTCTCTACTTTCTCAATAGGTCCACACTTTCTCTCTATTATTAGTGCTAACATAGTGATGTTGTCCCTCTTTATATTATGGACACAGATGATATTTTTATAGCATATTTAGTTTTGACAAAGTCTAGATCTTAGTCGAGGATGAAATCCAGACCTTCTATTCTTGTGGATAAGGGTGAATGTGATCATGTCAGATACCCTACCTCTACTTTACCAAAAACTTCTCACAATCACAATAAAAAGTGACTAGTGGGTACTCACTTAGCTAAAGCACTCCAGGATAATAAAAAGAAGTGAACCTCTCTTTGTGGTTCCTCTCCATCTAATTTTCCCCTTCAAATGATGAATTATTACTTTGCACTATTCGTAGAAATAATACGGTCAAGAGTTCAATTCATAAATACTCTTCCATTTGTCAATCTTTTCATGCATCTACTTTAAAGTCTAGTTCAGAGCCCAAACCCTCTTCTTCAAAGTATCCAAAATCTAAATCTACTTCTTGTTAACTCTGAGGATACTATGTATGGCTCATCTGAGCAAGTTGAGGAGACTAAAATCATTGATACCTCAAGGATTCCTGAATCAAATTTACCCTACTTTCTTCAATTTTAAAAAAAGTAAATTTTTTTGTGGTTGTGTTGTTATTTGATTTGTTGGTCCTAAGATGGTTACTCATTTTGCAAAGATGGAAGTATAATGGCGGTCTCACCTGTTCCTCCAAGGTTACACCCATAGAAAATTTGGAAAGCCTGGAGTTTATGAGTGTTACACCAATAAGTCTAAGAGAGGGGATTTATTCTCTACCATTGTGAGCAGGGTGTCCAAATACCTAGTGGCAGAGTACATCTCTAGAATTCTTGATGTACCTATAGGATGATGGGGACATTATGTGAAATTTGAATGGCTCATATTAGATAATTTATCCTCTACACTGGATATCTCTAGAAAATTTTCTAGTGACCCATATCTCCATCACCATCATCAAGTTCTTAAGCGGGAAATGTCCTTATATACTAAACTTTAATTTGGTCTATAAGACGATCATTCATTGAAATTCATGCCACATTGAGACAAACTTTCTTTACTTGACCCTCATGGAACTTCTTAATAGTAAGGTAAAAACTGACCTTCCTAGGCTAATGATCGAACACATGCATCGAGTCTTACTAAAAAATGGCAAAGGTCATGCTCTTCCTTATGCTTTTTGGCTACGGTATGTTGTGTGAATAATATTTAGTATTTTTTCAAGTTTGATATTCGCAGACCACTAAAGATATGATTGAAACTGTGAACCATGTCACAATACCTACTTCTATGAGGCATGTAGACAACCCTTTATAACGATAGTGAAATGCTCTTACGAAAAAGAATGCTGAGTTGGAAGTTAGATGTGCTGCTCATGAGGCTAAGAGGTTGAAACTTCTTGCTCAAATGCTTATCTTTTAGTGTGATCCTACTCAATAAAGATCTTATAAAGTTGAGACTATGCGTGGACAGATCCAACATATCCCATATGCTCTTCCCTCCTCTTCCACCTCCTAGTGCCTTAGGATTTTTTTTGGTGATTTAAATATTTCACTTTTATGATTTTAGTCTTGGTATAATGTTGGTAATATTTTGGGGAAATTAATTAAATGGTTCTTTTTGCTATAATGTATCCTTTTCTTGCACTTTCTAACGATTTTTTTCTTATAATTCATGTTCTACTTGTACTAGTAATAATCCTAGTGTCCATGGACTATTAAACACTTGTTTATTAGCCATAGTTTATCTTCAACTAGAATTTTGATGATGTCAAAAGAGAGAAGAATTCTAGATTGTGTAATAATTATAACCTAATGACTAACCTATTTCATTCTGGTATTTCCTTCTTATATGTCCAGAGGAAAAATTTGTGGATGTACAAAAGCAAAGATTTGTCATCATCCAAATGGTTGAATATTTTGGGGTGTACAAAGTTTTGACAATTGATAAGTGAATGAAACATATTGATCAAGCTGGTTCACAGAGAACATGCGTGAGGATGTAAGCTCAGAAAAACATTAGTAATATGAGAAGAAAAGGTTGTCCAAAGGAAGGGGTGGATAAGTTAATACAACTGATAAAATCAAATAAACTATCACGTGTGAAATTAAAGAATTTGAGTTTTAATACAACACTTGAAGATAAAATAGGTTGAGCTAAAAAATTAGTCATACTTGAAATAAAACTCTAAGGAGATAAAATTACTGAATAAGGAAGTAGTCTGATTTGATAAAGAACTCTTTGAGAGAGTTGTGCTTAAATAGATGGAGTGTCTTTCAAAGTAACTCATGTACTTACAAAGTAAAATAAGAATTGACAAATTAACTTAGCAATGTGCAGCTTGAAGACTAAAAAAACAAGTTACTAAACCTGGTTCTGATACTTAGAATAATAAGGAATCTTAGTCTTTATGTATTAGGGTTGGCTCTTAAGTTGTACCTTTGTTGTAATTCTAGTTTCAGTAAGTTATTAACTAAATTAGGTTATTGTCTTAAGCTTAGGGAACTCAAAGAATTGGAATCACATCCTTAGGTGTTTTGTGATTTTTGTTTTTAATAGGAGTTAGAGTCTATAATTCCTAGTTTATAGAAGTCTTCTAATTTGTTTCTGTTGATGCTCAAGTTTTTAGTGAAGTTGGGATGAAATCCAAATTCTTGTAGAGATACAGATCATTGGCTTTCACTCTATTTTGAGTTGGGTGTTATCCACATGAAAATATTGTCATCTTTACTTTTATTTTTCCTGCATAGTTGAAACATTTTAGGCAACCTGTTTCACTCTTAGGCTACTCTTAAGTGACTATAAGTAAATTAATAGGCCATATACTTTAACACTTCCTTAACCAATTGTGGAAATTTAACATATATTTATATGTACTTAAACCCTCTAAACAACATGCTTCCAGTCTCATTAGGGAACCTTTCCACATCCCTTACACTATTTTACACATATAATTACAATATCAAAAGGCAAATTCCAAATGAAGTTGGGAACTTGAGAAACTTAATGGACCTTTCTCGCTATGAAAATGACTTGATTGGATGAATTCCAACATCAATTGATATCTTAAGGAACCTTTAGTGTGGGTACATGACTAACAATGAACTTAAAGGATTTATTGGAGATAATCTTTGTAAAATGCAGCGTTTGGGTGCTATTTACTTCAGTCAAAACCATCATTTGGGATCTTTTCCTAATTTTTTTTGGGAATGTTACTTCCCTTAGATAGATACATCTGGATTCTAACAAATTCTAATATACCATCAACCTTATGAAAAGTTAAGGATCAATGGTTTTTGACTTATCGTCAAACAACATGGTTGGTTTATTACCTCTAGAAATTGGAACTCTAAAGGTTGTAATACTGATAGATATGTCAATCAATCTATTCTAAATTAGAATTCCTAGAGAAATGGAGGATTACAAAATTTGGCACACCTTTATTTGATACACAACAAGTTTCAAAGATCTATACCTAACTCAATAAAAAAGATGGTAGGTTTAGAATTCCTAGACCTTTCTCATAACAATATAGTAAATATTTAGAGAAACTTCAAAATCCGAAGTATTTCAATGTTTTTGTCGACAAATTGTATGGTGAAATACCCTCAGGGGGTTCTTTCAAGAACCTATCTAGTCAGTTTTTCATCGACAATAAGGCATTTTGTGGTTCTTTAAGATTTAGTATCCTGTCATGCCCACTTCATCAAAGCACAAATTAAATAGGAAACAATTGCTAGTTCTATATCTTTTGCTACGACATGAAATTTTATTTGTTCCTATCATATTTGTGTTTGTATGGGATAAGGTATAGAAGAGGTAAAAAAAGCTCCTCAACAAGAAAATTCATTGTATATCATAACATGAGAAAAAAATTCATACTCTGAACTACTCCTACCAATGGATGAGCTTAGTGAGACTAATCTGATCGGTTCTCAAATTTTTGGATCCATTTACAAAAGCATTCTCTGAAGTAGAATTTCCATTATAGTTAAATTGTTCAATGTGCCATTCTAGAGTTTTGATATGGAATGTGAAGTTTTGTGTAGCGTTCACCATAGAAATCTCGTAAAGTCATGACTAGTTATTCCAATCTTGATTTCAAGGCTTTCGTTCTCGAGACTATGCCTGATAGTGGTCTTGAGAAATATTTGTATTAACACAACTACTTCCCAAATACCAAGTAGATAGACTAAGCATAATGATAGATAAGGAGTGTGTTTTGGAATATCTTCACTATGGGTGCTCGTTGCATGTAATCCATTGAGATCTAAAGCCCAGTAATGTCTTACTGGATGAGGATATGGTTTACCGCTTCAGCCACTTTGGCATTTCAAAACTACTTGGTAATATGAGGGTGATTTGTACAGTAAAACCTTAGCAACATTGGGGTATGTTGCGCTAGGTACGTCTATTGGATTTTTTGATTCTTTCTTTCTTTTTTTCCAAACCAAGAAAGCATATTGCATCTTTAAATAAAATGTTTAACTGTATAGAATGGATTGGATGGACTAGTTTCAACAAAGTGTGACATCAATAGATATAAGGTCATGTTTCTAGAAACATTTACTAGGAGAAAGACTAATGAGTTTAAAGGATATCTTAGCTTGAATAAATGGGTGAGTTACTCACTTTCAGTTGCAATTATAGAGATAATAGAGGCCAACTAGGTAATGATATCACACAAAACCAACCTCCAGAGAAGTATGTTATGGTCGATACCAAATATAGTAACCCAACTCAGGTTGGGGTCGAACCCATATAGAATACGTTGAATAGTATATTAAACTTGACAAAATCCATGAACAGTGCAAAAACTAGGGCTGTGTTTCCCCCGGCTTCTCAAATTCACAATATTCTCGTGTTCAACCCTCCTAACCTACTTCTATGCATACAAAGTAGACAAGCTTTGTACTATCAACCTTCTTGTGAATGCGTTGATAGGTATCACCCTTTACCTTGTGAGTCTCAGGGTATCTCCATTTTGTCCCTTGCCTATAACTTTAGTAGAAATCTCACATTTTGAGTCTCAAACATATTAGATGAGGGTTGATAGCCTCAAATCACCATTATAACACTTCTTTTCACAATATCAAACTCCCTTGTTAGGACGTTCTCAAATACAGCCAATTCCCAAGCTTCTACAGTAGCCTGGGTACGATTAATACGAACAATATTTCAATACACACAATTACAGTTGAATAGATTAATCTCCCACTTCCCTTATGTAGCTAATCTGCCAGGGTTCCCACAACCCTAGTCAAGGAAATTAGTCGCTCATGCGTATGCAATAACCCATGATAATCAATGAAGAAGAAATGAAGTTTATTGCATGAAAATGAAAGAGTAAAATCCAAACTTCTCCAATTAAATACAAAGTCAAAGATCCAAAAATAAAATCTCAATGAATAATGTATGTTAAAAGTATCAAAAGTAATGTAAAATTGAACTCAAAGTGCGTAACCTAATAAAGGAATAACCGTAAGGTATTTATAGTATCTAAAAATAATAAGGAAATCCTAATAAAAACAAACTATGAAAATTTAAGTCAGCAATCATTACGACTCGTAAGGTTTCCTTACGAGTCGTATATTGCTAGTCGTATCCATTCCAGTGAACTTTTATCTTCAGGGCTTCAATCTTCTGGTGTCATTATGATTCCTCACCATGAGTCGTAGTTAGTCCTTACGACTCGTGGTCTTCACTCATTATAACTTGGGACTTAAACTTCAGGACTTTGAACACTGATCTATTTATGGTTACTCACTACAAGTCATAGTCAGACCTTACGAATGGTAGTCTTTTATAACTTCACTTCAGGACCTCAGCTATGCTCACTGTTCTCTTGAATACTGTTCTCAATGACTCATAGCCACTTATTATGAGTCGTAGTCACTAATTGTAGTCAATATTTACTTGGTTTCTCAACTTCACTCTTGCTTATGGTATCATGACGAGTCTGGCTATGATTCGTAAGGTGACTTGAAGACTCGTACCTTGACCAGTATTTTGACTTTTCAGAATTTTCTTTCTTCTTTTTTAGTTCAAAACCACTATCAACCTACTTTACCCTGAATAACAAACAAAACCACATCATATCCAACAAGATAACCTAAGTCCAAGCATAAATTCCTTCTTTTAAGCATCGAATGTGCCATTATCCAAGCACATGAAAACCATTAGCTTAGATCTTTTGCATGTACGCAGGCAAAACAAAAATTAAACCCACAAAAATATGATGCTTAACTTTGAAGAGTCTGTGACACATTTGGCAGTGGATTTATCAGTCATCTTAAGAACAGTTTTACCCCCTTCTATTTGATTGTTTAAAATGCTATTGTGTATAATGATCTAGTACCATAGTGTAACCCACATAAATCCAATGAAGGAATTACATTAGCGACGAAAAACTAGGCCTAAGCAACATACAATACTTAGACAAATATGTAACCTAACATTGCAACCCATGCACCGTCACAGATAATGAAGTCCCTATCTCTTATTTTAGTTCAAGACTATTATTTTGAGGATGGTCTAGAGAGGCTAAAACTCTCAAAGAAGTTCCAATCATTGTACACAAAATTCCATAGACTTGCCCTCATGCTTTTTACCTAAATTTTCTGATGGTTAGGCTACGGTCACTATAGGACTTTATTAGGCTTGTAACGAAGGCTTAGGGATGTTTATGGTAGATTTGGGAACTTTTAAGTGACTCAACCTCCTTGGCACTATGCTTTCTTAGGGGTTCATTTTTTCGACCATATTTTTATTCGATCCACCCTTATCTCTCCCTTTTTATTCTCTTTAGGCCTACTTTTGGTTTGGGTGTGGTTTTCTTTTCTCATTCTCTTTTTATTTTTATTTTTATTTTTCTTTATATTTCTTGTTATTTTATTTTTTACCATACCCACCCTTATTTATTTTT
This sequence comes from Capsicum pubescens, assembly GCA_030864215.1. NCBI lineage: Eukaryota > Viridiplantae > Streptophyta > Magnoliopsida > Solanales > Solanaceae > Capsicum > Capsicum pubescens. The sequence continues at coordinate 79,589,961 of CM061538.1, read as the reverse complement.
CTACCTACACCTCTTTCTTCATACTCACTTTTCAATATGCACCCCTATGATAGTCACCCTCAACTTAGGAGATTTTAATGAGTTGAGGTGCACAGCGTGCAAGGAGGAACAGGGCCAAAACAAGTTCATTATAGTCAAGAGGGAAAGTGAAATCGGTGTAAACAATAAAAGTCAGTCAATTAGGCTCAAATTTAGAATCAAGGGATTCATATCTCATTTGCTTAGTCATTTTAGGCTTGAGTGGACTAATTAGAAAAAAATTCTTATGATCATCTCCTAACCAACCATCCTACACTCTAGGTAAAAGCAACCAAGCAAGTTCTGGACTCCATATACATTAGGAACTAAGTAACGCCTCACACTCACTTAGTACAGGGTTATATTTTCAGTCACTACTATGCAGTTCATGCACTTACATGTCATAGTTATGTCATTCCTAATTATAATTCCATTAAAGTATTCTCAACATTCGCGAGCTCACACAGATCATACAGTTTATCACAAAAAATTTCAGGAGGGGTATAAATTTTTCAACCAGAATTAATTAGCACAAAATTATCGACTGTCTCTGCATATCGTTCTCCTCACTTACGCATCACATGATAACACATACACAAACATGCCAGTTTAACATTCAGACTATCGCCTATGGATTTTGAAACACGGAAACCATAGCCAGTGTTGACTTTGGTACAACCCCACCCCCAACTAAAACCTATGCACTATCCCCAGTACATGTAGTAATGTAAAATAAGGATCTCGGATATACCTGGGAGACCTAGGATCCAAATCAGACTGTATAATCATGGGAAAACTCATATTGGGCCCCACTTTCCTCAACAATAGTCCCACCAACTGTCGGAATCTTTTTTGCAGTAGTGTAACCGATTGTGGCTGGTACGCTCAGTAGTGGCTCAGGCGGTGAAGATTAATCAATTCCCCTCTTAGAATCATCTATGGGTCTTGACCTACAGGAACCCATCACCATCTCTTAAACCCGCATTTTCTGATCTTTCTTACTTTGTACACTTTCTCTTTTTACTGCTTTAATGTTATCTTCTTCATTGCTTCGTCTCTTTCTTTTCTTGTTCTTCTTTTTGTTTTTACTTCTTTTTAAATTTTCACACCCTAAATATATTTGACCTCTTCTTCTGACTGTATCTCTGTAATAACCAGCATACAAAAAACTAGCCTCTCATGCAACTTATTCACCAACTTTCGTAACTTGGCTATCTCAACCTTCAATCTTGCTAAATCAGGAGCTTGAACACCTTATAGTTGGCGAGTGATCCCCAACTCGAAGCTATTCAACCTTCTCTGTATCTTTGTTCTTTGGTCATTAAGCCTGTTATAAACCAAGGATTTTACTCCTGTTTCCATCAACCATACCTTTTTCTCCAAGGTGCTCAATTTTTTCATAACCTCATTCCACATAGACTGGGTAATGACCACATAACTTCCCAAAACTGTTCTATATGTGGATGTACATGTTGCCGCAGGCTGTGGAGGGGTCGGAGTATTGGATGTACCAATTGGATCAGAAGGCTGGTTCTTAGACAACACACCCTCAGATAGAAAGTCATCTACCCCAATAAATCTAGCAATAGTGTTACGTAGGGTATCCAAGTTCCGTAATATCTCAGCTAGCATTGTTGCTCTTATTTTACTTGCCTAGTCATGGTGTTAGTTGCATCCCAAATCATCCCCAAATCAGTGGTGTTGTTTGATTCAATAAACTGATCCACAATTAGAAGTTCTTGCACCCCCGCTTCCAAGTATATCTTAGTTACCAGGCATGAGAATGTGCCAAAATCACTTTATCAGTACCTACTGCTCAGTCTCGTTTCTCTCTAACAATAAACTTAGTCTTCATACTAACGAATCTTTACCTATGCTAGACCCGACCTCACCATAAGTTACATATTAACCATTGGTAGCTACCACATTTCAACTAAGCAAGATTCATTAACTAATACATTAGATTCCTAGCCATCACCAGTATCCCATCTATAAAGTCATAAGAAACATACAACATTTTCCTCTATCCCATACTAGAGAGATGTGTATACAAACATCTATGTATTCATAAACTGTAATAGTATCCTTTACACCGATAAACACTCCTCGAATAGTAAATTAAAATCATAACAAAGACCTTGGCCTATTAATTTATCTGGAATAGCCACAACATCATAATCACAGCCTTAGGCCCATATACATATTTAAAAGTCATATCGATAATCATAGTTATTAACCATAGAATATCTCTAATTATCTCATATATAAGAGGTATCTCACATATTGGAGGAATAATATAGATAGAGATCTAATCATCTATAGGATATCTTATATCGATAGGTCATAAATCATGACTACGAGGAATATCATCTCTAAATGCCCAATATCATTTCCACAAGAAGTATCATAACTATAACTCAAAAGCCACAATCCGAGAACATCAATACAAGTTACAAAGTTATGAAGTAACCTTATTCTAAGGTTTTCTAGTCTCATCTATGTCTAAAATCTGCAACTAAGTCCACAAGACTTAACACAAGCTTAGGCCTAAGTTGGCCAGACGATGCCACTTCTAATCCTCAATTCCCATAAGTAGCCCCATTATGCCCCAAACTAGGATAAGGTATCTAGTTCATCTTCTAGATGTAAAGTAAGCCATATCCAAGCCTAAGATAGCAACTTCAACTAGAAACACGGGTACTCAAGTCAACTCTACCCAACTTACGGTTTCAAGACTACCACCCTAGCCTTATAAGGCTAAATATACAAATCATGCTTTGAATGATAAAACCACATCCCAAACATAGGTTTACATCATAACCATGCTACAACTAATCTAAACTAGAGAAGGAAAGCAATAAGATTCAAAAATTGTATAAACATGCCATTTTACGGGTCCCAATCCAGCATCTAAACTCCAAACAGCAACAATCGAGGCCAAGTCATCCTACTCATAATCAAGCCTAACATACATATTAACACACAACATATATTACACATCATCTATGAAGAATAGTAGACAGAAGCCTACCAGAACCCACACTTAGAAAACTTTGCATCAAGCTTTTTCTCTTCTACCAAACCCAAAACAATTCTTAAATGATTATCATTTTCCTTTTCACTCTATAATATATTAGAATATCATCAATAAAGACAATCACGAAAGAATTCAAATAGGGTTTAAATATACCATTCATCAAACTCATAAAACCAGTTGAGGAGTTAGTCATCCCAAAAGACATCACAAGAAACTCATAGTGCCCATACCGGGTTAAAAAAATTAGTTTTAGGAATATCGTCAGGCCGAATCTTAAGATGATGTTACCGAAGCTCAAATCAATTTTAGAAAACATCGATGCACCATGCAACTAGTCAAATAATCATCGATATGGGGCAAGGATACTTATTACGGAATGTAACTTGTTCAACTGCCTTTAGTCTATACACATACAAAGACTACCATTTTTTCTTCACAAACAAGATAGGAGCACCCCATGGAGAGGCAGTCGAACGGATAAAACCTTTACTCAACAAATCCTACAACTAAGACTTTAGCTCTCTCAACTCAGTCGAAGCCATCCTATAGGGAAAAATACAAATAGGATGAGTACCTATCTTTAAATCAATACAGAAATCAATGTCATAACCTTGTCGCATAACATACAAATCTTCAGGAAAATCTCTTGGATCTCACACACTACAAAAGTTGAGTCAATAGATTTGACCTCTACGGAAGTGTCCCGAAGATATGCTAGAAAGGCTAAACAACCTCTCCCAATTAACCTCTTTCCATACAGAACGGAATAAGTTTCATTGAAGTAGGACTATAATCCCCCTCCCCCTCAAGTCTATCCACTCCTGGTATAGCCACAGTCACTGTCTTAGCATGACAGTCTAATATATCATGATATGGAAAAAAACTCATACCCAAAATTATATCAATATCTACCACGTCAAGAACCACTAAATCTGCCAAAATTTGATACCCCATAAACATAACAGAACAGGAACGATAAACCTTATATACAATAACAGAATCACCTATCGGAGTAGACACATGAATTGGAAATTCAAGTAAATCACACACCATGTCCAAACCCACAGCAAAATTGACAGACACATATGAGAATGAAGAACCAAGATCAAATAATACAGTGGTCATCCGATCACAGACAAGAATAGTACCTTTAATGACATCGTTTGATACCTCTGCCTCGAGCCTGCCTAGAGAAACATAGATATAGGCCCTAAAACTAATTTGAATGTCATTTTTATCAAGTTGAGAACTACCCCGATGAGGTTGATTACCACCCCTACCTACCTGATGACCACCATGACCGCTCTATGAACGACCTCTACCATTACCACCACCTCCCCTACCAGAGCTCGAAGAGCCTGCTGCTGGATAAACTAACCATAATACCTCAAATTAAGAAAAAATCTCCTAATGTGACTCACTCTACCGCACCCTTAACATACTCAAAGTCCTAGAATAAGAACCACTGAAACTACCTCTTCTGTAGGAATTCTTTTGAAATTGAAAGGTAACCAGTTCTACATTATACCTCTCAACCATACCCATCTTCGATAATAAGAATGAAAGAAGTCATATACTTACTGGAATCGCGAGATACCTATTGAAATCAAGTAATAGCATGTAAGGAAGCAGAATTTTAACATTTCTAGTGTCTTATATCCTCTCGAAGAAAAGTATAAATGTCTCTGTACCATTTTGTAAGACTCTACTAGACATGTTCTTGTACGATAAGATAGACGAACCTAGGGATCTGATACCAACTTTGTCATGACCCAAATGGCCATGAGTGGCACCCACACAAATCTTTTCATGGGATAACCATCTAAACCGAACCATTACCTATTTACTTAGTTAATATTATGATGATATTATTATAAAATCAACATACCAATAATAATCTAGGACTAATCATTATTAATGCGAAAGTCAAACAAACTACTTACTAAAATCTCCAAGACCCAAAAGTCATCGTACAAGAACTGCTAATAAAGATTATGTCTAAAGAGATATCCAAAAATAATGTAAATAAAGAATGTTTCATTGCTCGAAAGATGGACAACACAAATAAGAAGACCCATGGAAGCCTAGAAATGGAGTGCTCACCCTTGGATCAAGACCTCTAGCAAACTCTATAGGTGAGAACATGTCTGAGCCTCTAGAACACTTTTTGCACTCAACAAAAGAAGAGTACAAGGTATGTCTGATCCTCTATAACACTTTTTCCACTCAACAAAAGAAGAGTACAGGGTAGTATTAGTACAAACCACTATGTACTGATAGGTATCATAGGCCAACTCAATTTAATAGCATGTACATAACATAAATCAAATAACAAATAGGCAGGAATTGTCAAATAACAAATATTTAATGAATCAACAATACAATAACAATAGATCAAACAGTGCTAAAAAAACAAGCCACATAATCATCAAGAGTATCAACCATACTGTAAACATCCGCAGAATCAATACAAATATGTACACACATGCTATGGGACTTATTTTTTCCCAAATAGTCATGACTTATAGGGAATAATCTATGTTCATATACTGTACCAGTGTGGTACCCGATTCACCAAGTACATATCCGTATCATCGTGGTACCCGATCCAACATATACATACCCATACCGGTGTGGTACTTTATCCAACATATACATATCCATACCGGCTTGGTAGTTGGTCTAATATATACATTTCTGTACAGGTGTTGTACCCAATCCAACATATACATATCTGTAACAGCGTGGTACCCGATCCAACATACACATATCCATACTAGCATGTTAGCCAATCCAACATATACATATCCATACTGGTGTGGTACCCAATCCAACATACACATATCCGTAGCGGCGTTGTACCCGATCCAACATATAAATATTTGTACCGGCCTGGTACCTGATCCAACATAAACAAGTAATATAAATATCAAATTTACACTACCTCATAGCATACAACATGATGTACCAAGTTTACTAGTACACTTAAGGTCATAAGACAATTCCATCAAGTAAATTTTCAATAATCATTTATGCACGCCTCAACAATTTCAAACATGTCCGAATACCAATCAACAAGTATCAAATTTAGGATCATGCACACAATTAAATCAAGTCTAGAATCCCATTAAATTATAACTTACCTCAATCTAAGAAACAAAATGCAAGCTACCTTGCAAGGACTTTTCTCTTCCATAAAGCTTCTGAATATTTCAAATCTATTCAAATATATAATCCCTATAAGAACAAATCTAATACACTTTTTTTAAATGAATTATCAGTCAAAAAATCTTTACCGAGAACCTAATTTATCCAAAAGTGATAATTGATTCCAGACAGAAAATTCTCTCTTTAACAGTAATGAAGAACAGTGGTTGTTCCACTTTTAAATTCGCTGGAACAACATAGCCTCTCTCCCTTTATGTTATTAATCATAATTAGGCATATGTCATTATTCCTAAATGAAAAAAATTATTTTCCTTTACTTTGTGCAATTTGCATAACCACCGCATGCAGTTTCATCCATATTCGGCCACTGTTAAAACAATTTCCCTTACTAACTCACATATTTATAGTCATAACTAGGAAACCAACCTATTCAATCCTAACAATTAAAAACAATTTCATAGAAATCAACTTGTACACTCACCCGATGATGCTTCAAAGTCATTCACGTTGCAATAGTTTTCCCTTTCTGCCATCCATTTTCTTTTTTTCTTTTTATTATGGTTTTATAGGTTTAACCTAAATTTCAACTAATCTGATCATGGATTACGTGAGAAGCAAAAGTTGTGGGTTTTGACTCATTAAACAACTAATTATACAAATTATTTAAAAATACCCCAAACTTTTAATAACTTCTCAAAATTTATTTGGAACCTCGAGAATTAGTCCTACTCATCTCGTGAGTCATAATCCACATACACAAACTATGAAGAGTGCTAAAATAGAAAGGATGAGAAAATTTTACAAATGACTGGGAGGGTTGTTACATCAGATACCAATTAAACAACTGTTCTTCCCGAACGGGCAAAGAAAATACACGAAGGGAAAATAAGGAATTACCTAAATCAACAAAAAGATGTAGATACTTGCTACGCATGTCTACTTTGGTCTAAGTTTCCTCCTCAATAGGACAATTCTTCAACTGGACCTTCACAGACGCAATTTTATTAGTCCTTAATTTACGGAAAGCCAAATACTTAGTCGAGCCTATGCGTACCCCCACCGCCCCAGGCCTGAAAGGTTCAGTCAGTATAAAATAACACAAGGCATATTCTTCACCATATATATGAAATCGTCCTATACCAACTGATAAATATAGGTGTATAGTGGTGATAGGTAATGTGCATACAGGAATGAATGCAAGATAAATAATCAATATTACAACTCATCATAATTATCCTCATCAGTACCCTCATCATCGTAATCAACCTCCAGCCTTACCGGATATCAACATCATTATAATAGTATGTTTTGACCTTGCTGGATAGCAATATCATCATAATAGTATCCTCTAGCCATGCCAGGTATAAACATATCATCATACTAGTCATTACCAAATAACATACACTAAATTACTCAAAAAAATAGTCATATTACCATAGAATAACTATCTAGTCAATAATTTCCAACTTCTCATTATTAGATAACCAACACTTATTATAATAGAATCACCTGTTTGCTAGTCATCACATAAACTCTAGTTATTAGCCTAAACATTATCGATCACATAATCTTTATTCACGGGAAAGAAACTAACCACTATTTATTTAATAGATAACATCTACCATTTAGTCAAAGTTCATCACTAGACCCAAACCATCATTTATCTATTATTCATTATTATCAACTACTAGTTTGGATTTATGCTTGGGCGTTCGACGACGGGGGCGATTCACCTGGTGCGGAGACTGGTGGAGTAGTATAGGGAAAGGAAGAAGGATCTACACATGGTGTTAATCAACTTAGAGAAGGCGTACAACAAAGTCCCTAAGGAGGTTCTTTTGAGATGCTTGGAGGTGAGTAAGGTCCCCGTGGCGTATATCAGACTAATCAAGAAAATGTATGATGGAGCCAAGACTCAGGTGAGGACGGCAGGAGGAGACTTAGAGAATTTCCCTATCGTTACAGGGTTGCACCAGGGATCTACTCTTAGACCGTTCTTGTTTTCTTTGTTGATGGATGTGTTGACACGGCATATTCAAGAAAAGGTGCCTTGGTGTATGATTTTTATAGATGATATAGTTTTGATTGATGAGACACGGGGGAGGGGGTGTTAATGATAAATTAGAGGTATGGAGACAGACCCTTGAGTCTAAAGGGTTCAGTTTGAGTAGGAGTAAGATAAAATATTTGGAATGCAAGTTTAATAACTTGAGCCAGAAAGACGAGGTGGTAGTAAAGTTGGATTCCCAGGTGGTGTGTAAGAGGGATAGTTTCAAGTATCTTGGGTCCATGATTTAGGGGAATGGTGAGATTAACGAGGATGTCTCCTACTGGATTGGGGCAGGAAGGATGAAGTGGAAGCTCACCTCAGGGGTGTTGTGTGATAGAAAGGTACCACCTAAACTTAAAGGCAAATTCTACAGGGTGGCAGTCCATCCATCCATGATGTATGGAGCAGAATGTTGGCCAGTCAAGAACTCTCACATTCAAAAATTAAAGGTGGTGGAAATGTGGATGTTGTGTTGGATGTGTGGGCTTACTAGGAGTGACAGAGTTTGAAATGAGACTATTCAGGAAAAGGTTAGAGAGGCTTTGGTAGAGGACAAGATGAAAGAAACCCGTTTGAGATGGTTCGGACATGTGAAGAGGAGGGGCACGAATGCCCCGGTTCATAGGTGCGAGAAGCTTGCTTTGGATGGTTTTAGGTGGGGTAGGGGTCGGTTGAAGAAATACTAGAGAGAGGTTATCAGGTGGGACATGGAGAAATTATAGCTCACAGAGGACATGACCCTAGATATAAAGATCTTGAGGGCGCGTACTAGGATAGAAGGTGAGTGTCTTTTCGGGTCGCTGGGGTAGGGCATTACTTGGTAGGGTATTATTCTTGTTATGACACCTTGTTGCATGATTTATTACAAATTTGTTTACTCCTCTTTGATTATTATTCCTTGTGGGTGGCGTAGGTATGTACTATCATCTTGTTCCATGCTTTATTAAGGATTTGTGTATTATTCCGTGTCTTGAGCCGGGGGTCTATCGGAAACAGCCTTTCTACTTCTCCGGAGGTAGTGGTATGGACTGCGTACATGCTACCCCACCAGACCCCACTATGTGGGAATATACTGGGTTTGTTGTTATTGTTGGTTTTGTCATTATTATCAACTAATCATCCTATATCCATTAATTATTACTAGACAACACATTAGTACTTGTCACCTAACCATTTTTATTAACTGACACCATTCAATATCTAACCATCGTTTACCAACTAATCCTTGCTTAACTATTTGTTAGTTAATAATTTAGAAACTATTTGAAGTTATTAACTAGTCACTTCTTATTACCAACATCTCTTATTATCTAGCCTCAATAACACACAACACCTCATTTATCGACTAATCGACATCACAAATTTATTCATCATACCAATTAATTTTCACCTATGCTAGACCCGACCTCACCATAAGTCAAATATTAACCATCGCTAGCTACCATGTTTAAACTAAGCAAGATTTATTGTAATACCCCTTATTTCTATCTAGCTTCGATTCATCCCTAGAACATCAAATATTTTTCTTCATAGATGAATACCTTTTATTCCTTGTGGTATTTTCAAGATTTTGACTTATTATCATGTGGGAAATTAAATAAGCTTTCCATCGATATCAAATTTTCAAAAATCCAACACTCGGGTGAAAAGTTAGAGCTATTTTAGTAAGATAGTGTACCACCTAGTACTTTAGCGCATCGTGGAGCTAGCCAAAATGGAAATCATCAATATCCAGTGAGCCACCGCGATTATGGCGCATCGTTCCATGGTTCAATTTTAAAGTTGTCAATTTCTAGTGCACCGATGTGATTCCACCACATCGTGGTGCCTTTCCAGTTCGCAACCAAGGTGGCAACGCAATTTCCACCGCATTGTGCCACCAACCAGTTTCCCAATCGTCCAGTTTCCTATGAGCTGGCGCGATTTCACTGTGTCGCTCCAGTATGAGAAATCGGGATTTTCATATTCCGTTATTTAATTTTTAGGGGCTGTTTGGTAAATTCCTAAATCCTCAAGTCAGCCTATACACGACATTAAACCCCTAAAAGACCTATTATCTCATTAATTACTCACATCTCTCAAGAAATAAATCACTGTCTCTCAAAGATAGAAAACCCAAGCCCCTAAGTTTCAAAAGCAATCTCAAGAATCCCTCCAAGGGTCTTCAAGAACTTCAAGAATCTAGATTTTCAGGTATGTTAGATGTTGATTCATGGGTCCCTTCCACCCATGAAGTTCAAGAATCCTTTTCTAAATTTAAAGATTATATTTTTATGAGTTTTCATGATTTGGGTGAATTGAAATTCATGTTTATGTGATTTTTTGGTTTTAATTCATATTTTAGATTATGAGTTTCAAAGTTTGAACCTAGTATGTGATGAATTGCATAATGTTCATGATAAACCATTCAAATTGCAAGTTTGTTGATATAGCCATGATACTTAGATATGGTAATTGTTATATAACCAAAGCATGCTTCCCATATGTTTGATTAAATGCCTATATGAGTAAAGTAGTGCCATTGTATCATGTAAACATGTAGTCCCCATTATGTACAAGTTAATGCATTCTAAGTATTTGTTGAAAGGCTTTAGTGAATGAATTATGAGACATTTGTATACATTCCTATCTATGCATAAGTTTATGACTTTCAAGTGCTTGAAGAGATGCCTCATTGATTGTATTGTGAATAATAGAATATTGTTATGTTATTAAAGACTTGCCATGTTTTATTCTTGTTCATGCTATCGAGTCCTGGGGGTATTTAATACCCGACAATTTGTCTTCTACCTAGAGCCTGTGTCATTTTTCAAGATAATCTCAGTCATGCCATAATCAATAGAACTCAGTCAGTTACAGAACTTAGGATAACTCAGTAATCTCAGTATCAGTCCAGTCCAGCTCAGTAAATTAATTTAGAACTTAGTAGTATTCAGTCAGTTAACAGAATTCGGTAGTATTCCGCCAGTCAACAGAACTCATTAACTCAGTTTAGTTTAGTTAAGCAGTACGATCAGTAACATCTCAGTCAAGCCTAATATGAAGTAGGAAAGTTTAGTTTCATTTAGTTGGGAGTAGGACTCAGCACCGACCAAGCCCAGGGATGGGGGCTCACCAATTAGATAGGACTGAGATCCCTAGAAGCAATCACTAAGTTCCAAAACTACGTAGCCAGCATAGGTTATGAGATGTCACCCGTTAGATAGGACTGGCATACTCAAGGATCATCCGCTAATGTAACACTGATCTCAGGGTTCACCCGCTAGATTAGGATTGACTCCACAACATTTGTCGGTACCATGGCATGGCACTGATACCCTTCCTGTTGAGGTTATAGGTTGGACCCCACTAGTCAGATTCGGAGCATGTCGGGTAGATGACTACCTCCCACAGTCTCATATTTAGAATCAGTCTCAGTAAAAGAACTCAGCTCAGTAGTATAGATTCAGACTGTTAGATACAGTCACTCAATAGTATTATTAATGGATTTAGAGATCACCTGCTAGATTGGACTGATCTCAGATTTAGTCAAGCAGTATCAGTATGAGTACCATTAGATTCAGAGATCACCCGCTAGATAGGACTGATCTCATATTCAGTTAATCATCTTCATTATCAGTATATTCAGAGATCACCCACTAGATAGGACTGATATCAACCTCAGTCAATCATATATCAGTATCAGTAGACTCAGTAATCATAAATCCAGTTATTAGAATTCAGTATTCAGTGTTACTATGATTTCAGTTATAGTTTATGCACTCATGCATGTATCCCCATCCAGTAGTCTCATGATATTTAGCCAATAGTGTTCATGTATGTAAACCCTCGCATTAATCCTTACCTCATCTAGCGTACCGGTACATTCCCACGTATTGACGCATACTTTTGTTTTGCGCTATGGTGTCTTATACCATAGGTTCAGAAGCACGGGATCCAGAGTACCCTTAGAAGTTCAGATTCAGCCAGCAGCAGTAGACTGAGCAGTGAGTCCTCATCATTCGAGGATGTTCCTTATTTTATTATTGCATTATATTTAGCATTTCAGTAGATGGAGTTAGTTGGGGGATTGTCCCATCAACTCCTTATTCAGACAATTTAGATGCCTTCAAACTACAGTGTTTTTCAGAGTAGTTATTCAGAAAGATGTTTTAGTTTTGATACTGTTAAACTTCATTCAGATGTATTCTTGTATTGAACTTTATGGCAAATTTCCGCCAGTTTCCCGCATTTTTATAGTATATTATGCAGTGCTCAGTTACAGGTATTAGTTAAGGGTTAGTTTGTGGTCCTTAGAGATTACGAGCACCGTGTAGTATCCAGGGTACCAGACTCGGGGAGTTACATTCATTAACTAGCACAACAGATTCCTAGCCATCACTAGTATCCTATCAATAAAGTCATAAGAAACATACCTCAATTTTCTTCATCCCATAATGGAGAGATATGTATACAAACATATATGTATTTATAAACCGTAATCGTATCCTTTACACCAATAAACACTCATCAAATATTAAATTAATATCATAACACGGCCCTTGGCCTATTAATTTATCTGAAATAGCCATCACATCATAATCACGACCTTAGGCCTATATACATATTCGAAACTCATATCGATCATCATATTTATTAGCCATATATAGGAGGTATCTGACATATTGGAGGCATAATATAGATAGACATGTAATTGTCTATAGGATTTCTTATATCGATAGGTCATACATCATGACTATGAGGAATATTACCTCTTTAGGTCAATTTGCATATCTAAGAGGAAATAGCATCTCTATATGCCAATTATCAAGACTAAGAGAAAATAGTATCTCTATAGACCACATAACGTATCTAGGAGGAATATCATCTCTAAATGCCCAATATCACTTCCACGAGAAGTATCATAACTATAATTCAAAATCCACAATCTGGGAACATCAATACAAGTTACCAAGTTACGAAGTAACCTTATTCTAAGGTTTACTAGACTCATCTATATCTAACATCCGCAACAAAGTCCACAAGGATGAACACAGGCTTAGACATAAGTGGTCCAAACGATCCCACTTCTATTCCTCAATTCCCATAAATAGGCACACTATGCCCCAAACTAGGTTAAGGAATCTAGTTCGTCTTCTATATATAAAGTAAGCCATTTTCAAGCCTAAGATAGCAACTTCAACTAGATATAGCAACTTTGACTAGAAACAAGGGTACTCAAGTCAACTCTACCCAACTTACAGTTTTACGACTACCATCCTAGCCCAATAAAGATAAATATACAAATCATGCTTTCAATGATAAAACCACATCCCAAACATAGGTTTACATCATAATCACGCTACAAGTAATCTATACTAGAGAGGGAAAGCAATAAGATTCAAAAGGGGCATAAATATGCCATTTTACGGGTCCCAAACCCGCATCTAAACTCCAAATAGCAACAATCGAGTCCAAGTCATCCTACTTATAATCAAGCCTAACATACATATTAACACGTAACATATATTACACATTATCTAGGAATAATAGTAGATAGAATCCTACCAAAACCCACACTTAGAAAACTTCACATCAAGATTTTTCTTTTCAAACAAACCCAAAACAATTCTTAAGTGATTCTCATATTCCTTTTTACTCTAGAATAAATTAGAATATCATCAATAGAGACATTCATGAAAGAATTCAAATACGGTTTATATATCCCATTCATCAAACTCATAAAAGCAGTTGGGGCATTAGTCAGCCCAAAAGACATCACAAGAAACTCATAGTGCCCCTACTGGGTTCAAAAAATAGTCTTAGGAATATCGTCAGGCTGAATCTTAAGTTGATGATACTCGAAGCTCAAATCAATCTTAGAAAATATCGATGCACCCTACAACTGGTCAAATAATCATCGATACGAGGTAAGGATACTTATTACGAAATGTAACTTGTTCAACTGCCTTTAGTCTATACACATACAAAAACTACCATCCTTCTTCTTCACAAACAAGACAGGAGCACCCCATGGAGATGCAGTCGGGTGGATAAAACCTTTACTCAACAAATCCTAAAACTAAGCCTTTAGCTCGCTTTACTCAGTCAAAGCCATCCTATAGGGAGGAATAGAAATAGGATTAGTACCTGGATCTAGATCAATACAGAAATCAACGTCACAGCCTTGTATTATACCAGGCAAATATTTAGGAAAAATCTCTTGGAACTCACACATCACAGCAAATGAGTCAATTGATTAGACCTCTGCAGAAGTATCCCAAAGATATGCTAGGAAATCCAAACAACCTCTCCTGATTAACCTCTTTGCATGCAGAAAGGAATAGGTTTCATTTGAGTAGGACTATAATCCCCCTCCCACTTAAGTCTATCCACTCCTGGCATAGCTATAACCACTATCTTAGTATTACAGTTTAATATATCATGATATGGAGACAATCAACTTAAACCCAAAATTATATTAATATCTACCAGGTCAAGAATCACTAAATCTGCCCAAATTTGATTCCTCATAAACATAACAGAACAGGAACGATAAAACCTATCAACAACAACAGAATTACCCATATGAGTAGACACATGAATTGGAAAGTAAAGTAAATCACACAGCATGTCCAAACCCACAGCAAAAATTTTCAGACACATATGAAACAGAAGAACCACGATCAAATAATACAGTGGCCATCCGATCACAGATAAGAAAAATACCTATAAAGACATCATATGATACCTCTGCCTCAGTCCTACCTGGAGAAACATTGATATGGGTCCTACCACCAATTTGAATATCAATTTTATCAAGTTGAGAACTACCCCTATGAGGTTGATTACCACCCCTATCTACCTAATGACCTCCACAACCACTCTGTAAATGACCTCTACCATTACCACTACCTTCCCTATTAGCTGGAACTAGAGATTGAGGAGCCTACTGCTGGCCAAACTAACCATAATACCTCAAATTAGGACAAAACCTCCTAATGTGACTCACTCTACGACACCCTTAACATACTCAAACTCCTAGAATAAGAAACACTGAAACTACCTCCTCTGTAGGAATTCTTTTGAAATTAGAAGGTAACTAGTACTACACCACCTCTTAACTATACCCATATTCCAGAATATGAATGAAAGAAGTCAAATAGCAATGGAAATTGCCAGATACCAATTGAAATAAACTAATAGCACGTAAGAAAGAAGAATTTGATCTTTTCTAGAGCCTTATATCCCTCAGAACAAAGGTACAGACATCTTTATACCGTTCTGCAAGACTCTAGTATACATGTTTTTGTACGATGAGGTCGATGAACCTAGGGCGATGATACCAGCTTTGTCATGACCCAAATGGCCATGAATGGCACCCACACTAATCTTCCCATGGGATAACTATCTAAACTGAACCATTACCTATTCACTTAGTTAATATTATGATGATATTATTATAAAATCAACATAACAACAATAATCTAGGACTAATCAATATTAATGCGGAAGTCAAACAAACTACTTACTAAAATCCCCAAGTCCCAAAAGTCATTGTACAAGAACTATTAACAAAGATCATGTCTAAAGAGATATCCAAAAATAAAGTAAATAAAGAATGCTTAATTTTCCAAAAGACGGACAATAACAAATAAGATAACCCATGGCAGCCTAGATATGGGTTTCTCACCCTTGGATAAAGATCTGCAGTCAAACTATAGAGGTGAGGACATGTTTAAACCTCTTGAACACTTTCTGTAATCAACAAAAAAAGAGTACTGGGTAGTATCTGTACAAACCACTATATAATGGTAGGTATAATGGTCCAACTCAATTTAATAGCATGTACACAACATAAATCAAATAACAAGTAGGCAGGCATCGTCACATAACAAATATTTAATGAATCAATAATACAATAACAACAGGTCAAACAGTGCTCATAAACAACTCACATAATCATCAAAAGTATCAACCATACTGTAAACATCCACAGAATCAGCACAAATATGTACACACATGCTATGGGACTTATTTTTCCCCAAATAGTCATGACCTATAAGGAACAATCTATGTTTATATACATACCGACGTGTTACCCTATCCACCATATACATATTTTTATTGTTATGGTACCCAATCAAACATATACATACCCGTACTGGCATGGTACCCAATCAAATATATACATATCAGTACCGGTGTGATACTCAATCCAACAGATACATATTTGTACCAGTGTGGTACCCGATCCAACATATACATATAAATACCGGCGTGGTACCCGATCCAACATACACATATATGTACAAGTATGGTACCCGATCCAACATATACATATCCGTACCGGCGTGGTACCCGATCCAACATATACATATTCGTACCGGTGTGGTACCCAATCCAACATATAAATATCCACACCGATGTGGTACCCAATCCAACATAAAAAGGTAATATAAATATCAAATTTACACTACTTCATAGCATACAACACGATGTACCAAGTTTACAAGTACACCTAAAGTCATAAGATAATTCCATCAAGTAAATTTTCAATAATCATTTATACACACCTCAACAATCCAAACATCAATAATTTTAAGTATGTCTAAATACCAATCAAAAAGTATCAAATTTAGGAGCATACACACAATTAAATTGAGTCTAAACTCCAATTAAATCGTAATGTACCTCCATCGAAGAAACAGAATGCAAGCTACCTTGCGAGGTCTTTGCCCTTTCATAAAGCTTCCGAATATTTCACATCTATTCAAATATTTAATCCCTATAAGAACAAATATAATACACTTTTTTTAACAAATTATCACTCTAAACATCTTAACTAAGAACCTAATTTATCCAAAAGTGATAATTTATTCCAAATAGAAAATTCTCTCTTTAACACCAATAAAGAACAGTTGTTGCGCCATGTTTAAATTAGCTGGAACAACATAGCCTTACTCCCTTTATGTCATTAATTAAAATTAGGCATATGTCATCGTTGCTAAATGACAAAATTATTTTACTTCACTCTAGCAATTTGCATAATCACCACATGCAGTTTAACCCTTATTAGTCCACCGTTAAAATAATTTCCCTTACTGACTCACGTCTTTATAGTCATAACTAGGAAACTAACCTGTTCAATCCTAAAAATTAACAACTATTTCATCGAAAGTAACTTGTACACTCACCCAATGATGCTTCAAAGCCGTTCACATTGTAGTAGTTTTCCCTTTCTGACGTCTGTTTTCTTTTTATTATGATTTTATAGGTTAAACCTAAACTTCAGTTAATCTGATCATAGATTACGTGAGATGGAAAAGTTATGTGTTTTGACACATTAAACCACTAATTATACAAATTATTTAAAAATACCCCCAACTTTTTATAACTTCTCAAAATTTATTCGAAACCTCAAGAATTAGTCCTAATCATCTCGAGAGTCATAATCCATGTAAATAAACTATGGAGAACGCTAAAATAGAGAGAATGAAAAAATTTTCCAAACGACCAGGAGGGTCGTTACATGGTAATCTACTGGGGATTTACTCCTAGACCACCAACTACCCAACTTGTTTCTTCTTCATTTGTAGCAATAATATTTTCTATCCACCAAAAATGCATCATGTTATCTGTTGTACCCATTTATTTTCTTTGTATTATACATATTTCTTCCATGTGGTAATCAATCTCATTTGTATTCATCGGTGGTTGCAAATTAGGTCCGTGTAAGAATCTCAAAACAGTCTGCGGGGAGATGTTCACCCGAACTCTGCAAGTATTCAATGAAGTGATTGGATCACAACCTTTCCATAAGTTTCCTTGTGGGTATTTCCTCTTTAGCTCCTCTTTTTAATCCGTATAGAACTTCCGCAATCATCCACTGAAACCCATATTATTGAAATCGAGCTGCAAACCCCGGCATCTCAAATATTCCTATAGTAGTCAATCCTCTATCCATATATCCCCCTCTTAGGGTTTCCTGTGGTCGAGTTTAATTCTATCCCCTTATTAAATTTTTTATTTCAGGGTACCCTCACCATTTAATGATGGGTATCAGAGCAACTTTAATAGATAGGAGAATCTATGGTGGTGGTGGTTGGATATAAATTGGAGTCACATGCTCCTCACTTTCACTCTCATCTATTCCCCCCTGGAAAATGTATTCAACTTCCTTATTATTACCATTTGCTTCCTTATCTTCAACATCTTCTTTAGAGATAGACTCAACCTCCTCATTCTTATTATCACTGTCCTCCTCGGAGTGGGACAGTGAATGGTATGGTGAGGTGTGGGGATTCTTTATTCTTGGCCTTTTTGGAGGTGTGTTATCCTATGTGGCTACTTTCATTACCCGAGGTCATTTCTCCTTTGGCTTTTCCTGCCCCATCACTGGGTATTTTATGAGGCCAGCATTTGATTCATTGTTTTCCTTATTTCATAACTAAATATTACATTTTGGGTCTAGGTCTGCATTTAATTCATTGTTCTCTTTTTTTCACAACTAAATATTAGACTTTGGGGCTAATTTCTTCTTGGTATTCTTCTTTAGTGTTTTCTTTGCTGATAAATTACCCTTTGGAGCCATTACAACCAGTTTGCCTAAGACCAATTAGTGAATTTTATGAAAAGGAAAGAAAATAAGAAAAATTGGTGTTATTTTGCCTTTACTAAACTCTATATGACTAAACAGTCTGAGTTGTAACCATTGGATACAACTTATTTGAACAAGTCGTAAGGTAGACAGTGGAAAATTAATGTTTGTTGGTCAGGTTATGAGTCCTCCTGAAGAGTCGTAATTTTACTTTATGACTCGTCACCAACACTCATAAGCTGACTAGAAACATATCACATTATGAATAAATTTCTTCAGTCATTACGGCTCTTGTCTATGAGTCGTAGGATTAATTATGACTCATTAAGTTGAGTTGTAGTGATACCAAAACTCACACACTTCTAATCCTCCATGTTATCAGTGGTTATGAGTGTTGTAATGACTTGTTAAGTGTGGTTATGAGTCGTTAAGAGTTCCATATCCACTGTAACATGGGAGTTTAGACTTAGTTGGTAGTGATACCCAATCCCAAGAAAAAATATCCATTCTTATGATTATGTATAGTCTATATAACTCCTAGTACATCCCATCATTATGTTTATATGCACAAAAATTCAAGTTACATTCAATTTCAATTTCTATAACCAAGAACACTAGGACTTTAGCTTTAAGCACATACCACTTAACAAGGAATCCAAGTTACTTCTTAACATTTTTGGAATTAATCTTTAAGAAGCAAAGCATTTAAGGAATATACTTACTTGACTTGAAGTTTTAGATCCTTTAGCAAAGAAACTTATTATTTAGAATTCAAACCCTAATGCTCTTTGGAGATAATTTAGTTGGAACATGAAGTTCGTAAGCTTTGATGATTGGGATGACTCATGGAGATTTTTTTTAGTGTCTGGGAGACATGAAAAATAGAAGGAGCTCACGAATTTGCAATTACGTTGCCCAATTTGGGTTCCATTTGTTTTAAATAGCGATATGGGGCTGGGTCGACTAGCGATGCCTTTACTTTAAAACTTGGTTATGAGTCTTGATTACAACTTATAATCATTGCTTATGATTTTCTCACTCCTTATGTAAATACTAGAACCTAACTTGGGTCTCCATCCATTACACTTTTAGGTGATGAGTCATAGTCACTGACTATGACTTATTCTGAAAGTCGTAAGGACTCCAAATACCACTTACCTGAGAGTGATCCAAGTTCTAGGTCCTTACAACTCCTACTCATGAGTCGGTATGTTTGGCTATGACTTGTAAAGTGCTCTGTATTGCCTGGTTTCAGCTAATTATTGGTTGACTTCTGCAATAAGCAGTCCTGCGTACTGAATACCCATTACCCTATGATTTAATAAGTACAAGACATGGGTTTCCTCCCATGAAGAGCTTAATTTAATTTTGCAAAAAGATATGGCAAAGTTGGATACTCTGACTCCACCAACCAGCCACATAGGCTGCTTACCATGAAGCACCTGATTTAACATTGTGGCATGAATCAATTGCCTTGGTTACTCAGACTCACTAAGGCTCAAATCCTAAATTACCTTAACTTTTTCTATGTATCCCATATAGTGGTTTACCCTTTGCCCATTTACTTAGAATGAGGCTTCACCATCACTCCTCAATTCCAACACACCATATGGAAACACTCTCACCACAGTAAATAGCCCATAGCATCTAGACTTTAACTTACCTGGAAATAAGTAAGGTCTCAACTTATACAACAATACCTGGTCAACTGGATCAAATACCTCTTTCTCAATTTTTTGATCATGATGCAGTATCTTCTCCTTGTATAGTGAAGAACTCTTATAATCCCGAAGTCAGAATTCATCCAACTCATTCACCTTGCTCATTCTTGCCTTTGTTATGTCATGCCTCTCAAAGTTCAACTTCTTTAACTCCTATAGTACTTTGAGCTCAAGTTCAACAGGTAAGTGAAATGCCTTACCATGCACCAACTGATACAGAGAAGCACCTATGGGGTTATTTAATGTTGTTCGGTAAACCCATAATACGTCATCTAGCTTTCTTGATCAATCAGTCCTATTGACATTAATAGTCTTCACCAAAATAAACTTTATCTCTCTATTGGACACTTCAACCTGTTCGCTAGTCTGAGGATAATAAGGTGTTTCCACCTTATGTTGTACAACATACTATTCAAGAAATTTTTTTAACATGCAATTGAAAAAGTGTGGCCCACCATCACTAATGATTTCATGTGGCATGCTAAATCGAGAAAAAATGTATTTGTTTAGGAAGGCGGTGACACTTTTTCCTTCATTATTGGGGAGCAAAACTGTTTCCACCCATTTAGACACATAGTATACTTCCACAAGAATGTACTTCATACCAAAGGAGCTCACTAATGGACCCATGAAGTCGATCCCCTATACATCAAACAACTCTAACTCTAGAATAGGTGTCTGGAGAGTTCCTGGCGTTAGAGACACTACCTTGACGTTGACATTGGTCATATTCTGCAGCAAAGTCATGAGCACCCTTGTATATTGTAGGGAATTAGTATACACATTGTAAGATTTTATGGGTTGTGCATGTTCCTCCCTGGTAACCCCCAACTGGTAAAGCATGACAAGCCTCAAGAATGCTCATCATGTCCACTTTAGGGATGCATTTATGAATAACCCCATCCACATAGATTCTGAATAAATATGGCTCATCCCAGAAGAATTTTCTTACCTCATGAATAAATCTCTTCCTCTACTAAATAAACAAGTCTTATGGAACTAGATCACTTGCCGAGTAATTTGCAAAGTAAATAAACCCGGGAATTAGGTCTTGAGATGCTGCCAAAATCTGCTCGTGTGGAAAAATATTATCGATATCAAGCCCATTCCCTACTTTCTGAATTGTTTCATCCTCAAGTCTGGACAAATAATCAACAACTTTATTATCAATACCTTTTGGTCTTTTACCTCAAAATCAAACTTTTACAGCAATAGAACCCAACTAATCAATCTATGCTTTGCATATTTCTTTGCCATTAAGTATCTCAAGGCTACATGATTTGTTTTCACTACAACCTTAGTTCCAATCAAATATGATCAAAATTTCTCAAAGGCAAAAACCACTACTAATAGACCTTGTTCAGTTATAATATAATTCTTATAAGTCAGGTATAATACCTTACTAGCATAATAGATAAGGTGAAGAATATTTTCTCTCCTTTCGCCTAGGACAGCACTGTAATGCCCTGAATATGGTACCTTGAATGCTACATGGTGCTCATGACCCTAAAAGACCACAAGCTAACCCATGACTGATATCTGTACCTGAACATTTCATAACATAATGTATAAATATGGAAATAAGGGATGAAAGTCTATAAGGTTCAAAACTGAGACATAATATCAAATATAATATAACATCTGGGTGGGGTATGAAATACCCAAAACAACTAAAATAACTATCTAATCATAATAGTCTAAAAAGCCTCTAACTGTCAGAATAAGGAGTTGATGGGATATGTCCCTAACTAACTCCAACTACTGAAATCAACTAAGTACTGAAATGATAAAATAATGCTCATGTTTTCGAAGGATAAGGACTCACTGCTGACTCTGACTACTGAGTACTGAAATGCTACTGATGATCTAGAGCTCGTTCTTCTGAACCTATGGTATAAAACACCATAGCGCAAATGTGCCAGTACGTTTGAATGTACTGGCATGTAAGTGAGGTAGGCTGAATGTAAAGGGCTCAAATGTATGAACATTAATAGTTGACTATCTAACATGAACATGAGAATACATGCATAAATAAGAAACTGTAACTGAATTCATGATAATATGATTGTTGAGTTTGATTACTGATAACATGAGTCACTGATAACTGATATAACTGATACTGAGTAACTGTATCTAATAGTCTAGGTTCTGATAGAACTAACTGAGTTTTGTACTGTTCTAAGTTGGTTGTATCTGACAGTTCTGAAATTCTGAAGAACTATCTGAGTTATATTACTGAGATTGAGTCTGAAACTGTAACTGTGGGAAGTAGTCATCTAACCGACATGTCCATAATATGCCATTATGGCTAAGTTGGGGTCCAATCTGTATCCCCAATTGGAAGGGTATCAATACTGCACCACTGGTAAGGACAAACTATGAGTGACCCTCATATAACAAGTTACTCTAACAAGAACGGTGGGACCCTCATATAACAGGTTAATCCACCTTATCTACCCTCATATAACAGGTTATGATGACTCAACCTACACTGGATACATAGTACTGGAGCACAATATTGCTTCTAAGAATCACACCCTCTAATAATAGGTGAGTTCCCATCCTTGGTCTCACTCAGTGCTAACTTCTACTCCCATCTGAATAGACACTAAACATTATTTACTGAACTGAACAGGACTAAATATATGGAGTTTCGTTGACTGAAGGAACACTACTGAGATTACTGAATTACTGAGCTTTCTGAGATTTACTAGGATTATTGAGTTTACTGAATTTTCCTGAGTCATATGACTGGCTAAATTCTACTGAACATGGCTTGACTGAGGATATCATGAAAACATGACACTGGCTCTAGGCATACAGCTAAATTGTCGGGTACAAGTACCCCCAGGACTAAATAGAAGGAAAATGAAAAGGCGTGACATTCTTGAATACATGAAAAACATCAACAATCCATAATACAATAAGTTGGAGATTTCATGAAGTACATGGTTATCACAAACTTATACATGAATAGGATTGCATGTAAGCATGGTACAATTTCATAAGACTAATTCCTGAGCAATCCAACAAACATTTACAAGGCACATTTATAGCTTGGGAGTTCTTTGAACATAAGGTTAAAACATGAATCCATCACTTAAGTCACAATCACTTTCTCTAATATTCTTCTTCTCCCTCATCTTAATGTTTTGTTCTTCTATCTGTTGAGCATTGGTCATAATCCTGGCTACGTTCATGTCACTATTCAACATCGTGGACCTACACTCATTGACCACACCATCGTTCACCCCAGAAACAAACTTAGTTATCTTGGCGTTGCTATCTGCAACCACTTGAGGAGCATATCTAGCAAATTGAGTAAACTTAAGAGAATACTTTTTCACCGTCATGTTGAACTGCCTGAGGTTGATAAATTCTAACACCTAAGCTTCCCTCAGCTCTTAGGGGAAAAATCTATCTAAGAATGCAGTTACAAACTCCTCCCACTCAATAGGCCCTGCATCAACTGGACTCTCTGACTTTCACTTTTTAAACCAAGTGTGAGCAACATCCTGCAGCTGATATGGAGATAGCTTAGCACTCTCACCAGAAGTAACCCCCATAATGTTTGTAAACTTCTGAACTTGGTCAAGGAATTCCTGAGGGTCCTAAGTTGATTTAGACCCAAAAAAGGGTAGAGGATTCTTTCGAGTAAAGTCTCGAATCCTGGCTACAGCTGAATTAGCCACTGGGTTGGTCGGAACAATATCTGGTCAATCATTCTGAGAAGAAACTAAATTAGCAAGAGTGGTGAATGCACCTCTGAACTCTGCATGAGAAATGTGTTCGTCCAGGGGATCTACTTAGACGGGTTGAGGGGCTGACTGGTTTTCATTTCTTCTTTTCGGAGGCATGTTCTGTAGAAGAAAGGGAGAAATAAATTAGTCCAAACTGAGAGATTAATTGGAGATTATGCTCACTGGCTCGATGTGAATACTAAAAGAAGGGAAACTGTTCCTTAAACATCTTATAGCCTCCTGTACATAAATGTGGCGCGCAACACACCCATGTACAAGACTCAACTAGATGAAGCTTTCAGATTTCCTAGGACTCTATTTAACCTTAGGATCTGATACCAAGTTTGTAACGCCTCGAATTTGGTACCCAAAATTCTATACGGTGCTCATGACCCTGAAGGACCACAAGTTAACTTATGACTGATATATGTACCTGAATATTTTGTAACAAACTGTATAAATGCAAAAATAAAGGTTGAAAGGCCATAAAGTTCAAAACTGAGACAGAATATTTGATAAATTAAAACATCTGGGTGGGGTATGAAATACCCAAAACAACTGAAATAACTATCTAATCATAATAGTCTGAAAAGCCTCTAACTGTCTGAATAAGAAGTTGATGAGATATGTCCCCAACTAACTCCAACTACTAAAACCAACTAAGTATTGAAATGATAAAATAATGCTCATGTCCTCGAAGTATGGGACTCACTACTAACTCTGACTGCTGAGTACTGGAATGCTACTGATGCTCTGGAGCTCGTGCTTGTGAACCCATGGTATAAAATACCATAGCACAAAATACGTCAGTATGTTTTAATGTACTAGTATGCAAGTGAGGTAGGATAAATGCAAAGGATTTAAATGCATGAACAATACTAACCGACTGTATAACATGAAAATGAAAATACATGCATGAATAAAAGACTCAAACTGAATTTGTGATAACATGATTACTGAGTCTGATTACTGATAACATGAGTCACTAATAACTGATATAACTAATACTGAGCGACTGTATCAGACAGTCTTGGTTCTGATGGAACAAACTAAATTCCATATTGTTTTAAGTTGACTGTATCGGACAGTCCTGAAATTCTGAAGAACTATCTGAGTTCTATTACTTAGACTGAGTCTAAAATTGTAATTGTAGGAAGTAGTCATCTAACCGACATCCCCCTAATACGCCATTATGGCTCAGTTGGGGTCCAATCTGTTACCCCAATTGGAAGGTTGTTAATACCGCGCCTCTAGTAAGGATAAACTGTGAGTGACCCTCATATAACAGGTTACTCTAATGAGAACTGTGGGACTTTTATATAACAGGTTAATCCACCTCATCTACCCTCTTATAGCAGGTTATAATGTCTCAACCTACGCTGGCTACGTAGTTATAGAGCATAAAGATTGCTTCTAAGAATCACACCCTCTAATAACAGGTGAGTTCCCATCCTTGGTCTCACTCGGTGCTAACTTTAACTCCCATCTGAATAAATACTGAACATGATTAACAGAACTGAACTAGACTGAATTTATGGAGTTGACTGATGGAATACTACTCAGATTACTGAATTACTGAGCTTTCTGAGATTTACTGGGATTACTGAGTTTACTAAATTTTTTTGAGTCACATGACTGGCTGAATTCTACTGAACATGGATTGACTAAGGATATTGTGAAAAGATGACTCTGGCTCTTGGCACATAGCTAAATTGTTGGGTACAGGTACCCCTAGGACTCGGTAGAATGAAACTGACAAGTCATGACATTCTTGAATACATGACCAACATCAACAATCCATAATACAATAAGTTGGGGATTTCATGAAGTACATGGTTATCACAAACTTATACATGAATAGGATTCCATGTAAACATGGTACAATTTGATAAGGCTAATTCATGAGCAATCCAACAAATATTTACAAGGCACATTTATAGCATGGGAGTTCTTTGAACATAAGGGTAAAACATGAATCCATCACTTAAGTCACAATTGAACTATATTACATGATTTCTAGTCTTCTTGGAATTTTATCAAACACCTTACCTGCACCACTTAGGGCATAGGTATAATCATCAATTAACACATCATATAACACTCAATTCATGGATTTAAACTCATATAGTAACGTAATTTCATAAAAACACATCAAGATTTCAACTTGGGAACCATACAACAACAATCACATAAACATAATCAACCCACAACATAATATTCATAATACGTGATTTAAAACTTGATTCTGGGGCTTCATGGATGAAAGGAATCCATGAATAAACACTATACATACCTAAGTTAATGAATTTTGAAGGATTGAGGGAGAGTTCTTGTGATTTGGCCCTTGAATTTGAGAGATAGGGTTCTTGTTCTTAAGTAGACTTGATTTTGATTTGAGAGAATAATGCAAAAGTGAGCAAATAATGCACTCTTAGGGTTAAATCCCGTGATTGGGTGGAATTGAAGTCATGGGAAAAGACCAAACGTCCCCTGGGATTTAATATCGTAAAAATTGGAAAATTCTCGATTTTTATCCTTCGCACGAAGAGCCACTATCGTGCCAAGCCACTGGAACTGGACCATTGGGAATCTACATGGTGTCACGATGTGGAGCTATTGTGTTACCCTTTGTTTGAAACTTGGAAGTTTGGCGCGACGCGGAGACATCACAGAGATTCACTGGAAAAAGGACAATTGTGAACTGGGATTATCGCAGAGAAACACTGGAAATTGACAATTGCCATTTAAGCTGGCTCCGCGACATGCTGATGGCTCAGGTGATACACTGTCTCACCTAAAAGGCTCTAACTCTTCGTCCGGGTGCCAGATTTGGGCGAATTTGGTATCGATGGAAATCTTATTCAATTTCCCACATGATAAAAAGTAAAAATCTTAAAAATACCACATGTATAAAAGTTTATTCATATTTAAATACATGCTGGACATGAAAAATTGAAACATGATTTCATGACTAATATAAATGATAAGCTACATGTATTATGTTGAATATGCATATCTGACACATGAATAATGGATTTATGATTGCATGATTGAATTACTGATAAGATGAGTTTCTCATCAAACTGAACATGCATATCTGATGCATAAATACATGACTTAACTGACACATGAATGCATGAATGACTATGTAATTCTAATTGATACCAAGTTTATAATGGAATTCTGAACATGAACTGGACACAAAGTTGTAAATAAAATCTGAATATGAAACTGAAAGGCTTAAGGAAAGATGTTACCTTGGGCTGAGTCTACATTAGCGAAGAAGAGGTGAGGATACTTGGTACACATGTCTACTTCTGCTTCCCAAGTAGCTCCCTCAACGGACTGATTCTTCCAAAGGACTTTGACTAGAGGGACTCTTTTGTTCCTCAGTCTGCGAGTCTGATAGTCAACAATTTTGATCAGAATCTCTTCAAAAGAGAGGTTGTTCTGAATATCTATGCTCTGAATAGGTACTACAACTGCTGGGTCACCTATGCACTTCTTGAGCAAAGATACATGGAAGACTAGATGAACTGAGGCTAGATCTGAAGGAAATTCAAGCTCACAAGCTACTATGCCAAAGCGACTGAGAATTTTGAAGGGACCGACATATCGGGGACTTAGCTTTCCCTTATTGCTGAATATTTTCACTCCCTTCATGGGAGAGAACTTTAGATAAACATAGTCACCAATCTCAAACTCGAGATCTTTTCTACAGACATCTACATATGAGTTCTGTTAGCTCTGAGTAGCCCGGAGTTTTTCCCTGATCAACTAGAATTTTTCTAAGGAATTGAATACTAAGTCAGGCCCTATAACTAAGACCTCACTAACTTTGAACCAACCAACTGGAGATCTGCACCTCCTACCATAGAGAGATTTGAATGGAACCATCTTAATACTAGAATAATAGTTGTTGTTTTATGTAAACTCAATCAAAGGCAAGTGGTCATCTCAACTACCCTTGAAATCAATTGCACACTCTCGAAGCATATCTTCTAAAGTATGAATGGTCCTTTCTACTTTACCATCTATCTGAGGATGAAAGGCTATACGGAGATAAACTTGGGTACCAAGACTTTTTTGGAATGCTTTCCAGAAATAAGTGGTGAACTGAGTACCTCTGTCTGAGATAATAGATAATGGAACACCGTGCAATTTGACCAACTCTCTGATATAGAGTTTGGCGTAATCCTCAATGGAATAAGAGGTATGGATAGGAAGGAAATTAGCTGATTTATTCATACAATGACCCAAATTGAATCATGTTGATGATGAGTACGAGGCAAACCCATCACAAAGTCCATAATCACTTCTTCCTATTTCCAAGTAGAAATACTGAACTCCTGCATAGACCCTTTAGGCTTTTGATGCTTTATCTTAACCTGCTGACATGTAGAGAACCTAGCCATAAATTTTTCCATATCTCTCTTTATCCCACTCCACCAATAGATCTCCCATAAGTTACGGTACATCTTTGTGGCTCCTGGATGTATAGAGTAGCGCGCACCTTATGCTTCTGCAAGAATTTGCTGCCTCAAGTCATCTACACCTGGCTGGGATTGAATCTTTAACCTTTAACCTTCTGATCCTTGATTGAATCTTTCAACTTGACTAGACTGGGATCTGTATCTTTCTTTTCATTCACCCCAAAAACTAGAGATGATTCTGAACTACACTAAACCCATATATCACCCTCATCTATATCGACTAAGAGAACACCTAGTCTATCAAGTTGATGGACTTCCTGAGATAACTTTTTCTTACTATTATCAACATGATAAACACTACCCATAGACATTCTACTGAGAGCATCAGCCATCACATTGTCCTTACTCGAATGATAGAGGACACTCATGTTATAATCTTTCAAGAGCTATAACCACCTTCTTTGACGAAGATTGATATCTTTCTGAGAAAAGATATACTGAAGGCTCTTTTGATCTGTGAACACATCTACATGAACTTCGTATAGATAATGCCTCCAAGTCTTTAAGGCAAATACTACGGTTGCTAACTCAAGTTCATGAGTAGGATAATTCTTGTCATAGGGTTTAAGCTGTCTGGAGGATTAGGCTATGACCTTACCATGTTGCATGAGGACACAACCCAAACCTACTCTATATGCATCATAGTACACTACGAACCCATCTGGACCTTCTAGAAGATCAAAAACCAAAGATGAGGTAAGTCGAGTCTTCAACTCCTGAAAACTCTTCTCGCAAGGATCTGACCATTGAAACCTGACTTTCTTCTGAATCAGTCTGGACGTAGGGGATACAATAGAAGAAAATCCCTCAAAAAACCATCTATAATAGCTATCCAAACCCAAGAAAATTCTGAGATCTGATAGAGAGACAGCGCGATGCCAGTTTCTTACTACTTCATTCTTTTAAGGATCTACTCTAATTCCATCACCGAAAATGATATAAACAAGGAATGATACTTACCTTAGCCAAAATTTGAACTTACTAAATTTGGCAAATAGTTGATGATCTCTGAGAGTCTGAAGTACGATTCTGAGATCGTCTGCGTGATCACGCTTACTGCGGGAATAGACAAGGATATCATCGATAAAGACTATGACAAACAAGTCCAATTACTGCTTGACCACATGATTCATCAAGTCCATGAAATTGGCAGGGACATTGGTAAGACTAAAGGATATACTAGGAATTCGAAGTGACCATACCGAGTTTGGAAAGCTATTTTTGGAATGTCACATTCCCTGACTCTGAGCTGATGATAGCCTAATCTGAGGTCTATCTTAGAGAAATAGCTAGCACCCTAAAGTTGGTGAAACAAGTCATCAATTCATAGAAGTGGATACTTGTTCTTGACCGTGAATTTATTGAGCCGACGGTAATCAATACACATTCTGAGAGAACCATCTTTCTTGTGCATAAATAAGACTGGTGCACCTCACGGGGACACACTGGGTCTGATGAATCCTTTATCTAAGAGATCCTTCAACTTCTCTTTCAGTTCTTTGAGCTCTGTTGGTGCCATTCTATATGGAGGAATAAATATAGGTTGAGTATCTGGAAAAAAATCAATGTCGAAGTCTATTTCCCTTTCTGGAGGAATTCCTGGAAGATCTTTGGGAAAGACATCTAAATATTCACTCACGACTGGAACTGATTCAAGACTAGGAGACTTTGAACTAGAATCATTAACAAGAATAAGATGATAGACACATCCCTTAGATATCATTTTCCATGCTAGAAGGTAGGAAATAAGCTAACCTCTGAAAGTTGAAGTACTACCCCTCCACTCTAGGATTGGTTCATTCGGAAACTGGAACTAGAATATTCTATTTCTGCAATCGACTGTGAAATATCATAAATAAAGCCAATTTATGCTGAGAATGAAATCAAAATTAGTCATCTCTAATTCGACTAAGTATGTTAAGGTGACTTTCTGAAATATTATAACCGGGAAGTTCCTGTATACCCGCCAGGCTATGATGGTTTTACCCAGTACGGTAGATACTGAGAAGGGCTCTTCTAGAATTTTGGGACTGACTCTGAAATCAACTGCTATATAAGGAGTAACAAAAGACAAGGAAGCTCTTAGATCTAGCAAAGCGTAAACATGCAAGTGAAAGATCTGTAACATACCAGTAACTACATCAGGAGAATTTTCCTGATCGTGTCAGGACTGGAGAGCATAAAGTCTGTTTGGGTGTTGCCTACTAGTAGAACTGGAAGTGGCACCCTACTGATTTGGATAACCGGACTGGACTAAGGAACGGTTAAGCTGACCCTGAGGACCTGGCTGAGGAAAATCTCTAACTCTGTGGCATAGCTTTCCACACCCAAAACAAATACCACTGCCCGCTCTACAAGTACCCTGATGGTGGTTGCCACATGTCTGAAAAAGAGGATAGTTTCGGGCTCTACTAACACTACCATGATATTTATAGTCTGGCACACTATCTTTGTTATCGTTTCTAATCTTTGGCATTGAAGAACTAGCTGAAGAAAGAGCTAGAATGGATGATTAAGAACAGAACTGAGAATGGTTTCCTCTCTCTGACTTAGGCTGAGCAAAGTTAAAACTACCTGTCCTTGCTCTCATATTCTTCTTATCCCTCGTCTTAATGTTTTGTTCTTCTATATGTTGAGCATGGGTCATAAGCCTGTCTATGTTCATGTCACTATTCAACATTGTGGACTTGCACTCATTGACTACACCATCGTTCACCCCAAAAACAAACTTAGTTATCTTGGCGTTGCTATCTGCAACCACATGAGGAGCATATCTAGCTAATTGAGTAAACTTAAGAGAATACTCTTTCACCATCATGTTGAACTGCCTGAGGTTGATAAATTCTAACACCTAAGCTTCCCTCAACTCCTAGGGGAAAAATCTATCTAAGAATGCAGTTACAAACTCCTCCCACACAATAGGCCCTGCATCAACTGGCCTCTCTGACTTTTACTTTTTGAACCAAGTGTGAGAAACATCATGCAGCTGATATGGAGATAGCTTAGCACTCTCACTAGAAGTAACCCCCATAATGTTTGTAACCTTCTGAACTTGGTCATGGAATTCCTGAGGGTCCTAAGTTGATTTATACCCAAAAAAGGATGGAGGATTCTTTCGAGTAAAGTCCTGAATCCTGGCTGCAGCTTAATTAGCCACTGGGTTGGTCGGAACGATAACTGGTCATTCATTCTGAGTAGAAACTAAATTAGCAAGAGTGGTGAATGTAGCTCTGAACTCTGTATGAGAAATGTGTTCGTCCAGGGGATCTACTTGGACGGGATGAGGGGCTGACTGGTTTTTGTTTATTCTTTTTGGAGGCATGTTCTGTAGAAGAAAAGGAGAAATAAATTAGACCAAACTAAGAGATTAATTGGAGATTATTCTCACTGGCATGATGTGAATATTGAAAGAAGGGAAATTGTTCCTTAAATATCTTATAGCCTCCTATACATAAATGTGGCGCGCAACACACCCATGTACAAGACTCAACTAGATGCGGCTTTCAAACTTCCTAGGACTCTATTTAACCTTAGGATATGATACCAAGTTTGTAACGCCCCGAATTTGGTAACCAAAATTCTATACGGTGCTCATGACCCTGAAGGACCACAAGTTAACTTATGACTGATATATGTACCTGAATATTTTGTAACAAACTATATAAATGCAAAAATAAAGGCTGAAAGGCCATAAGGTTCAAAACTGAGACAGAATATTTGATAAAATAAAACATCTGGGTGGAGTATGAAATACCCAAAACAACTGAAATAACTATCTAATCATAATAGTCTGAAAAGCCTCTAACTGTCTGAATAAGAAGTTGATGGGATATGTCCCCAACTAAATCCAACTACTAAAATCAACTAAGTATTGAAATGATAAAATAATGCTCATGTCCTCGAAGTATGGGACTCACTGCTGACTCTAACTGCTGAGTACTGGAATGCTACTGATGCTCTGGAGCTCATGCTTCTGACCCTATGGTATAAAACACCATAGCACAAAATATGTCAGTATGTTGTAATGTACTAGTATACAAGTGAGGTAGGCTGAATGCAAAGGATTTAAATGCATGAACAATACTAACTGACTGTATAACATGAACATGAAAATACATGCATGAATAAAAGACTCAAACTAAATTTTTGATAACATGATTACTGAGTCTGATTACTGATAACATGAGTCACTAATAACTGATATAACTAATACTGAGCGACTGTATCAGACAGTCTTGGTTCTTATGGAACTAACTAAATTCCATATTGTTTTGAGTTGACTGTATCTGATTGTCCTAAAATTCTAAAGAACTATCTAAGTTCTATTACTTAGACTGAGTCTAAAATTGTAATTGCAGGACGTAGTCATCTAATCGACATGCCCCTAATACGGTTTATGTCTTAGTAGGGGTCCAATCTATTACCCCAATTGGAAGGTTGTTAATACCGCGCCACTAGTAAGGATAAACTGTGAGTGACCCTCATATAACAGGTTACTCTAATGAGAACTGTGGGACCTTCAGATAACAGGTTAAGCCATCTCATCTACCCTTTTATAGCAGGTTATGATGTCTCAACCTATGCTAGATACGTAGTTATGGAGCATAAAGATTGCTTCTAAGAATCACACCCTCTAATAACAGGTGAGTTCCCATCCTTGGGCTCACTCGGTGCTAACTTCAACTCCCATCTGAATAGACACTGAACATGATTAACAGAACTGAACTATACTGAATTCATAGATTTTTATTGACTGATGGAATACTACTGAGATTACTGAATTATTGAGCTTTCTGAGATTTACTGGGATTACTGAGTTTACTAAAAAATTTTGAGTCACATGACTGGCTGAATTCTACTGAACATGGCTTGACTAAGGATATTGTGAAAAGATGACTCTGGCTCTAGTCACACGGCTAAATTGTTGGGTACAAGTACCCCTCAGACACGGTAGAATGAAATTGACAAGGCATGACATTCTTGAATACATGACCAACATCAACAATCCATAATACAATAAGTTGGGGATTTCATGAAGTACATGGTTATCACAAACTTATACATGAATAGGATTGCATGTAAACATGGTACAATTTGATAAGGCTAATTCATGAGCAATCCTACAAATATTTACAAGGAACATTTATAGCATGGTAGTTCTTTGAACATAAGGGTAAAACATGAATCCATCACTTAAGTTACAATTGAACTATATTACATGATTTCTAGTCTTCTAGGAATTTTATCAAACACCTTACCTGCACCACTTAGGGCATAGGTATAATCATCAATTAACACGTCATAAAACACTCAATTCATGGATTTAAACTCATATAGTAACATAATTTCATAAAAACACATTAAGATTTAAACTTGGGAACCATACAACAACAATCACATAAACATAATCAACCCACAACATAATATTCATAATACGTGATTTAAAACTTTATTCTAGAGCTTCATGGATGAAAAGAATCCATGAATGAACACTATGAATACTTGAGTTAATGAATTTTGAAGGATTGATGGAGAGTTCTTGTGATTTGGCCCTTGAATTTGAGAGATAGGGTTCTTGTTCTTGAGTAGACTTGATTTTGATTAGAGAGAATAATGAAAAAGTGAGTAAATAATGCACTCTTAGGGTTAAATCCCGTGATTGAGTGGAATTGAAGTCATGGGAAAAGACCAAACGGGCCCTGGGATTTAATATCGCAAAAATTGGAAAATTCCTGATTTTTATCCTTCACACGAAGCGCCACTATCGTGCCAAGCACTGGAACTGGACAATTGGGAATCTGCATGGTGGCGTGATGCGGAGAAATCGCGTTGCCCTTTGTTTGAGACCTTGAAGTTTGGCGCGACGCAGAGACATCGCGGATATTTACTGGGAAAAGGACAACTGTGAATTTGGCTTTTGGCACGACATTCCACTATCATGGAGCAACACTGGAAATTGACAATTGCTATTTAAGCTAGCTCTGTGATGCGCTGATGGCTTAGGTGATACACTGTCTCACTAAAAAAGCTCTAACTTTTCGCCCGGGTGCCGGATTTGGGCGAATTCGGTATCAATGGAAAGCTTATTCAATTTTCCATATGATAAAAATTTAAAATATTAAAAATACCACATGTATAAAAGTGTATTCATCTTTAAATCTTGTCTTTGATATCTTTGGGATGATTTTAAGCTCGGTTGAAGTACGGGGTATTACAAACACCTAGAGCCACACCGTTTGCATCACACATTACCTCAAATTGCATAGATCAGTCTAGAGATACAATGATAGAGGCTGACACTAGCCACTCTTTCAAGCACCCAAATGTATTCAGACTTTGCCTTATCGAAATCAAACTTCATTTTTTTCTAAAAAATCTTACACAATGTATGAGAAATTTTTGAGAAATCTATGATAAATTGTCTGTAAAATCTTGCATGTCCCAAAAATCTTTTAATTCCCTTAACTAAAATTAGTGGTGGTGGTGTAATGCCTCGAGAGGACACCCTGGATGTCACACGATTCTTACAGCCCCAAAAGACCACAAGCTAACCCATATTGGTACCTGCTGTAAGCACTGAATAAAATAACAAAGAACATCTGCAAAATTTAACTAGAAATGCTATAAGGTTTTAGCATCTGAAAATCAATACTGAATCATAGTTTAAAATGTTTGAAACATACTATCAATACGGATAAATAACTAATAATAACGACTAAAAATTGACTATTTGTCTGTACTAGTCTGAAAGCCTCTAAACTGACTGAATATGGAGTTGATGGGACAAGCACCCAACTAACTCCAAATGACTAAATAGCTAAACTGCTGACATAACTCAATATAAGATAACTCATCCACGAAGTACGAGGACTTACCACTACTGTTGCTAATGGACTAGAAGGTCTAGGTACAGTTAGGAGCCTGAGCGACCAAACCTATGATATAAGACATCATAGCACAAGAAATTCATAAATGGTTAGTACTTTGAATTTATTGGTCTGCTAAATGAGGTTTTCCTGAAATGCATGGCTAATATGAATGAATAATAACTAACTGAATAAATAGCATGAAATAACTAATGTATAGTGTGCGAGAAAACTATAAAATTTGAGAATGCATGACCAATTATATGACATGATACTGGGTTAGTCTGAAAACTAAATACTGAAATATTGATATTGAACAACTAATTACTATATGCCATGGTCAAGCAAGGCTGAAAACTGATCTCTGAACTGAATACTGGACTGAGACTGTGGGAGCTATCATCTAACCGAGATGCCCCAATATCTAGTAGGTGAGCCCCCATCCCTAGGTTTGCTCGATGCTAAATCTTACTCCCAACTGAACTGACTCGGAATACTGCATTAATCTAAACTTGACTTATAGGATAACTGACTGAACTAATAATAATTATATAAGCCTGAAAACTATTCTGAAAGTACTAAGACTAAGTAAAAAGCTAATTTTAGGGTGTTCATAACCCCAAGACTCGATAGCAATAACAACAAGACTGTGCTAAAACCTTAAGGACATGATAAGTAGTAATTATTCAAAACCCATTCCCTTGGGCATTTCATCAAACCCTTGCAATTCGTGGTTTAAACATGAGGTAGTTTTAACAGTTAAAAATAGCATGGTTTCAATACTAAAATCACCAACTAAGGCTTAAAATAATGAACAAGCACCATTCAAGACATGTAGGGTTTAATAACAACAACAGTTGCATGTAAACATGATATAAATTTGAGATTCACAGGAAGTCATGGGTAAAATTCA
This sequence comes from Capsicum pubescens, assembly GCA_030864215.1. NCBI lineage: Eukaryota > Viridiplantae > Streptophyta > Magnoliopsida > Solanales > Solanaceae > Capsicum > Capsicum pubescens. The sequence goes on along the minus strand of CM061538.1, from coordinate 79,553,376 downwards.
TGATAACATGTAAAAAACATAGCTTTAAAACTTGAAATTTGGTTCTTGGACTCCACGGGTGATAAGAACCCATGGATGAATATTTAACATACCTTAATTGAAGAATTCATGAAGGTTCTATGTGGATTTCTTAAAACTTGAGCTTGAATCTTAAAGGGGATAGGGTTTGTTCTAGAGAGAGAATTACTTTCTTGGAGAGAAATTATGTATAATGGGGCATATAATGACCCTTTGGGGTTTTAATTTTGTTTTTTGGAAGGATTTGGGTGAGGGAAAATGACAAGACTTCCCTTGGAAAATTAAAATTCATAACTGAAATGCTGATTCGGCCTTCACTGTGATGCGCCAAGGCTGTCATCATGATTCCACCATTACACAGTGCAGTCGCGGTGACTTGCTAGAATCTGAGAATTCTCATTTTGAACTTCACCACGCCGCGGTGAGGTATGACCACCGCTATAACTAAACTAAATAACTGAACTTCTGACATAAGTGAATATAAGATAACTCATCCTTAAAGTATAAGGACCCACCACTGCTGTTGTTGTTGATGAACTGGAAAGTCTAGGTACAGTTAGGAGCTAGGGCACCCCAACCTATGATATAAGATATCATAGCGCAAGAAACGAGTAAGCGGTCAGTACTTAGAATGTATTGGTATGCTAAATGAGATTAGGCTGATATGCATGGCTCATATGCATGAATGATAACTGCCTGAATAAATTGCATGAAATAACTGATGTAAAGTATGCGAGAAAACTGTAAAATCTGAAAATGCATGACCAAGCATATGACATGATACTGGGTTAGTTTGAAAGCTGAAATATTGATACTGGACAGCGAAAAACTGTATGCTATGGTCAAGAAAGCCTGAAAACTAATCTCTAAATTGAATACTGGACTAAGACTGTAGAAGCTATCATCTAACTGACATACCCCAATATGAGCTAATTGGGGCCCAACCTGTGACCCCTATTGGAAGGGTGTCAGTACCTTGCAATGAGTACTAATAATGGCTGCGTGGATCCACTGAAATAAAGTCCCGAAGGACTAAAAAGGCACCCTCTACTGGAAGGTGCTCAAGTGAGATATATGTTAACCCTCAACTAGCAGGTTAACATTTCTAACCTATGTTGGCTACATAGTTCTGGAACACAGAGACTTCTACTAAAGTTCACACCCTCAACTTGCAGGTGAGCCCTCATCCCTAGGTTCTCTCGGTGCTAAATCCTATTCCCAGCTAAATTGATTTGGAATACTGCACTAATCTAAATTTGACTGATATTATAACTGACAGAACTAATAATAATTATATATGCCTGAAAACTATTCTAAAAGTACTAAGACTAAGTAAACAGCTAAATTTTGGGTATTCATAACCCCTAGGACTGATAGCAATGACAACAAGGTCGTGCTAACACCTTGAGGACATGATAAGTAGTTATTATTCAAAACTCATTCCTTTGGCCATTTCGTCAAACCCTTGAAATTTATGGTTTAAACATGGGGTAGTTTTAATATGTAAAGATAGCATGGTTTCAATACTAAAATCACCAACTAAGGCTTAAATCAGCAAAAAATAACCATTCAAAGTGTGTTGGGTTTAATAACAACAACAATTGCATATAAAAAAGATATAAAATCAAGATTCATGGAAATTCATTGGTAAAATTCATGATAACATGTAAAAATCATAGCTTTAAAACTTGAAATTGGGTTTATAGACTCCATGGGTGAAAAGAACCCATGAATGAATATTTAACAGACCTTAATTGAAGAATTCGTGAAGGTTCTTGGTGGTTTTCTTAAACTTGAGCTTGAATCTTAAAGGGGCTAGGGGTGGCTCTTGAGAGAGAATTACTTTCTTGGAGAGAAATAATGAAAAATGGGGCATATAATGCCCCTTTGGAGTTTTAATTTTGTTCTTTAGATGGATTTGGGTGAGGAAAAATGACAAGACTACCCTTGGGAAACTAAAATTTATAACTGGAATGCCAATTGGGCCTTTACCGCGATGCACTAAGGCTGTCATCGCAATTCCACCGCAACATAGTGAAATTGCGGTGACTTACTGGAATCTAAAAATTATTATTTTGAAATGCACCACAATGCGGTGTGGTTACCACTGTTATAACCACCGTGACACGCCATAATCGTGGTGAGCTGCTATTTTGGAAATCCAAATGTGGTCCAAACCTCATCCAAAGAATCCAAAACTTACCCAATACATGCACCTTACACCCCTGAACATAAATCAGCTCACAAACTAATGTCTCGAGGTTGGGAAAGTCACTTTAAAAATCAATAAAGTTAAGAGACCAAAAATAAAAATAAGTCTCCAACACTTAGCCTACTTTTCAGGTTCTAAGCCTCTTGAACATGTACTATGGGCCAAATTGAGTTAAGACAATTATGGAGTATTACATGAAGTTTCTGAAACACTTCAGTTTTTTCCTTGTCAACCTCCATTCCTCTTTTCAAGATCGTATGCCCAAGCACAATTTCTTCTTTCACCATAAAATGGCACTTTTCCCAGTTTAGTATCAAATTGCATTTTTCAATATTTCCTTAGAGTATTGGCCAAGTGAATCAAATAGTCATCAAAAGAATTACCAACTACAAAAAAATCATCCATGAATACTTAAACGATGTATTTTACCATGTCAGAGAAGATGGACATCATGCACTTTGAAATGTCGTTGGAGCATTGCACAACCCAAACTAAATTCTCTTCAATGCAAATGTCCCATATGGGCAGGTAAAAGTTGTCTTCTCTTGATCTTCTAGAGCAATCATGATCTAATTGTACCCTGAATAGACATCCAAGAAACAATACTAGCCCCTTCCCACAAGTCTATCCAATATTTTGTCTATGAATAGCATTGGGAAGTGGTCCTTTTGGGTCCATGTGTTCAACTTCTTATAGTCCATGCACACTCTCCAATTGATGGATGGTTTCATTGGTACAAGCTCATTCTTCTTATTCGGTACTACTATAATGTCGTTTTTCATCAAAATGCATTGAAGAGGACTAACCCATTTACCGTCATCAATGGGATAAACAATACCATCATGTAACCACTTAACGATCTCCTCTTCACCACCTCCTCTATAGGATGATTTAATCATTGCTGGTGCTCAATACTTTAGATGTTGTCTGATTCAATTTGGATTTTTTGAGTATAGATTCCTGGTGGAATACCCACAATATCCATAATAATCCATCAAATAGCTCACTTGAATTTTTGTAACATAGACAATAACGCCTCTACCTCAATCTTTATCAAATCTACAGCAATGATCACTGGCAATGTGTTGTTGGCCCTAAAAAAGCATAACGCAAGTGCGATGGGAGGGCCTTCAACTCTAATACTAGTGGTTGTTCTATTGACGAACGAGCATGAGGAGTGGTTCTATTCTTCAAATCAAAGATCAAGCTTCTTTGGAGCATAAGTGTATGAACCTCTCCTATACAAAACTCCTACCATCTCATCATATTCTTCTATTCCATCACTATTAAAATTCATGATCACTGTTGCTAAGGCTTCAGTACCCAATCTCTCTTTGATAGGAACAATTATTATTTAAACATCATTACCAGTCACTGAATCAACATCATATTCTTCATCCATATCATCATTAACTGTGTGCATCAAAGACACTACTCGTAACTCATTCGGCTTTCACATAGACTAATATACATTGAAAATCACCTTCTCAACCTTGATTTTAAACATCAGTTGTCCCAACTTCATATCAACCAAAGTTCTTCTTGTAGCTGCAAATAGCCTACCCAAAATCATTAGGACATAAAAGTCCACCTCACAATCCAGGATCACAAAATCAGTAGGTAAGATGAAGGAATTCACTTTCACCAACAAATCACAGAGAATACCGAGTAGATTTTTCATAGTTCGGTCTGCCATCAACATCCGCATAGTTATTAGTTTTGGTGCCCCCAACCCTAACTTCTTAACAACCAGTGGCATGAGATTTATGCTTTCTCCTAGATCACATAAAGCCCGAGCAAATTTGAAAGACCCAATGGTAAATGGAATTGCAAAAGTTCTAGGGTCCTCCTTCTTTTCTACTAACAATCTAGAGGTAACAACATTACAATGATGGACATTGTTAGCAGGCTTATAGCTCATAATCCATTTTCTAATCAACAGATTTTTCATGAAGTTTGCATAAAAAGGCATTTTCGCCGATGCCTCAACATGTGGAATATTTACCAACAACTCTTTCAACATCGACAGAAATTTGTAATATTTACCTTCTTCCTGCTTCTTTTTTAGCCTCTAAGGAAAAGGAGGGGGAGCTCTCAGAATGATCTTCAGCACAGGCTCGTCAACCTTACCCTTACCATTATCCTTCTTGCAGCTATTCTCGACTTCAGGTAATTTCTCCCCTACAACTTTAGGTGTTTCCACAACATCAACAGGATCATCATCATTCTTTAACTCACTCGTCGTGGGCACGAGATTATCTATGGTGGTTTTATGTCTTTGAGTAGTAATGGAATGGCAATGACTATTATTCTTTGAGTTCTATATTATATTGCTAGGAAGAGTGATTAGTTGCCTATAATTTAATGTGGTCGACATTTTGCCAAATTGTTGCTCCAGTTGTTTAATTGCTATGGCATGTGACTCAACTTTCTAATTCAGCCCTTATATGTTCGTCTTAATATCCTCAAGACAGCTCTCTTGACTTTCTTAGCATTTTACTAATTTTGATAATATTTCTACCATTCTAGACTCGGTATCTCGGCAACCTAGTGGAACATATCTATCACTCTTCTCTTTATAATCGTCCTTATGCCTCCAATCACCATCTCATTCTCTACTCTTGTCTTAAAACCTATAACCATAATATATTTGACCTTGATCTTCTTACCCTTTTGCTCGTAAACCAGCCACTTCACCATCCAAATACTTAGCTTCCTCAACTGCATACGAATCATAAGCTCTAGAAATAGATCTTGTGCTCCCACTTTATTTACCTTTTTTGAAGTCATTATTACAAATTTCTTTGCAAATAGTCCAATATCCATTCTGAGTTGTGCAACTTCCTATGCCAATGAATCATCACCAGCTCTGTAATCACTAGCAACTCCAATTGCATATGTACTTGCACCTCTATCGGCATCCCATGTGTGCCATCCATGATTTGTAATAGAGATGCCATTTAGCATCTCTTGTGCTACTTTCCATCACAACCGCATAAAATCACCTCCAGATATTGTATTCGCCTTAGCCTTAGAACTCATAGTTATAGATCTATAAAATATTTCCAGCAGAATGGATCCAGGAATGTAGTGGTTCAGGACCATACTTCTTTTTAAATCAAAACCATGCCTCGTACATATACTCTGTAAGCAACTATCAGAATTTATAGGTCTCATCTTTAAGTTGCAGAATCCTAGTAGTAGGAAAGAATCTATTCAAAAACTACTTGCACAATTCATTCCATGTTGTGATTACACCCCTTGGAAGTTCCCTCAACCATAGTGATGCTTCTCCTATCAATGAAAACAGGAACAACCTCAGTCTTAATTCCTCCTAGTCCACTCCTTGAATGGTATATAAAGTGCATATCCCTGCAAAATTTGCAAGATGTTATGTTCATATCATCTATTGCCAATCTGAGAATACACCCTTTAAGTTCAAAAGCTAGATCATTGCACTAGTGATATCGAATTTGAAATTAGAGGGTAGAGCAGAAGGGATAATGGCTCCTGTCTCAGCTGACTTAACATACCTTATATCCTCATCTTCATTATAGGGTGGTAAATACTAATATGCTGGTATCGACTGAGCTCTTCTACCTCATGCTCTATCTCCATTTACATTGAACGGTGATCGACGACCATCTACCAGTCTTGGCAAGGCCAGATGTTCTTGCTTAGCTATTAGGTCTTGCTCAACTGCTATTCTCCTGTCTTCTACTAACAACTGCTACATTTGTCTATTATAAACATTTTGTAGATCAACAGAAGGAGTGGAAGGTAAATTTGAGGATCTCAAACCCCTATTGAAACATCATCATGAACTTATTTTGCCATCCTTCATGGTGTTTGTAACAGTCTTTCTAGCTTAGGGTCAATAGGGAGTAAGGGATTTCCTTGACTGCGTGTATAGGGATACACCTGCATATACCTAACTATAAGCACAAAATTAAAAAAAACTCGTGAACTCCACCAACTTTAATCAATAATTCACACCATAATTCCCCGACAACGACGCCAAAATTTGATGTTGCCTAAAAGTAGCCTCCAAAAAAGTATGTTGTGCTCGATACCAAATGTAGTAACCTAACTCAGGTTTCGAAACCAGAGGGAATACCTTGAATAGTATCTCAAACTTGACAAAATCCACAACCAGTGCAAAAAAGTAAATAGGAGGATTGGAAATCAACAGTAATGATTAAGAAAACTTGAATGCTTGAGTTTGTAAATAATAGAAGAAGAACACTAGGACTATGTTCTCCCTAGCTTCACAAATATGAAAGATTCTCATGTTTAACCCACCTAACATATTGCTCAGCATGCAAAGTCGACAAGCTCTGTACTATCAACAGTCTTATGAATGTGTTGATAGATCTCACCCTTTACCTTGTGAATCTCAGGGTGTCTCCTTGTTTCCCCTTTTCTATAACTTAGTACAAATCTCACCTTATGAGTCTCGTGTTTATAAGACAAGGGTTGATATCCTCGAATCACCATTGTAACCTCCCTTTCCCAATCTCAAACACCCTTGTGAGGACGTTCTCGAATATAGGCAATTCCCAAGCTTATAAATTAGCTTAGGTACAATTAATATTAAGAAGATTTCAATACACATAATTATAGTAGAATAGATTAATCTCCCACTTCTCTTACGTAGATAATCCGCTAGGGTTCCCACAACCTTAGTTAAGGAAATTAGCAGCTCATGCTTATAAAAAAAACCATGATAATTAATGAAGAATACATTAAATTAATTGAACAATATTGTGACTTGATGACTCATAGCTTGACCAGTACTTTTCCTTTTCATACTTTTCTTTCTTCTTTTTTAGTCTAACACCACTATCAACCTATTTTACCTGTAAAAAAACACAAAACCACATCATATCCCATAAGATAACCTAACTCCAAGAATAAATTCCTTGGTTTAAGCATCGAATGTGCCACATTTCCAAGGCACATCGGGTAACACCAACGATTCAAGTCTAACAGAAAGAGCTAGATGTTATGACAGAAATCATGGAAGTAGCATTAGGTTTCTATGTTAAATCTCTGGCAAGAAAGACTAACATGAATGATATTGTAGGAATGCTATAGAAGATCAATATTTAACTTCTTGCACATTGAACATTGTTGAAAATTTTTAAAATAGTTCTCTTGTAACTTTTAGCACTTGATTTGTACATGATTCTGTTTTCAGAAATTCTAGCTGGTTGTAATAAATCTTATTGATTCCTTTAGATATGAATGTTGCATAAGGGTAGAACTTTAAACTCTTGAAATAGAATATTTTTTAAGAAGAAAATGACAGAGGAATTAACAAGTAGGAGTGTGCAATATCACCTTTATGTTTGTCCATCATTGTCTAAATTACCGACAAAATATCTTCAGTAATGATTTGCACAGAGACTGACCATGTTCATATGGAATTTACATGGTGCAGCTTTATGAAAAAATTTCTCCTCCAAGAGGAGAAACAAAACTATAACAAATAATCTGGTGGGATTCTCTTTAGGCTCCTTGGTATAACCTTATATAAGTAGTCCAATACTATCCAAATGATATGCCTCATTCTTTATCAAGTTTTTGATCAAAGAGTTGTTCCTATTCCAAATGGAATTGCTAAGTTTTTTATGGTAACACATATGAATAATACCATACCATCAATAAAATTCTGAACAAACAAAGAGCACCAGATTTAGTGTTCATAATCAAAGAACACCAAATAATATGCCTTCTTCTTCATTAAGTTTTCGAACATCATATGTTCATAAATCTCACATGGACATTTGAAGGAAAGATGTCAGCACTGGATTAAGGAAAAATTAAGGAATGTTGAATATATTCAGAAGGAAATGTCTCATCCTAGAGGCTACGAGCCTTTAAAAAAGGTCAAAAAGAAATCTTTACCTAGATGGGTCAAAAAATATTTGATTACTACTAGGAACTCAGGCTCAAGTGGGTTCCTAAATTTGACAAGTGATCATAATTCTAGGCATGAGAAGAAGTTTATAGTCAATAATAACTCATTGATTGAAAGAGTTTAAAGATCATTGATGAAATGTCTGATTGTGCTCTCGCTATCTCAAGACACTTTAGGTGAAGGTATCTTACTGAGAAAAGATGATATACAACTAAAAAGTGTGTGAAAAGGAAGTTTATGGACTGATAAAAGGAGTGTATAGAGATCCTTATTAGTTAGAAAAGCTATTTGATCCTTAGTGGCAGTAAAATCTCAGAAATTGAATATTGCATTCATGATGATGATGGTGGGGGATGGAAGGTGTAGATGAAAATAATGGCTAGTTTAAAAATATAGTCACTGATTCCAGCACTAGTAGTGAACCACCAAAAATGGTCTTGACAAATTCTCAGGGACCTGATCCTAAAGGAATTCATACCAAAAGAAGGAACTTGAAGTAGTGTGAATAAAGAAAAGACTTGTGCCTAATTCTCATAACAAATGGCAGATCTCTAAACAGTTTCAAAAGGAGGGTATGCTGAGGTTAAAAAAAGAAGGTTAAAGAAAGCAGTGATTCAAATTGACTTGACCTAACATGTGAATCAATGTTTCTCCACAAAATAGTCTATGTTCAGGAGACAAGTATCCTTGATAAAGTGGGTGAATTTTAGTCTAACTCTGTACTATACCCTTGCAGGTATACATACATAGGAAAAACTTAGGAAGTGGAAAAAAGTGACAAGCACAAACTTGAAGATTCACTCAAAGGAGAGGGATATGGTCTTATCTCTTAGGTTAGTATCACTATAGTATGCTTTAATAATCATGAAATATACTATCTTAGAAAGCTATGTATCTTTATATTCCCTCATAAAAGTTTTCAATTCATTTCCAAAATAAAGAGTCACTCTTATCAAAACCAAACATATCATTTTCTGATGACAATGGTCACCTTTTCAAATTCTGAGTCTCAACTCATCACTCGTTGCCTCCACTAAACCAAATTGATCTTTCTCATTCTCCTTCCTCTAAAAAATCAAATTCAATATGCCCTCATCAAATATCTTGATCCTTCATCAGCCAAAGACATAGAAAACTTCATCTTAGGTCCTCTAATTCAAAGTCTAGTAACCCTGCTCGAATATCATAGAAGCACATCAACTATGAAAAGGAAGAAAGCCTCTAAGGGACCTGGTCCCAAGAAGAAAAGGTTGTTATTGATAGGATAGAGTCAAGTAATGAGACCAAAGGATGAGATGAAGAATATGGGTGGTTAGAAAGTGATTAAAATGTTGATGATTCAGAAAGTTCTCCCAAGAAAGAACTATTGATCCCAAAATATATGAGAAAAAGGGAGACATAAAATTCTATACGGGTACCTCCTCAACAAAGTATTTGATCACTTTGGGGTACTTGGGAAAAGGATATCACATGGAATATCCAAGATAATATTTAGTTTGAACAAAACTTGTAGAGAATGTATATCAAGTATCTGAATTGCTAGTTATTCAGGAGAAGTTGGGAATGGAAATAGACGAGTTAAGAATCAAGTCACCTGTCAAAGATACTGGATTAAATATACTTGACATTTCTAAATCAAAGGCTATCCTTTGAAGGACTAGGTGTCACTGATGAACATACAGCTAGAAATGCAAACCTCCAGGCAAGAATGGCCAAACTGAATGTTGAAATGAAGATCCTTACCAAATAGTTGGTGGATAATCACATTACTATAGATGCAAGAATGGAGTACTTCTTAATTCCATTTCACCCAATCCTACTTCCACCTAAGACTTGTTATCCTCGTTCCCTTATCAACCTTGTGTCAGTTTTTATATCCTGGTTCTCATAATGGCTTTTAAAAAAAGTTATCTTATGATGATTATTTTTATCCTAGTGTACTGGTACTGACTATTATGAGTAAATGAATCAGTAGTTTGTGTATATTATTTGTCTCCTTACTTTAGAGTTGTTCTACATGTTAGTGTTGCCACAGTCACCATCAGTTAACTAATTTGTGCTTATCTTTACTCTTGGTTTACTGTTAATTCTTTTCAATGATGCCAAAAGGAGAAATACTAAGTTCATGTAGTAGGGACCAAGCACGAGGTAAATTGAAATGCAGACTAGAAGAGAGTCATACTAACAGGGAGAAGTGTGTAAATGCAGAGGTACCAAATAAAATAAAGGTGTGCAATGATAGGGGGAAGGTTTTGTTGCAAAATGACAACAAGGGAACAGATCACTGTGTTGCATGAGAAAGGAAGCATGATGATAGGGGGAACATTCATCTTCAGGTGGTAATCTAATTAAATGTGGTGAATGTTCACTAATGCTTAAATTGTATTGTTTGGTTTGTCGCCATCAAAAAGAGGGAAAATCAATATACGTAATTTTGATGGTGAGTAGCTAAACTATGAGGGACCAAGTCCCTGGATGTGCAGAGTATTGTACAACCGGCACACGGTATCTACACAATTTTTTCCACTTGTGTAACAAACTTGCAGGTGTTATTTTGTACCGACTTGGATAGATGGTCCAATGATATTACATCCTTAATAATTACCCAGCTATAAAAAAAAAAAGAGGCCTCTTCAACAATCAGTTTTACCAATTCTAAATCGAGAGAAGTGATCTTGCAAAACTCCATTACAAGACTTCTCAAACATTTCTCATGTTCTTAACTTTGTACTATGCTTAATGACTGAGTGAGTGTTTTTGAGTGTTGATTTGTAAATGAACTACTCATGTTATATGAGTAGTGTTTTCTTGTTGAGAGTGCTGCTTTGGTAGAGTTTCCTAAGCTTGAGACTATTTAGAGATAATAAGTGTAGGGAGAGCCTTTGTAGCATTACCAAGATGAGCTGGTAGTAGAGTTGTTATAAGAGCAAAAAGCCTAGAGTTAGGTTGATATCCTTGTGTGTCTTACTCTTTCTGCACTGTCTTTAGTTTTCCTGAACTCTATTGTTTGATAGTTTGTATTTGACTCTAGGAAACCTGGTCCCTTACTATGAGGAGAAACCCCAAATGGTTTCAACAAATGACCTATAGCCTCTCAAATACAGAAGTCTCCATACCAATCCACGGGACTCTACTAGACACTTAACTCTTGTACCAACACACCTGTAAACCTAGCTCTGGTACTAATTTTTCATAACCTAATTTCTCAGGTTATAATGGCACCAGCTATATCCACTAGTAAGTAAGCCATCCCATAGTTCGGAATTGCTAGTAACGGACCATCAAAATAAATGGAAAGAAAACAACAAAATAAATATGATAAAGAGACTAATATAAATAAATACAACCCCATGACCTGGTGAAGTTAGTACAAGAACTTCTAACACAATCAGAACATAAAGTGAAATATAGAGTAAATATAGGTACATGTCATCTCTAAATACAACATAGAGACCAATTTAATCAATAAGAGGGAGAGTAGTAATACTCTGAACACCAGAAGCTCACCCCAAATATCCAATCTATAGCTACTCCGCACGATGCACACAACAACAAAGAGAACTTGTACTATGATTTATAGGTTGTAGAACTGTAATATGAGTACTAAACACGTGCTACTCAGTAGGCATCTATTGATTGAGCTCCAAAGATAATGCAAGTATAAATAACATAAAGAATAGGAATATAATTTATAGACAACTATCTAGGAAAATAAACATGATAAGGTTATGGGAGAAATAAGGATAGATTTATCTTATCCTGATAGTAATTAGAGTCTAAAGTGTAGTACCATACATTACTAGTCAAGATACAATAAATAGTGAAAATAGATATATAATAGTATACAAGGCCAAGAATACGACATGAATAGACAAAGAAGAGAGGGATAAATGGTGATACTAAGGTAATGACCTAAAGTAACCAACCTAACATCTCAAGGCATCTTAACCAAGTAGGAGAGCTAGTGCTAGCATAATCAGGATCCTTAACAATAATGTATAACTATGATATTCCTATCAATAAAGTAATTTACCATAAAAAATAAAAAGGATTAGAATAATATCGACAATCTGGGGTACCAGTCCATAATCAACCTACCATGACTAACCACAATAACAACAATAAAGTAACCAACTAGTTTGGACAAATAATACCTAACCGGGACCCCATACGTCTAGGTGGTTCATATAACACTCAGCGAACAACAATCATAGTGTATAACCATAAGACCCTTCATAAGGCCAATAGATTAACCACCAAATAATATACTAGTGATAGGCAATGTATATGAATAAATGAGTGCAATGTGAATCTATAGTAACATATCTAATTTGAGTTTCATAATGTTCCAAATGTATGCACCTCCTCCAGCTCAACAGCTTGCAAAGACAGGACCTATCGAAACTTCTCTTCTCTGGCACTGTGTCTTATGAACGAAGGTCCTCTAAGAGATTTGACAATGTTTGTATACACTTCCTGGTCCCGATCCAGGACTTTTAATAATCTTCATTATTAATCTACCCCATCCAGTATTAGAGAGATATATATAATAAGTTCAAAAAGTCAAACAATAACTAAATTAGTGTAAGTCAATAAATTCATTGCCCGAGATCAACTCCATGACCAAATCACCATAATAGACTAGAAAGGATCAAAATCTCTGTCAACCGAAGTAAATAGTAGTGGTAAAAGAGTGGATGAATCATGGATCTAAACAAATCTCGATTTAATTTCTAAAATATCATTTTCAGTTCCAAAATCTCATAAATCATTAAATAAGGTGGTACAATTCCCACTATAAAAGAATTCATTTCAAAAGTGAAAAGTGGGAATAAATTCTTTTTTATCAAATAATAGTAAAAGCATGATTTTAGAATCGTACTACTAAGTAAGCATGAATGCACGTAAAAGTATGCATGCCATTACTAGTATCAAAATAATACAACAGTAAGCGTCCACAAACTAGAATCGTGACCTTTATAAGGGTAGGATTCACACTTGGAGTCCAACAGATATCGTAACCACAACCTCAGGCCCAATAATGTATGTGACTAGCATAATAATAACACTATAATCCAAAAAACTATGGTAAAAGTCACTAAGTCAATTAGAAAGTCTTATACTAAAAGATCCTTCACATTGAAATATGATTAACATGATAATAATCCTGGGTGATAGGATGCTTTGGCCATAACAAGTATTTCATACTAAGGTTCGAGTCATAATTCTACCCTAAATTCCCTACACAGGCTAATTCAAGATACAATAGTCATAAATATGTCCTATCATCCTTACTATCATCCAATATATACTATACACTGTCTCATGAAGAACATTAGACTGAAGCCTATCTCGATGCCAAAATTGCAAGTCTTAAATTATCCATAATGCATTCATCTTTGATCCATGATCCCAAAAGACATCCACACTATAAAAATAATAATTTACACATCAATAGGAGTAAAATGAGACCAATATTTCTATATAAGATATCGAGTCAGAATTAGGGTAAAAAATCGACTTGCAGTACCCGCAAATGGAATCTAAAAATTAAATCCATCACGAGGTCCCCTGAAAAACAAAGAATATATGTGCAAAAGTTGAACACAAATATAGAATAAACTGTGGCCCAAATTAGCCCCTAAAGTATATGATTTTTAATACCTAAATTCTAAGAATTTACAATGAAAAATGATGGAATTTTATGAGGAATATTAAGCAAAATGACCAAGGAGTATTGGTATAACTTACCTTAGCTTCAATGGATTATTCCCCTCACTTCCCACACATAAAGCTCTCAAAAATGGTGAAAAGGGGTTATGAAAATACAGAGAAAATCGGGTGAAGAAGAGGATATATCCACAATAATTAGTTGTTGGTAAAGCAACTCGATGATCACTTAAGCGATCCTCCACAAAAATTCATCCATTGCATAAGTGATCGAGTGACCCTTAAGCAACCTCCACTTAAGCGATTAGGCCTCTGCTTAAGCGACTAGGTGGGGTCCAAAGTTGATCGATAAAGCGTATGGGTGAGTTTGGGAATCCAGAACAATAGCAGTACTATGATTAGCTCACTCCATGCCCCCCAGTGCCCCTCTATAGAGCCCGCGTCATTCCCCCCAGTGCACTGCTGCAGAGTCCACGCAGCCCACTCTTGTGCGGTGGTCTAGAGCCCGCATCGCCCCCTCCTTTTATTTGCCTAGATTTTTTTCTGCATCATTTAAGGGAATTTGGGACATTTCCCCTTCTTCCAACTTATCCATGACACGAAATTTAGGTTTCCAAAGAGCATTATTTTCTCTTTTTATCACAAATTCTCTCAAAATAAGAATCTCTTTCCCCCAAGAACAAACCATAACTCTTTCTCAAGAAATCTAGGGATTAAATTTTCAAATCTCAATAAATTCCCAAGAATCTTCACAAATTCATCCAGTGACGTATATATGATGTTCATCCATGGGTACCTTTCACCCATAGAGTCCAATTACCCTTTTGGTGTTTTAAATTTTGAGTTTTAAATGTTCAAGTTGAACTAATTTGATGAATCTCTTATTATTTTGATTTCAAGTTATGATTACAAGTATTTTCAAGTAGAATGAACTGTATTATGTTACAGTATTGGAATTTCCATGTCATGTTCAATTGGTATCAGGATAAATCCTCGGGTTACAAGTTTATAGATAAAATCCTATTATTTTCTCATGTTTAAGACATACTCAGGTTTAATTTTATGATTTTCACATATTTTGATGAAATTCCATGTTTGGGACTTTGAACCATAATCTCGTATTACTATATATCAAGTTTGATATCATATACTCATGTTCATTCAGTGCTAGTGAGTTATGAACACCCGATACCTAGGTGTTTTACATAAATTCAGCATTTCAAGTACTCTAATAGTTAATCCATGACTCTTATGAATATACTTTCATGTTTATGATCATGATGAGCACTATCAGTAATGTATTAATGTTTAGTTTAGTTCCGTCCATTCCAATATCAGTACCAGTTCAGTTGGGAGTAGGATTTAGCACCGATCAAACTCAGGGGTGGGGGCTCACTTGACAGTAGAGGGTGTGACCCTTAGTAGCCTACGTAGGTAGAGATGTCTACCTACTAGTTTAGGGTTGACTAGGTATCTACCTTCCAGTTGAGGGTGACTCCTTTGTCCTTTTGGATGCCAGTTTAGTAGATCCACACAGTCATTGTAAGTACCCATGGCACGATACTGACACTTTTCCAGCTGGGATTATAGGTTGGACCCCGATTAACTTAGATTGTGGCATATTGGTTTGATGATACCTCCCATAGTCTCAGTTCAGGTTTGCCTATCCAAAGCATACAGATTCTCAGTTAGTTATCAAATTTTAGTCTTTTAGTATATAGATTATTTCAGATATATGTTTATGCTTGGTCTTGCATTCTTAGATTTTCAGTTATCTCATGCTATTTAGTTCAGTTAGTCCTTATTTCTTATGAATAGTATCCTATGCATATCAGCCAGTCCCTATCTTATATACCAGTACATTCAAAGTACTAACCGCATACTTTTCTCTATGCTATATTATCTTATAATATAGGTTCAGACGCACAGTTTCTCGGTCTTAGACAGCTCAGCGACACTTTACAGTAGTGGCTATGAGTCCTCATCCATTGAGGACATTATTTGTTTATCTCTGTCATTTCAGTACTTCTATATTTTAGTCAGTTAAAGTTAGTTAGGGGTTTGTCCCATCAACTCCTCAGTCAGTATAGAGTCTTTCAAATAATCAGATAGTCATTTAGATAGTTAGTCAGTTTTATCAGTCTATCAGTTGTTTAGTTAGACAACTTGGTTTTATGTATTTTACTAGATGTTTCAGACTTGTAATTTATTTAGTATTCTAGATTTTTAGTATCCATCAGTTTATATAATGCACATGTGTTATGTTAATATTTTATTCAGTGCTCACAGTAGGTACCAACTCATGGGTTAGCTTGTGATCATTTGTGATCGTAAGCACCATTGTCACAACTAGTGGGTAGCTTCTAGATGAGACAAAAACTTGGTATTATATTCCAGAGTTTTAAAGTGTCCTAGGGAGTCTGAAACCCATATTGAATAGAGTATTATAGATGGGTGTGAAGCGCAACACACTTATCAACAAAAGGCTACAAGATGTTTAGTAAAAGTTTCCTATCTTTCAGTATTTGTGTCTTGAATATGAGCATAATCTCTATTTAAACACTTTTTCTAACTCATCCTTCATTTGATTTTCAAACAATGTCTCCTAAGAGGAACAACGAAAGAAGGAACGACTATCAAACCACACCACCGCCTGTTCAGGGAGATCCACTGAATAAACATGTCTCTCACACTGAATTTAGAGTTGATTTCACTACTTTAGCTCATTCAGTAGCTGCTCAGAACAATGATCAAGTTATTTCCCCAGCTAGTCCAGTGGTAAGTACAACTGCAGCTAGGATTCAGGATTTTACTCGAATGAATCCCCCTCTATTTTTGGGATCTAAGTCTAAGAAGGATCTACAGGATATTTTGGATATGGTTAAGAAGGTGATTGATATCATGGGTGTCAGCTCGAATGAGAGTGCATAGTTTGTTGTATTTTTGTTGCAAGATATAGACCATACCTTGTTTAAGTAGTGGAAGAAGGACCGTGGTGTTGATGCAGGTGCAGTTGAATGGGAGGAGTTTTCCATGGCTTTTCTAGACTGATTCTTCTCGTTAGAGTTAAGAGAGGCTAAGATTTAAGAGTTAATTAATTTAAAGTAGGGTAGTATGAGTGTGAAGGAATACTCTCTTAAGTTACTTAGTTATCAATGAATACTTCTTCGATGGTGGCAGATAACAGGTCTTGAATGAGTAAGTTTGTATCTAGGGTATCTGATTGTGTGGTCAAGGAGGAAGAAAAGCTTAAGGAAAAAGAGAGAGAGAGAAAATAAAAGTGCCAAAATAGGTAGTTTTAACTTTTCTCAATCGAGATCAAAGGGTGGTAACCATTCTCTGTTCAGTCAAAAGTCCTCATGCCTAGTCCTATCTTAAGCTAGTGCCAAAGTTCAGGCAAGATAGTCGGGATAAAGCACAAAGCTCCAAGTCCCAGGGTAGTGTCAACAGTGTTTGTACTAATCCACTTTGTGGGAAATATGGCAGGCATTATCAGGGTGTGTGTAGTACTGGAAATGCTGTGTGTTTTGGATATGGCAAGCCAGGCCATAAATTTAGAGATTGCCCAAAGGGAGGAAAGTAGGGTCAGTCTAATCGTCCTTCAGTTCTAATCGATTTCTCCACTCAGCAGGGTTCCACTTCCAGTGCAACCAGTGGGCAGTGTCAAAATAGGTTGTATTCCCTACAGACTCGACATGATCAGGAGATTTCTCCTGATGTGGTTATGGGTACATTACTGGTCTTCCATCTCCATATTTATGCTTTATTAGATCATGGAGCTTCACTCTCCTTTGTGATTCTTTATATAGGAGTAAATTTTGATGTCAGTCCTGAATCTTAAGTAGAACCTTTCTCAGTGTCTACTCTAGTAGGTAGCTCTATTGTAGCCATGAGAGTTTACAGGAACTGCCCGGTTATAGTGTCCCAGAGAGTTACCTTAGTTGATCTTGTTGAGTTAGAGATGACTGATTTTGATGTCATTCTTGACATGGATTTGATCCACTCATATTATGCCTCAGTTGATTGCATAAATAGAGTCGTTCAGTTTCAGTTTTGCAATGAATCAGTTATTGAATTGGGGGGTAGTACCTCTATGCTTAGGGGTCGGGTCATTTCCTATCTTAAGGCAAGAGAAATGATTACTAAGGGGTGTGTTTATCATCTTGTTCAAGTCAAATATTCCAGTTCTAAGACTCCATTTCCTAAGTTAGTTTCAGTAGTAAGGGAATTTCCAAATGTGTTCCTTGAAGACCTTCCCAGAGTTCCTCCCAAAAGGGAAATTGACTTTAGAATAGATCTCCTAACAGATACCCAGCCTATATCTATTACACCTTATAGAATTGCTCCATCTAAGCTTAAGGAGTAGAAAAAGTAGTTGAAAGATCTTTTAGAAAAAGGTTTCATCAGGCTCAATATTTCCCTATGGGGCACTCATGTCTTGTTCGTGCATAAGAAAGACAGTTCTCTCAGAATGTGCATCGATTACCGTCAGTTAAACAAAGTCACAATCAAGAATAGGTATACACTCCACAGTATTGATGACTTGTTCAACCAACATTAGGGTGCCAGTTATTTCTCTAATATAGACCTCAGATCCAACTATCATAAGATTAGAGTAAGAGAATGTGACATTCTAAAGACAACCTTCAGAACTTGGTATGGTCACTTCAAATTTTTGGTTATGTCTTTTGGACTAACGAATGCCCCTACAGCTTTCATAGACTTGATTAATAGGATGTTCAAGAAGTACATGGACATGTTCGTCATAGTCTTCAATGACAATATTCTTGTCTATTCTCATAGTAAGAATGATCATGCAGACCATCTCAGAATTGTATTGCAAACTCTTAGATCTCATCAGTTGTTCACCAAATTCAACAAATATGAATTTTGGATAAGATCAGAAGCTTTTATTGGTTATATTATTTCTGTTGATGGCATTAAAGTTGATCCTTAAAATATCAAAGCAGTAAGAAACTGGCCTTGACCTATCTCACTAATAGATATCAGGAGTTTCTTGGGTTTGGCAGGCTATTACAGATGGTTTGTTGAAGGGTTTTCTTTTATTTCATCACCCATGTCCTGATTGACTCAGAAAAAAGTCAAATTCCAGTGGTCAGATTCTTACGAGATGAGTTTTCAGGAGTTGAAGACTTGTCTCACCTTAGCCCATGTTTTGACTTTTCCAGATGGTTCAGATGGGTTTATAGTTTACTGTGATGCTTCTAACATTGGTCTTAGTTGTATATTGATGCAGACAGGTAAAGTCACTGCCTATGCCTCTAGATAGCTTAAGACCCATGAAAAGAATTATCCTACCCATGATCTTGAGTTGCCAGTTGTTGTGTTTTCTTTGAAGATACGGAGACATTACCTTTATGGAGTTCATTTTGATGTGTTCATGGATCACGAAAATCTTGCAGTATGTGTTCTCGCAAAAAGATTTGAATCTTCGTCAGAGAAGATGGCTAGAGTAGTTAAAAAATTATGATATGAGTGTGTTGTATCATCCGGGAAAGGCCAGTGTAGTGGTAGATAACCTTAGTAGATTGTCTATGGGTAATGTTTTCCATGTTGAGGAGGATAAGAAGAAGTTAGTTAGGGAGGTTCACCAACTTGGTAGATTAGGCGTTCGGTTCGTTGATTCAGATGAAGGTAGTGTGTAGGTTCAGAATGGTTTGGAATCTTCATTGGTTTCAGAAGTAAAAGAAAACCAAGATAGAGATCCTAGTTTGGTTAGTTTGAAGGGGGCGGTTAGAGATAAAAAAGTAGAGGCTTTTGCCCAAGGGGGAGAAGGTGTACTTCATTGTCAGGGTAGGCTGTGTGTTCCATATGTTGATGGTTTGAGGCAGCGAATTCTTGTAGCATCTCATGGTGTGTGATACTTTATCCATCCAAGAGCCACCAAGATGTACCATGACTTGCAGAAAATCTATTGGTGGAATGGTATGAAGAAGGATATTACAGAGTTTATAGCTAAGTATTCTAATTGTCAGCAAGTTAAAGTTAAGCACCAGAGGCCTAGTGGTACTTAGCAGGAGTTTAGCATCGCCATCATGATTTGATATGGGTTATTATAGATAGAATGACCAAATCAGATAATTACCTACCATTTTATACTTCCTACTCAGCTGAGGATTATGCCAGGATCTACCTCAAGGAGTTGGTTAAGTTGCATGGATTTCCATTGTCTGTCATTTCAGATAGAGGTGATTGTTTACCTCTCACTTTTGGAAGTGTTGCATGGGTCTTGGTACACAAGTTCATCTCAATATAGCTTTTCATCCTCAGATAGATGGTAAGGTAGAGAGGACCATTCAGACCATAGAGGACATGTTTAGAGCATGTGTTATTGATTTTAAAGGTAGTTAGGATGATCACTTACCTTTGATTGAGTTTGCCTATAACAACAGCTACTCACTCCTATTCAGATTGCTCCATTTGAGGCACTTTATAGAAGAAGATTTAGATCCCTTATTGGTTGGTTTGAAGCAGGTAAGGTTTCTTTGATAGGTCTAGATTCAGTGTTTGATGTGATAGAAAAAGTTCAGTTGATCAAGAAGAAACGTAAGGAAGCCCAAAGATGTCAGAAATTCTATACAGATGCGAGGAGAAGAGCTCTTGAGTTTGAGTTTGGTGATTTGGTTTATTTGAAAATCTCGCCCATGAAGGGAGTGAAGAGATTAGCAAGAAAGGGAAACTCAGTCCCCAATATGTTGTCCCATTTAGAATCATTAGTCGTTTTGGAAAGGTATCTTATGAGCTTGAGTTGCTTGTAGATTTAGCTTCAGTGCATCCAGTTATTCATGGTTCCTTGTTGAAGAAGTGTATTGGTGATTCAGTTGTTCTTGTTCCATTAGAAAGTATGGATGTTTAGCATAACCTTTCTTACGAAAAAGTCCCAGTTGAGATCATTGATCTTAAGATTCATAGACTAAGGAACAAAGAAGTTCCCTTGATCAAAGTTCTTTGGTGAAATCAGTCCGTTGAGGGAGCCACTTGGTAAGAAAAAGCAGATATGCGACTAAGTACCCACATCTTTTCCCCACAAACTCAGATTCAGCTTAAGTAGTACCAGTTTGAGTAATTGAAATAGCATTACCATTACTCTACGATATTGGCGTGGCACGGAGGTTACCCTCTGCAGTATCTTTCGTTCTCAGTTTTAGCTATGTAGTCCATTTCATGTTATTGCATACATTCAGTTCAGTTCATGTATCATATTTCATACTCATTTATGTAATCATGTTTTGATTTATGCATATCGAGCGTATGATCTCAATTTCTTTAGTACTCTTTACTAAACCAATCTCATTCGAGGAAGAATGTTCCCAATAGAGAGATATTGTAATACCCTGTAAAAGTCTTAGCTCATTTCAACTCTCAGTTGCATGCATAAGGGGACTAAGCTTAAAAATTTGACTAAGTGTTGGGACTAAGTCATTTCCAAGGTTCCTAAACTTCAATGATTTTATTTTTGACCTTCCCTACCTTTGAATGTGTATTTTTAAGTTGATTCGTGATCAGGGATGTTAAAAGTACATGTTGGGTCAGTTTTCAAATTTTTAGATGAGCGTAGAGGTGTGTTTGGGAATAAAAAATAGTAGCATCACCGATATTAGCTCGATTTTCGCCCCCTAGTGCACCACTCAAGAGCCCGCACTATGCCCCAGTGTACCGCTCCAGAGCCCCCGCCGCCAACTTTAGTCGGGTGCTCCAGAGCCCGTGTTGCCCCCTTCCTTTATTTGTCCATCTTTTGTTCCTCATCATTTAAGAGCATTTGGGTCATTTACCCTTTATCCAACTTTTCCATAACACAAAATTTAGGTTCCCAAAGAACATTATTTGCTCTTTTTATCACAAATTCTCTCAAAAGAAGCATTCCTTTCCCCTAGAACAAACCCTAACTCTTTCAAAACAAATCAAGGGATTCAAGCTTTAAATCTTAACAAATTCTCAAGAATCTTCTTGAATTTATCCAGTGAGGTATGTTTGATGTTCATCCATGGGTTTCTTTCACCTATGGAGTCTAACTAGACTTTTGATGTTTTAAATTTTGAGTTTTAAATGTTCAAGTTGAACTAATTCCATGAATCTCCAGTTATTTTGATTTCAAGTTATGATTACAATTATTTTCAAGTAGAATAAATAATATCATGTTTGAGTATTGAAATTTCCATGTCATGTTCAATTGGTTTCAGGATGAATCCTCGAGTTGTGAGTTTAGCCATAAAATCCTATTGTTTCCTCATATTTAAGATATACTTATTTTTAAGTGTATGCCATTTTTGGGTATTTGAGCCATAATCACGTATTACTGTGTTTCAAGTTTGATCTCGTATACTCATGTTCATTCAGTGTTGGTGAGTTATGAACATCTGATACCTATGTGTTTTACATGAATTCAGCTTTTCAAGTACTCAAACAGTTAATCCATGACTCTTATCAGTATACTTTCATGTTTATGATCATAATGAGCACTATCAGTTATGTAATAATGTTTACTCTAGTTCAGTCCATTCCAGTATCAGTGCCAGTGAAGTTGGGAGTAGTATTTAGCTCTGAGTGAACTCAGGGATAAGGGCTCACCTAACAATAGAGGGTGTGATCCCTAGTAGAAATCCCCGAGTTATAGAACTACGTAGCCAGCATAGGTAGAGATGTCTACCTACCAATTGAGAGTTGACAATGTGTCTACCTGCCAGTTGAGGGTGACACATACCTCATTTAGAGCACCTTCTGATGATAGGCGTATTTACACACCTAAAGTACTATAATTTACCCATATTTTAGCTAAGTTTTGAGGACAAAATATATAATTCATGCACTTTTAGTCCTTTTTCCTGTAAATGAGCTAACAAATGTGATTAGCAAGTTTTCAGGTATAAATGATGCAGATTTCAGCATATTATGGATAACTTGATGCCCAAGGAAGCTTCACGAAAGAAGGAAGGGAAAGCTTGGACGCCAAGGACCAAAAGTGATGCATGGAATATCTGTCCCGGGCAAAAACAGCATTTCCAAAGACTTTGGGGATCAGCAGTAACTTATTAGGATTAGGATAATGATGCAGTAACCTAGTAGGACTAGGATAAGTAATGCAGTAGCTTAGTAGGAATAGGATATGGGTGTTATAAATACCCTATTTTGTTAGAGATTTTAAGCATTCTACTTCTAGTTCCGAATCATTCTAATTCTTCCATCAATTCGAATTCTCATACTTTTACTTTTTATTCAACACTTTCAATTCTTATTCTCTTCATCTATTCAATTCTTAATTTCCACAACAAGAGAACCGCTATTCTAAAAGGGAATTCACGCCTAACGCCATACCAAACCCTACTACACGTGAGATCTTTATTTTGGTATAATGATAAAGTGTATTGTGATTTTCGTCGCACTCATGAATAGCTAAACTTCTCTGTTGGGGTTATGGAAGCCTTATGGGATACTATCTATTGCTATGAGTTTGTGAGTTCGTGACTCGTATGATGCTTATATCATTATTCTCTTCATCTTAATGCAAATTCTTGTGGTTGCAAACGCATAGAATACGCCAGTATAGCATTAACTTGTTCGAAAGAAAAGTTATATGTCTGGAAAAGAGATAATGTCAAGGTAATAGGGCACCAACCCCTGTTAAAAAGTTAGTGTCGTAACTGGATTAACCTCTTGGAGAGTTCGTACCGTTAGACACGCTTTAAGCTTGAAAGAGTTAAAGTGAAATAATCCTTGATGGTCGAAAGACGCCTGGATTTACCATAGAATACAACTCTCTATAAGCACATGCATGTCTGAATTCCGCATAACTCATAGCCAATAGAGACGTATAACTCATAAGGTGGACATAACCCCAACTCTCAATTCTCATTGGTTAAACATCTTACTGAACATTCTTTCCTTTTTACTTTGCTATTTTCCATTTTTACTCTACTATTTTGTTACATTATTGCACGCTACAAAATCCCCCCTTTTACGAGACTTGCACCAAAAGTCTAATAATCTTTGCTTACTTAGTGACCGGCTATTCTCTGTGGGATCGATACCTAACCCAGTTGGGTTATATATTTGACAATGACCACTTACACTCTTACGAGAGCTGTAGTTTGAGCGTTATCAAAAATTGGCGCCGTTGCCGGGGAATACAAGTGTCAATTAAGTTCGTAATAATTACTAGACCCTTTGGTCAAAGATTCTCGTACTTTTATTTTTAGTTTTTGTTTTTGTTTACTGCAGGTTTTTATTCAGTGCATGCCCCATACCCGAAGTTCTGGTCAACCGTTATTACCTATCAATCCTGAACCACAATGTATTGGCAGAATGGAGGCACAACACGAAATTGAAAGGATGGCTGCTCAACAGGAACAGGCGAGACTAGCTGCGCTAGCCGCCGCTCAAGTGAATCAACAGAATATTGATAACCCTGGGCGAGCAACAAATCCTGAAGATGAGAATCTAGGTGATGACGAGCTACTAAACCCTAGGCATGTCGCTGAGATCGCAACACCTGCCAACAGAAGAGATCGTCAAGCTAGGTTTAGGTCTGAACGCGAAGCTATGCAACCAGCTTTTGACGATGATGATGATGATCTTGATGGAGCCGGAGCCACAGGAGTCATTATTCCTCCACCATTGGCACCTGGAACCAAGTTCAACATCACAAGCACCATGATTCAGTTATTGCAACTCAAGGGATTATTTGGTGGACTAGTAGGCGATGATCCGAATATGCATCTCATCAACTTTATTTATACATGCAAGTCGTTTGACAATCCTGGCGTTGGTCAGAATGCAATTCGATTACGTCTATTTCCATTGTCTCTGTCTGGGGAGGCAACTCTATGGTTGAATGGGCTGACTCCTGATTCTATTATAAATTGGAGGCAATTGAGAGACGCTTTCCTAGAAAGATTCTTTCTGCCATTCAAAAGAGCACAAATGAGAGATGAAATCAGCAACTTTCGTCAGCTTCCAACTGAAGCCCTTCATAAAACATGGGAGAGGTTCAAGACGAAGCTAATGAGGTGCCCAAACCATCACATGACTAATGTTCACCTAATGGAGATACTTTACAGAGCCTTGAATTCAATAACTAAACCAGTTGTGGATAATGCGGCTGGAGGATCATTCATGGATCTCACCTTTTGTCAGGCAAGCAATATGCTAGACCGGATGACGAAGCAAAGTAGAGCTTGGCATACCAGGGATTCTGAGGTAGCAAGCCCCACTTTATCTATAGGCATGACTGCAGACCAAAGAAGAAGAGAAGAAGAACGTGATCAAGATATGGCGCACATGAAGACATAAGTGGATCTTCTTACAAAGCATCTACTATCAGGGAAGACCGAAAAAGTCAAAGCCATTGTGTCAAAAGGAAGAGACGAATCTGATTCGGATGAAGAGGCCAACTACTTGAACAATCAGGGGGGTTTCCGAGGTAATACCCAAGGAAACCAAGGTCGGAACTATTATGATAAATCTGGAAACAAGGACCAAGGTAGTTGGAAGAACAAGAATGACAAAAGTGGTTTGTATGTTCCCCCTGGAAGACGTGACGCCACCACATCTAGTTCTGGAAATATGGAAGAGATGATGGCTAAACTGTTGAAAGGAGTGGAAGCAACCAGCGCAGGAGTAACGGAGGTAATAAATGATTTATCCTCAATGAAGCAATTGGTTGATTCACATTCCACTTCGATCAAGCAAATAGAGCAGCAATTGAGACAACTTTCAGCAGCACTCAATCAAAGAAAGACTGGCACTTTACCTAGCGACACTGTGCAAAACCCAAGGAATGATGGGTCATACATGGCCATTACTACCCGAAGCGGTAAGGTGCTGGAAACTTCATCAAAAGGCAAGAAAGTGGTTGACGAAGTAGCAGACATTGATGACAAGGCAAAAGGAGAAGCTGCCGTAGAATCCACCCACGACGTCCATGACGGTACACCGAGTATGTTGCAGCCTGAAAAGGCTGAAAAACGAAGGCAAGAGGAGAAGAAAGTCATGGAGAAAACAATTCCATATCCACCACCACCTTTTTCTCAAAGATTGAAGAAGGTGGCAGACGATACAAAGTTCAGCAAATTCATGACTATGTTAAAGCAGCTGACCATTAATGTGCCATTGGTGGAGGCACTTAAACAAATGCATGGGTATGCGAAATTTATGAAGGATCTTTTGACAAAGAAGCGGGCAGCAATCTATGAGTTGAAAGATAATGTTCATCACTGCAGCGCAATCGCTACCCGATCACTAGTTCAGAAGAAGGCTGACTCCGGTGCTTTCACTATTCCTTGCACCGTTGGATCTTTGAATTTTGCCAAGGCATTATGCGATTTAAGAGCCAGCATCAATTTGATGCCACTATCCATTTACAAAAAGTTGGGGTTGGGTGATCCTACTCCAACCAATATGAGGATCGTAATGGCGGATAGGTCGGTAAAACGACCTGTTGGCATTCTATGTGATGTATTGGTGAAGGTTTCTTCATTCATCTTTCCAGCGGACTTCGTTATTTTGGATTGTGAGGCAGACTCAGAAGTTCCCATAATCTTGGGGCGCCCTTTCCTTGCTACGGGAAGTGTGCTTATTTATTTGAGAGCTAATGAGCTTTCATTCCGAATAAATGACGAAGTAGTTCGCTTTGACGTGTGCAAATCAATGAAGCAACCCAAAGATCTAAATGTATTCTCAGTAACGGATGTTTATGTTGATGATGAGAAAGAATTACTTGAAGAAGAGCAAACTATTGATGACCCATTGGCGGTTGTGCTCATGAATGGAGAGAGTAAAGATACTGAAAACTATGAAGAAACGATTGATGCTCTAACCGGATTTGGGTCATATCCTCATGCTCCCAAGAAGCTGGACCTTGATCTCAAAAATTGACCCACACCACCAGCTAAACCATCTATTGAAGAGCCACCCACATTAGAATTAAAGGAGCTGCCTAGTCATTTAAAGTATGCATTCTTAGGAAGCGGAAACACACTTCCAGTCATTGTGGCGACAGATTTGGGTGAGCAACAAGTTGCAGCTCTCATTGCTATTTTACGGAAGTACATTAGAGCCATCGGATGGACCATCGCAGATATTATTGGTATTCCACCTGGGATTTGTACACACAAGATTCAGCTTGAAGAAAATTGCACGCCCACCATTGAGCATCAAAGGCGTATCAATCCACCTATGCAAGAAGTGGTAAAGAAAGAAATTATTAAGTGGTTAGATACAGGAGTTGTGTATCCAATCTCTGACAGTACATGGGTAAGCCCGGTACAATGTGTTCCCAAGAAAGGAGGCATGACGGTGGTCGCAAATGAAAAGAATGAGCTTATTCCACTCAGACCCGTCACCGGATGGAGAGTATGCATGGACTACCAAAAGCTAAATTCATGGACGCTCAAAGATCACTTTCCAATGCCATTTATGGACCAAATGCTAGATCGATTAGCGAGAAAAGAATGGTTTTGTTTCTTAGACGGTTATTTCGGCTATAATCAGATTTGTATTGCCCCCGAAGACCAAGAGAAGACAACGTTCACATGCCCATATGGTACGTTTGCCTTCAAACGCATGCCATTCGGGCTATGTAACGCACCAGCCACTTTTCAGCGTTGTATGATGTCCATTTTTTCTGATATGGTTGAAGACACCTTGGAGGTGTTCATGGATGATTTTTCAGTTGTGGGTGAGTCGTTTGAATCATGCTTGGAAAACCTAAGTATGGCGTTACAAAGATGTATTGAATTCAACCTAGTGCTGAACTGGGAGAAGTGCCACTTTATGGTTAAAGAAGGTATCGTCCTTGGGCATAAAATCTCCGAAAAAGGAATTGAGGTTGATCGAGTGAAAATTGACATTATTGAGAAGCTACCACCCCCAATTTCAGTAAAGGGAGTCCATAGTTTCCTCGGTCATGCAGGTTTCTATCGACGGTTTATCAAAGACTTCTCCAAAATTGCTAGTCCATTGTGCAAACTCTTGGAGAAAGATGCAAAATTTGACTTCAATGATGATTGTTTGAAGTCATTCGAATGCCTCAAAGGAAAACTAATTGAAGCTCCTATCATGGTAGCACCAGATTGGTCTTTACCGTTTGAAGTCGTGTGTGACGCCAGTGGGGTAGCATTAGGCGTTGTACTTGGCCAGAGAAGGGAGAAATTATTCCATCCTATCTACTATGCAAGCAAGGTCCTGAACGAAGCCCAGAAGAACTACACTGTTACAGAACAAGAGATTCTAGCGGTTGTGTATGCTTTTGAAAAGTTCTGTTCTTATTTGCTGGGAACCAAAGTGGTAGTTCATACTGATCATGCAGCTCTGAGATATCTAATGACAAAGAAGGATGCGAAACCAAGGCTAATTCGATGGGTGTTGTTGCTTCAAGAATTTGATTTCGAGGTAAAAGATAGAAGAGGTTGCGTGAACCAAGTGGCTGATCATCTATCTAGACTCGAGAACGAGCATATAGCGCAGCCTGATCTTGATATTGATGACGCATTCCCTGACGAAGAGATCTTAGCCACAATAATGGAAGAGTTACCATGGTATGCAGACTTTGTGAATTTTGTGGTGAGTAATGTGATGCCTGCAAATCTATCTTTCCATCAAAAGAGAAAGTTCATGCATGATGTAAAACACTACTTTTGGGATGAGCCATATTTGTTTCGACGAATCGCGGATGGTGTTATCAGGCGATGCATATCCCATGTAGAGGTGCCGAATATATTGGAAACATATCACACTTTCCAAGTTGGGGGACATCACGCAGGTAATCGGACAGCAAGGAAGGTATTGCAAAGTGGATACTATTGGCCTTTGATATTTAGAGATGCCTACGAATTTGTGAGAAGATGCGACCAATGTCAGAGACAAGGCGCAATTTCAAAACACCATGAGATGCCCATGACGAAAATTCTTAAAGTTGAGCTATTTGATGTATGGGGTATTGATTTAATGGGCCCATTCGTAAATTCGTTTGGAATGAAATACATCCTAGTCGCTGTAGATTATGTTTCAAAATGGGTCGAAGCAGTAGCATTGGCCGACAATGAAGGAAAGCGTGTTGTAGCATTCTTGAAGAGAAATATCTTCTCTCGCTTTGGAGTACCACGTACTATCATAAGCGATGGAGGATCTCACTTTTGCAACAAGCTATTCAAATCCGTATTGGCCAAATATGGTGTGAAGCAACATAAGGTAGCCACACCGTATCACCCACAAACTAGTGGATAGGTAGAGGTTTCCAATTGAGAGATCAAGCAAATCCTTGCTAAGACTGTAAATGCTAATAGGAAGGATTGGTCTCGGAAGCTGGACGATGCACTATGGGATTGTTCAACGAAACTTTCAAAAGGATGATATGGTACTTCTTTTCAATTCCAGACTGAAGCTATTCCCAGGTAAGTTAAAGTCCAAATGGTCTGGTCTGTACAAAGTTACCCAAGTCTACTCGACTGGAGTAGTTGAGCTAGAAGACGATAATGGTGTTGTCTTTAAGGTGAATGGCCAACGAGTAAAACCATATATCGGTCCTCTTGACTCGATAAACTATATGGCCACCATCTATCTCGACGAAGTCTAAGTACTCAAGGTAACTATGTCGTGCCGCGACAATAAATCAAGCGCTAGATGGGAGGCAACCCATCGTTTATCTTTTTTTTTCGTTTACGTGTTTGCTTTTGAAAAATAAAAATCCAAAAATAAGAGTCGTTCCACGACCAAAACTAAGGCGCTTGATGGGAGGCAACTCATCATTCTAATCGTTTTTGTTGTCTTTGAGCAAGTGTAGGTGCAAGAGGCGTAAACGAGGAGATTGGTTTCAAATTTTGATTTGGATGTATTGCATGTAAAAGGTGGTAAGTTAGTGATGAAGAAGCAAAAGGCAATGGATTGGGCATTGCTTATGAAAATATAGGCAACGAACAAGGCTAGGCCTATATAAAACTAGGCCACGAACAAGGCAAGGCCTATACTATGGCCTAAGCTCTCGGAATCTAGTGTGCCATAGCATAGGCGCCGCCCATGACCAAGTGTGCCATAGCATAGGTGCCGCCTATGCCAATGCCTTTTATCTCTGAATATCATATTCTATGGCATAGGCGCCGCCTATGCCTAAGAATGCCATGGCATAGGCGCCGCCTATGCTCAACAATGCTATGCAAAAGGCGTCGCCTATGCCAAGCATAGGCAAAGCAAAAGGCGCCGCCTATGGTCATTTCTTGTCTCCAAATCCAATTTTAAATGGGTCAAAACCCGACCCAACCTTCTCCTATAATTATGAGACTTAGTCTTGAACCAAAAACACATTGGAAACCTAGCATAAGCGCCGCCTATAGTCCCCAAATCCACTCCAAAATTTTCCTTTTGCTCTTCTTCTTCACAAGAACATCATCCAAAGTCATCAATCAAGTAAGTGCTACTTTGTTCTTCATTTATATTCCGTAAGTACTACACTACTACGCCTATTATGAATTGCTAAATCTTGAAGTAGTATTGGTGATTTGAAAGTGATTGAATTGTTGTGATACAACCAAGTGAGTGAACGTATACGTAAGAATGATCTTAACTTGTTCCCAACTTGTATTTGATTTTGATGCACTGTCATACTTTTGCGGAATTAATATGGTCACAAAAATTGCATAATCATGTCACTTGAATACTTACATGTCGGAATGACTTGTTCATCGGGATAAGAATTATAGTTGCCTACCGACATAGGAGGTTGTGATTATTTAGATACTATACCTTGATTCAATCCCTATGTTGTAGTCTTGATATATAAAACATGAAAGTATTGCCAAGATTACAAGAAGTATGACTGCTCTGATTTTATTGTTGGAATATAGCACCTAAAAGGTATGTCGATGAAGTCTGACTAGTCGACCACTTTCACTTCACTAGTCTGTACCAACAACTAAGTGTGGGGTGGTGCCCCTACTGCTCATTTATAGATTGTATCCATCGAGATGATGCTAACATGAACATTATTTTAGTCTCAGGTACAATGGCACCCAAAGTAAGACAAGGCAAAGAAAAGGCTACCACTTCACAAAAAGGTAAGAAAAGAGGCCGAAAAGAGCAAGGAGAATCATCCTCGATGCAATTACCACGCCGCATGTTCGGAATAAAATGGGTTCTTGAGGAGAAAGGAAAGGAATGGTATAGGAACAATAAAGAGAAGAAATATGTTCACATAGAGTTGATACACAAGGAGAGCCTAGCAAAGAAAGAACCTCGCATGTTGGCTAAAATAATGGCGTTACATCTTGATTTCATCTTCCGAGATATGGGAGAGTGCAATCTCGATTTAACACGATAATTCTATGCCAACTGGTCACCAAAAACTACAGGGAGTGAAGTTAAGATTCGGGGCCAAGTTCTGCAACTAAATGCGGAGTTCTTCAACTCCTTTCTAGGCTTGCCATCTGTTAATCCCGCACCATTCAAGGAGCTTTATCGCAGACCTCCATACAGGTCAATCAGACACACACTATGCGGAACAAGATCAATGGCACGGTGGAGTCTTCACAAGGATACCGGTCGGCACAATACCTTCCCGTATGCCTCCTTGAACAGAGAAGCTAGGATATGGCTGCGAATAGTCAACTCTTGCCTCATTCCAGGGACACAGTACACAAAGATAACACGAGATAGAGTGTGTCTGGTGTACGCATTGATGACGAATGTCCCTATCAACATTGGGGCAATTATTCGATCTACAATGCGGAAAGCTAGGCTACACAAGAGGTCCCACTTCATCTTTGGCAACCTGTTGACTGCAATATTGAGGAAGGAAGACATCGAAGAAGAACCGGCTGATCATAAGCTTCCACACAACCCGAAGAAGGTTGACCTCATAAAGGTTAAAGATGTTGAAACCATGCATGGTGTTAACCTAACCACTGCAGAAAGACATGCTCGCGACGAAAGCTTCTCCCGCCATTTATATGGCATGATAAAGTTTACCATGATGAGCGGGGGTCGTGTTCCAACTGCTGCAGATCTCCAATATTTGGATTATGACTACCCAATGAATGAGCATGCGAGGGCGATGTGTGGAGTAGGTGTATATTTTGAGGAACCTCTTGATGACGACATGCCAACAGATGATGATCGACGAATGCCAGATTCCAACGTGGAAGAGAACTCTGATGACGACGACTCTGATGACGATTCTGATGCAGGGGGTATGACCCCAGACATAGAGGATGAGTCCGACTAATCAGGTTCTTCTTATTTATTTTTCACTGAGGGCAGTGTGTCCCGTCTAAGTGTGGGGTGCTAGTATTTGCATGCTATACTTCTTTATCTACATTTGCATTTATTTATATTATTTATGTTTGGTTGTTTGATTTAGTTAGTAGTCGTAGATTTTTTTTATTTTGATGCATGAAATTGTTCTGATAGGCGGCATGGTGTTATGATAAGAGTTTGTGCTAGAATCATTACTATTGAGACACTTAGGCTCTAAGTGTGACTCACTGTGTGATAATTGTGTGGTTTAATTCATTCATCTGTTGGGTCAAGAGTCTATACTGCTCCCAATAAAGTTAACCATGTGCCTTGTGTGTGTGAGATGATAGTATATTCTGTGCTTGTGACTGATGCTAGAACTTGCCTGGTGTGTGTGTAAAGAAAAATAAAGAGTGTGAGTTTAGGAGATGATTTAGGCATTTCTTTGGCAACCGATACTTGTTTACCTTCGTTTTACCTACCCGTGGACATTATCCTAGTCAACCCCTTTGAGCCTTTAAGCCATTTTCTTTGACAGCCTCATATGTAAGCCTAATCCATTTTTTTCAAGACCATAATTTGATCCAAATTCCTAAGTGCTTTAAATTGTGAAGTCATGTGACAAAATAAGAGGAAATTGGGTGAGAGTGATGCCTTAGAGTGTATTGGTACTTGAATTTGTTATGAAAAAAAGTGGCTATCATGGAGGTGTGTTATAAAAAAAAAGAGAAAGAGAAAAGAAAAAGAAATAGAAAAACAAAAAGATAAATTGTGTTTATGATTAAATAAAAAGATAATTATGCTTGAATGGACAAATAGGTGAAAAGGGGTGATAGATGAAAGAAAGGTAGCAGGGTTGATTAAAAGAAAGTGTTAATGGCATAATGTGATGTATTAAAGCGCTTAGGAACATAGTCACTATTTCTGGCCAAAATAGTCCTACCCGTCCCTTAGCCTACATTACAACCTATAAAGACCTATTTGATCCTAAGCTTAGCATTCTGATATTAGTAGAGCATTACATTAAGGGCAAGCTTATGGTCATCAGTTGCAGCATATGAATTCTTTGTGAGAGCGAGAGAAAGGATAATCATATACCCATGCTTCGATAGATGAAAATACTTGTGAGTGATTATGGGTGATATATTGTGAGACACACATGGTTGATGAGTTTTGGGTAGTTGTGTATGATTCTTTGTGCCTTAACTTTTGAAATATGAATTAGCCATCATCACGAGTCTATGTTAGAGGTTAAATTGTTTCTAGAAGTGATTAGAAAACTACTCTTTGTTTATAATTATCGTGTCTGTCTTGATGAAAATTTTGTGTTGTTACTGTGAAACCCTAAGTAGATGTTTATATGGACATGATATATTGTTCGAGGACGAACACAGCTTTAAGTGTGGGGTGTTGATGATAGGCGTATTTACACGCCTAAAGTACTATAATTTACCCATATTTTAGCTAAGTTTTGAGGACAAAATATATAATTCATGCACTTTTAGTCCTTTTTCCTGTAAATGAGCTAACAAACGTGATTAGCACGTTTTCAGGTATAAATGATGTAGATTTCAGCATATTATGGATAACTTGACGCCCAAGGAAGCTTCACGAAAGAAGGAAGGGAAAGCTTGGACGCCAAGGACCAAAAGTGACGCATGGAATATCTGTCCCGGGCAAAAATAGCATTTCCAAAGACTTTGGGGATCAGCAGTAACTTATTAGGATTAGGATAATGATGCAGTAACCTAGTAGGACTAGGATAAGTAATGCAGTAGCTTAGTAGGAATAGGATATGGGTGTTATAAATACCCTATTTTGTTAGAGATTTTAAGCATTCTACTTCTAGTTCCGAATCATTCTAATTCTTCCATCAATTCGAATTCTCATACTTTTACTTTTTATTCAACACTTTCAATTCTTATTCTCTTCATCTATTCAATTCTTAATTTCCACAACAAGAGAACCGCTATTCTAAAAGGGAATTCACGCCTAACACCATACCAAACCCTACTACACGTGAGATCTTTATTTTGGTATAATGATAAAGTCTATTGTGATTTCCGTCGCACTCATGAATAGCTAAACTTCTCTGTTGGGGTTATGGAAGCCTTATGAGATACTATCTATTGCTATGAGTTTGTGAGTTCGTGACTCGTATGATGCTTATATCATTATTCTCTTCATCTTAATGCAAATTCTTGTGGTTGCAAACGCATAGAATACGCCAGTATAGCATTAACTTGTTCGAAAGAAAAGTTATATGTCTGGAAAAGAGATAATGTCAAGGTAATAGGGCACCAACCCCTGTTAAAAAGTTAGTGCCGTAATTGGATTAACCTCTTGGAGAGTTCGTACCGTTAGACACACTTTAAGCTCGAAAGAGTTAAAGTGAAATAATCCTTGATGGTCGAAAGACGCCTGGATTTACCATAGAATACAACTCTCTATAAGCATATGCATGTCTGAATTCCGCATAACTCATAGCCAATAGATACGTATAACTCATAAGGTGGACATAACCCCAACTCTCAATTCTCATTGGTTAAACATCTTACTGAACATTCTTTCCTTTTTACTTTGCTATTTTCCGTTTTTACTCTACTATTTTGTTACATTATTGCACGCTACAAAATCCCCCCTTTTACGAGACTTGCACCAAAAGTCTAGTAATCTTTGCTTACTTAGTGACCGGCTATTCTCTGTGGGATCGATACCCAACCCAGTTGGGTTATATATTTGACAACGACCGCTTACAGTCTTACGAGAGCTGTAGTTTGAGCGTTATCATCTTCCAATTAAGGGTGACACATACCTCATTTAGAGCACCTACCAGTTGAGGGTGACTCCTTAGTCTTTTGGGATGCTAGTTTAGTGGATCCACACAGCCAGTGTGAGTACTCGTTGAATGGTACTGACACCCTTTCAACTAGGGTTACAGGTTGGACCACTATTAGCTCAGATTGGGGCATGTCGGTTAGATAATACCTTCCTCAGTCTAAGTACAGTATTTAGTATAGTTTTAATTTAGGTTTGCTTATCCAAAGCATACAGATTCTCAGTTACTCAATTATCTGATTTCAGTCTTACAGTTTATAGGTTATTTTAAATATATGTTTATGCTTGGTCTTGCATTCTTAGTTGTTACAGTTTTCCATGCATTCATGTTAGTTATCTCATTTTATTTAGTTCAGTTAGTCCTTATTTCTCATGAACATCACCCCATGCATATCATCCAGTACCCATCTTATATACCACTATATTCAAAGTACTGACTATATACTTTTCTTTCCACTATGTTATCTTATAACATTGGTTCGGATGCATAGTTTCCCGACTGCTCCTAGACAGCTCAGCAACACTAAGCAGTAGTGGTCTTGACTCTTTATCCATCGATGTCATGATTTTGTTTATCTCAATCATTTTAGTACTTCTACATTCCAGTCAGTCGGAGTTAGTTGGGGGCTTGTCCTATCAACTCCTCAATCAGTTTAGAGGCTTCCAGACAATCAGACTATCAGTTTGATAGTTAGTTAGTTTAATATGTCTTATAAGTTGTTTTAGTTAGATAGCTTGGTTTTCAGTATTTTACCAGATGTTTCAGACTTGTGATTTATTTAGTATTCCAGATTTTTAGTATCCATCAGTTTACCTTCCGCACGTGTGTTATGATAATATTTTTTTAGTGCTCACAACAAGTACCAGCTCATAGGTTAGCTTGTGATCACTTTTTATCGTAATCAATGTTGTCACGACTAGGGGGTAGCCTCTAGTCATGATACCCTAAGACACAAAACCTAAAGGGTGAAATCCTTCTACTCGTACAAATGACTATAGAAGGTATACAACTTAGTGATTTTGCATGCAAGGTATTGGGTTGGTTCAATAACGCATGATAAGCCTACGAAGTTGAGTAGACAGAGGGGAACACAATCCTAGTGTTCACTTATGACTGATTTCAACCAAGTTACTATTATTCTTTGATCGAGATTACTACAAAAAATGCCTCCATTTACTTTTCTTGTTTTGAACATAGACTACAACTACTGAAAATTGCAAGTCCACGTGTTCCCTTTGGATTCGACCCTAACCTTTGTTGGGTTACTATATCTTGACAATGACCGTACCATCATCTAAAAGGAGGTTTTTCTTTTACATCATTGGGACCATCCTTAGCCTATAATATGAGCACCACTTAAGCGACCAATGTGTCTCTTAAGAAGTTGCACTAGTTGAGTCCATGCACCAGTGAAACTAGGTTTTTGCCAAGTTTCCATCGACCTTTCAGGATTCATTTAGAATTGTGTGAATGCATATTAACTATGCTACCCTATCAAATTCAATATTTAAAACTCAAGTGCACCATCAAAATTTCCATCAGAGGCCTTTATGATAAAATATGGGGCCCACATATGAAGACTATTTTAATCAAATTTTGTCCATCATTCGAGGAAATTCTTTTATTTCATTATTTAATTAGATTTGGTATTTCAGTAGATGGATTTAGTTAGGGGTTATCCCATCAACTCCTTATCAGACAGTTCAGTTTAGAGGCCTTTTAGACTAGATGTTCAGACAGTATTCACTATTTCAGATTCTGATATTTTATCAGACTTTATCATGTTCTTTTCATCAGTATTATAGTTTTGAACTTTATGGCATTTCAACCTATTATTCCGCATTATACAGTATTAATACTTAGTTATTGCAGCAGGTACCAGTCATGGGTTATCTTGTGGTCCTTTGGGATTTATGAGCACCGTGTAGCATCCGAGGTACAGACTCGGGGAGTTACAAACTTGGTATCATAGCCTAAGGTTCTATAGTGTCTTAGGAAGTCTGAAAGCCACATCTAGTAGAGTCTTGTGCATGAGTGTATAGCGCGTCACACTTATGGACAGGAGGCTACGAGATGTTTTAGGAACAGTTTCTTTTTTTCATTATTCATGTCGTGCGAGTGAGCATGAGCTCCAAATAAACTCTCTTTTACTAGTTTCTCTTCCATCTATAGAAAATGCCTCCAAAGAGGACTCAGGGAAGAGGAACGGTAGATTAGCCAGTCCCTCAGCTCGACCAGTCTAATCATTTGGGCGAACATATTTCCCACATGAAGTTTAGAGCAGCATTCACCACCCTAGATCATTTTGTGGTAGCCTAGAATAAACGTCCAGCTACCGTTATGGCTAACCTTGTGGCCAATACTGCAGCATTCAGGATTCGGGACTTCACCCGAATGAACCCTCTATATTTTTTCGGGTCTAAGTCAGATGAGGACCCTTAGGAGTATCTTGATCAGGTACAAAATATTATTAATATTATGGGGGTGACTGCTAATGAGAGTGCTGAGCAAGATGCATATCAGTTGAATGATATGGCTCACACTTGGTTTAACTAGTAGAAGGTGGAGAGGGCCGTAGATGCAGGTCCTATAGAGTGGAAGGAGTTTGCCACTACTTTCCTAGATAGATTCTTTCCCCTAGAGCTGAGAGAAGCTAATGTGTTATAGTTTATTAATCTGAAGCAGGGCAATATGACAGTGAAAGAGTATTCTCTTAAGTTTACTCAGTTATCTTGATACGCTCCTCATGTGGTGGCAGATAAAAGATCCCGAATGAGTAAGTTTGTGTCTGGGGTTAATGATAGTGTGGTTAAAGAGTGCAAGACCGCAATGTTGATTAGTGAGATGGACTTGTCTAGGCTGATAATCCATGTTTAGCAGATAGAGGAGCAGAAGAATAAGGAGAGAGAGAAGCAGAACAAGAGAGCTAGATCTGGTAGTTTTAACTTTTCTCAGCCTAAGTCAGAGAGTTGGAATCGTTTACAGTTCCATCTAAAATCTTCAGTTCCAGCACCATCCTTAGCTAGTGCTCCAGTGCCAAAATTCAGAGACGACAATAGAGATAGGGCGCTAGGCTCTAAGTCTCAGGGTAGTTATCAGCAGTGCCCGAACCAACCCTCTTTGTTAGACTTGTGGCAAGAATTATCAGGGTATTTACAGAGTTGGCAGTGATGTTTGTTTCGAATATGGCAAGCCAGGCCACAGAGTCAAAGATTGTCCCTAGTCAGGATCTCAAGGTCAGTAAAACCGTCCTCTAGCTCAGTCTGATCGCCCAAATCAGTAGGGTGCCTCATCCAGTGCCACCAGTGGGCAACGTCCAAACAGACTCTATACTCTTCAGTCCCGGCAGGATCAGGAAAATTCTACTGATGTGGTCACTGGTATGTTATAGATCTTTCATATACACGTTTATGCTTTGCTAGATCCAAGATCTTCCTTGTCTTTTGTTACTCTTTATATAGCAGTTGATTTTGGAGTCAGTCCTAAAATTCTAGCAGAGCCTTTCTTAATCTCTACCCTAGTGGGTATATCCATTATAGCTCGACGGGTATACATGAACTGTCCAATTATGGTATCTCAGAAAATAATTTTAGCAGACTTAGTTGAATTAGAGATGACTAATTTTGATGCCATTCTTGGCATGGATTGGCTTCATTCCTACCATGCCTCAGTGGGATGCTGAAATAGAATTTTCCAGTTCCAGTTCCCAAATGAACCCGTCCTAGAGTGGAGGGGTAGTACTTCAGCGTTTAGGGGTCAGCTTGTTTCTTACCTTCGGACGAGGAAAATGATATCTAAGGGATGTGTCTATCACCTTGTGCGAGTCAAGGACTCCAGTTCAGAAACCCCTACTTTTGAATCAGTATCAATAGTATGTGAATTTCCAGATGTATTTCCCAAAGATCTTCCCGGGATTCCTCCTGAAAGAGAAATTGATTTTGAAATTGATCTTCTCCCAGATACTCAACCCAGATCAATTCCTCCATACAAAATGGCACCTACAGAACTCAAAGAATTGAAGGAACAGTTAAAGTATCTCTTAGATAAGGGATTCATCAAACCCAGTGTGTCCTCATAGGGTGCGCCAATTTTATTCTTGCATAAGAAAGATGGTTCTCTCAGAATGTGCATAGACTACCGTCAGCTTAATAAGGTCACGGTCAAAAATAAGTATCCCCTTCACAGAATTGATGACTTATTTGACTAACTTCAAGGTGCTAGTTACTTTTCTAAGATAGACCTCAGACTAGGCTATCATCAGCTCAGAGTCAGAGAATGTGATATCCTAAAGATAGCTTTCAGAACTCGGTATGGTAACTTCGAATTCTTAGTCATGTCCTTTGGTCCTACCAATGCCCCAATAACTTTCATGGACTTGATGAACCGTGTGTTCAAGAAGTACTTGGACATGTTTGTCATAGTTTTCATAGATGACATCCTAGTTTACTCTCGCAGTGAACATGATCATGCAGACCATCTCAGAATCGTATTGCAGACTCTCAGAAACATCAACTATTCTCCAAATTTAGTAAGTGCAAATTTTGGGTAAGGTCATTATCACTCCTTGGCCATATTATTTCCGATGATGGCATTAGGGTGGATCCCTAAAAGATCGAAGCGATGAGAAACTGGCACAGACCTATCTCTCCATCAGATATCAGGAGTTTCTTTGGTTTGGATGGCTATTATAGGTGGTTTGTTGAGGGATTTTATCTATTGCATCCCCTATGTACAGATTGAATTAGAAGAAAGTCAAATTCCAGTGGTTAGATTCATGACGGAAGAGTTTTCAGGAGTTGAAGACTCGACTTACCTCATCTTTAGTTTTGACTCTTCAAGATGGTTTAGATGGGTTTGTGGTATATTGTGATGTATCCAAAGTAGGTTTGGGTTGTGTCCTACGCCTCCAGAAAGCTTAAACCCTATGAGAAAAATTATCCGACTCGTGATCTCGAGTTAGCAGCAGTAGTGTTTACCTTAAAGATTTAGAGGCACTACTTATATGGGGTACATGTAGATGTGTTCACATATCACAAAATCCTTCAGTATGTGTTTTCTCAGAAAGACTTAAACATCCGTCAGAGAAGGTGGTTGGAGTTATTGAAAGAATATGATATGTGCATTCTGTATCACCTGGGCAAGGCCAATGTAGTGGCTGATACTTTTAATAGACTATCTATGGGTAGTGTTGCTTATGTTGAGAATTGTAAGAACAAGTTAGTTCAGGAAGTTCATCATCTTGTTCGACTAGGTGTCCGCTTAGTCAATTCAGCCGAAGGTAAAGTGTGGATTTAGAAAAGTTCAGAATCATCTTTAGTTTCTAAAGTAAAAGAAAAGAAGGATAGAGATCCTAATTTAGTCAAGTTGAAAGAGTCATTCAGAGATCATAAGGTTGAGGATTACTCCCAAGGGGGAGATGGTGTTCTACGTGTTCAGGGTCGTCTATGTGTGCCAGGTGTTGATGACTTAAGACAACAAATTCTTGCAGAAGCGTATGGCGCACGCTACTCTATTCATCTAGGGGACACTAAGATGTACCACAACTTGCGGGAGATCTATTGGTAGAGTGGGATAAAGAGAGATATTGCAGAGTTTGTGTCTAAGTGCTCAATATATCATCAGGTTAAGATTGAGCATCAGAAGCCTAGTGGTTTTATGCAGGAGTTTAGTATTCCTACTTGGAAGTGGGAAGAAGTGAACATGGACTTTGTGATGAGTTTTCCTTGTACTCATCGTCAGCACGTTCAGTTTGGTTCATTATAGATAGGTTGATCAAATCAGCCGAGGATTACGCCAAACTATACTTCAGAGAGTTGGTCAAATTACATGGTGTTCTGTTATCCATTGTCTCAGATAGAGGTACCTAGTTAACATCTCATTTTTGGAAAGCATTTCAAAAGGGTCTTGGTACCCAAGTTCACCTTATTACAGCTTTTCACCCTCAGATAGATAGTCAAGCAGAAAGAACCATTCAGACTTTGGAAGATATGCTGCGAGCGTGTGTGATAGATATTAAAGGTAGTTGGGTTGACCACTTGCCTTTGATTGAGTTTGCATACTACAACAGCTAGCATTCCAGCATTTAGATGGCTCTATTTGAAGCTCTTTATGGTAGGAGATATAGATCTCCAATCGCTTGGTTCAAGGTGGTTGAGGCCGCAGTTGTAGGGACTGACCTAGTATTCGATACCTTAGAAAAAGTTCAGTTGATCAGAGAAAGGTTTAAGATAGGTAAGAGCCGACAGAAATCGCACGCTAATGTGCACAAAAAGGATATCAAGTTTGAGATTATCAAATATGTGTAATTGAAAATCCCTCCCATGAAGGGAGTGAAGAGGTTTTACAAGAAGGGAAATCTCAGTCCCCAATATGTCGGTCCCTTCAAAATTCTCAATCGCTTTGGTAAGGTAGCTTATGAGCTTGAATTGCCTTCAGATCTAGCTTCAGTCCATCCAGTGTTTCATGTCTCCTTTCTAAAGAAGTGCATAGGTGACCCAGCAGTTGTAGTCCCTATAGAGGGCATAGATGTTCAGAACAACCTCTCATTCGATGAGATCCCAGTCGAAATCCTTGACTATTAGACTCGCTGATTGAGGAATAAAGAAGTCCATCTAGTCAAAGTTCTTTGGCAAAATCAGTCCGTTGAGGAAGCTAATTGGGAAGCAGAAGCATACATGCGGACCAAGTATCCTCACCTTTTCTCCACTAATTTAGACTTAGCCCAAGGTAATGGCTTTCCTTAAGCTTATTCAGTTTCATGCTCAGATTTCCATTACAAACTTGGTATCATTTACCTTTGCATATTCAGGTAATTGTTCAGGAGTCAGTTCAGTCATGTATTCATGCATCAAATATGCATGATCAGTATGTAAAACTCAGCTTATCAGTACTCCTAATCATGTATTCATAAACCAGCTCAGTTATGTACTCATCCATTAGATATGCATGTTCAGTGTGATAATTCAGTATATCAGTAATATCAGTCCTACAGTTATGTCCCAGATGTTCATGTCCAGTAAGTAGATTCATCCTACTAGTACTCTCAGTTTAGTCAGTCTCATTCGAGGATGAATGTTCCCAAGGGGGAGATATTGTAAGACCCTACAAGATTCCAATCTTAATTCAGTCCTTTAAGCTTTTTAAGGGGTCCCAGACCTAGAAAATTCTATCTAAGTATTCAGACTTAGTTTATTTTAGGCCTTCAAAAATTGGTAATCTCATTTCGCGACCTTAAAGTCCTTTAAATGTCTATATTTTAGTTAATTCATGATCAGGAAGGTCAATAGGTGTTTTCGGAAAAGTTTTGGATTTTTCGAACTTTGTTTGAAGCTTCTTTGGAATCCCAAAATAGTGTACCAACGGGATCTTGGCGTGCCGCGTGTCCAATCACTTTAGTTAATATTTTCCCCATCTACCAGCGACAAATTCTAGTGAGTTGGCAAGATCTTGGTGCGACGCGTTGGATATCGCATTGGTGCCATCGACGCACCGCATCGACCTACGCGTCGGTAATCTAGTCTTTACATATTAAAATACCGTGTTCTTGGGAGTATTTGGATCTTTTTCCCCCGACTCTCATCCCCCAAAACATGAAATTTAATACCCTAGGAAGCAAATAAACCCATTTTTTCTCACTTTTTCTTAAGAACAAGCCTTAGGATTTTTGAATTTCAAATCAAGATCTCAAGATTCCTCTATTTATTTCCAGAAATTCTTCAACAAGGTATGTAAAGTGTTCATACAAGGGTCCCTTCCACCCTTGGAGTTCAAGAAACTTCTTTCAAAAATAAGAATTGTGATTTACATGTGGTGGGTTTGAATGTAATCATGTGGATGTTGTGGAATGTGTTCCAAGTTGAAATCTCTATGGTTTCTTGATATTATGATAGAATGTAAGTTGAATTTTGATTCTCTTATATTGAAACCTTAGAATTATGAAGTCATGATGTATTAGCATTGTTGATCATACCCAAGTATAAAGCTACGCCTACCATGTGTCTGATAAAATGCAAAATTGAGACTATGGTGCTTTTCTGATCCTTTGGTCGTCTAAACGGTGAACTTATGCTATACCCACATGTTCACAATGTCTTCCATGTTAAATCTATACCTTGTATGTGTTTGATAGACTGCTCATGAGATTAGTTTAATGAAATTATGATGTGTTAGTATGCATTCCTATTCATGTGCAAGTTCATGGCTTTCAAGTGATAGATTAAATGCCTCATGGATCGTATTGTGAGTTGTTGACTATTGTCAAGTATTCAAGAATTTTCATGTCTTATTATTTTCATTCTATCAAGTCCTGGGGGTATTTAATACCCGGCAAATTAGTTGTGTGCCTAGAGCTAGTGTCAGTTATAGAATCCATCTCAGTCATGTCACGGTCAGTAGTACTCTCAGTCAGTCAACAGAATTCAGTTGTATTTCGTCAGTCAATGGAACTCAATAAATTTAGTCTAGTTCAGTCCAGTATACTCAGTTTAGTATCTATTGAGTTGGGAGTAGGATTCAACACTGGGTGAAACCAAGAATGGGGGATCATCTGCCAGTAGAGGGTGTGATCCTTAGAAGCATTCCTTGTGCTCCAAAACTACGTAGCCAGCGTAGGTTGAGACATAAAACCTGCCAGATGAGGGTTGATGAGGTGGATTAACCTGTCAGTTGAGTGTCCCACCATTCTTATTAGAATACCTGAAAGATGAGGGTAACTCTCAGCTTGTCCCTAACCGTGGCACGGTACTGACACCCTTCCAATTGGGGTTATGGGTTGGACCCCGAATCTATTCTGGAAATGGGCATATCGGTTAGATGATTATCTCCAATAGTCTCAGTCTCTAGTAAAGAACTTATATAGTTCTACAGATTTCTGGACTGTCAGATATAGTCACTTAGATCAGTATGGAACTC
Organism: Capsicum pubescens; assembly: GCA_030864215.1. Lineage (NCBI taxonomy): Eukaryota > Viridiplantae > Streptophyta > Magnoliopsida > Solanales > Solanaceae > Capsicum > Capsicum pubescens. The sequence continues at coordinate 79,509,564 of CM061538.1, read as the reverse complement.
AGCTAGTTTCATCAGAAATAGGATGGTTAGACACAGTCACTCTGTAAATAGTATATCAATTATCAGTTATATCAGTTATCAGTAATTCATGTATCAGTAAACTTAGTATTCAGAATCCTTATTACTTCAGTTAAAGTTATGTATTCATGCATGTATTCTCACGCGGTCATATTCAGGTTATTCAGTCAGTTATAGTTCATGCATATGAACCCTTGCATTCAGCCTTACCTCACTTTGTATACCAGTACATTCACACGTGCTGATGCATACTTTTCTTTGTGCTATGTTGTTTTATACCATAGTTTCAAGTGTACGTGCCCTAGAGCATTCTTAGCGATTCCGACATTCAGCCAATAGCAGTAGACCAGTAGTGAGTCCTCATCATTTGAGGATATTCTTTTATTTCATTATCTTATTATATTCAAAATTTCAATAGATGGAGTTAGTTGAGGGGTTGTCCCATCAACTCCTTATTCAGATAGTTCAGTTTAGAGGCTTTTTAGACTGTATGTTCAAACAGTATTTAGTATTTCAAATTCTGATGTTTTATCAGACATTATCATGTTCTTTTCATCAGTATTACAGTTTTGAACCTTATGAAATTTTAGCCTATTATTCTGCATTATACAGTATTATTACTCAGTTATTGCAACAGGTACCAGTCATGGGTTAACTTGTGGTCCTTCAGAATTTATGAGAACCGTGTACTTTCCGGGGTACACACTCGTGGTGTTACAAATGCCCCCATCCCTGAGTTCACTTGATGTTTAATCTTACTCCAAACTTAATGACACTTACTACTGGACTAAACTGAGCTTAACTGAGCCAACAACTGAACATGATACTAATTGAATGAAAAATCTCATGGTTTATCTGAAACCATTTTAAAAATACTAAAAATTATGTAAACAGCTAAGTAACGGGTGTTCATAACCCTCCCGGACTCAATGGAATGACAATAGGAACACATGAAAGCTTTGAGTCTATAAAGGGGAATCATGGTTCCAAATTCAACACTTAGGTATTTCATCAAACACATGAGGGTCATGAATTAAAGCATGGGAATGGTTTGAAACATGTAGTAATAACATAGCTTTAATACTAAAAACCATGAATAAAGGATTTAATTTGAAAATATCATCATTCCAACGTGTAAGGGCTTATTCCCTCAAAGAACAATTGCAAACATAATGTATAATTAAAATTCATAGAACTTCATTAAGATAATTCATCATAAATATGTAATTTCATAATTTAAAATATAAAGATGGATTCTTAGACTCCGTGGATGGAAAGGTCCCATAGATGAACATCTCACATACCTCACGTGATGAATTTGTGAAGGTTCTTTAGGATTTTTCTTGAAACTTAAACTTGAATTTGATGAGCCCTAGTTGGTTTTGGGGAGAAGAAAATTGCCCCTCTTTTCTTTGTGATGAATGAATTTTGAGTTATGATAGATCGGGGTAGTATTTACGCCTATTAATTGTTGTTTGGAGGGTGAAACGATGTTGTTATGGGATTAAAAGAGTGGGAAAAGACCAAAAAATCCTTTAAAAAGTCTTTTCAGCACTGAACTATCCCAGGTTATAGTCTGGGTGATAGACCGTCACTCTGGTGACTGACCATCACTCCAACCATCACGAAATAACTAAAGATCGACCTTTCTTCCTTGGCGCGATGGGCCATCACAGGTGCGACGGTCCATCACCCTAGTTGTCATGCCTTGCTAGACAGACCCTTCTCTTATTAAATGGGCATATCTTTTTACCTTGATAGCATATTAAGGCAAAACTAGTGGCATTGGAAAGATAATTCCATTTTATATCTGTTGGTGGGTTATGGGCTCAAAATCTCTTAGTAATATGAAAGTTATTCTAATTTGAACTTGATTATATCAATACTCTTTCCAAGAACTCAATTGGTAAGAGGTATTTTTATCTATCTAAAAGCTAGGAGTTATTTGAGGCCTTAGTATACATAAAACTCACTCATAAAACTACCAAAGCACTATAATTTACTTTGCATAAGCTTGAATAATGGTTCTAATATTGGTCTTGATTTTTGGGTTATTACAATATATCCCCCTTGGGAACATTCGTCCTCGAATGTGGCTAGTTTAGCTGAGAGTACTTAAGAAACTGAGATCACATACTGAATATGCATAACTAAAAACATGATAACATGACTTAGTCTGAAGTATGATACATGACTAAACTAATTCGTAAATGTATGCAATGACATGAGAATGATTATATAGATGGAACTGAGAATGGAAATGAGTCAATCTAAGGAAAACTGTTACCTTAAGATGAGTCTGAGTTTATGGAGAAAAGATGAGGGAACTTGGTATGCATATATGCCTCTGCTTCCCAAGTGGCTTCCTCAATGGACTGATTCCACCAAAGAACTTTGACTAAGGGAACTTCTTTGTTCCTTATTTTTCAAATCTAATGATCAAGAATCTCAACTGGGATTTCTTCGTAAGAGAGGCTATCCTGAACATTTGTTCTTTCTAAAGGAACAACTATAACTGGATCACCAATACATTTCTTTAATAATGAAACATGAAACACTGGATGCATTGATTCCAAGTCTGCAGGTAACTCAAGTTCATACGCTACTTTCCCATAAAGACTCAAGGTCCTATAAGGGCTACAATATTGGGGCCTGAGCTTCCCCTTCTTTCCAAATATCTTCACTCTCATTATGGGGAGATTTTCAAATAGACTAAGTCACCTACATCAAACTCAAGATCTCTCTTTCTTACATCCCCATAAGATTTCTGACTGCTTTGGGCTGTCTTAAGCCTCTCCCTGATTAACTGAACTTTCTCCATTACATCAAATAGTAAATCTGGCCCTATCAAAGCAGTCTCACCTACCTCAAACCAACCAATAGGAGATCCATATCTTCTCTTATAGAGAGCCTCAAACGGAGCCATCTGAATACTAGAGTGATAACTATTATTGTAGGCAAACTCAATCAATAGCAAGTGATCATTCCAACTACCCTTGAAGTAAATAACATAAGATTTCAATATGTCTTCTAGGGTCTGAATGGTCCTTTATTCCTAACCATCTTTCTGAGGATGAAAAGTTGTACTGAGATAAACTTGGGTAGCAAATCCCTTCTGAAAAGCCTTCCAAAAGTGAGAGGTAAACTAAGTACCTCTATCTGAAATGATAGACAACGGGACTCCATACAACCTAACAAACTCTCTAAAGTAGAGCTTGGCATAGTCCTCAGCTGAATAAGAAGTATGAACTAGCAAGAAATGGGCTGATTTTTTCATTCTGTCTATAATAACCCAAATTGAATCATGCTGATGATGCGAATGAGGCAACCCTATCACAAAATCCATGTTCACCTCTTCCCACTTCCAAGTAGGAATGCTAAACTCTTGCATTGTACCACTAGGCCTCTGGTGCTCAACCTTCACCTGCTGATAATTAGCACACTTAGCTACGAACTCTACAATATTCCTCTTCATAATACTCCACCAATAGACATCCCTCAAATCATGGTACATCTTAGTGGCTCCTAGGTGAATGGATTAATACGCACCATGCACTGCTACAAGGATTCGTTATCTCAAACCATTGACATACGGCACACACAGTCTACCCTGACATCGCAACACACCATCTCTCCCTTGGGAGAAAACCTCTACTTTTTGATATCTGAGTGACTCCTTCAACTTAACAAAACTGGAATCCCTATCTTTCTTTTCTTTTACTTCGGCAAAGAAAGAAGATTTTGAACTATTTTGAACCCATACACTACCTTTAGCTAAATCCACCAACCAAACACCTAATCTATCAAGATGATGAACCTCCCGAACTTGCTTCTTATTATCATCCTCAACATGAGCAACACTACCCATAGACAATCTACTAAGGACATCTGTTACTATATTGGCATTTTCCAGATGATACAGCACACTTATATCATAATCCTTTAGAAACTCTAACCACCTTCTCTAACAAAGATTTAGATCTTTCAGAGAAAACACATACTACAAACTTTTGTGATCCGTGAACACATCAATGTGAACCCCATACAAGCAGTACCTCAAAATTATCAAAGCAAAAACAATAGCTGATAGCTCAAGATCATGGGTAAGGTAATTCTTTTCATAGGGTTTAATATTTCTAGAGGCATAGGCTATGACCTTACCTCTCTGTATCAATACACAACCAAGACCAACTCTAGAAGTATTACAGCAAATAACAAATCCCTTTGAACCATCTGGCAAAGTTAAGACCGGGGGCCGAGGTGAGTCGAGTCTTCAACTCTTGAAAACTCTTTTCACAAGAATTTGACCACTAAATTTGACTTTCTTCTTAGTCAATCTAGACATGGGGGATGTAATAGACGAAAAACCTTCAACAACCCATCGGTAATAGCCAGCCAAACCCAAAAAGCTCTTGATATCTAATGAAAAGCTAGGTTTGGGCCATTTTCTCACCACTTCGATCTTTGAGGGTCAACTATAATGTCATCACCAGAAATAATGTGGCCAAGAAAAGCTACTGATCTTAGCCAAAACTCACACTTACTGAATTTTGTGAACAACTGATTGGCTCCAAGAGTCTGCAATATAATTTTGAGATGGTCTGCATGATCATTTTCATTATGAGAGTAGACAAAGATGTCATCAATGAATACTATGAAGAACATGTCCAAGTATTATTTTAATACTCTATTCATCAAGTCTGTGCAAGCTATTGGGGTATTCATTAGTCAAAAAAAGATAACTAGAAATTTGAAGTGACCATAGCTAGTTCTAAAAGCTATTTTTGGAATGTCATATTCTCTGAATATGAGCGGATGATAGCCGGATCTGAGGTCTATCTTAGAGAAATAACTGGTACCCTGAAGTTGGTCGAACAAGTCATTAATTCTAGGGAGTGGGTACTTATTCTTGATTGTGACATTGTTCAACTGACGAAAATCGATGCACATTCTAAGAGAACCATCTTTCTTATGCACGAAAAGGATAAGAGCACCCCATGGGGAAACACTGGGCCTGATGAAACCCTCATCTAAGAGATCCTTTAACTGTTATTTCAACTTCTTAAGCTCGACTGGATCCATTTTGTAAGGAGGAATAAAGATAGGCTGGGTATTTTAAAGGAGACCTATTCCAAAGTTAATTTCCCTTTTGGGAGAAACTCTGGGAAGATCTTTAGGGAACACATCTGGAAATTTCCTCACTACTGAAACTGACTCAAGACTAGGAGTCTCAAAATTAAAGTCTTTAACTCAAACAAGATGGTAAACACACCCCTTAGATATTATTTTTCTCGTTCTAAAATATGAAATAATCTGACCCTTAAGGGCTGAAGTACTACCCCTCTATTCAATAACTGATTCATTTGGAAATAGAAAATGAACAACTTTATTTCTACAATCAATTGAAGGATAACATGAGTGGAGCCAATCCTTGACGAGAATAACATCAAAATCAGTCATCTCTAACTCCACAAGGTTTACTGAAGTGATTTCTTGGGATACTATAACCGGACAGTTCCTGTATATTTCTTGGCTATAATAGAGACACCTACTGGAGTACACACTGGGAATGGTTTTGCTAAAGTTTCGGGACTGACATCGAAATTGACTGCTATATACAAAGTTATAAAGGAAAATGAAGCTCTGGGATCTAACAAAGCATAAATATAAAGGTGAATGTAACACCCCAAAATCTGATCACGAGACGTCACATGGTGCTCAAGGCTACGAGTATCCCCAAGCTACCCTTTAAGCCTGCTACTAGGTCTGGACCTTACTTCAAGATAACTAGTCAATCAATAATACTGTATTATATCAAAATTGAGCAAGAATAAACTGAAAACACTGTCTGAATAACAAATACTGAAAGTCTGGAAATCAACTAATAGTCCGACAAGCCTCTACTACTAAAGAACTAGAGAGTCGTTGGGACAGACCCCAAATTGACTCGAACTAAACTAAAAATGATAAATCAAGTACTATGAAAGCTGGAAATACAAAGAAGTAGGCCCTCAAATCATGAGGACTCACTAACTATGGGAGCATAAATAGAGATGCTCGAACTACTCACGCTGCTGATACTGAGCACCTGAACCTACATTATAAGACAATGTAGCACATAGACATATATATTGATCAGCACTTTGAGGATGTACTAAGTATATGAGGGGTGTAATGCATAAGAAAACATCATCATACTTTATAAAGACAATTCATGCTAAATGTAAATGACTCACATAAGCTGGAATGTCTAAAATACTGAGATCTAAAATCATGTGTGGCAAATCAAGATTTGTAAATCTAGTGATCCATAACATTTAGTTCTAAAGGTTGTACTTATACTTTATTTTTAAATCATGATGGCTAAGTGTGGAAAGAACTCACGTTTGAACCTGAAATCGAAAAACTAAAAACTATAAATATTATCTTTTCGAAAAGCATAATATGAGTAAAATATGTGAGCCTTTATAATTAGTCTTATAAAAGTTGTTCTATCATTCTTTTCATTTGAAACTTAGAGACTTTGGGAGCTTTGGAAACTTGGAACTTTGGGACTTAGGGAGTTTCTTCTAACCGACATATACCATGTGAGCTGACATGGAGTCAAACGTCTTACCCACATTGGGAGAGCTGTTCTACCCTTGCCATCAGAATAGAACCTTAACTTAAGTGATCACTATCTTGGCCCACTATGGGCAAATCAGAAACCTACGGTGGCACGTAGTTTTGAGGCATGAGAACTTGGAATCATACCCAACTCGGTGCTAAATACTACTCCCATACTTATTTCTCAGAACATTTAGGAAATCCACCTTAAAATATCACAAGGGTTCATAATTAAAACCAATTATGCTTCTCTTTGGTTAAATTCATAAATTGTATGAATAATGTGGATTCCTATCTTAGATTAGGATCAAAAGTTCAATTTTTCTTTAAAATCTGAATACTTACTTGTCAAAGCATGCTAATAATATACTCTTCTTGAAATATCAAAACTCATACTTTAAAGCATATGTACTTAAATGTTTAGAATTTCATAATAAAGCTTCATTCCCAACAATCATCTTGAAATTCATTCAACAATATCAATTCACAATAGGGAAGTGCAACTCATAATAGAAATCTTCAAGTCAAAACATAATTAAATGAGACAACATGCACTTCAATACTTAAATCACTTGTAAATTTGAAAACTCAAAAAGAGATGGTTTAGGTGTAAACCCTAACTTGCAAATCATGTAATCTTTAATAACAATTAAGTTTTTTGGGCACAAGGACAAAAGATTTATCCTTGTTCAAACTCCACATACATTAGATGATGAAATAGATGAAGAAGATTGGTTTTGAAGTCCTATTTGTGCCCTTGAATATTGATTCTTGGTGCTTTTGACTTGGAAGTCTTGAAATCTGAATTAGTTTGGAAGAAGAATGGTGAACTTTTGGGGATTCTTGAAGTTGGATATTGAAGCTTCGGGTTTTTACTTGAGAGAAATTGATGAAGAATGAGCATATTTAGCTCAATAATGCCTTTAATCATCTGTTTTCACAATTTGGGGGAGTAGGTAAAAGACCAAACTGCCCTTGGGATTTCAAATCTGTAACTGGAACATCGTTTAAGGATTCATTGTCATCATGATACCCACCATGATGTGGTGGAATCATGGTTACTTACTGGATATTGACAATTTTTATTTTGAGGTTCACCGCGATGCGATGCAATCGCGGTGACCCACTAGAATTCGACAAACGTCGATTTGGCCTCTACCGTGATGTGGTGTCCTTCTCATTGCTATCCTCATCGTGACACGGTGGAATCACGATGAGCTACTAGAAATTGATGAATGTAGATTTAGCCCCCATCGTGACACGTCGACTGCCTAGTTTGCACACTACTTACTAAAAATGCCCTAACTTCTTCACCGAATGTCGGTTTTGGGTGAATTTGGTATCAATGGAAGGCTTATTAAATTTTCCACACAATGAAAAGTTGAAATCAAGAAAATTTTATATGAATTAGATATTATTCATTTTGGAAGACATTCCTTAACATTCTAGGAATGAAATTAAGCTAGAAAAAATTTAAGGTATTACAGTGAAAGATCTATAACATACCCGTAACCATATCAGGAGAGCTTTCTTGATCTTGATAGGACTAGAGTACATATATCTTGTTCTGGCATTATCCACTGGTGGCACTGGATGTGGCGCCCTGCTGAGTCGGGCAACCTTCTGGAGCTGATGGATGATTGTGCTGACTTAGCGGACCAAATTTAGGACATTCTCTAATTCTGTAGCCTAGCTTGGCACATCCAAAATATACATCACTACCATCCCTACACACATCTAGATGGTTTCTACCATATTTCTAGCAAAGGGGTTAGTACAGCCACTTTTACGCTGCCTTGGGACTTTAAGCCTAGCGCTCTATCCCAATTATCATTTCTAAACTTTGGCACTGGCGCACTAGATGAAGATGGAGATGGGGCTGAAGATTTATGATGGAATTGAGAAAGGTTACAATTCTCTAACCTCGGCTGAGAAAGGTTAAAGCTACCTGTTCTGACCCTCTTATTCTCTCTCTTTCTCCTTAAGCTTCTGTTTCTTAATCTGTTGAGCATGGACCATAAGCCTAGATATGTCCATCTCCTTAATCAACATTGCAGTCCTACACTCATTGACCATAATATTAGCTACACAAGACATAAAATTACTCATTCTAGACCTATTATCAGCCACCATCGAAGAAGCATACCTCGCCAACTGAGTAAACTTAAGCGAGTACTCCTTCACACTCATATTACCCTGCTTCAAATTAATAAACTCCAGCACCTTAGCTTTCCTCAACTCTAAAGAAAATAACCTGTCTAAAAAGGTTGTGGCAAACTTCTCCCACTCTACAGGACCTGCCTCAGCACCCCTATCCTTCTTCTACTACTTATACAGGGCATGAGCTACATCCTGCAACTGATATACGTCTAACTCTGCACTCTTACTAAAAGTAACACCCATGATATCTATCACTTTCTGAACCATATCAAAAAACTCCTACAGATCCTCATCAAACTTAGATCCTGAAAACAAAGACGGATTCATTCGAGTGAAATCTCGAATCCTAGCTATAACCATATTTACCACTGGATTTACTGGAGCAACAACCTACTGATTATTTTGAGCAGCTGCAGAATGGTCCAAGAATATGAAAGAGGACCTAAACTCAGCGTGAGAAACATGGTCGTTCAGGGGATCTTCCTAAACAGATAGAGGTACAGGCAGATTCTTGTTTCTTCTTCCATTGTTTCTTCTGGAAGGCATAGTCTTTAAACAAAATGACGAATGGATTAGAAAGAGAGTTTAAATAGAGATTATGCTCTTTCACATGACATGAACATTGAAAAAAGGAAAACTTTCCTAAAATGTATCGTAACCTCTTGTCCATAAGTGTGGCACGCTTCACACCCATGCACAAGACTCTACTCAATATGACTTTCAGACTCCCTAGAATACTTTAAAACCTTAGGCTATGATACCAAATTTTGTCACGACCCGAGGTTACCCCTTATTCGCGACAACAATGCTTACATTCACAAGTGACCACATGTTAACCCATTAACTGGTACCTGCTATGAGCACTGAGTGATATAGTAATAATAGACATGCGCAAAAATAACTGAATGATGCCATAAGGTTTAAATACTGAAAATAATACAACTGAATCCACAAATCTGAAACATATGTGAAAATAGTAAAATCTGACTGATAAGACTGACAACTAACTAACTGTCTGAAATAACTGAAAGCTTCTATAATACCCCGTACGCTTCTAAGCTAGAAATCGAACCTTCATTTCTACGAGTGTAAACTCTTGTCCAGTGATTCATACATGAATCCATGTTTCATGATCATTAACCTAGTGTAAATAAAGATTATGAGGTGGTAAAGATGTTCATAAGTGACACTTAGAGCCAAGTGAGGGCCTTTGATTCATCCAAATTTTGGTGATCAATTTCGCAAGGGTCATAATTCAAAGAGTATAACTTTTTATATTTGTAGAATCTATAATCTCAAGACCCACCAAATCATAGAAAATTGAGTCATCCTTCTAACGATACCAATTTTACCCTAATTCGATACCCGATTGAGAAGTTATGACACATTTAGTGAGAAAAAGTGGGCCAACGCGATAGCACCGCATCGCGGTAGAGGGTAGATTCACAATTGTCCTCTTTTCAGTAAAGCACAGCAATTATGCCGCATCACGGTGAATACCAAAATCCTGTTCGTCCCTTTCCAGTAGCTCACCGCGATTGGCCAGCGTCGCGCTAGAAATCGCGTTGGAGCATAGCACCGTGTCACGGTGGAGTTAAAATGGCAGTCGTTCTTTTCCAATAATGCAACACGATTATGCCGCATCGTGCCAGAGCTCAAAATGGCACTCGTCCCTTTTCCAGTAAGCCACCGTGATGGCGCCACATTGCGCCGCAGTGCAAAATCATGATTTTCAGTTCCAAACTTAATTTTTCCAAAGGGCAATTTAGTCTTTTCCCAAAGCCCCAAATCGAGTAAAACAAGAGATTAAACTTATTCTAAGATTAAAACACTGATTTTCATCAAAATTTCTCTCTAAGAAACCCTAGAGTTTCAAATTTTAAATCTCAACAAATAAAAATTTCACCATTTTTTTTCCAAGATATCCCAAAATTCAAGGTTTCCAATTCAAGATCTTCAAGAAACAATCTTCAATAGCATAAATAGGGATTCAAAGTCAAGTGTCTTCATCAATTTTATTAATTAAGGTGTGTGGGGTTATGAACAAGGATAATCCTTTTATCCTTGCGCCCAAAATTAGTTTTAAAGTTGAATTTTTCATGAAATTATATGAATTTCAGTTTAAGGTTTATACCCACTCATCACTATTTGAAAATTATGATATTACAAGTGATTTAGATGTTGAATTGCATGTCTACTTTCGTACTTTTATGCTTGTGACATTATTTTTCAAATTTAGAATTGAATTATCAAGATTTTCATTATTTAGCATGAACTTTATGATGACTTGACATGAGTTAAAGCATGGATATTAAGCCCTAGTTTGAATATTGATGTTTACAGAAGTATGTTTCTTTTAAGCACCCTATGACTAGCTTATATTCAGATTTTTCAGAAAAGATTTGATCGTTTGATCCCCAGTTAAGATATGGACTCCACTTTACAGTTTTATTACAGTTTAAAGAAAACCGATTATTTTTAATTACAGTTTAGAATAGATAGATGCATAATTGGTTTTCATTATAAACCCTTATGATAGTTTTTAAAGTAGATTTCCTACAGAATGAGCATACATATTAAAGGGAGTAGTATTTAGCATCGAGCGGGATGTGTGGGTTAAGTGCATCCTACTTCCCTAGAACTACGAGCTAACATAAGTACATATTTAGATTAATCCCATTTCTATATGGATGACAGTTATAGATGTGATTACTTAGCTCAGGTTATGCTCCTTGGAAAGAGTATGACAACTCTCCCCAACGTGAGGTTTTTCCCTTAGGGAAACTAGACGTTGGACACTATGATAGCTCATATAGTGTATGTCGATTAGAAGAACCTCCCTAACAGAAAAGTTTTTAGAAAAAACTCCCCAAGTCCCAAAATAGAATAATAGAACAACTTTTAAAAATTAAGTGTAAAGGCTCATGATTTTATTCAGATATTATTTTACATAAGTCATTAGCCATGAGATTTCAACTTTTAGTTTACAGATACAAAGGTGAGTTCTTTTACACTTAGCCTGCATGATTTGAAAACAGACTTAACTTCAGTTCTACCTAGTCCACTAGCAGAAAGAGTAAAAGTATATATTTTAGAACTAAGTGTTATGACTCATAAGATTTATACAATATGATTTATCATTCATGATTTATGATTTTCAACTTTCAGTTATTCAAGCCAATGTGAGTCATTTACACTTAACATGCATTCTTTACAAGCTATATGAACAATTGAGATAATGTTTTACTTATGCATTCACCCCTATATGCTCAGTGCATTCCAAAAGTACTGATCCACATATACGTCTATGTGCTACATTGTTTAATGATGTAGGTACCAGTTCTGTTGTAGTACGTATACCACGATCAGATAGTTGCATATTCCAGCCAGCAGATGATGAGTCCTCCTACTTTGGGGACCCCAGTCAGATGTTATTTATATACTGTAATTTCTTACTCATATGTATTAATTAGTTGTATTTGGAGTCACGTCCCAGCTATTTATGGTCAGTATAGTAGAGGCGTCTTAGATGCCAGTCTGAGTTAGTCATGTAATTTTAGTTTCGCTCTTCAGTTTTATCAAAATGTAAAATTATATCAGTATTGTATTTTTCTCAGATTTCATCATGATTTTATTTCTGCACAGTAAACTCAGTCATTTTATACAAATTTAAATCAGTTACTTAACAATATGCCAGTTCAATGGTTATCTTGGGATCCCTTATGGTCCTAAGCACCATGTGACAGCTAAGGATAGTCTCGGGTCATTACAGCCTCTAACTGAATGACTGTGGATCTGATGGGACAAGCCCCAAACTAAGTCCACCTGACTAGATAACTGTACTGCTGAAATAACTGAATAAAAGATAAACCTCTTTCTCAAAGGATGATAACTCACTACTGTTGCTACTGCTGACTAACTGAACTATTTAAGTATGGTCAGGAAGCTAAGCGTCCGAAGTTATGATATAAGATATCATAGCGCAAAAAAAATATATGTGATAAGTACTTTGAATGTACTGGTACATGAGATGAGGTTAAGCTGAAATGCATGGGTTTATGTGCATGACATAAGACTGACTGAATAGCATGAGATAACTGAATATAAATATGTGAAAGCTATAAAATTTGAGAATACACGACCAAGCATATAACATGTCTGAAATAGTCTATAAACTGAAATACTAAAATTTGATAACTGAATAAATAATAATTGTATACCATGGTCAAGCAAATTTGAACTGAGTTCAATACTGAATACTAAACTGAGACTGTGGGAGGTATTATCTAACCGACAAGCCCCATTCTAAGCTAATCAGGGTCCAACCTGTAACCACAGTTGGAAGTGTGTTAGTACTGCGCCACGGGTACTAACAATGGCTATGTGGATCCAATAAACTGGTGTCCTGAAGGACTAAAGAGTCACCCAAATCTGGCAAGAGTACTCATGTGATATGTGTCAACCCTAACTGGAAGAAAAACATCTCAACCTACGCTAGCTACGTAGTTCTGTAATTCAAGGATTGCTACTAAGGGTCAAACCCTAACCTGGCAGAAATGCCCCCATCCCTAGGTTTGCTTAGTATTGAATCCTACTCCCAACTGAATGACACTGGCTAATGACTAAACTGAGCTTAACTGAGCCAACAACTGAACATGATACTAATTGAATAACAAGGCTCATAGTTTATCTGAAACTATTCTAAAAATTCTAAAAACTATGTAAATAGCTAAGCAATGTAAACATCTAAGTAACGGGTGTTCATAACCTTCCAGGACTCAATGGAATAAAAATAGAAACACATGAAAGCTTTGAATCCATAAAAAGGAATCACTGTTCCAAATTCAACACTTAGGCATTTCATCAAACACATGAGGGTCATGAACTAAAGCATAGGAATGGTTTGAAACATGTAGTAATAACATAGCTTCAATACTAAAAACCATGAATCAAGGATTTACCATGAAAATATCATCATTCCAACGTGTAAGGGATAATTCCCTCGAAGAACAATTGCAAACACAATGTATAATTAAAATTTGTAGAACTTCATGAAGATAATTCATCATAAACATGTAATTTCATAATTTAAAACATAAAGATGGATTATTAGACTCCATGGGGGGAGAGGACGATGGATGAACATCTCACATACCTCACGTGATGAATTTGTTAAGGTTCTTGAGGATTTTCTTGAAGCTTGAACTTGAATTTGATGAGCCCTAGTTAGTTTTGAAGAGAAGAAAATCACCCCTTTTTTCTTTGTGATGAATGATTTTTGAGTTATGATATATTAGGGTAGTATTTACGCTTGTTAAATATTGTTTGTAGGGTGAAATGACGTTGTTTTGGGGTTAAAACAGTGGGAAAAGACCCAAAAAAAACCTTTAAAAACGTCTTTTCAGCGCTGAACTATCTCGGGTGACAGTCTGGGTGACGAACCTTCTAGTGAAATACCGTCACTCCAACTATCACTAAATGACCAGAGATCGACCTTTCTACCTAAGACCGATGGTCTGGCGCGAAGGGACGTCACCCTGGCTGTCGCGCCTTGGCAGACAGACGTTTCTCTAGTAAAATGGACATAATTTTTTACCTCGATATTGGATTAAAGAGAAACCGGTGGCGTTGGAAAGATAATTCAATTATCAATCTGTTGGTGGGTCATGAGCTCAAAAAATTTTAGTAATATAAAATTTATGCTTGTTTGAAGTTGACTATAGCAATATTCTTTCCAAGACTCAATCGATAAGGGATATTTTGATTTATCTAAATGCTTGGAGTTATTTGAGGTCTTAATATACATAAAACTCACTCATAAAACTACCAAAGCACTATAATTTATTTTGCATGAGCTTTAATCATGGTTCTAATATTGGTCTGAATTTTCGGGGTATTACAACTATATTAAAAAAATTGCACTATATGAAGCACTAATACAAAAAAAAAGATTAGTGCACTATATGAAGAAAAAAAAAGTGCACTAAAATAATGCTCTATATAAGAAAAGAAAATATGATCTGCCCATGAAAAAAATAGTGCATTATTTTAAATAGTGCACTATATAAAATAGAATGAATAGTGCACAAAAATAGTGCACTATATAAAAAATAATTAATAGTACACAAAAATTATGCACTATATGAGAAAAAAAGATGGATAGTGCACAAAAAAATGCACTATCTACTCTTAACGTCCGTCAATTCAATTTGTTAAAAAATATAGTGGCCAATAAAAAATTATAGTACACAAAAAAATTACACTAAGCATATTTTTGTTACTTCCTACTTTGAGGGCGTTCTGTCACTTTTATAAGTTGAGGGCATATTTCAGTTGCCCACTCACACTGTGTTTGAATGGTGGTTTGACATGATTTCATAATGTATGACTGTATGGTATGGTATATTACTGTACAATATAGTACAATATAGCGTTGGATAGACTGTATCGTTCACTGTTATTTAATAATGTTTTTATTGTTTGATTTGATTATATGGTATTATATCGTAACTAATAAGTTTACTAAAATATTTATAATTATTATAAATATTAAATTTATCAATAAATACTAATAAATTAAATTTATCACAATCGATTTATCTGTTCATCTGGCCAACGAAGCTAAGAACACAAAGAGAACAAATAATAGACGAGCATAGCAGTAATCGATAAAGAGTGACTTTATATGGAATCTCAACTTGCATCATAAAAGTAAAGATCAATAAACTATTCCGTAGACTTCATGAAAAATGCATTTACAAAGATGAACATTAAGCAATTGACAAAGAAAGCCTGCCAAAACCAATCATCAAGCTTTGCCAATCTTAGGCAGATATCGTTCATGAGGAAAATTGTGAATATATTTGAACCATGATTGCACACTTACATTCACAAAGAGATGATAAAAATTCAACAAAAACATTTATTGGTAACTAAACTGTAACTATTGTTAGCGATAAAGTTCGGCTTAGGCACAAAAATTAAAGTTCAAGGTGGTTGAAGAAGTTCCAACAAGAAGAAGTAGCATAATTGGGAGAAGGGTAAAATTGGATTATAAAAGATTTAGTAAGAGCATAATTTAAAAATTAAATTAGATAATCATTGAATAATACCAAATTGGTAGTTCAAAAAATTAAGGACTTTCATGATACCTAACCATGAAATTAAATCATATCATGCCATATATTTTAAAAAATAATGAAAATAAAGATGGTAATATTACTAACCATCCCATATTGTATCTTGTGAAACTACCATCCAAACAATCACGAGTTAATTTCTCATATTGTCATTGAACTATTGATAATATCTCACAAAAGTCATTTTTGTATTTTTTATGACGAAAATGTCATTGAACTGCTACTTTGTCTCTCATATTATCATTCTAACATATTAAGCTACTAAATTCACTTAATTCTCATAAGTGACATTTTAAATTCAATTTTAATGACACATTCATTAAAATATACAACTCAATACATAACAAAATTAATTTTAGTATAAAGGCGATAAATCTATCAAATTTTATTATAAAAATAATAAAATTCACCAAAATAAAATAAATTTTAAATAAAGACAAATTATACATGATAAAAATAATTTTAAAAATTAAATGAAAATATGAGATTTTATAGGACCCTTTTTTAAAAAATTTTAAGGAGTCACTCTCTCTATTTCATATTATGTATCCACTTTTCTCTACACGTCTCATAAAATATTATAAATAAGAAGGATATTTTACTAATTTACCTTATAATTTTTTAATACATTCTATTAGTGTCTTCATAAATACTAAAATTAACAATATCAGAATTTTTTTGAGAACTTTATTATATTATAATTTCAAATTAATTAATATAAGGATAAATAATAATTTAATTTTAGTCCTATAATTCGATAAGTAATTTAGAATATATGGGACAAAAAGATTAGTTAATACTCTCCTTATTTTTAAATAAGTGAAAAAAAGAAAAATATACATTAAGATAATTTAATGTATATGTTTTAAAAGTTTTATATTTATTTTAAAAATTTATTTAATGTATACATATTAATAAAAAAAAATTTAAAATTCATAAACTTGAAATTCTGATTCAATAAGTGAAACATGTAAAAAGAAAAGTCTATAAATAATATGAGATGGAGAGAGTATATTTTTCTTTTAAATAGTTCTATAAATTTCAAGTATTTTGTTTTTAAACATCTCAATATGTTTAATTATTGTTTATTTAAATATGTATATTTCATTTTGGTGGATTTTATTGCTGTTTATATTAGATCCATTTTTTATTATGTACTTGGATTGGTATAATTTAATGAATTGTCATTAAATTTAAATTTTATTAAATGAATTTAGTAATTTAAAATGTTAGGATGAAAACATGAAAGATAAAGTAATAATCCAATGATATTTTTATCATAAAAAAATAAAAATAACATTTATATAATATTATCAATGATTCAATAACAATATAAAGAATTTAACTCACTAATCACTAGGGTAAACAAAGTTGTTGTTGTGGGTCACGTGGGACACGGAGAATGAAGACAAGGGACTCAAGGAGTAAAACAACGCGGTAAGAGGCCAGCTTGTCATGTTCTGTCAATCCCTTTTCGTCTCTCTCATGCAAAATGAAAGCACCTTTTTTATTTTTTTATTTTTGTACTTTACTGTTGAGGAGTCTTGACAGTAGAGTACCCCACACTGCTTTTTGGAGGATGAAGATTTTGGAGCTTTGTATATTCTAGGCTTTTTCTCCAATACCCTTTTGTTATGGTCAGATCTTTTGATGAGTGTCCATTTCAAGCGGAATTATCCCCAAAAGGGTAAAATATATATACTAGTTGTTGCTAGGATGCTTCTTCAACATAATAGTCATATTGATGCAATGTAGTGCATTATTGATCAAGATTTAACTTTATCTTTTTATTTGATGTTAAAAAATTATCTTTGATTTAGTGCTCATCAAGTTTCCCCTTCCACTCCAGTGTGAAGGCTATTGGATTGAAGAAGAGAAGTAGTTTGTAGAATGGAAGATAATTTTGTGCCATTGAGTGGAATTAAAAATGACCTCAAAGGGAGATTAATGTGCTTTAAACAAGATTGGACTAGTGGTCTCACTGCGGGCTTCAGGTACAACCTATTTTTAGATGCCATTACCTACATAGTAAGTTCATTGTCTAACTTTGATTTGTGTAGGATTTTAGCTCCCACTACCTACATATTTTTTGCTTCAGCAATTCCAGTCATATCATTTGGTGAACAGTTGGAAAGAAGTACTGGTATGCTTTCTTTTTTGTGTATAAAAATAATTATATATGGAGTTGATTTGACCTATATTACAAAGAACACCTGCAGATGGGTTAATAACTGCAGTTCAGACTCTGGCTTCAACTGCATTATGTGGGATTATGCACTCTATAATTGGAGGCCAACCCCTGCTAATTCTTGGAGTTGCAGAACCAACTGTGCTTATGTATACATTCATGTATAACTTTGCGAAAGATAGACCAGAACTTGGACCAAAACTCTTTTTAGCTTGGACAGCATGGTAACATTTACTTTTTCAGATACAGCAAATCATTATCTTTCTTCATTGCGTAATTGGTTTCATGAATAATTTCCATCAGGGTATGTGTTTGGACTGCAATCTTGCTTTTCCTTCTGGCTGTCCTAGGAGCTTGTTCCATTATCAACAGGTTTACACGTGTTGCAGGGGAACTCTTCGGCCTTCTAATTGCAATGCTTTTCACGCAGCAAGCAATCAAAGTAAGACATACCTACTTCATTTGTAAATACTCAAGGTTTCTACGATGGGAGTTGATTTGAGTTGTGGTGGATTGTAGGGACTGATAGATGAATTTCGTGTACCAGAGAGAGAAAATCCAAATCTGCCAGTGTTCCAACCTTCATGGAGGTTTGGAAATGGGATGTTTGCATTGGTTTTGTCATTTGGTCTTCTACTCACAGCTCTAAGGAGCCGAAAGGCAAGATCTTGGCGATACGGCTCTGGTCAGATCTTTTCTAAAACTAACTACTATAGTTTCATTTAAATAGGACAAGATTGAAATGTTCATTTAATTCTAGACATGATGTTGTAGTATTTGTTCCTCTTCCAGGCTGGCTACGGGGCTTCATAGCAGATTATGGAGTCCCGCTGATGGTTCTAATCTGGACAGCTGTGTCTTACATTCCTGGTAAAAATGTCCCAACTGGGATTCCAAGACGACTCTTCAGTCCAAATCCATGGTCACCTGGTGCTTATGAGAATTGGACAGTGATAAAGGCATGTGTACCAATTTCAATTGTTCTGTATCTAGCAAATTTATCTTCCATCTCTTGACAATTTATTTGATCCTCAAATTTGTAGGATATGCTAGACGTTCCAGTTCTTCACATAATTGGTGCTTTTATTCCAGCAACAATGGTGGCAGTCCTGTATTATTTTGATCACAGTGTGGCATCTCAACTTGCTCAACAAAAGGAATTTAACCTGAGAAAGCCATCTTCCTACCATTATGATCTGCTCTTATTGGGAGTTATGGTATGCAGTTAGATTCTCCCTACCATCAATTGGCCTTTTACTTCCCTGAATGTCAACAAGTTATATGGGCTAATGCTATTATTATGGCAGGTTATCATTTGTGGTCTTCTAGGAATACCCCCGGCAAATGGAGTCATTCCACAATCTCCAATGCATACAAAGAGTTTGGCCACACTGAAGCATCAGGTATGCCCATTTGACGAGAGCAACTTGTGTGTCAAAATCATCAGGTTTTTGAATATATGAGAGAGAAAGAAAACCAGCTATCCTTTGACTTATGTTTCTTTACTATACAGTTGCTTCGTAACCGACTAGTTGCAAAAGCACGTAAATGTATGACTGAGAATGGGAACTTGGCGGAAGTATATGGAGGTATGCAAGAAGCCTATCAACAGATGCAGAGTCCACTGTTTCACCAAGAACAATCATCATGGGTATGATTTAGTATATTTCTCATTTTTTCGTTCTACGCAACTGCTTTTCCTTCCTATATCTTGCAAATTATAGGACTCTCCAGTCATAGTGAAATATCCTGAAATATCAAATTCATGAACAGGGGTTAAAAGAATTAAAAGAGTCTACCATCCACTTGGCTTCAAGGATAGGCAACAGGGATGATCCTATTGATGAGACAATGTTTGATGTTGAGAAGGAGATAGATGACTTGTTGCCCGTTGAAGTAAAAGAACAAAGGTTGAGCAACTTGCTTCAGTCTACCATGGTGGGAGGATGTGTGGCCGCCATGCCTCTTCTCAAAATGATTCCGACATCAGTCCTTTGGGGCTACTTTGGTTTCATGGCGATTGAAAGCTTACCAGGAAACCAGTTCTGGGAAAGGATCCTATTGCTATTCACGGCTCCAAGCCGAAGATACAAGTAACTCCATCCTTCCAGACTTGCTTAATGGCTGTGCTGCACTTTGTATTTGAAAGTAAAGAATATGCACAAATTATTAGTATGATCTCATGAACATTTCTTTTCCTTTGACAGAGTAATTGAAGAGTATCACGCTGTGTTCATTGAAACTGTACCTTACAAGACAGTAGCGTTCTTCACCATTTTCCAGAGCATCTACTTACTAATCTGTTTTGGGATCACATGGGTTCCCATTGCTGGCGTTCTCTTCCCATTAATGATCATGCTTTTAGTTCCTGTCAGACAGTACCTACTACCTAGGTTCTTCAAAGGAGCACATCTTCAGGAATTAGATGCTGCTGAGTATGAAGAAGCACCACCATTATCATCATGCAGCATGACTAGAGTAAGCTTCACCCATTTCTATCTGCATTTGTGTCTGTCAACAAAAGTTGAAGGAAAAGGGTATAAATAATTGATATAACTCTGTGTGACATGTTTTGATGCCATAAAATGTCTCCATGAAGTGATTACTGCTCAGTCGGTATCTTCATAACTTTTTAGCAGGAAAATGAAGGTTCATTTGTAGATGATGGGGAGAATATGGATGGCATGATGACAAGAAGCCGAGGTGAGATTCGACGTATGTGCAGTTCAAAGGTTACAAGCTGCAATGCCACACCAGCCAGAGATTCTGTTGGCATCCAAAGCCCAAGGTTTTCTAACAAGGTATACAGTCCTCGCGTTAGTGAAATAAAAGGGGAAAGCCCTTGTCTTGGTCGAGGAGGATCCTTCGGTTCTAGAACTGGGGAAACAAGACGATCAAATCTGTCAAAGACTCACAGTTTCAACTAAACCAGCGCCAAGGACTCCAAAATATCAACATTCACAAACAACCAGATATGTTTTCATTGAATACAATGTCGCAGTTAGCCACAGATAGTTCAGGCCATTATTTTGGTACAATTTTTTTTTTCATCTTCTGGATTATCAAAGGATTGAAGCACTATTAATGTCATCAAATCCCATTGAGGCGGACAGGCACCCGTAGTCGTAAAGGCCCAAGAGCACCAACCTATAACCTTGTACTTCTCTTGCATGTTACTATGATAACCAAAGGTTCTGCATATATGGATATAATGCATCGATGAGAGTAAACAGTAAGCCCAAAACTATGTGTACAAGACTTGGCCATTGGGGCCACAAAATTTAAAAGATAAGATACTATCATGCTTAACTTTAGATTGATCTACAAAGCCTCTAGAAGAAACATAAACTTAGTTAAGGTCAGGACAAACCCCTGCCTTACTCTTAACTATTGTACAATGTCAAAACATATATAACACACTCGAAAAGCCTCGAATCAACTAGGAGCTCACCAATAGTTGTTGGATATCCTGTACTCCTAGGGAGGTGTATTAGTTGAAGCACCTATGCCTTGTATACCCTAGGTTTTGACCTTTGAAAATTTTTGGGCTTGGTCGTCACTGTCCAGGGTACGACTCAAGTGACGAGTCGTATGGAGCCAGTCGTAGTTTGACCAATGAGGTTTCCCTAAGTTTATGTTTGGGTCACGAACTACGAGTCATAGATTGAGGTCACGAGTCGTGGTCGGTGGCTCGTGACCGCAATAGTGTGGTTGCCCTGAGTCACTACCCAAACTATGAGTCCAGGCAATGAATCGTAATCAGTCATTATGAGTCGTCACCTAACTCGTAGCGACTGGCGACATTTTTCTGCACTTCTAATTAAGGGCTTTTTGTTTATTTTCCTCCCTTCTACACTTAATTTCCACAACCTAAATACCCTAAGGGACCTTAGTTTTCATCATTTAACAAGTCATAAACTCTCTCTTCTCTCTCAAATTCCCAAGTCAAGAACAAAACTAGGGTTTCAAGGGATTGTTCATTTAAGACTCAATTTGTGGTTTCTTTTCTAATTTTCTTGGTGTTTTCAGGTATGTATCTCTTACCTAACTTGGTTTCTCATGAAGGGATGTGTCTAATTATTGTTTATGTGGTTTTAAATTGTAGATTTTGAATGATGGTTGGTGGGTTTTGCTAAGTTACTCGGACTCTTCACTTTCTGGGCCGCACCCGTATCGACACGACATGGGTTTGGGTGTGGGTGTGGGTGTGGGATCCGTATCCGATCTGGTCAACCAATTTTGGGTACTTTGACCAAAATCGACTAGGAAAGTCTGGGCAGATTTAAGAAATTCTTTAGTCAAAACAAAAGCTAAGGTGGAATCGAAGAAAATGGAATACCTTATATATAGAAATTTCTATGTTAATGTTTTACCTTTTATCTCCTTTCTGGATTTTCTTCTTGAACAATATTTTCTCCTCAAGTTTTCCACGTGATATCTCATAATTTATGTTTTATAATTCTATTTTTAGATATTTAAATTATTTTTTGCGGAATCCCCGCACCCGTATCCATCCTTAGATTCACATCCCCGAATCATTAAATTGAAATCGTGAAGGATCTGACCTCTAGATCCATACCCGTATCGGACACCCGCACCCGAGTCCGAGCAACTTAGGGGTTTTGTATGATTGTTACTTGGTTGATTTTTCCATGATTTTTGAAATTATTATTCATGCTTTAACTAGTGGTTTTTGAACCAATTGGATGCATGAGCATGGTGAATGAGATGGGTGTTGTGGATTCCCCCAAATTTATGGATTTTGTTATTGGAATTTGCTTTAACCTCAACTTAACTTGTGAAATTGATTTGAAACATGGATATATACATAATCTACTTCACTTTTGGAACCTTGCATTGCATAAAAGATTAGTTGAATATAAAAACAGTTTTAAAAGGCCTTAGTGGCCATGGATTGGTTTCTAAATTGAAACTTTAGAGTAAATTTGGCTAATTGATTTGGAATGACATAAATCTATAAGTTTGCAGGCATAATTAATTGGTATGACAATACCAACGGTAAATGCCTAAATGGATGACTCCTTGGTTAATGGATGTGAATGTGTAAATGGTTTTAATTTGGGCTTACAATGGATTGTGTAGCTCGCCGTGGAAGGTGGAGGTCCCGGGGGACCGATGCTGGAAACCACGTTTGCTGGCGTGGGGGCCTTGGTGGCCGTGTGCATAATTCACACTTTATATATATATATATATATATATATTAAAAGTGTGAAGACTCTTAGAAAAGTGATTTGAATTTTTTACTCTTTATTAAAAATTTGTGCTCTAGATAAAATCGTATTTTTTCTATTTTTCTTCAATCATCATATCATTATATTTTAATATTTAAAATTAAGAATTCCTATAAAATATGATAAAAAAAATATATATCATTTGAAAAAAAATTCTTTAAAAAACACAAAAATCAAAAATTACCCTAAACTTCCAATAAAATAAGTTATTTTAAAATTTTAAGGAAAAAAAATGAAAACACGTTACTTTAAATATTTTAGGAAAAAAAATTCAATTTCCTAAAGTTGTGTTGTACTCCAATTTGATACCACAATTAGTTTTTCTTTTCCCTTTCGCAACATAAAAATAAAAATCTTCCATATTTAGATAATTCTTTTTTGTAGGAAAAGATATTGGAGAATTCTCTTTTTTTACTATAATATAATAACATCCATAATGTAAAATTTATTGACAGAGATATTCTAATAACTGTTTTTTTTGTGAGTTCTAAAGGTGTCATCAACAATCACAGAAGGTTAGGTTTAATTTTATTGGTCTAATATCTTGATTATCGTATTATTTTGTTGTAGTTTTGGTTATGTTAAGTCTATGTTGTTGATGAATGTTTCGTCGGACTTTAAGAAATTTGCATTAAGGTTAGGTTTGATGATATTGTTATAATATTCTCAAATACTATAATTTCTGTTTTGTTACTATTTGTTGTTTTTTCAAGTGATAGATTAACGTTTGGTCAGTCTTTAAGGTTTTTTCTTAAGGTTTAATTGCATTGTTATGATATCTCGATTATCGTATTATTTTGTTGAGTTTACAGTGATAGATAAATATTCGGTCAAGCTTTGAGAATTTTTTATGTAAAGGTTATGTTTAATCAATTTGTTTTCTTGTAATTTCTGATCTATTACTATCTACTCCCTTCGTTTAAAAATGAATGACCTACTTTGACTTGACATAAAGTTTAAGAAAATAAAGAAGGCTTTTGAATCTTATGACCTTAATTAAAGTAGTGTCAAATGTACCAAAATGCCCTTTAATCTTGTGGTCATAAACATGTCATGTGAAAAGTTGAAATTAAAGTATTGCCAAAAAAGTAAAGGGGTCATTCTTTTTTAAACGAACTAAAAAGGAAAGTAGGTCATTCTTTTTTAAACTGAGGGAGTATTATTTTTGTTATTATCCATGATGTGATAGTTCACATCGTAGGAGACAATCAAGATATTAATAGTTCACATATGACTTGACATGAAGCTCACGTGCAAAGCTCATATATTTGACTAGTATATATCTATACTAGTCACTCACGGGCTATATAGGTCTGGTTCCCCCACCAAAGGGTCCTAGTGTGTGTTAGCCGCACGAATCGGAGAAACCCAAGGAATGGTTGGAGCCTTGGTGGCTTTGGCCCTTGGGTTTCTCTGATTCGTGCGGCTAACACACACTGAGACCTTTTGGTGAGGGAAACCGGACCTATATAGCCCGTAAGTGTTTCTAAGATGATTAGAGATACATAGTTCAGGTTAATGATTTTAAATCTCATGCTAAACTTTGTTCCCTATCCCGACATCTTATATATATATATATATTGAGATTTGATTTTGATTCAGAAATTGGCATTATATTACCCTTTATCTTGACTTACATGTTAGCGCTCACCTCGCTAACTGTCCTAGAACTTTACATTATTTCATAATGTAGGGTTCGAAGATATCTTTTTTACCCCTGTGCAGCGTTAGGTGGTTTCTGATTTGTCGGATAGTCTGCGTTGAAGTGGTAAGCCTTCATCTTTCGGAAGGCCGAACATTTCACTGCTTTCTTATAAGTACTGAAATCCCATTGATTTATTTTCATATTTTGTCCATGGTCGATATATGTCCCGACCTAGTTTGATATTCGGATTAGTTAGAGACTTTTGTGGACATGTGTGGGTTGGATGGTGTTGTTGACTCTTATAGCTTATTCTTGAGTTACATGAATTGTTTTATCTCTATTCTCTAGTTTTTTGCTTGTTATTATTTGGAGTATTCTCTAGTTTTTTGCTTGTTATTATTTGGAGTATGTTCGGAATGTACAGGCTAGGGGGTGGTCTTCGGCCTTTAGTGGACTTGAGATATCCATCGCGACTAGGCTCGAGGTCAGATCCTGACATGCCTGCAGCATAAAATGTAGGCCCCCCGAGGAACGTCAGTACAAAAATATATACTAATTACACAAAATACAAGAGCTCAATTGAAATCAGACAAATGTATAAGTAGTGCTTGTAGACCACCTTTACATGTTCTTGTAGTATAAGGTACATAACATTTTTTTCTGTATTTTACACTTCTTACTTTATAATCTTTGTAAGTCATATGATACCAATGATTAGCTGTTCAGTGGTAAATACATAAATTGGAATCCGCCCAAGCTAGGCTTACACTCCCAAGCTGCTACCCATGTATAAACGGATTGGGATCAATCCATGCTTGGATTTCGTCTCTAAGCTGCCACCCACATATAAAAGTATTAGGATCGGCCCATACTAGGCTTACGCCCATGAGCTGCCACCTGTTCAACTTAGATTTGCGTTACTTAGTTTATTTAGCCTTTGAGATTGTTACTTTGGTGCTTATAACATTGTTGTACTTTGAAACAATAATCTACCAATAGGAGACATGTGACTACACACTTAATGCAATAACAATCAGGTAGGGAGCAATTTGTACACGAATGAAATGTTTAGGAGCTAAATATGTCACATGGGTCTTATTTGACTTAAAGAAGAACTCCTAAAACTTGCTAGTGAAAGTAAACATGTGGACTTGATAATAAACATATATTGAGGTGTTTTAACACATTAGAGAATGGAGATGTAGACACGTAAAATTTATTGAATCAAAGTCATATAAAATTTGAATTTGATCCACATTTTATTGAGTTTAAACTTATTTTGGGCTTAAAAAAATAAGAAGCCTATTGTATTCCTCATCAAGGTCCATCTCACCTTGAAGCCCAAACTCATTAAGTGACGTGGCATTCCAGACAAATTTAAGATCAATGAGACGCCGCCATATGTACAAATGATGTGAAAATCTCATTCAAATTCAACAACCAGTCAAAAGACGCCAAGTGGCAGAGTGACATATTTCGGTCAATCACAAGCAACTAGGCCTACCTCTACAACTATAAATAGGGGAGTAGCATAACATTCTAAAGTAAAAGAAAAGAAAAAGGAGGACATTCTGCACGCATTGGAAAAAGCTTCTGAATTGACTACACAACTCTTCAACGAATTGACTAACAGAGTTTTGCCCGGAGATCAACTCGACAAGACGAAGTGCTGTCAGACAATTCCTGGAGATCCAAACACATTTCTAGGAGGCTCAAATTATCCTACATTCAAGAATCATGCTGCAAAGGCCCTCGAATCACGGAAAAATTTAGGAGAAAAGAATCGAGAGAATAACGGAATTGTACCTGCAAAATTCATTTATATAAAATTATTCTATTTGTTTATTTTATTTTTGCTTGCAGTTAATTTTCAGCCACCAACGAAAATTTCTTGCGAAAAATTGATCTATGGACACATAATTTATTGGATCAAATTCATATAAAATTTAAATTTGATCCACATTTTATTGGATTTAAACTTATTTTGGGCTTAAAAAAATAATAAGCCTATTGTATTCCTCATCAAGGTCCATCTCACCTTGAAGCCCAAACTCATCAAGTGACGTGGCATCCCAGTCAAATTCAACACCAAAGAGACACCGCCACATATACAAATGATGTGAAAATCTCATTCAAATTCAACAACCAGTCAAAAGGTGCCAAGTGGCAAAGTGACATGTTTCGGCTAATCACAAGCAACTAGGCCTACCCCTACAACTATAAATAGGGGAGTAACATAACATACTAAAGGAGAAGAAAAGAAAAAATAGGACATTCTGCAAGCATTGGAGGAAGCTTCTGCATTGACTACACAACTCTTCAATGAATTGACTAACGGAGTTCTGCCTAGAGATTAACTCAACAAGACGAAGTGCTGTCAGACAATTCCTGGAGATCTAAACACATTTCTAAGAGGCTCAAATCATCCTACATTCAAGAATTATGCTGCAAAGGCCCTCGAATCACGGAAAAACTTAGGAAAGAAGAATCGAGAGAATAACGGAATTGTACCCGCAAAATTCATTTATATAAAATTATTCTTTTTGTTTATTTTATTTTAGCTTGCAGTTAATTTTCAGCCACCAACTAAAATTTATTGCTAATAAATTGGCACCCCCAGTGGGACCAGTTCTGCTCTTCATCTCTTCCTCCTATAAGTCAAAAAATTACAAATTCAACTACTACAATGGACTTCAGAAAAATCAATGAAGTTTCATACAAGAAGTCTACTACTGTCACGTCTACTGAGATCAAACTTATTGGCCCCATCAATCGACACAATCTCAATGCTTGTGCTTTAAATGGATCCCAATACTTCACCTTTTTGGAGATGACAAAAAGGAGAAAATCTCAAATTTTGGTAGTAACTACAACCCCTGGGGGCAACTTTTCATCTATGTTATCAGAAGAACTGTTTGAAACTGGCTGCAATTTTGGAGAATCTGAAAACTTAATGAATTCTCCAACTTCAACGAAAGTCAACACGTTCATGGTTAATGCAATTGACTTGGACAAGAAGTTTACAATGATGGAGCAAACCATTGAAGCCTTGAAGAAGTTTGTTGATGAGAAAAATCATCAAATCACCCGACTTATGAGCAAGTTAGATCTCTACAATCCTGGAGAGTCAAATTATAATCTAACACTGGGAGAAAAAGTTGATGGTGAATCTCTCATCAAGACAAGTGACAATTACTGTGATGATCGATCCGCTTCAGTTGCTACTCTAACTGTTCAACAACTGCAAGATATGATTGCAAACACCACCAAGACACAATATGGTGGTCCATCACAAAGTTTCGTAGGATATTCAAAGTCGTATTCTAAGCGAATCGAGGGCTTATCGATGCCAATTGGATATCAACCGCCAAAATTTCAATAATTTGATGGAAAGGGAAATCCAAGGCAACACATCACTCATTTCGTTCAGACTTGTAGCAGTGTTGGTACACATGGTGATCTTCTTGTCAAGAAGTTTGTTTGCTCTTTGAAAGGCAACGCTTTTGATTGGTACACGTACTTGGAGTCTGAATCAATTGATTGTTGGGAGCAACTAGAAAGTCAATTCCTAAATCGTTTCTACAACACCCATCGTATGTTCAGCATAATGGAGTTGACAAACACAAGACAAAGTAAAGATGATCCTGTATTGGATTACATAAATCGCTGGCGAACATTGAGCTTTGATTGCAAAGATCAACTTTCTGAAACTTTTGCAGTTGAAGTTTGCATTCAAGGGATGCATTGGGGCCTTGTGTATATCCTCTGAGGAATTAAGCCTCGAACTTTTAAAGAATTAGCTACACAAGCTCATGATATAGAGCTAAGTATTGCAAGTCATAGTATGGCATCACTTATTTTTAATCCAAGGAAGAAAGTCACAAAATTTAAAGACTCATCTGAAAACCAAATTGGGGAATCTATGAAGACAACTGTGAGTTTTACGAAGTTTCCTACAAGACAAAAGTTAAAATAGGAAGCTCCAAACTAACAAATACGAGAGGTGAAAAATCAACCAACCTTGAAAGAGTTACAAGCAAGGGTATATCCTTTTCTCGACTCTGATATTCCTGAAATTCTTGATGAGTTGTTAGCCAAAATAGTGATTGAACTTCCTAAGTCAAAGCGACTCGAAGAATCAAACAAAGTCGATGATCCTAAATACAATAAATTTCACCGCATTGTTGGTCATCACACTATAAAATGCTTCATCCTGAAGGAAAAGATCATGAAATTAATGCAAGAGGGAAAGATCATCATTGATGAAGGCGATCCAGTAGACGCAAATCATGTTAGTGCCAAACTTCACCATATGAATGGTTCAATTTCAAAAGCTCTACAAGCCATGCGCTCTGTGAAATCACCAAAAGTTGTAGAAATTATCATGTTATAATTTGGGAGCTTTGACCCATTTGGGGTTCCAACCTTGAAGAAAATAATGGAAAAATCCATGCAAAATAACTTCTCCAATAGCAAGAAGGGTGATACTTGAACATCGATCACTTGCAAAAGAAGAAAATGTCAAAAGACTTCTAAACTCCAACTTCCAAAATTCGACACAAGATCAAGTGCAAATCTACTTCTACCAATGGGGGCAATAAATACCAAACTGAAGTGCAACAATACTCCATTACAAAGGGTTGGAAGAAAAGTTACATTACAAGAATTTCTCCCTAAAATGCTCCTCGATGTATGAGCCTAAAATGCTAGTCAAGAAGTTCCTTGATGTATGAGCCTAAACTGCAAGTCAAAATGCTCCTCGATGCATGATCCTAAACTGTAAGTCAAGACGCTCCTTGACGCACGAGCCTAAACTGCAAGTCAAAACGCTCCTTAAGGCACGAGCTTAAACTGCATGTCACTCCTGGCCCGCATGAGTCTAAACCGTGAACGTCTCTAAAAAAAAGAAAGGAAAAGTATGAAGTTTGAATGCATATTTGGAGTACTTTGAAGATGCCGTCTTAAAGCAAAATGATTCTTCATTATCTCCCAAGCCATAAAGTCTTCTCGACAAGAAAAAGACTTGTGGTACTTTGAATATTTCTCTAGTTTGGCCTTCAACATATTACGGAAGTGATGCTGCCCAAAACTTGAAGTAGATGAAGAAATTCATGAAGTATCCAAAATCTGATGAATAGAATATCACAAGATATAGGCTGCAACTTTAGAAAAGTACCTGAAAAAAAAGGTTATATACTGATGGATTCCATGCTTAACGTAGATCTGTGATTCTAATTTCCAATGCAAAAAATGAAACTTGATTCCGATACTTCCACGTCAAGATATGAATTTTATTGTGACGCTGCGCAAAGTTGAAATGACCAGCGAACCAAGATTAGAAGGTTGTTTTTGGAGCAGTATCTGGGCGATTCGGATGCAACCTAATTGTGGTTTCCGCATGAGACGTAGCTATGCGAGTCTACTTTCCAATCTAAAAAATAAAACATGATTCCGATACTTCCACATCAAGATATGGAATTTATCGTGACGCTGCACAAAACTGAAATAACCAGCAAACCAAGATTAGAAGACTATTTTTGGAGCAATATCTGGGACGATTAAGATGCAATCTAATTGTGATTTCCGCGTGAGACGTATCTCTGTGAATCTACTTTCCAATGCAAAAAGCGGAACCTGATTCCGAAACTTTCACGTCAAGATATGGAATTTATCGTGACGTTGTTCAAAGCTGAAATAACCAGCGAACCAAGATTTGAAGGCTATTTTTGGAGCAATATCTAGGACGATTCGGATGCAATCTGATTGCGATTCCCTCTTAAGACGTTGCTCTACGAGTCTAGTTTTTAACACAAACAAAAAAAATGGCTCCTGATTTCGATACTCCTACATCAAAATACAGAATTTATCATGACACTGCGCAAAACTAATAAAATAGGATATTGAATTCCATTTTTTATGAATCAAATAACTCATATTTTTGTTTTTCCATCGGAGAATAAATATTTTTGTGGACGTGTGCCTAATACTTGCTCACCAAAGTCAGAAAAGGCTACTCCCTGTGTCAATATTATCAAGCTGGATGGCACCACGGACGTGCTCCTTGAAAAGAATGGGATGCTCTCACTCGAAGCCTCTTTATCGCCGAGCCCCACGGATGAGATGTACCACACGATTTTTTTGCAACGATGGACTGCAGACACTCAGAACTTCATCATCATAAGGTCGCAAGAATGACACCAAGTACATACTCACAGAAGCTAAAATGGAATAGTTTCAGCGTCGTTAAGGATAAAATCATATCATTCCAAATCACTTTCTTATCAAGCAGTAAGGACGTAGTGCACTAAATGGTTCAACATCAATCATGTCAACTTTTTTGGTTTGACATCAAGACCATTAGCATACACGTACACAACAAAATGAAGATGTAACACATCTACAGTGTTGATCGGATGAAGCTTCTCGGTTCTATGCGGATTGATGCCAACTATGTGAAACTTCAATTTTGCGATAAGTGTCGGTACCAAACGCACGATGCTTCAATTTGACATGATCAACATTGGGAGAAAAAAATACCATTGAAATCACGAGAATGAAAACACATTCATGAGTACTTCAAGTCTCGCCACCAAGTTTCGGCAAGCCTACACGTCCACCAACCTTGAAATAGGGGGCATCTGTGGACACATAAAATTTATTGGATCAAATTCATATAAAATTTAAATTTGATCCACATTTTATTGGGTTTAAACTTATTTTGGACTTAAAAAATAATAAGCCTATTGTATTCCTCATCACGGTTCATCTCACCTTGAAGCCCAAACTCATCAAGTGACGTGGCATCCCAGTCAAATTCAAGACCAATGAGATGCCGCCACATGTACAAATGATGTGGAAATCTCATTCAAATTCAATAACCAGTCAAAAGGCGCCAAGTGGCAAAGTGACATGTTTCGGCCAATCACAAGCAACTAGGCCTACTCCTACAACTATAAATAGGGGAGTAACATAACATACTAAAGGGGAAGAAAAGAAAAAATAGGACATTCTGCAAGCATTGGAGGAAGCTTCTGCATTGACTACATAACTCTTCAATGAATTGACTAACGGAGTTCTGCCTAGAGATCAACTCAACAAGACGAAGTACTGTCAGACAATTCCTGGAGATCTAAACACATTTCTAAGATGCTCAAATCATCCTACATTCAAGAATCACACTGCAAAGGCCCTCGAATCGCTGAAAAACTTAGGAAAGAAGAATCGAGAGAATAACGGAATTGTCCCCGCAAAATTCATTTATATAAAATTATTCTTTTTGTTTATTTTATTTTAGCTTGCAGTTAATTTTCAGCCACCAACTAAAATTTATTGCAAATAAATTGGCACCCCCAGTGGGACCAGTTCTGCTCTTCATCTCTTCCTTCTATAAGTCAAAAAATTACAAATTCAACTGCTACAATGGACTTCAGAAAAATCAATGAAGTTTCGTACAAGAAGTCTACTACTCTCACATCTACTGAGATCAAACTTATTGGCCCCATCAATCGACACAATCTCAATGCTTGTGCTTTAAATGGATCCCAATACTTCACCTTTTTGGAGATGACAAAAAGGAGAAAATCTCAAATTTTGGCAGTAACTACAACCCCTGGGGGCAACTTTGCATCTATGTTATCAGAAGAACTGTTTGAAACTGGCTGCAATTTTGGAGAATCTAAAAACTTAATGAATTCTCCAACTTCAACAAAAGTCAACACGTTCATGGTTAATGCAATTGACTTGGACAAGAAGTTTACAATGATGGAGCAAACCATTGAAGCCTTGAAGAAGTCCGTTGATGAGAAAAATCATCAAATAGCCCAACTTATAAGCAAGTTAGATCTCTACAATCCTGGAGAGTCAAATTATAATCTAACACTGCAAGAAAAAGTTGATGGTGAATCTCTCATCAAGACAAGTGACAATTACTGTGATGATCGATCCGCTTCAGTGGCTACTCTAACTATTCAACAACTGCAAGATATGATTGTAAACACCATCAAGACACAATATGGTGGTACATCACAAAGTTTCGTAGGATACTCAAAGTCGTATTCTAAGCGAAGCGAGGGCTTATCGATGCCAATTAGATATCAACCGCCAAAATTTCAATAATTTGATGGAAAGGGAAATCCAAGGCAACATATCGCTCATTTCGTTCAGACTTGTAGCAGTGTTGGTACACATGGTAATCTTCTTGTCAAGAAGTTTGTTTGCTCTTTGAAAGGCAACGCTTTTGATTGGTACACGTACTTGGAGTCTGAATCAATTGATTGTTGGGAGCAACTAGAAAGTCAGTTCCTAAATCGTTTCTACAACACCCGTCGTATGTTCAGCATAATGGAGTTGACAAACACAAGACAAATTAAAGATGAGCCTGTATTGGATTACATAAATCGCTGGCGAACATTGAGCTTTGATTGCAAAGATCAACTTTCTAAAACTTTCGCGGTTGAAATTTGCATTCAAGGGATGCGTTGGGCCCTTGTGTATATCCTCTAAGGAATTAAGCCTCGAACTTTTGAAGAATTAGCTACACGCGCTCATGATATAGAGCTAAGTATTGCAAGTCATAGTATGGCATCACCTATTTTTTATCCAAGGAAGGAAGTCACGAAATTTAAAGACTCATCTGAAAACCAAATTGGGGAATCTATGAAGACAACTGTGAGTTTTACGAAGTCTCCTACAAGACAAAAGTTAAAATAGGAAGCTCCAAACTAACAAATGCGAGAGGTGAAAAATCAACCAACCTTGAAAAAGTTAAAAGCAAGGGTATATCCTTTTCCCGACTCTGATATTCCTGAAATTCTTGATGAGTGGTTAGCCAAAGAAGTGATTGAACTTCCTAAGTCAAAGCGACTCGAAGAATCAAACAAAGTCGATGATCCTAAATACTGTAAATTTCACCGCATTGTTGGTCATCACACCATAAAATGCTTAATCTTGAAGGAAAAGATCATGAAATTAATGCAAGAGGGAAAGATCATATTTGATGAAGGCGATCCAGTAGACGCAAATCATGTTAGTGCCAAACTGCACCATATGAATGGTTCAATTTCAAAAGCTCTACAAGCCATGCGCTCTGTGGAATCACCAAAAGTTGTAGAAATCATCATGCTACAATTTGGGAGCTTTGACCCATTTGGGGTTCCAACCTTGAAGAAAACAATGGAAAAATCCATGCAAAATAACTTCTCCAATAGCAAGAAGGGTGATACTTGAACATCGATCACTTGCAAAAGAAGAAAATGTCAAAGGACTTCTAAACTCCAACTTCTAAAAGTCGACACAAGATCAAGTGCAAATCTTCTTCAACCAATGGGGGTAATAAATACCAAACTGAAGTGCAACAATACTCCATTACAAAGGGTTGGTAGAAAAGTTATATTACAAGAATTTATCCCTAAAATGCTCCTCGATGTATGAGCCTAAACTGCTAGTCAAGACGTTCCTTGACGTATGAGCCTAAACTGTAAGTCAAAATTCTCCTCGATGCATGAGCTTAAACTGCAAGTCAAGACACTCCTTGACGCACGAGCCTAAACTGCAAGTCAAAACACTCCTTAAGGAACGAGCTTAAACTGCATGCCACTCCTAGCCCGCATGAGTCTATACTGTGAACGTCTCTAAAAAAAATAAAGGAAAAGTAGGAAGCTTTAATGCATATTTGGAGTACTTTGAAGATGTCGTCTTAAAGCAAAATGATTCTTCATTATCTCCCAAGCCATAAAGTCTTCTCGACAAGAAAAAGACTTGTGGTACTTTGAATATTTCTCTAGTCTGGCCTTCAACATATTGCGGAAGTGATGCAGCCCAAAACTTGAAGTAGATGATGAAATTCATGAAGTATCCAAAATCTGAGAAATAGAATATCACAAGATATAGGCTGCTACTTTGGAAAAGTAGCTGAAAAAAAAAGGTTATATGCTGATGGATTCCATGCTTAACGTAGATCTGTGATTCTAATTTCCAATTCAAAAAACGAAACCCGATTCCGATACTTCCACGTCAAGATATGAAATTTATCGTGACGCTGCGCAAAGCTAAAATAACCAGCGAACCAAGATTAGAAGGTTGTTTTTGGAGCAGTATCTGGGACGATTCGGATGCAACCTAATTGTGGTTTCCGCATGAGACGTAGCTATGCGAGTCTACTTTCCAATGTAAAAAATGAAACTTGATTCCGATACTTCCACGTCAAGATATGGAATTTATCGTGACGCTGCATAAAACTGAAATAACCAGCGAACCAAGATTAGAAGACTATTTTTGGAGCAATATCTGGGACGATTCAGATGCAATCTAATTGTGATTTCCTCGTGAGACGTATCTCTGTGAATCTACTTTCTAATGCAAAAAGCGGAACCTGATTCCGAAACTTTCACGTCAAGAAATGAAATTTATCGTGACGTTGTTCAAAGCTGAAATAACCAGCGAACCAAGATTAAAAGGCTATTTTTGGAGTAATATCTGGGACGATTCAGATGCAATCTGATTGCGATTCCCTCTTAAGACTTAGCTCTACGAGTCTAGTTTCTAATGCAAACAAAAAAAATAGCTCCTGATTTCGATACTCCTACATCAAAATACGAAATTTATCATGACGTTGCGCAAAACTGATAAAATAGGACATTGAATTCCATTTTTTATGAATCAAATAACTCATATTTTTTTTTCCATCAGAGAATAAATATTTTTGTGGACGTGTGTCTAGTACTTGCTCACCAAAGTCAGAAAAGGCTACTCCCTGTGTCAATATTATCAAGCTGGATGGCACCACGTACGTGCTCCTTGAAAAGAATGGGATGCTCTCACTCGAAGCCTCTTTATCGCCGAGCCCCACGGATGAGATGTACCATATGCTTTTTTTGCAACGATGGACTGCAGACACTCAGAACTTTATCATCATAAGGTCGCAAGAATGACGTTAAGTACATGCTCACTGAAGCTAAAATGGAAAACTTTCAGCGTCGTTAAGGATAAAATCAGATCATTCCAAATCACTTTCTTATCAAGCAGTAAGGACGTAGTGCACTAAATGGTTCAACATCAATCATGTTGACTTTTTTGGTCTGACATCAAGACCATTTGCATAAACGTGCACAACAAAATGAAGATGTAGCACATCTACAGTGTTGATCGGATGAAGCTTCTCGGTTCTATGCGGATTGATGCCAACTATATGAAACTTCAATTTTGCGATAAGTGTCGGTACCAAACGCACGATGCTTCAATTTGACATGATCAACATTGGGAGAAACAAATACCATTGAAATCACGAGAATGAAAACACATTCATGAGTACTTCAAGTCTCGCCACCAAGTTTCGGCAAGCCTACACGTCCACCAACCTTGAAATAGGGGGCATCTGTGGACACATAAAATTTATTGGATCAAATTCATATAAAATTTAAATTTGATCCACATTTTATTGGGTTTAAACTTATTTTGGACTTAAAAAATAATAAGCCTATTGTATTCCTCATCACGGTCCATCTCACCTTGAAGCCCAAACTCATCAAGTGACGTGGCATCCCAGTCAAATTCAAGACCAATGAGATGCCGCCACATGTACAAATGATGTGGAAATCTCATTCAAATTCAATAACCAGTCAAAAGGCGCCAAGTGGCAAAGTGACATATTTTGGCCAATCACAAGCAACTAGGCCTACCCCCTACAACTATAAATAGGGGAGTAACATAACATTCTAAAGGAGAAGAAAAGAAAAAGGAGGACATTCTGCAAGCATTGGAGGAAGCTTTTGCATTGACTACAAAACTCTTTAACGAATTGACTAACGGAGTTCTGTCCGGAGATTAACTCGACAAAACGAGGCTCAAATAATCCTACATTCGAGAATCACGCTGCAGAGATCCAAACACATTTCTAGGAGGCTCAAATAATCCTACATTCGAGAATCACGCTGCAAAGACCCTCGAATCATGGAAAAACTTAGGAGAGAAGAATCGAGAGAATAACAGAATTATACTCACAAAATTTATTTATATAAAATTATTTTTTTTGTTTATTTTATTTTTGCTTGCAGTTAATTTTCATCCACCAACGAAAATTTGTTGCGAACTGGAGACAAGGTCGTTAGCTATATGGGAGATCATGCGCTGCCACTATGTATCATTTGTTTAGAGAACTTTAGAAGCTTACTCTATAACACAAGTGTTGGATTTCATGCCATAGAATGCGAAATAGAGTATTCCTTACATATCTTGTTGTACAACTTCGATATTAACTGAAATTAACGTCCTGCCTTTTGGATCACTTATCTACGATAAAGTATATGGTAAAACTAGTATTAGTAACTAACTAACATATTAGGGCAATTTAACTTTACCCAAATAGTAGCCAAGTAGTAAGCCCATAATTATCAAATCAAGAATGTTATTTTAACCCTTTTCTCCTACTATTACATCCACATACCATACATATTCTTATAAGATCCCTTGAAACAACTTAGGCTTCGTTACACTCTCAAAATAATGGATAAAGTGGAACAGACAATAAACATATACAATAGTTAGTTTGGTGGAATACCACTATACCTTTCTTCTATATTTCAATACAGACCACTCATACTTTTCCCCAACATATACACATAAAATATTCCACAAAATAGCCCCAAATTTTCTTTATCGGGGAAATCAAATATTGAACTCTTCATTTGTTGAGTTCTTAATAACAACACATCCATAATTCTTTACCCAAATTCATTCATAATAAGGATAAAATAGGGTACCTTACCTCAATTTTCTGTAACTTATCCTTTTAACTTGAACTTTTTAAGAACTTTAACTTCCCTTCACACTTTAAACCAAAGAAGAAAAGAGAAGTCTCTTAATAAGAAAGAAAATTGAGTAGTTAATTTATTTAATATTTTTCTCTATATTTATAATTAAGCATGAATAACATGTTTTTCATTTCTTCTATGAGAGAATTAAGCTAAACCATAAGTGTTTTCACTTACCTTGACTTGTGAAGGTGAGAGTTTTTTCAAGAATCTTAGAAGGAGAATTGGGGTTTCTCCTTGCTGTTCTAGAGAGAAGTAGAGAAAACTTATGAAATATAATTTTTCTTATGACTTAAAATTGAAGGAAATGACTTGCAATTGGCCTTCTAAATGACTTATTTTGGCTATCTATTTAGCTGTATTTTGGACCTCAAATTGGTCCAAGTAGGTGTTGCATTACTTAAGGAATTCAAGTTGTTCAAAAGGTCAAAGTAGGTGATGCACCTTCTTGCTTGATTCTTTATGGAGATTAATTATATTGAGCCTCGATAGATTTAAGTGTTGGGCCTTTTCTCCATTTTGTTTCTCTAATTTATTAATTTGGGCCCAAATGAATACATTAATAGAGGTCCAAATCTGATCCATAGTCTTGGGTCCATTAACTTGGTCCATACAGCTCAAGTAAGTGACTCATATAATAGCTTAATTAAGTCAAGAAAGTACCTCAATATTATAATTCATTTTTCGTTGTTAATCCCTTTAATCTGATTTACAACTTGTATACACTTAGTCACTTTAAACTTCAAATTCAAATACTAGCTTATGATCCAAGTTAAGTAGTTGTATTGATGTTAACTTGGTTGTGTCACATTAAAACGTATGGGAAGTATCCAGAAACCCATTTACACCATCAATACTCGCATATCAAATCTAGTCCATTACATATATCACAAGGCTATATTAAGGTCCATATAAGTAGAATAAGTAAACACAAATACATGCATCCCCCCTTCCAGGAACATTCGTCCTCAAATATTAGCATAATTATCCAATCAAAATAAGTTCAAGCCTAAGTTTAATCATTTTGTTATCACATAATACTTATATATTATACTTGTTATTACTCCAATTCAGCATCTTAGACTTTCTCTTCGGATTTGAACAAATGGGGGTACTTGGATTTCATTATTTTCTCTGCTTCCCATGTGATTTTTTCTACTTGTTGGTTCCTCCAAAGTACTTTTACAGAAGCTATTTCTTTATTTCTTAACTTTTTAACTTGTCGATCTAAAATAGCAATAGACACTTCTTCATAGGTGAGATATTTGGTAACTTGTACATCTTTAGTGGGAGTAATATGAGATGGATCCCCTATGCATTTTCAAAGAATTGAGACGTGAAATACTGGATGAACTGTTGAGAGATCTTGGGGTAGCTCTAACTCATATGCGACTTGGACAAACTTTCGAATAATCTCATACATCCCTATATAATGTGGACTAAGTTTTTCTTTCTTACCAAATCTCATTACCCCTATCATTGGTGACACCTTCAAGAATACCTAATTACCTATAGCAAACTCTATCCCTTTTTTTCTAATATCTGCATATATTTGTGTTGACTTTGGGCTATTTCTAGCCGTTGTTGGATCACTCTAACCTTTTTCATAGCTTGATGAAAAAGATCTAGCCCAAACAAGGAAGTTTCACCAACTTCAAATCATCCTATTGGTGATTTACACTTTCTTCCGTATAAAGCTTCATATGGTGCCATTTTGATACTCGAATGATAGCTATTATTGTAAGCAAACTCAATAGGAGGTAAATGATCATTCCAAATATCTTTAAAGTCCAATACACAAGACCGTATCATATCTTCAAGTGTTTGAATGGTACGTTCTGCTTGTCCATCTTTTTTAGCATGAAAAGATGTACTTAAATTCACTTGTGTTCTTAAATTTCTCTGAAAAGACTTCCAAAAATTTGTAGTAAATTGATCTCTCCTATCTGATATAATAGAGATTTGTACTTTGTGTAGCCGAACTATCTCTTTAATATACAATTTCACATACTCTTTAACTTTGTAAGTGGTCTTAACCGATAGAAAATTTATTGATTTGGCAAGTCTATGAACTATAACCCATATGGAATCGAACTTTTGAGATGTACAAGGCAAACTAGTGACGAAATCCATGTTGATCATGTCCCACTTTCAAATTGGAAGTTATATATGTTGCATATAACCCCCCGGACTTTTGGTTCTTTACAACTCTTTGACAATTTGGACGTTGAGCTATAAATTCTGCAATGTTCTTCTTCATGTACCCCATCAATACATTTATTTCAAATCATGCTACACTTAGTTGATCCCGGATGGATGAAATACCTTGAATGATGTGCTTCTAACATAATCCTCATTCTTAGCCCATCTACATTAGGAACACACAATATGTTTTGGCATCGAAGTACTCCCTCTTGCATAAGCTCAATTGCCTTTGTCATATCATGTTGTACATTCTCCTTAAACTGTAATAGAATAAGATCTGCATACTACTTCTCTTTCACATCAGCTACCAATGAAGATTTTGTTCCGTTATGAACAATAACCTCCTCATCTAGAGTTTCAAGAAGGAGAACCTCCAAATTAGATAGTTGATGTAGATCCTTAGTTATTCCTTGCCTTTCCTTTGATTGTCCATAAATGCTTGCCATTGTCTTACGACTCAAAGCATCAGCTACCATATTTGCTTTTTCGGAATGATATAAGATATCAACATCATAGTCTTTTAATAGCTCAAACCACCTCCACTATCTCAAATTTAGGTCCTTCTGGATAAAGATATATCACAAACTCTTATGGTCGGTATATATGTCAACATGAATCCTATACAAGCAGTGGCGCCATATCTTTAAAGCAAATACAACTGTTGTTAGCTAAAGATCATATGTTGGATAATTTTTCTCATGTGACGATAATTATCTTGAGGCATAAGCTATTACTTTACCATACTGCATCAATACACATCCTACGCCAATTCCTGAAGCATCACAATACACTATATACCCTTCCGTGCATTCTGAAAGTACTAATACGGGTACAGAAGTCAACTTTTTCTTCAGATCTTGGAAACTCCTTTCACACGCATCATTCCATTGAAACTTGGATGCTTTGTGTTTTAGCTTTGTTGAAGGTGCAGAAATTGAAGAAAATCCTTTCACAAACCTTCTATAATAACCTGCCAGCCCAAGGAAACTACAAACTCCGTAGACGTTGTAGGTCTTGACAAGTTTTTCATGGCTTCTATCTTTTGAGTATTTAACCTTTATTTCTTCATTAGATAAAATATGACCACGAAGTCTCTATAACATCTGACTAGCATGGTTCTCTTTTGATTTGGAATAAACCAGACCATCATCAATAAAAACTATCACAAACACATCGAAGAATGGCTTGAATACCCTATTCATCAAATTCATAAAAATTGTTGGTGCATTAGTTATCCCAAAAGACATGACTATAAACTTGTAATGACCATATCATGTTCAAAAAATTGTCTTGGGTATATCTTTCTCTTTGACCCTCACTTGGTGGTAATCGAACCTCAAGTCAATCTTTGAGAAACACTTAGCACCTTTTAACTAATCAAATAAGTCATCAATTCTTGGAAGAAGATATTTGTTCTTAATAGTCACCTTATTCAGTTATCGGTAGTCGATACACATTCTCAACGAGTCATTTTTCTTCCGCACAAATAATACTGGTGTACCCTAAGGGGACATACTAGACCTTATGAATATTTTTTCTATTAAGTCTTTTAGTTGCTTTTTCAACTCCCATAATTCTGTCGGAGTCATTATATTTGGAGGAATTGTGATTATTTGAGTACCTGGAATCACATCAATACCGAACTCTACTTCTCATTCTGGAGGCAAATCTAGAAGATCTTAAAAAAATACCTCAATATGCATTTACCATTGGAATAGTTTGAAGAATTGGTGGTTCCACATTTGTATCTTTCACTCTAACTTCATGACATATGTAACCTTTGGAAATCATACTTTTTGCCTTAAGATAAGAAATAAATTTACCTCTTGGTGCACCAATATTACCTCTACCTTCAAGAATTGCCTCTCTTGGAAATGAAAATACACAGTCTTAGTTCAACAATCTACTATGGCATAACAAGAAGTCAACCAATCCACACCCATTATAACATTAGAATCTATAATTTTGAGCTCAATAAGGTAAGCCATTGTATCACGATTACAAATAGTTATTATACAATTTTGATACTCTCCTTACTATAATAAATTCACAAATCGGAGTAGACACTTCAAATGGCTTAGATAGTAATTTTGGTATTCTTTTGAACTTTCAGCAATTAATAGAGTGACATATGATAACGTAAAATTCGGATCAATTAATGCATAAAAATTATGTGAAAAGATGGACATTGTACCTCTAACACATTAGAAGAAGCCTTCAAATTTTGTCGATCCGCTATATCATATGTTTGATTCTAAACTCCACCAGAACTAGCTGTTTCTTTAACACCTCTACCACGACCTATAGGTTGTACACCCTTACCTAAAGAAGGCACCATCGATGACAATGCAACGACTGATCCAGTAGATCGGGCCATACCACCTATGCCCCTTTTTGGGCATTTTCTCATCATATGCCCCAACATACCACACCAAAAGAAAGCATTTATTCCAAATCGACATGCACCTAAGTGAATCTTTTCACATTGCTTACATGGCTACCGAAGAGGTCTTAATTAGGTCATACTCCCTTGCTCTTGATACCCCGTTGTTTGTGAACTCTGACTCTCATTTTCTTGCAAAAACTAATTGCCCTTGGACCCTTGAAACCACGGTGTAGAACTAGCTACAGAATAAGAAGATGATGGCCTAGGTGGTCTATTAGGAAATGAAGTCCTAAACTCTCTTTGGGATTCCATAAATTGACCCATAGATATGGCCCTCTTCGAATGCCCCCTTTCTAATTCTTGTGTTTTTCTTCTAATTCTTTATTATTTGGGCAAAAACTTGTATCCTTACTATATCCATGTATTTGTTCAAAGCAATAATAGTATAATTTCTAACTATATATGGATCGAATCTATCCATAAATCGATGAACTCTATCATTCATGGTAGTTACTACATTAGGAGCATACCTAGCCAAAGAGTAAAATCAGAGGTTGTACTCCCTTACACTCATATTCCCTTGGCGGAGATTTAAGAACTGATCTGCACGGGCCTCTCAAATCTCAAACGGAAGGTAATGATCAAGAAATGCCTCTTTGAACTCTTTCCAAGTAGTTGAAGGAGTGTCAATACCCTTAGACCATTTCTGGTCTTCATACCACAATATAACATCTCCTTTTAATCTATATGCTACTAACTCAACTGTTTCTTTACCACATACATGCATGACATCAAAAACCTTTTGGATTTGATTAATAAAGTCTTGTAGGTCTTCATTAAGATCTGATCTGGTGAATGTGGGAGGATCTAATTTAAGAAAATCCTACATTCTTAGGCCAATGGCCCTATTCGCATCACTAGTACTTGTAGTTAGAATAGCCTGTCCTTGAGCTTTTACAACAACTATACGAGTCAACAATTGCACCACATTCCTTAAATATTGCTCAGTAGCATTAATAGGTGATTCTAAGGGTGATGCTCCCCCTAGCTCTTTTGGAGATGAAGGAGTAGAGGAAGTTTTTGATACAAATTCAGCATAAACCTCACTTTAATTAGCTTGTCTAGGTGGTGACTTACTAGTCCCTTCTCCGACAGCCATATGCATTTGCTTACCTGTATTCTTACTCCCTTTAACCAGCATCCTTATTATTATGAGGAAAAAAATTAGATTCAATAATTTAAAATGACTCCACCTATAACTTTGGTTTTATAGCACGATTTAGGATATGATAAAAAAAGACAACCCCTAAATGTCCTGTATCCTCCTATTTATAGATGTGGTTCTCAACACGCCTATAAGCAAGACTCTAAGTAGACACGACTTTGTGGACTGCCTAGGACGACCTGCTCTGATACCACTTTTGTCACACCTCAAATCTCATCGA
Source organism: Capsicum pubescens (assembly GCA_030864215.1). Classification (NCBI taxonomy): domain Eukaryota; kingdom Viridiplantae; phylum Streptophyta; class Magnoliopsida; order Solanales; family Solanaceae; genus Capsicum; species Capsicum pubescens. Next base: position 79,465,714 of record CM061538.1, on the reverse strand, counting down.
TATAGACAAGCATCCGTAGTCGTAAAGGCCAGAGTGCACCAACCTATAACCCTGTACTTCTCATGTATGTAACTATGATAATAAAAGGCTCTGCCATATATGGGTATAACATATTGATGCGAATAAACAACAAGCCCAAAACTATGTGTACAAGACTTCTCCGTTAGGGCCACAAAATCTAAAAAATAAGACACTATCATGCTTAACTTTACATTGGTTTGCAAAGCCTCTAGAAGATACATAAATTTAGTTAAGATTAGGACAAACCCCCGCCTTACTCTTAACTACTATACAATGTCAAAACATATATAACAGACTCGAAAATCCCCAAATCAACCTGGAACTCACCAATAGCCGCTGGATATCCTGTACTCCTAGGGATGTGTATTAGATGAAGCACATGTGCCTGCAGTATGAAATGCAGGTCTCCCGTGAGGGATGTTAGTATGGAAATATGTACTAAATATGTAAGGCTTAAAGTAATTACACATAATACAAGAGCTCAATTGAAATTCGACACAAATGTATATATAGTGCTAGTAGACCACCTTTACATATACATGGAGGATCAAGTACAATACATTATTTTCTTTATTTTACCCTTCTTACTTTATAATCTTTGTAAGCCATATAATTCAAATGATCAGCTAATCAACTGTAAATACACAAATTGAGATCGGCCAATACAAGGCTAATGCCTTTAAGCTGCCACCCATGTATAAACAGAATGGGATTGGCCTATGCTAGGATTTCTCTCCTAGTTGCCACCCACATATAAAGGTATTAGGATCGGCCTATGCTAGGCTTACGCCCCTAAGATGCCACCTGTTCATTTCAAATTTGTGTTAGTTTATTTAGCCTTTGAAATTATTACTTAGTGGTCATGATATTATTGTACTTTGAAACAATAATATACCAGTAGGAGACCTTTGAATAAACATATAATGCAACAACAATCAGGTAGGGAGCAGTTTCTACATGAATGAAATATTTAGGGACTAAAAATAACACATGGGTCTTATTTGACTTAAAGGCAAACTCCTAAAACTTGCTAGTAAAAGTAGACATACAAACTTGATAATAAGCATGTACTGAGCTGTTTTAACACATTAGAGAGTTAGGACAAGGTCGTTCTCTACATGGGAGATCATGCGATTCCACTATGTATCATTTACTTTAGGAGAAATTTAGAAGCTTACTTTATAACGCAAGTGTTGAATTTCATGCCAAAGAATACAAAATAGAGTATGTCTTACATACCTTGCTGTACAACTTCTATATTAACCCAGATTAACGTCCAGCCTTTTGGACTACTTATCTACAAAAAGGTACATGGTAAAACTTGGCTTCGTTACACTCTCAATATAATGTATAAAGTGCAACAGGCAGTAAACATATACAACATTTAGTTTAGTGGCATATCACTACACCCTTCTTCTATATTTCAATACAAACCACTCATACCTTTCTCCAATATATATACATAAAACAGTCCACAAAATAGCCCTAAATTTCCTTTATCGGAGCAACCATATATTGAACCCATCATCCCTTAAGTTCTTATAAACAACATATCCATAATTCTGTATCCAAACTCATACGTAAGGTGGATAAAATAGGGAAATAACTTTACTTCAATTTCCTTTAACTTATCCATTTAACTTGATCTCTTCAAGAACTTGAACTTTCCTTCACATTTAAAACCAAAGAAGAAAACAAAAGTCTCTTAATATGAAAGAAAAGTGAGCTATTAACTTGTTTGATATTTAGCCTTATATTTATAATTAAGAATGAGTAGCATATTTTTCTAATCTGTCATGGGAGAATTAAGCTAAACAATAAGTGCTTTCACTTACTTTGACTTGCAAAGGTGAAGGTTTCTTTAAGAACTCTAGATGGAGAATTGGCATTGTTCCTTGTTGTTCCAGAGAGAAGTAGAGAAAACTTATGAAATATGATCCTTTTTTGTAAATTAGAATTGAAGGAAATGACCAGCAACTTGGCCTTATAAAGGCCCCATTTTAGCTATTTATTTAGCTGCATTTTGGATCTCAAATTGGTCTAATTAGTCTAAGTAGGTGATACACCTACTTAAGAAGTTCAAGCTTCTCAAAAAGTCAAAGTAGGTGTTGCACCGAATTGCTTGATTCTTTGTTGGGCTCAATTAAATTGGGCCTTGGTAGATTTGAGGGTTGGGCCCTTTCTCCATTTTCTTTCTCTTTTACTTAATTTGGGCCCAAATGAGTACATTAATATAGGCCCAAATCGGATCCATAGCCTTGGGTCGATTAACTTGGTCCATATAACTCAAGTAGGTGACACACCTACTAGCTTAATTAAGTCAAGTAAATACTTCAATATTATATTCCATTTTCAGTTCTTAATCCTGTTAATCTAACTTACAACTTTTATACACTTAGTCACTTTAAAATTCAAATTCAAATACTAGCTTATGATCCCAAGTTAAATAGTTGTATCGACGTTAACTTGATCGCGTCACATTAAAATGTACGGGCGGTATCCACAAACCCAATTACACCATCAATATTCGCATATCAAATCTAGTCTATTACCTATATCACAAGGCTATATCAAAGTCCATATAAGTAGAACAACTACACACAAAGTACAGGGTGTTACAATAAACATTTATGTTAGCATTTTAGGTGGCTCTTTTACTTATAGAGAGAATATAAATTTATCTGTGCGCCAATTCAAGAAATGGTACAAAATTTTAAGATATTGTAATCTAACTAGTTACAGTGGACTATTTACCTAATCTTCCAAGTTATAAATTCATGCTTTTTTTGGTAAATAGGTAAATTTTCATTCATCCAAAAAACTTTACATTTTGACTGGACACTTTTTGACTCAGTATCAGCTCTCATTACATCTATTTCAATGATCTATCTATTTGGAATATTTAACTGTAAGAATTACATAGGGTAACCTATTAGTTTGTCTAAATAAGCTTTCCATTTGCTGTATGATTGTCCTGCTATATATAACTGGATGACAATGTTTCTTACTCTTTGTTTGATATCCATTTTTTGGTTTGTAAACCTTCTAGCTTTCCTTTCTTCCCATATGTGATACACTATCGCTGCAAAGAAGAATCCAAGTATGGTAACTCTTGGTATGCTATCGAGCATATATTGTATCAGATTTCGTATCTCTTGCTGCTAATCCCATGTGCTCTGCTGGTAACCTATCCACTTCAAAATGGAGTTACAAAGGCTCTGAGAGTTGTTACAGTGAAATAATAGGTGATCAAATATATCCTCTTGTGTTGAGCTACATAGCACACAATCTTTCTGCACTCTTATTCCCCATTTACTCACTCTGTCCACAGTAGATAATCTATTATGTAATGCTAGCTAGAGAATAAAGTGGTGTCTGGGTATCAATTCTTTCACCGAGGTCACTTTATTCCAGTCCACCTTCGGGTATTGTGGTCTCATGCTATGATATGCTTTTCTGATGTTGAAACCTTTCTGATCAGTCATTTGCTTAGTTCACTATGCAGATTTGTTGTGTTTGTTAGCCATTTCCCTGCATCAAAGACTTTCTTCAGAATCCATCTAGCTTGCTTTAGAGTGTTCATTGTATCTATGTTTTTCCCCTTTATGTAATAGTTATGGATCCATCTAATCCATAGTTTGTCTTTTTTCTGTTCTATAACCCAAAGAAGTTTGCAAATTGCAGCTCTATTCTAATACTTCAGATCTATAACAATCAAACCTCCTACAGTTTTAGGTTGACATATTATTTCCCAAGCAACTAATGCTTTCCTGGAGCAATTGCTACTCTCTGAGTCCTGCAAACAGTGCTAACCATATTAGTGATCTTCTTGGGCAATAGGAAAATTTGTGCCCAATATGTCTGCATCTCAAACAGGATATTTTTTACCAGTTGTAGTCTACCACTATAAGTTAGAAGATTTGAAGACCAACATTTGATTCTAGCAATCATCCTCTCTACCGAAGGTAGACATTGAGAGATAGTCAGCTTTCTTGTAGATAGAGGAACTCCTAAATACTTGAAAGGGAGTTCCCCTGGAGTTAGTTGTAGTTCCCTCAGTATATCTGTTTCTTGAACTCTGGTTTGACCCATGCAATGTACAGAGAGCTCTTTTCCATGTTTGCTTCCAATCCAGACACTGTTGAGAAATGGTTAAAAGCTTTAAACAAAAGTTTTATAGATATCTCATCAGCTCTACAACTCATCAAGAGATCATCAGCAAAGCAAATATGAATGATTCCTATCTTGTCATATCTAGGATGATAGTTGAATTAGGGATTAAACTTGAGTTGCTGCAATGTTCTATGCAAATATTCCATGACTAAGACAAAAAGCAAAGGGGACATAGGGTCCCCTTGTCTTAGTCCCTTCCTTGCTGGAATATTGGAGTCAGTCCACCATTAATCAACAATGTGTATTGTACTATTATCACACATTCCATTATCAGATTGACTAACTGAGTAGGTAATCCAAACTCTAGCAGTACAGATAGTTACATGTTCTTTTAGTAGTATTAATTAATCATATAGTATTATTACCCAATCAAATAATAAGGGGAAATAGTAAATAACAAATGGAAAAGAAAATATCATCTTTTACTGGCATCACAAGTTATATATATACAACTGAATATGAACCATTTTGAGAGGGGAAACGTCAAATAGGTATTGGTTCTCTATATGTAAATTTGTTTCTTAGGACTGAGGAAAATCAGAAATGTTTTAACGATTTTTTAGGTTGTAACACCTCGACTTTTTGAACCAGAACGCTACACGGTGCCTATGATGCCAAAAGACCACAAGCTAACCCATGACTGATATCTGTACCTGTACACTGCATAATATACATGAAGAATGCAGAAAACATGAACAATAGGCTATAAATTTCAACTGAATAAAGAATCTGTCAAAATATAACATCCATGTGGGATTACGAATACCCAAAACAACTGAATGTGAATCAAAACTGAATACAAATCTGAACTAAATCTGAAAGCCTCTAAGTACTATCTGAATAAGGAGATGAAGGAACATGTCTCCAACTAACTCTGTAAAACTAAAAGATAACTGAGATAATAAATGAATCAAATCATATCATCCTCGAATGAAGAGGACTCACTACAACTCTGTATACTGGAATGCTACTACTACTGCAGATCTGGAGCTTGTGTCTCTGGACCTATGGTGTAACATGAAAAGAAAGCACCATAGCACAAATGCGTCAGTACGTGGGGATATACTGAGTTACTAGTGAGGTAGGATGAATGTAAAAGGGTTTACATAAATGAGCAATGCTAACTTACTGACTGATATAAACGTGAGAGTGCAAACATGAATGCATAGTAACTGAGATCATGAAAGTGTGATAGCTAAATCTGTACGCTAATATATGGTTTATTGATAACTAATCATGAATGATACTCTAGTTCTGATAACATAGGTGACAGTATCTGACAGTCCTAAATTTGATGGAACTATTTGAGTTTCGTACTGTAATTAAATTCACTATATCTGACAGTCTTAATATACTAAAATCTGAAGAACTATCTGACTTCTTTTACTGAGACTGATACTAAAACTGTGGAAGGTAGTTGTTTAACCGATATGCCCCATATGTGCCATTATGGCTAAGCCGGGGTCTAATATCTGCCCTGACTGGAAGGGTGTCAATACCGTGCCACTGGTAAGGACAATGTGTGAGCAACCCTCATATAACAAGTAACTCTAATGAGAACAAAGAGAACCCTCATATAACAGGTTAAGCCACCTTATCTACCCTTATATAATAGGTTGCGATGTCTCAATCTATGCTGGCTACATAGTTCTGGAATGCAAGGATGACTGCTAAGAATCACATCCTCATGTAACTGGTGCATTCCCATCCTTGGGTTCGCTCGGTGCTAACTTCTACTCCCATCTGAAGAGACTGAACATGAGTAACTGGCTGTATGTGGACTGAACTGACTGAATTTCGTTAACTGACGGAATAATTCTGATATCTGATAACTGACTGAGATCATGAGGTTTTCCTGAGTCACATGACTGACTGATTTCTATTGATTCATGGCTTGACTTTGGATATCGTGAAACATGAGAAGGCTCTAGGCACACAACTATATTTTTCGGGTACAAGTACCCCCAGGACTCGATGGAAGGAAACTGACGTACATGACTAACTTGAGTACGTAACCAACATCAACAATCTATAATATCATAACTTGGGGAATTCCATGAAGTGCATGGATATCATACATTTTGTACATAAGTAGAATTTGCAAATAAGCATGGCATAATCTCATAAGACTAGTTCATGAACATCCCGACAACATTTACGAGACCCAATATCAACATGAAAATCATTAGAACATAGGGGCATATCATGAATCCTTCACTTAGTCACAATTTAGCTACATTGTATGATTTCTAGTTCCTTAGGCATTTTATCAAACACCTTGCACTCATTCTTTTAAGGAATAGGTATATTTATCAATTCGACCATCTTAATCCAACCAAAATTTATGGGTTTCAACTAACCTATTCACATGCTTCATGAAAACACATCAAGATACAACCTTGAATCCAAACAACAATCATTAACATGAATATAGTCATTATACGACAAGGAAATCACAATTTATAATTTAAAACATGATTCTTGAGCTCCATGGATGAAAGGGACCCATGGATGAATACTACGCATACCTTATTGATTGAATCTTGAAATAGATCTAATGTTTCTGAAGGTTCTTGAAGAATTCCTTAGGCTTGCTCTTGAGGAGATGATCTTGAGAGAAAACCCTAATCTTGTGATTGAGAGTGTATGAGAGAGCTTTTTGAGATGTTTAACTAAAGAGAATGGAAGATAATATGCTTCTTGAGGGTTATAAGTCATGGGAAGTAAAGGTAAAAGACCAAAATACCCTTACTAAAATGTCCCTCAAATTCTGGGAAAAATGGCTGACGACATTCGTGACAAGCCGTTATACTAGTGATAGGTCGTCACGAATTGTCGTCACAAAAAGGTGAAATCTTGGTTTTTTGGTTAAGGTTGACGACATTGGTGATAGGCCATCACGGGTGTGACGTCTTATCACAAAATGTCGTCACTAGGGGTGAAAATCTTCCCAGGGCTGATGACACTGGTGATAGGCCATCATGGGCGAGACGGCTTGTCACGAATGTCGTCACTCAGTTTCCCAGCCTATAATACCGGAGTAAAATAGGCATAACTCCTTACTCCGATATTGGATTTAGGCAAAATTAATATAGTTGGAAAGATAATTCAATTATCTATCTGTTGGTGGGTCATGAGATCAGAGATTCATAGCATAATGAGATATATGCTCATTTGAATCTGACTATACCAATATCCTTCTTAAGAATTCAATCGGTAAGGAAATGTTTTGATTCGTCTATTAGCTAGGACACTTTTGAGACCTTAATATGCATAAAACTTTATCATAGAACTAACAAAGTACTAAAATTTATTACTCATGAGTTCGAAGCATGATCCTAAAAATGTCTGAACCTTTGGGGTATTACAATATCTCCCCCTTGGGAATATTTGTCCTCGAATGAAAATCAACTGAGAGGGGATAAAAGACAAACTGAACATGGCTGAACCTGAATAACTAAAATCTAATGTCATGACTGACATGATAAATATACTGAACTCGTGCATATTTGATGCTTGGATAACTGATACATGAATGCATAACTGAGTAATCTGATAAACTGAGTTTCTCAAGATGAGAATGCATAGCTGATGCATGATCTTATAAATGAACTGATACATGAATTCATGACTGAGTATGCAATGGTAATAGGCACCAAGTTTTATGATGGTAACATGAACATGAAACTGAATATGCTGAAGGAGAATTATTACCTTGAGCTTGATCTAAATTGGCTGAGAAGAGGTGAGGATACTTGGTACGCATATCTGCTTCGGCTTCCCAAGTAGATCCCTCATGAGACTGATTTTGCCAAAGAACCTTGACTAGAGGGACTTCTTTGTTCCTCAATCTATGAGTCTGATAGTCTAAAATTTTGACTGGAATCTCTTCATAAGAGAGGCTGTTCTGAATGTTAATGCTCTGAATAGGGACTACAACTGCTGGGTCACCTATGCACTTCTTGAGAAAAGAGACATGGAAAACTTGATGAACTGAGGCTAGGTCTGAAGGCAATTCAAGCTCATAAGCTACCTTGCTGAAGCGACTGAGAATCCTAAAGGGACCGACATATCGGGGACTGAGTTTCCCTTTCTTGCCGAACCTCTTCACTCCCTTCATGGGACAGATCTTAAGATAGATGTAATCATTGACCTCAAATTCGAGATCCTTTCTACGAACATCTGCATAAGACTTTTGTCGGCTCTGAGCAGCCCGGAGTCTCTCTCTGATCAACTGAACCTTCTTTAAGGCGTCAAATACCAAGTCAGGACCTATGACTGAGGCCTCACTAACTTTGAACCAACCTATTGGAGATCTACATCTCCTACCATAGAGAGCTTCGAATGGAGCAATTTGAATACTGGAATGATAGCTATTATTGTATGAAAATTCAATAAAAGGTAAGTGGTCATCCCAACTACCCTTGAAATCAATTGCACACGCTCTTAGTATATCTTCAAGAGTCTAAATGGTCCTTTCTACTTGACCATATGTCTGAGGATGAAATCTTATACTGAGATAAACTTGGGTACCAAGACCTTTTTGGAATGCTTTCCAGAAGTGAGAGGTGAATTGGGTACCTCTATCTGAGATGATAGATAATGGAATACCGTGTAATCTAACCAACTCCCTGATATAGAGTTTGGCATAATCCTTGGCTGAATAAGAAGTACGAACTGGAAGGAAGTGAGCTGACTTGGTCATTCTATCTACAATGACCCAAACTGAATCATGCTGATGATGAGTACGAGACAAACCCGTAACGAAGTCTATGTTCACTCCTTCTCACTTCCAAGTAGGAATGGTGAACTCCGGCATGGAACCACTAGGAGTATAATGCTCTATCTTAACCTGCTGACATATAGAGTAGTTAGCCATAAATTCTGCAACATCTTTCCTCATCCTACTCCATCAATAGATCTCCCACAAGTCGCGGTACATCTTAGTGGCCCCTGGATGAATAGAGCATCGCGCACCATGCATTTCTGCAAGAATTTCTTGCCTCAAGTCATCTATACCTGGAACACAAAGACGACCTTGACAACGAAGAACACATATCCCCCTTGGGAGAAAACCTCTACTTTCTGATTCTGAACTGACTCTTTTAGCTTGACAAGGCTAGGATCCCTGTCTTGCTTCTGTTTCACCTTGGAAACTAGAGATGACTCTGAACTACTCTGAACACATACACCACCCTCTGAAGAGTCGATTAACCGAACGCGTAGTCTGGCAAGCTGATGGATCTCTTAAGCTATCTTCTTGTTGCTATCCTCAATGTGAGAAATACTACCCATGGAGATTCTACTGAGAGTGTTGGCCACAACGTTGGCCTTGCTCGGATGGTAAAGGACACTCATGTCATAATCTTTCAAAAGCTCTAACCACTTTCTTTGATGAAGATTAAGATCTTTCTGAGAAAAGATATACTGGAGACTCTTGTGATCTTTGAAGACATCAACATGAACTTTGTATAAATAATGCCTCCAAATCTTTAAGGCAAATACCACTGCTGCTAACTCAAGATTATGAGTAGGATAATTCTTCTCATGGGGATTTAACTGTCTGGAGGAGTAGGCTATGATCTTACTATACAATATGAGGACACAACCTAAACCTACTCTGGATGCATCACAATATACTACAAACCCATCTGAACCATCTGGAAGAGCTAAGACTGGTGCTGAGACGAATCGAGTCTTCAATTCCTAAAAACTCTTCTCGCATGAATATGACCACTAAAACTTGACCTTCTTCTGAGTCAATATGGACAAGGGAGACGCAATAGAAGAAAATATCTCAACAAAGCGTCTGTAATAGCCAGCCAAACCCAAGAAACTCCTGATATCTAATGGAGATACTGGGCGAGGACAATTTCTTACCGCTTCAGTTTTCTGAGGACCTACCCTAATGCCATTACTAGAAATAATATGGCCAAGAAATGCGACTGATCTTAGCCAAAAATCATACTTACTAAACTTGGTGAATAACTGATGATCTCTAAGAGTCTGATGAACAATTCTGAGATAGTCTGAATGATCACGCTCTGTGCGGGAATAGACCAGGATATCATCTATGAAGACTATGATGAACATGTCCAAATACTGCTTGAACACACGGTTCATCAAGTCCATGAAAGTGGCTAGAGCATTGGTAAGACCAAAGGACATGACTAGAAATTCGAAGTGACCATACCGAGTATGAAAATCTATCTTCGGGATTTCACATTCTCTAATTCTGAGAAAATGGTAGCCTGATCTGAGGTTTATTTTGAAAAAATAACTGGCACCCTGAAGTTGGTTAAACAGGTCATCTATTCTGGGAAGTGGATACCTGTTCTTGACCATCACTTTGTTGAGCTGGCGGTAATCAATACACATCCCAAGAGAGCCGTCTTTCTTGCGTATGAATAAGACTGGTGCACCCCATGGGGATACACTGGTCCTGATGAATCCCTTATCTAAGAGATCCTTCAACTGATCTTTTAGTTCCTTGAGTTCTGCTGGTGCCATTCTGTATGGCAGAATAGAAATAGGCTGAGTGTCCGGAAGCAAATCAATGCCGAAGTCTATTTCCCTTTCGGGAGGAATGCCTAGAAGGTCTTCAGGAAAGACATCTAAATATTCATTAACCACTGGGACTGATTCCAACTAGGAGATTCGAAACTGGAATCCCTAACATGCACGATATGATACACACACCCCTTAGAAATCATTTTCCTTGCCCGAAGGTAGGAAACAAGCTGACCCCTGAATGATGAAGTACTATACCTCCACTCTAAGATGGTTTCATTCGGGAACTGAAATTGAACTATCCTATTTATGCAGTCAACTGTGGCATAGCAGAAATGAAGCCAATCCATGCCGAGAATGACATCAAAATCAGTCATCTCTAATTTGACTAAATCTGCTGATGTGGATCTCTGAACTATCATAACCGGTCAGTTCCTGTGTACCCGCTGAGCTCTAATGGTTTTACCCACTGGGGTAGAGACTGAAAAGGGCTCTGCTAAAATTTTGAGATTGATTCCAAAATCGCCTGCTATTTATGGAGTAACAAAAGACAAGGATGCACCTGGGTCTAGCAAAGTATAAACATGAATATGGAAAATCTGTAACATACCAGTAACGACATCAGGAGAATTTTCCTGATCTTGTCGGTTCTGAAGAACATATAATCTATTTGGGTGTTTCCCACTAGTAGCACTGGAAGCGGCACCCTGCTGGTTCGGGTGCCCGGACTGAGCTGTGGAATGATTTTGCTGACCCTGAGGACCTGGATGAAGATAGTCTCTAACTCTGTGGCCCTGTCTTTCCACAACCGAAACAAATGCCACTACCAGCTCTACACATACCCTGATAGTGCTTACCGCAAGTCTGACACTGAGGATAAGTGCAGGCACTGCTAACAATGCCCTGAGATTTAGATCCTAGTGCTATATCTCTGTTGTCGTCTCTGAATTTTTGCATCGGGGCACTAGCGGAGAAAGGGGCTGGAACTGATGACTTAGGACAAAACTACGAACGGTTTCCTCCCTCTGATTTGGGTTGAGCAAAATTGAAACTGCCTGATCTTGCTCTCTTGTTCTTCCTCTCCCTAGTCTTAAAATTCTACTCCTCTATTTGCTGGGTATGGTTCATGAGTCTGGTTAAAGTTATATCACTGTTCAGCATTGCAGACCTACACCCATTTACCACGCCATCATTCACCCCTGACACGAACTTGCTCATCTTAGCCCTGCTATCTGCAACAACATGAGGGGCATATCTGGCTAACTGAGTAAATCTGAGAGAATACTCCTTAACCATCATATTTCCCTATTTGAGGTTGATGAACTCAAGAACTTTGTCCTCCCTCAGCTCTTAGGGAAAGAATCTGTCTAAGAAAACCGTGATAAATTCCTCTCACTCAATAGGACCTGCATCCTCTACCCTCTCAGACTTCCACTGTTTGTACCAAGTATGAGCCATATCTTGCAACTGGTATGCGGCTAACTCAGCACTCTCAATAGAAGTAACACCCATGATGTCAATGACCTTCTGGACTTGGTCAATGAATTCCTGAGGGTCTTCATCAGACTTAGACCCAAAGAAAGATGGAGGGTTCATTCGGGTGAAGTCTCGAATCCTAGCTGCGGCTGAGTTGACCACTGGATTGGCCGAAATAACTAGTGGCCGTTCATTCTAGGTAGCCACAGACTGAGCAAGTGTGGTGAATGTGGCCCTAAACTTTGCATGAGAAACATGTTTGCCCATAGGATATTTGGGCTGAGGAGCTGGTTGGTTTCTTCTCTTTGGAGGCATATTCTGAAATAAGAGAAGAATGGATTAGACTGAGAGTTTAACTTGAGATTATGCTCACTAGCACGACATGACTACTGAAAGAAAGGAAACTATTCCTAAAACATCTCATTGCCACCTGCACATAAATGTGGCACGCAACACACCCATTTACAAGACCCTACTAGATGCGTCTTTTAGACTTCCTAGGACTCTATTGAACCTTAGGCTCTGATACCAAGTTTGTAACACCCTAATTTTCTAAACCGTAATGCTACATGGTGCCAATGACCCTGAAGGACCACAAGCTAACCCATGACTGATATCTATACCTGTTCACTGCATAATATACATGAAGAATGCGGAAAACATGAACAATAAGCCATAAGGTCCAATTGAATAAAGAATATGTCAAAACATAACATCTATGTGGGGTAACGAATACCCAAAACAACTCAATATGAATCAAAACTGAATACAAATCTTATCTAAATCTGAAAGCCTCTATGTACTGTCTGAATAAGGAGATGAAGGAACATGTCTCCAACTAACTCTATAAAAATGAAAGCTAACTGAGATAATAAATGAATCAAATCATATCATCCTCGAATGAAGAGGACTCACAGCAAATCTGTATACTTGAATGCTAGTGCTACTGTAAATCTAGAGCTCGTATCTCTGTACCTATGGTATAACATGAAAAGAAAGCACCATAGCACAAATGCGTTAGTACGTGGGAATATACTGAGTTTACGAGTGAGGTAGGTTGAATGTAAAAGGTTTTACATACATGAGCAATGCTAACTGACTGACTGATATGAACGTGAGAGTGCAAACATGCATGCATAGTAACTGAGATTGTAAATGCGTGTTAGCTAAATCTGTACGCTAATACATGGTTTACTGATAACTAATCATGACTGATACTGTAGTTCTGATAACATGGATGACTGTATCTGACAGTCCTAAATCTAATTGAACTATTTGAGTTCCGTACTATAATTAAATTGATTGTATCTGACAGTCCTAATATTTTAAAATTTGAAGAACTATCTGACTTCTTTTACTGAGACTGATGCTGAAACTGTGGGAGGTAGTTGTTTAACCGACATGCCCCATATGTGCCATTATGGCTAAACTGGGGTCCAATCTCTGCCCTGACTGGAAGGGTGTCAATACCGTGCTACTGGTAAGGACAACGTGTGAGCAACCCTCATATAATAGGTAACTCTAGTTAGAATAGAGGGAACCCCCTTATAACAGGTTAATCCACCTCATTTACCCTCATATAACAGGCTATGATGTCTCAACCTATGCTGGTTACATAGTTCTGGAATGCAAGGATGACAACTAAGAATCACACCCTCATATGATAGGTGCATTCCCATCCTTAGGTGCATTCCCATCCTTTGGTTCACTCGGTGCTAACTTCTACTCCCATCTGAAGAGACTGAACATGAGTAACTGACTGTATGTGGACTAAACTAATTGAATTTCTTTAACTGATGGAATAATTCTGATATCTGATAACTGACTGAGATCATGAGGTTTTCCTGAGTCACATGACTGACTGATTTCTATTGATTCATGGCTTGATTTTGGAGATCGTGAAACATGACAAAGCTCTAGGCACACAGCTATATTTTTCGGGTACAATTACCCCCAGGACTCGATGGAAGGAAATTGACGCACATGACTGACTTGAGTACGTAACCAACATCAACAATCCATAATATCATAACTTGGGGAATTCCATGAAGTGCATGGATATCATATATTTTGTACATAAGTAGGATTTGCAAATAAGCATGGCATAATCTCATAAGACTAGTTCATGAACATCCCAACAACATTTACGAGACACAATATCAACATGAAAATCATTGGAACATAGGGGCATATCATGAATCCTTCACTTAGTCACAATTTAGCTATATTGGATGATTTCTTGTTCCTTAGGCATTTTATCAAACACCTTGCACGCATTCTTTTAAGGCATAGGTATATTTATCAATTCGACCATCTTAATCTAACCAAAATTTATGGGTTTCAACTAACCTATTCACATGCTTCATGAAAACACATCAAGATACAACCTTGAATCCAAACAACAATCATCAACATGAATATAGTCATAATACGACAAGGAAATCATAATTTATAATTTAAAACATGATTCTTGAGATCCATGGATGAAAGGAACCCATGGATGAACACTACACATACCTTAGTGATTGAATCTTGAAAGAGATCTAATATTTCTGAAGGTTCTTGAATAATTCCTTAGGCTTGCTCTTGAGGAGATGATCTTGAGAGAATACCCTAATGTTGTGGTTGAGAGTGTATGAGAGAGCTTTTTGAGATGTTTAACTAAAGAGAATGTAAGATAATATTCTTCTTGAGGGTTATAAGTCGTGCGAAGTGAAGGTAAAAGACCAAAATACCCTTACTAAAATGTTCCTCAAATGCTTGAAAAAAAAGTTGACGACATTCGTGACAAGCCGTCATACTAGTGATAGGTCGTCACGAATTGTCGTCACAAAAAGGTGAAATCTTGGTTTTTTGGTTAAGGTTGACGACATTGGTGCTAGGCCGTCACGGGCATGATGGATTGTCACAAAATATCATCACTGGGGGTGAAAATCTGCCCAGGGCTGACGACATTGGTGATAGGCCATTATGGACGAGACGGCTTGTCACGAATGTCGTCACTCAGTTTCCCAGCCTAACATGCCGGAGTAAAATGGGCATAACTCCTTGCTCTGATATCGGATTTAGGTGAAATTAATATCGTTGGAAATATAATTCAATTATCTATATTTTGGTGGGTCATGAGATCATAGATTAATAGCATAACGAGATATACTCTTATTTGAATCTGACTATACTAATATCCTTCTCAAGAATTCAATCGGTAAGAAAATGTTTTGATTCGTCTATTAGCTAGGACACTTTTGAGGCCTTAATATGCGTCAATCTTAATCATAGCACTACCAAAGCACAAAAATTTATTACTCATGAGTTCAAAACATAATCCTAAAAATGTCTGAACTTTTGGGGTATTACGTAGGTCTTCCCACATGATTGTACGTTGAAGTTATGAGAATCCTCCTTTATACACCAAGGCAGTTTGTGCCATTTTTCACCATTTCCGAAAGTTGTCACTTCATGATATTCAGTTTGCAATGCCATATTCTCAAGGTTGGCCTAAACTATTGAGTTGTCACTTACATTACAATAGACCATTAGACAATTGATTTTTAAAGTGCAATGACATATACTCAAGGTTGTAGTGTGCTCATCATAAACTCAATCTACTGCAAAGTTTAGAGCATTTCTGCATTGTCTATGCATTAATTATGCTAATAAAATATCATAGCTAATATTGATGTTGGAAACTTCTAATAGATCCTAAACTAAGCTTGGGACTGGTTTGTTGAAATTCCTTGTAACAGTTCGCTAACAGGAAAATTCAAGAACTCTGGCTAAATTTCCTGCCAGTCATCTTCTTAGATTCATTTAACTATGTGGTTTATGAGTCCCCTCGCGGCACTGCAATACCAAAAAATCACAATATCGTCAGTAAAACCATTTTCTTTTTCAGGGATGGCAACGAGAATGAATTTACTTTTCAAAAAGTAATATTTTTTAAAAAAAGTGCATCAAGTGGAGTCAGAAAGTGGTGACAGTATATCAAGTTTAGGAGGAATGGTAGGTTAAAGAAAAGTAGCCCCACAATTATTTTTCAACTACAATAGGAGTAGTACCAAACAACCTTGTCGGATGAGACAGAAAACTGTTTTGAAGAATCATTCAATCTATAGGTGGTTCATGATGTGAATATCCAAGTTAAAATCATTAGAAAATTCCACCAGTGTGGAAGGTATGTGCTTTATTGAAAAACAAACAAACAAAAAAGGATAGAATGAACTTACTCATCCTTCGATTTCTGAATTTTATCCGGATCAGTCTCATGCATATGTTTTTTGAACTGCTGCTTCACCATATCAACAAGAAGCTCTCTGTTATTTGTTGCAAATCAAGGACAGGCAAACTATTTTAGTAATAGTTCTCAAAAGACAATCTCAAAAAGGAATTTACTTTTCATTTTTTTTGTTGTTGTTGTTATTGGAACACCTCTCAGTTCAAACAAGTCAACAATATTTGTAAAGAAAAAGGAAGCGCAATTCCGGATTTGGCTAAACTATCTCAGCTAAGGAATCATCATAAGCAAGAAAAATGTCGTTAGGTGTAGGAGTGATAATTTCAGTCCATATTAGTAAAAGGAGGCTATTTAATTTATATTTATGGAGTTGGATTATTCATATTTTAAATGGATAAATATGAACTTCAATTTGCTCATACAAATATGGATAAAATGCGTAAAATATGGTATTCATTTAAACATAGAGATCACCACATATGCTTAAAATTTCTAATTGCAATATAAAAAATTAATCTTTTCTAAGAAAAAGAAAATTAAGGATAGGGGTGGGGTGGGCTACAGTGGTTGGGGGAGGGGGTGCAAGTGGAGTGGATGGGAGTGGGCAGGGGAGCAGATTTTTTTTATTTTTTTTTTAAATTATTTGATTTAAACAAGAATTAGGGGTGGGGGTGGGGGCGTAGGGTGCAATTTTTTTTAAAACTTTTTAGTTTTTTTCTTTTTGATAAAAAATTATTTTTTGATGAAATATATTTTTTTGGTTGGTGGTGGTGGGAGGGGTGGGGATGCAATTTTTATAATTTTTTAGTTTTTTTCTTTTTGAAAAAATATGTTTTTAGGGGGTGGTGGTGGGGGTGAAGGGTGCAAATATTTTTAAATTTTTTAGTTATTGTATTTTTGATAAAAAATATCTTTTGAATAAATAAATAAATAAATAAATATATATATATATATATATTGGGGGGATGAGGATGGGGATATGGTGGTCATGATGGGGGCGGGGTAGGGGGTGCAGAATTTTAATTTTTTTTTAGTTATTTTCTTTCTAAAAAAATTTTATTTTTTAAAAAATATATTTTTTTGTGTGGTGGTGGGGAGAGGGGGGGGGGGGGTTATAACTTTTTTAGTTTTTTCTTTTTGAAAAAAAAATTATTTTTTGAAAATGTTTTTTTTAGGGGTGGTGGCGGCGGGGAAGGGGGGGTGCAATTTTTATAACTTGTTTTGTTTTTTTCTTTTTGATAAACAATTATTTTTTGAAAAAGGTTTTTTTTGGGGGGGGGGGGGGTAGAGGGGTTGGGGGTGGAGGTGGAGGTTGCAGTGGTGGGGTTAGGGGGTGCAATATTTTTAAATTTTTTTAGCTTTTTCTTTTTGAAAAGAATATCATTTTCTGAATATTTTTTTTGGGGTGGGGTGGGTGGAGGGTGGTATAGCGGGTTTAGGGTAGAGTGGGGTGGGGGTGCAGTTTTTTCTTTCTTTTTAAAAAAATTATTTTTTGAAAAAAATATTTTTTATTTGGGGGGTGGGGGAGAGGGTGTAATACCCCTAATTTTTGGTCCTTGGAAATTCATGGAATTTGGCACTTACTACACTGGTTACGACTGGACCCTACGAGTTGTAGGGTGTCCTGACGGGTCATTGGGATAAGTCGTAACTAAATCACTAATTAAATGTATAAGTTCTGCTCTGAGTATGAGTGGTTCACTATGAGACGTAAGAATTTGTTACGAGTAGTTGGGTGTAAATCGTAGGGTTTCAATTGTATGCCCAAGTGGGTTCTGTGTTGACTACGACTGGACCCTACGAGTCGTAGGGTCCTATTATGAGTCATGCCTTTGAATCATAGGGTCAACAATGTGTGAGGGTCCTAGAGACTGTTGTAACGCCCCGAACTTGGTTTCAAAATGTTACACGGTGCTCATGACCCCGAAGGACCATAAGCTAACCCATGACTGATATTTGTACCTGTACACTGCATAATATAACATGATAATGCAAAAACATGCACTGAAAGGCCATAAGGTTCAATACTGAACAAAATCTGAATAATAAAACATCTAAGTGGGGTAATAGAATACCCAAAACAAAACTGAAAATACTAAAATCTGAAACATGATAGTCTGCATCTAGTCTGAAAGCCTCTAATGTCTGAATAATCTGAATAAGGAGTTGATGGGACATGTCCCCAACTAACTCCAACTAATAAGCTAATCAATGAGATAGTAAAGATATAATCATGCCCTCGAAGGATAAGGACTCATTTCGGACTCTGACTGCTGCAACTGGAATCTACTGCTAATCTGGAACTCGTGTCTCTGAACCTATGGTGTAGCATAAAAAGAAAGCACCATAGCGCAAATGCATTAGTACAATGGAATGTATTGAGTATACATGTGAGGTAGGCTATATGCAAGGGTTCACATGCATGATTATAGCTAACTGACTGTCTAACATGAATGTGAGAATGCATGCATAAATACGTAACTGTAACTGACAACATGATAACATGATTACTGAGTCTGAATACTGATAACCTGACATGTTAATAACTGATATGAATAATAACATGTGTGGTTGTATCTGACAGCCCTGAATTCTGTAGAACTATCTGAGTTCTATTACTGAGACTGATTGACTGTATCTGACAGTCCTATTTTTGTTACATGAAACTGTGGGAAGTAGTTATCTAACAGACATGCCCCTGATACGCCATTATGGATGAGTTGGGGTCCAATCTGTAACCCCAATTAGAAGGGTGTCAATACCGCGCCACTAGTAAGGACAAGATGTGGGTGACCATCATCTGATAGTGTCCCCTGTATGAGAATGGTGGGGCCCTTATATGACAGTACTTATCCACCTCATCAACCCTCATCGACAATGTTGATGTCTCAATCTATGCTGGCTACATAGTTCTGGAACACAAGGATGACTGCTAAGGATCACACCCTCATCTGATAGTGTGTGTCCCCATCCTTTGGTTCACTCGGTGCTAATTTCTACTCCCATCTGAATGGACACTAAACATGATTTACTGAACTGAACATGAGCTGAACTTATGAATTTTCGTTGACTGACGGAATACTACTGATATCTGAAAACTGACTGAGGTCATTAGATCATGGAGATTTTCCTGAGTCATAATACTGTCTGAAGTCTAAGGATTCATAGCTTGACTGAGAGTATCATGAAAATATGACATAGCTCTAAGTACACAGCTAATGTTTCGGGTACAAGTACCCCAGGACTCGATAGAAAGAAAATGACAAAGCATGACTTGCTTGAATACATAATAATCACCATAATGCATTTACTGAAGCATTTCATCAAACATGTGACAGGAATAAGATTGTACATACATGGAGATTTCATGACAACATGCTAGTTAGGCACTTTTCCTTCATTTAGGCATTAAATCAAACATATTGTAGGCATGGTACATGTAAACATCATTGTACAACAATTAAACATCATGGTCACATTCTAATTTCATCATTCAAGGGTTTAGTCATAGGTTTGCATGAATCTATATCTATAATAATTAAACCCACATAGAAATTATCACCCAACATGGAGTAGAATTCAATTTCTCATTTATCAACATGAACAAGAACAGCCCAATCATGAAATCATAAAAAAAATCCATAACTTGAAGTTGGAAAAGGGATTCTTGGACTTCATGGATGAAAGGAGTCCATGAATGAATACTATGCATACCTGGATTAAGATTCTTGATATTCTTGGACTTGAAGATTTGGAATCCCTTAGTTCTTGAAGAAGATTGGATTTTATTCTTGGAGATTAATGTTAGAGAGAAACTCTAATATTGGTTGTGAAGTAATAATGAACCAAATAGCTGAAATCGGATATAATTAGGTATATGTATAGGTAGGTGGTAAATGACCAAAATACCCTTGTTAAAATGACTTAAAAAAATTGAACGGGACCTGGACGATGGGTACGATGGTCCATCGCTGAGTTGACAGTCTGTCAGCCCTGACCGTCGCTTCTAAGAAGAATGGGGTCTCACTATTTTGGCTGTGAAGGCTTGGGCAACGGTCCATCGCAGGTTCGACAGTCCGTCAACCTGACCGTCGCACCTTATCCAAAAGATGGCCTCACTGTTTCCCTTGCGATGACCTGAGTGACTGTCCGACGCTAGTCCGACGGACCGTCGGCCTGGGCCGTCACTCCTAGGTAGAAGTTAGTTATCACTACCTTGCTGCGACGGTCGTGGGTGACAATCCGTCGCTAGTCCGACGGTTCGCCGGCCTCACCGTTGCATCTGGGAGGTTTTACTGTCTTTTGTATTTTGGCCATAACTTTCTCCTTCGATGTCTGATTTTGACGAAATTGGTATCATTGGAAAGCTAATTCAATTTCCCAAATGACAAAAAGTGAAAATATTAAAAATAACAAATGTAAAAAAGTGGATTCATCTTTCAAAGAAAGTTTCTAACATTCTTGAGACCATTTCAAGCTAGGAAAAGTACAGGGTATTACAATTGTCTTGGTTACGACTCGTGGTGACGAGTCATAAGGAGTGACTACGAGTCAAAGGTTGACCCATAGTCAAGACAACATTTTTCAGCTTTTAAGTTAAGGGCATTTTGGATATTTTCCCCTTACCCAAATTAAAACCACGTATTATAACCCCTTTAGGGTGTCATTAGCACTCAAAAATAAATCTAAGTAATTTCTAAAACTGTAATTCCCTGAGAGTACACCTTGGGTGTCAAACGGTGCTTATAGTACCGAGGGACCATAAGCTAACCCATGAGCTGGTACCTGCTGCGAGAACTGAATAATATAATAACATATGCGGAAGAATAACTGATAAGCCATAAGGATTTAGCAACTGGAATCAATACTGGATGATGAATCTGGAAACAAATGCTGGAAAGAACAGTCTGAAACTAATGAAATAATAACAAAATCGACTGAATATCTGTACAAGTCTGAAAAACCTCTACTGATTGACTGTGGAGCTGATGGAACAAAACCTAACTAACTCCGATTGAATGGAAAAATACTGAAAATGAATGAATAATCTTAGATGAATAAACCATGTCCTCGAAGTATGAGGATTCACCACTACTACTTCTTATAATTTGATATGTCTATGCACGATCCAAGAACTGAGCATCTGAACCTATGATATGATACATCATAGCGCAAGAAACGAGTATGCTATCAGTACTTTGAATGCATTGGTATGCTAAATGAGGTAGGTTGATATGCATGGTTTTATGTACAAGAGTAATAGTTGACTAAATAATAGCATGAAGTACTGTATAGAATGCATGAAATCTGTAAATACTGAGAATGCATGTCCAAGCATAAAGCATATTCTGAATATAATATGTAAACTGAAATACTAAAATCTGATAACTGAATAATTGATATTTGTATGCTATGGTCAATACAAGCCTGAACTGAAGTATACTGAATACTGAATTGAGACTGTGGGAGCTATCATCTAACCGACATGCCCCAATGAGTAATTTGGGGTCCAACCTGTAACCCCAGTTGGAAGTTGGAAGGGTGTCAGTACCGTTCCATGGGTACTAACACTAGCTATGTGGATCCACTAAAGTATTTTCCCGAAGGACTAAGGGTTATCCTCAACTGGTAGGTACCCGTATGAGATCAATCCTCAACTGGAAGGTTAACATCTCAACCTACGCTGACTACGTAGTTATGGAACGCGGGGATTGCTACTAAAAGTCACACCCTCAACTGGCATGTGAACCCCCATCCCTGGGTTCGCTCAGTGCTAAATCCTACTCCCAACTGAATTGACTCGGAATACTGAACTATTCAAAGTTTAACTAATTATGACAACTGATGGAACTTATGATTTGATGGCACTCATGATTTATCTAAAAATATTCAAAAGATACTGCGACTAAGTGAACAACTATATTTTCGAGTGTTCATAACCCCCAAAAATTAATAACAATAATAGAAAAATAGTACTAACACTTGGGGAAATAATATGAAAGAATTTATTCAAAATTCATTCTTGTAGGCATTTCATCAAAAACTTGATATGCATAATGTAAGCTAAGCATGAGAATAGTTTAAAGCTTGTAGTAATAGCATGATTTCAAAATCAACATCACTAATTATGAATTAAATAAGCGAATAACATCATTAAAACACGTG
This sequence comes from Capsicum pubescens, assembly GCA_030864215.1. Classification (NCBI taxonomy): domain Eukaryota; kingdom Viridiplantae; phylum Streptophyta; class Magnoliopsida; order Solanales; family Solanaceae; genus Capsicum; species Capsicum pubescens. The sequence goes on along the minus strand of CM061538.1, from coordinate 79,443,135 downwards.
GGGTTTAATAACGACTACAATTTCATGCAAACATGGTATAGAATCAAGATTCATAGGGATTCATGGTTTAAATCAAATTTAAAATCACAATAACTTGTAATGATCATGACTTTGAATTTAAAGTTTGAATCTTGGACTCCATGGGTGAAAAGGACCCATGGATGAACATTTAACATACTTGTGTTGATGAATTCATGAGAGTTCTTAGGGTTTTTCTTGAGAATTGACCTTGAATATTGAAAGCTAGGTTTTTGTTCTTGGGAGATGATGAGTTACTTGGAGATGAATTATGAGTAATAGGGCACATAATGCCTCTTTAGGGTAGTAATTATGTGTTTTGCACGAGTTTGGGGCTATGGCAAAAGACCAAACGGTTCCTGGAAATTAAATTGCAAACTAACAATTCCGATTTTACATGCCGACGCGACGCGATGCTTATCACGTCAGGCCACTAGAAAAAGGACAATCCTCATTTTGTCCAACGGTGTGACACGGTGCTATTGCGTTGCGCCACTGGAAATGGACAATCCCGATTTGGCACCTTGGTGTGACGTGGGGCCATCGCGGTGCCCCTATGAACGTGAATTTGACCCTTGGCGCAACGCAGCGTTATCGCGGTGGGCTACTATTTTTCACTAAAAGTGCCATAACTTCTCACCCGAGTATCGGATTTAGGAAAAATTGGTATCGTTGGAAAGCTAATTCAATTTCCTACAATTTGGTGGGTCTTGAGCTGGAAAATTCTGAGTAAAAAAAAAGTTATGCTCATTTGAATTGACTAATAGCAACATTCTTCCCAAAAAAATCAATGGATAAGTAATATTTTGGTTTGTCTAATAGCTGGGAGTTATTTGAGGCCTTATATGTCAAACTCACTCATAAACTACCAAAGAACTATAATGTACTTTGCATGAGCTTGAATCATGGCTCTAACATTGGTTTTGATTTTTGGGGTATTATATTATCTCCCCCTTGGGAACATTCGTCCTCGAATGAGATTGGTTAAGCTGAAAGCACTGAGGAATTTAGGTTACAAGATGAATATACGTAATGAAAACGTGATTACATGACTGAGTCTGAACCATGACACATGACTGAATTGATTTTGTGAATGCATAACTAATATAACAATGATATGCAACTGAAACAGAGCATGGAAAAGAGAAATTATAAGAAGATTGTTACCTTAAGTTGAATCTGAGTTTGCAGAGAAAAGAGGAGTGTACTTGGTTCACATATCTGCTTCTGCTTCCTAAGTGGCTCCCTCAACGAACTAATTCCGCCAAAGAACCTTGACTAGGGGAACTTTTTTGTTCCTTAGTCTACGAATTTGTCGATCAAGAATCTCGACTGGAATTTCTTCGTAAGAAAGGCTATTCTGAACATCTAGGATTTCTAAGGGAACAACTACAGCTAGCTTACCAATACACTTCTTCAACAAAGAGATATGAAATACTGGGTGCGTTGATGCTAAGTCTGCTAGCAACTCAAGCTCATAAGCCACTTTTCTAAAATGGCTCAAAATTATGTAAGGGACAACATATCGGTGACAAAGCTTCCCCTTCTTACCAAACCTATTTACTTTCTTCATGGGAGAGATCACCAAAATCTTTAATCTCAAACTCAAGATCCTTTCTCCGCACATCTGCATAACATTTCTGTCGACTTTGGGATGCCTTAAGCCTCTCCCGGATTAACTGAACTTTCTCCAAAGCATCAAACACCAAGTCAAGCCCTATCAAAGAGATTTCACCTACCTCAAACTAACCAATTGGAGACCTACATCTCCTTCCATATAGAGCCTCAAATGGAGCCATCTGAACCATCTGGTTACGTCAAAACTGGGGCTATGGTGAGTCGTGTATTCAACTCCTAAAAACTATTCTCATAAGAATCTAACCACTAAAACTTAACTTTTTTCTGAGTAAATTTGTACATGGGGGATGCAATAGATGAGAACCCTTCAACAAACTGCCGGTATTAGCCAGCCAAACCCAAGAAACTCCTGATATCTGACGGAGAGATAGATTTAGACCAGTTTCTCAACACTTCAGTCTTTTGAGGATCAACTCTAATGCCATCACCGAAAATAATATGGCCAAGAAAAGCTACTGATCTTAGCCAAAATTTGCACTTACTAAATTTAGCAAACAACTGATGGGCTTTAAGAGTCTGCAATACTATTCTGAGGTGGTATGCATGATCATTTTCGCTACAGGAATAGACAAGAATTTCATCAATGAAGACTATGACGAACATGTCCAAGTACTACTTGAACACTCAGTTCATCAAGTCCATATAGGCTACTGGGGCATTTGAGAGACCTAAGGACATGACTAGAAACTCCAAGTGACCATATCAAGTTTTGAAAGCAATTTTTGAAATGTCATATTCTCTGACTCTGAGCTGATGACAGCCAGATTTGTAATCCATATTAATAAAGTTCTATTTTTATAATTAATGGAGTAAAGGCAGTAAAACAAGTTAGAAAAGTCTATTTTTCTTTAATTTTTGAGCTCTTGTTCGTGAAAATCAAAAAGTTATCTCTTATTGATAATTCAACTTGAAGAGTGATACTGAACATACCAATTTGATGTTCTTCTTTCTGATGTAGTCTCATTATTATTTACATATGTAGATAAACTTATGGTTATTCCCCTGTTCACTTTTACTTGTCACATTTGGATTTGGTATGTTCATTAAGAAAATAACGATTGACATGTTTATTTTATCACACTATCCCTATTAATTGATGTTCAGTATTATGTGTTGAAAAATAATTTGGAGAATAAATAATTAATGCTAAGATTAAAACATGAAAAAATAATTATCTTTCTTGAATATTAAAAGTGAAAATCCACTATAGAATAGTGGACAAGTAAAAGTGAACAAAGAGAGTACTACATCTCATTTCTCAAAATTACTAATTAACATGTTTAATTCCATAGAGATAGATAAAATTGAACAAATAACACTGATGAACTTTATAGAAACTACAGTCTCCAATTGCATTTTTCATTGGCATATGCTACACTAAAATAGTGCATTCTTATTTAGCACAATAATTATTGTAAAATTTGATACTAAGGACTATTTGGAAGTGTATCTAAAAAGCAGGTGATGTTATCAAGGAAGTCGGATTGAAAACAGTATAACAATTAAAGGCTAAAAAACTAACTAATTAATATTCTTGTTTACACAATATTTTATTCAACTATTTCCTTAATAAATGCTTGACACCACATATCACAATCTTTAAAATCACATATAATATTTCACGACTAAACTTGAATTTATTTTCTATGATTAGACAAAAAGAATGATCAAGTGAGTGTCACGACCCAAACCGAGGCCCGGGTCGCGACGGGCATCCCAAACTATGAAGGCCCGAGAGACCCCTTAGCATGTGATCATAAGCATAATTCTTATGAAATAGGAGTGAGGAAGATAAACTGAAAACATGAGGAACCCATAATAAACCTCAATAATCAACAAGAAAACCCAAATCCAATCTAAACAAATTTACGAAGCCTCTACTGAACTGGACATACAAGTCTGTCTAAACTGGTACAGGGCCCCCGGCAGAACCATAAGACTAAAAAGGAAACAACATATGGGAAATATACCTTTCGAAGTAAGGGGGGCTTACCAACTCTGAATAACTGGAAATAATCTATTGGTTAACTAGACTGCAGGATCATGCCTCAGAACCTGAAATATAGGGGGTCAATACTTGGAGAGTATTGGTATGTAGAACAATCCAAAATAACATATATTTCGTATAAACATAACTGAGAGCATTTGTGAAAAATAATTTAGAATAAAATATATAAAAACATATGGGCATAATACAAAAGCTTCAAAACATTCTTGTAAATCATAGACTCAACTCTTTGCTTTACTTCTGAGCTATATGGTACACCTTACAATTATGAATGCCTATGGGCTATATGGGTATTCCCCTTACTTAGCGGACAAGCCCCTAATCTGAGTTTGCTGCAAGGATTGGAGTTTTCATAAGCTGGTATACCCCTATGTGAGTATATCGTAGGAATCCCCCCACGTGAGATGTCTCAATTATCCTCCCATGTAGGATAACATATCATAAATCCCGCATCGGTAAAATATAGTTTTGGGCAATGAGTTATATGAACTCGTGCCTTCTCAGGATAACCATCTAAATCTTTTTAAGCCCTTTTCAACCTTCTTAAACCACACGCCATGCTTATGAAAGAGTTCATTTCTTATTCTAAAAAGGGCATATCATAACAGGGAATCGTCAAACCCAGACTTGCAAGTTATTTATATCGTACCACATAATCTCCATAGCCCTTTTTATTCAAAATCATGTTAATGACTACCCAAAATATTTAAACATCACTTGAGAGAATTCTTATATCAAATATCATATACAATCATGCAAAACACTCTCTTTTCAATATATTAACATCTGCTGGTTAATTCTTACAGAAAACACATGTGATATTCGTAGCAAGTTTTAACTACATTTGGTTTGGTTTTAGGTAAGGCAATTAGTTTATTATATCCGGGTAGGGGGGTGCGGAATTAGGTGCGTAGTTTCAACTAGATAATAAATACGTATGTATTTATTTTTATAATGAATATTATTGATTGGAATAATTTTCATTTTTATCTTCTTGACTTAAGATGTTTTATTAATTCATATTCTAAATTAGATATTATCGTGATTAGATTATCTAGTGTTTTAGGATCCTCGTTAGTAATATGTAATCTTTTGTATTCTAGGTATAAACTATATAGTTGAGTTTCTATTTCTTTTAATGATTTATTCTTTTCGTAAGATGTATCCATTAATTTATTTTATCCTATTGAAATTTTAGCAATTTCTGTGTAGTATTTTATTCTAACTTTGCTATATTCAATGCGTAGGTTTATATTTTTTATCTGACTAATTAGTATTTGTTGTTCATGTATAACTAATTTTCCATCTGTATTAAATAATTTTTCGTATGTATTAAATAAATTGTTACTTGTATCTTCCTTTTCTAAGGTTAATTTTATTTTAAGTAATTTTTCTTCTAGTTGTCTTTTTTCTATTTCAAGTTAATTTCTGTAATTAACTTCTTCATATATCCAATTTTGTCTTTCTCTAATTTTCTTTATATATTCTAGCATTTAATCTGAACAATATCCATCTGGGTAATTATCTAGGTATAACTGTGTTATCCAATTCATAATTTCAATTTCATAGTTTAATACCTTTTCTAATATTATTCTCTTAATATCTATAATTTCTATATCTCTAAGTATATATAAGATTAAGACTTTAAGATTATCTATCATTTAAGATTGACTAAATATTTTATTATAATATTTTGTAGTTGTTTGTTTTAGCCTTAGTAGTTCTTGCATATTTTTATTAAGGGATTCTATATATTTTATATCTTTAAGTGCATACAAAATAAGTATTTTGAATTTATCTACCATCACATCAGATAAATAACTATTATTCATTTTCATAAAATTGCTTTTTTTTCAAAATATTCCTTTCAACCATGTTCAAAACAAAATATGGTCATCTTAGATTACTATATACTAGATTATTCTTAAATAACATGTTCTTCGGTCACTATTAGCATGGTAATCTGGATATTTTCCCTTGAACAGCGCCTCTACTCTGGTTACTCCCCACCACGGCTTCTTGCCTTATTGGTTTCACCTTTAGGATGGCATAGTTCTTAGGGATCTTTCTCCGTTTCCACTTTGCAAATAAACTTCTTAACATATTATTCTTCGAATAATTCTACCATAAAGTAACTAACATGAATTTATTTTATCATATCATGATTGTTGGGAATTATGAATTTAGCTATTCATAATCATAAATAAATATACCTGTTCTGGTAGGTTTGATATTTCTGAGCTTTGTTCCTCCATAGATTTTTCTATTGAAATATACCTGTTTTTTAATTAACTGAGCAAAAATATTTATTTGTAGACAAGAGAGAGTTTTTTGTGCTTCAACGCATGAAGGCTTGCTTTGCAATGCCTTCTGCTTTCTCTATTTATAGACTGAATGAACCTTTACAATCTACACGTTTTTAACATTAGTCTACTTTACAAAAAAAATCTTCTAATAAGACAAAAACCATTAATACCTAGGCTAATATTAGTCAAAAAGCCTAATATCTAGAAAGTCTAAAAAAGTCTACAATAATTACATCTTTTACGTAAAGACTAAAGAAAAATCTATCATAAATAATTCAATATCTTGTCTCCGTTGATGTTGTCGTATCTGCTACTTTTTCATATCTCCATTATTGTTCTGGTCTTATCTTTCCAGCTGGCGTTCTTATCTTTTATTCTAGCTGGACTGCTGGGACATCATTATCTCCTCCATTACATTTTGAACATTTGTGATCTGGATATTTATGTCCAATAGTCTTGCAGTATCTGGTCAATAATTCTTCCGAAATAAATTTTTCTCTGATAGCTCTGGCAATAGGTTCTGTTTCTGGTTTAAGCAACGTGATAATCCATTGCCTAATAGTTTCCATATCTGTTTCTCGTAACTCTTTTGAATTTGAATATATTAATACATGATCTCTTGAATAGTAGTTCCATATGGGATTTTGTTTGCAATATGTATTTGCTAGCTCTTGTAAAATTGTAGATAATCCGATAATTCTCTTGTTTGCATAAAATTTTGGTATCTCGATTCTAGGTATCTCTGGTTGTGAAATAATATCTTGTGGTATAATCATATCTCGTGTCATTTCTATCTTTACAACTTGTATAGGTTTTTTAACTTCATCAAATAATATCTCTGCTGGTGCCGCGTAAATTTTTATAAAGAACAAGGTACCTTTGGTTATTCTTTTAAAAATGATAAATGCTTCATATATTTCTGGTATAGTGGATATCTCAGTTCCGTTCGTGGTATATACAGTACTAAGTAGTCCATATTCGTAGCAAGTTTTAACTATATTTGGTTTGGTTTTAGGTAAGGCAATTAGTTTATTATATCCGGTCAATCTCTGGGTTATATAGTTTGTATCTGGTTCTTGGACATTTGTAGCTTTGGGGTTGCTATTTAAAAAGGTTTGTATATTGTAGATATTTTCTATGTATTTTTGGGATGTGTAGTTATAAACTTTTTTATCTTGGTTCAGACTATCTCGGTATGTGGTAATTTGTGGGGGTATAAACATGGAATCTTTTGATGTATTTGGGGTATATGGTTTTTCAAATATTTTATTCATATTCATGTTCTGGTATCTTGGTCGACTAACTCCTTTGCTTGTACCTGCAGAAGTAGATGGATAAACGTTATGGGTTTTATGGAGTATCCCAACGTCTCCTTCTAGCTCTGGAATTTTAATGTCTTCCGATCGACATAGCTCTGCACAATGCTGAGTTAGCTGATTTGTAGCTATAGACTTCAGTTTACCTTTATTAGTCTTTAGCTTTTCTATCTCATTACCCATACTGTCCACTTTTATTGAAAGCGTAGTTAGGGTGTTGAGTATTTTTTCTAGAGTATCTTCTTCTATGATATCAGTCTGTGTAGCTTTGTCTTGATATGTAATCTGCAATAACATTTTTATTAGTACCAATTACTTCAATTGTAAATGTAAAATTTAATATATTCAATACTAGTCTCCGAATTTCTTTTGTTGTAACTGAATTTTGTATTTTCTTTGTTAGCCACCAGCGTACTTGTGTATTATCTGTTCGCACAATAAATTTGTTATATACAATATATGGCTCAAATGCTAACAAACATTTATATAATGAACATAATTCTTTTCTATTTATTTCCCATTTTATTTCTGTCTCGTTGAATGTGCCTGAGTAATATCTACAATGGTATTCTATTTTTTCTGCTTCATATTTATATTTAAGTACTCCTCCGTAACTATATTCACTGGCATCTGCTTCTACTATATATATAAATTTTCTATTTTCATCTGGAAATTGTAATTTTGGTAATTCTTTACAAATTATTTTTATTTTTTGAACTTGTTTTTTATCTTCTTCATTATAGTTATATTCTATGTCCTTTTTTAGTTTTTTTTGTAGTGGTTTTAAGTTTTCTGCTAATTTTGGAATATATTCTCTTACTTGGTTTACTAATCTTAAAAATGATTGTAATTTCTTTTTCGTATCTAATTCTTCTTTCGAATTTATTATGTTTTGTACTATATGTTGTTGCATTTTTACTCCACTTTTATCTATTTGTATTCCTAAAAATTCTATTTGATTTTTCATAATTTCAGCTTTCTTTTTACTTAAACTTATTCCCGAATTTTCTATTATATCCGTAAATTGTTCCAATAATTTTAAATGTTCTTCTTTGGTCTTTGTATATAATAGTATATCGTCTATGTATACTATACAATTAGGTAGTTGTTTAAAATAACTATCCATAAAATATTGATATCTACCTGGTGCATTTTTATATCCAAATGGTAGTACATTCCATTCATAAAATCCTTGTGGTACCGTAAATGCGGTTAATTCCTTAGATTCTTCTTCTAACTTTAGATGGTAAAATCCTGATTTGCAATCAAATTTACTAAAATAATTATATCCTTGTATTTGTCTTATTTTTAATATCTTATTTGGTATTGGGTAATTATAAGTTATTGTTTTTGCATTTAAATTTCTATAATCAATAACCATTCTACTTTTTCCTCTTTTTTGTTCACTATGTTTATTTACTATAAATGCTGGGCTATTATGTTTGCTATTGCTTTTTTGTATACATTGTTTTTCTAATAATTCATTTATATGCATTTTAAATTCTTTAAAATCATCAAAATTATATGTTAATGGTTTCTGGGTTATTATGCTATTTTTATCTATTAATTCAATTTTTATAGTAGTTTTATGTTTTTCCCATCCTCTTAATGGATCTTCACTATATAATTGTTCTAATTTTTTCTTAATTATTTCTATCTTATTTATTGAAAATATAGTTATTTCTGTTTTATTTATCGAAAATACAACTAATTCTATTGTATCTTCAGTATTTTTTATATTTTCTAACTTTTGTGTAATTTTTTCACTTCCTTTTATCCAATCAGTTTTCTTTCTTATTTTATTATTAACTCTTTTTGCTCTTACTTTTTGTTTACATGGTGTTGTAAACCACCAGTCTGTTCTAGTTATTATATGTGGGTATAATTTATCTAGAAACGACATTCCTAAAAGTATATCTTTTGATGTTAGTTCATAATTATAAATTTCTTCTATTGTTAATATTTTATCCCATACTTGTGTTTTTACATTCTTAGCTTTATAAGTAATTAAGCTTCCTTCGTTATTAAATCCTTTAACTATTATTGGTGTTTTCAATTTATCCCATTTACTTTCTGGTAAACAATTATATCTGCATAAATTAGCTTCTGCTCCTGTATTTATCATAGGCGTATAATATCTACTGTAATATCCTTCTACTACTATCTTCATCAATACATATATTTTCATTTTATGTTAAAGCTCTTCTTAAGAATAATTTCTCTTTGTTATATGTAATAGTTAATTGTGTATGTTCTATATTATATGATTTTACTTGTTCTAGACATTTTATTCCTAATATTATGTCTGGTTTTTGCATTTCTTCTTTTACTTCAAATTCTATTTTTATTTTCCTTATTCCTATTATTATTTCTTTTTCTGCTATATTTTTAGTATTTATTAAGCTTCTTGGTAGATCTGGGCATATATTATTGTCGGTTTTTATTTATTCATTTTTTACTAGATATTTTGCTATATAATTTTCTTCTTGTCCTGTATTTAAGAGTATTAAATATTCTTTTTCATTTACCTTTCCTGTTATGTAATAATGGTTTGAATTATCCATTGAACTTGTTTCATAACTTATTCTTTTTGATGAGCTTGATGATTCTGGTTTATCATAAGCTGTTCTTTTTGTTGTACTTATCCTATCATTTATTATTTCTAGATTTTCTTCTACATCTATGTCTCTATAGCTATAATCATTATAGTCTATCGTTTTTACAAATTGTTCAAATGGGCTATCTATTTGTATCTTATTAATCTTATTTTTTCCCGTTATTTTATGTTTTGTTGTTAATACATATAAATTTTTGCATCTTGCTGTAAATATTTTACTTTCTGGGGTTAATTCTATTCCTGATATCTTCCAATATAATACTAGTGATTTATCTATATTTCTATCCGTTACTGCTACTGAATAATTTGCACTTATTATAAATTTAAATTTTTGGTATAGTAAATTTCCTTTTATGGCAGTTATTATACTTTTTTCTATAGGTTTTATAATTCTATCATCTGCTAAATATAATTCTATTGGTGTATCTATTCCTTCTCTAAAATATGCTTTTATTAATATTTCTGTACCTCCAAGGTGTACATATTTTATTGGGTCTCTACTTTTTATATCGTTTATTTCTTTATTAATTATTCTTTTTGTTACTAGTGGTATACTGGCTTTACCTTTTGCATATCTACAGTCTATTACGTGCTCTTTTTGACTTACTACATAATATTCTTCCTTTTTTCTAGTAAATATATTTTTTATTGTTGGTATTTTAAATATTTTTTATACACTTAAGTCTAACTCTTTTCCTTTTATTTCATCAAATACATTGTTATCAAATATTATTTTTTGATCTGTTCCTTCTTCATTTAAATATTCTTCTTTTGTTAATATTTTTATATCTTCTTCAGTCATTTAATTCATCTAATTCACTATCTATTTCATTATCTGTTTCAGTCTCTGAAATTTCATATATACTGTCTTCACTTTCTAATTCATAATCTATGTAATCTATTTGCATATATTCTGTATTTTCTATTTTTATTTCTGATATTTGTTTATTTTTTGGGTTTTTAGGTAATTTACAATCTCTAGCTAAGTGTCCTAACTTTCCACAATTATAACAAGTACATTCTTTTATAGATTTTTTCTTTCTATATGGTCTTTTGTTTTTATAATTTTTTACATAATATCTTTTTCTTGGTTTTTTGTATTTATATTTTGATTTTTTGTATTTTTTATATTTATTATGCCTTTTTCTTTTCTTATAATATCTTTCTTCTCATCCAAATTGAGGTGCTATTTTATCTTTGCAACATGCTAAATTTCTTATTAATGTTTTTTCCATTTTTATTTCTTCTCTGTATTTTCACATAAGTTTCTATACCATTGTTGTAAAAATTTTATTCTTGCTCCTAAAGTATCTACTATTTTTGTTTCATCCCAACTTTTTATCATTTTTGAACTAAATGGTTCAGGTAATTTATTAAAATATAATTTTCTTATTTCTTTACTTTCTTCTATATTATATGCTCCTTTATAATAATATTCTTTAAATGCGCAAGTATATTCATCTATGTAACACATATTACATATTGCTAATTTTAACATTAAATTTCTGTTTATGTCTTTCTCTTCATTTTGTTCTTCTTCTGTTGTTGTCATGCTACTAAATTCATCTTTTATAGCTGTTTCATATTTTTTTAATAATTCTATAGGTGTTAATTTCATTATTCCTTCTGTAGGTTTGTCAGTTCTTAATATTTTTTTACTATTTTCAGTTAGATTTAAAAACCATAATTTTACTGTTCCTATTAGTGTTCTTTCTATATATTCTGGTGCATCTGTTACACTTATATTATTATCTAATAATTGCTTTGTCATATATCCTATCCATAATTGTATTGTTTTTTCTGTATCTATTACACATCTAAGTCTAGAAAGTTATAATTTTTATTAACTATTTGTTTTGGTGTCCATTTGTCATATTCATTCTTTAGATTATATCTTTTAAACTTATTTTTATAATATGTAGGTTGTCTTATTTCTGATGTACTAGGTATTATATTTTGATCTTCTTTTTTATCAAGAGTATTTATTTCTGTGTTGATATTTTCTAAATTTTCTTCATTAATTACTTCTTGTTTTTCATTGATTTCTAAATTTTTTGTATTTGTTAATATTTCTGTATATGTTTCACTATCTTCTGAATCATAATTGTCTGTTTCTTCAACATCTATATTATTTATTTCTAATTCCTCGTTTTTTATTTCTTTATCGTCTATTTCTAATTTTTCTTTAAATTGATTTATCTCGTTTAATAATTTTTGTTCTTTATCTTTTTCTTCTTTTTCTTTCTGTCTTTTTTCATACAGATCTTTTAACATTTGTAATTCTTTTTCTAATTCAGCAATCCTACTATTTTTAGTTTCTTCTATTTTTCGTATTTCTTCTGTAGTTTGTTGTTTTATTTTTTCTATTTCCTTTTTTCTATCTATTTCTTCGTTTTCTCTTTCTATTCTTACCATAGCTGTCAATTTATCTTCTAATTTTAATTCTTCTTTTTCTAACATTAAATATAAATGTTCACCTATTTTCTTATATCTTCTTCCTAAATTAGAAAATACTATTCTTATTTTTAATCCTTCGTAATTTTCATATATTTTTTCGTCTATTATAAATTCTTCTTTATTCATTTCATTGTAAATAGTTCATGTTGATATATATATTCTAAAATATCTATTTGTGATTCTAAATTTGATATTTCATCTTTTTGTGCATTTATTGAGTTTTTACTAACTCCGGCAAATATATTATAATTTAATCTTTCTATTCTTATTTTTAATTCTTTACGTTTTTCAGATATAGTTTGTTTTAGTTCTTTGTATTTTTGTATTTTATTCATTCAAACAATATTTATAGTACTTTGGTGGATATCTAAATCTAATTTTATCATAATTAAGTGGTATATGTTTCATTCTTCTAGATTTTAAATGGATTATTAATTTTGCTTCAATACTAGATATTAAGGTAATTAGGTAAGCTAATCTTTGTGGGTTTTCTTTTGTTTTATTTAGACTTATATATTCTGAATAATTACTAATTAAAGATTCTTTAATTTTTCTAAAAGCTTCTTTGTTTTTAAATGGTCTTCTCATAATTAATATTGATTAGTATTGATTAACTCCATGTTAAGTAAATCCGATCTAAATTCATAAACACATAAACTCAAACATATATAATAAACAACATATATAATAAACACATAAACTCAATCATATATATTACTTCGGTATTTTTTAAATAACTGCGCTCTGATACCATTTGTAGGGGGTGCGGATTAGGTGCGTAGTTTCAACTAGATAATAAATGTGCGGATTAGGTGCGTAGTTTCAACTAGATAATAAATACGTACGTATTTATTTTTATAATGAATATTATTGATTGGAATAATTTTCATTTTTATCTTCTTGACTTAAGATGTTTTTTTAATTCATATTCTAAATTAGATATTATCATGATTAGATTATCTAGTGTTTTAGGATCCTCGTTAGTAATATGTAATCTTTTATATTCTTGGTATAGACTATATAGTTGAGTCTCTATTTCTTTTAATGATTTATCCTTTTCGTGAGATGTATTCATTAATTTATTTGGTTTATTATTTTATCCTGTAGTAACTGCAGAGTTACAAATTTTTGTATAATAATTTATCCTATCTGTACTGTAGTATATATCTAATTCTAGATTTTCTATGTCAATTATTAGCTTGTGTTGTTCTTCTCGTAGTGAGTTTTTTAAATTATTTAAACTATCACATGTACTTTTTTCTAAATTTTCTAAGGTTTTTTCTATCCATATTAACTTTTCTTTTAGATTTTCCATTATTTCTCTAATTCGATTTCTATAATTAATTTCGTCACTTAGGTTATTTTGGTTTTCCCTAGTTTTTCTTATATATTCTAACATCCACAGTCTTGATCTGAATAATATCCTTCTGGGAATATGTCTTCGTATATCTGTTCTAACGCATTTATTGTTTCAATTTCGTAGTTTATTACTTCTTCTAATATTATTTTCTTAATATCTATAATTTCTATGTCTTTAAGTATATATAAGATTAAAACTTTAAGATTATCTATCATTTAAAATTGACTAAATATTTTATTATAATATTCTGTAGTTGTTTGTTTCAGGCTTAGTAGTTCTTGTATATTTTTATTAAGAAATTCTATGCAATTTATCATGCTAAGTATTTATAAGAGTAGTTAGGTAGGCATGGTATATAATTTACTCTAATCATGTAATATATACCAAATGTTTTTTCTAATATGATTTTTTCTTATATCTACTACTTTTATATCTTTAAGTACATACAAAATAAGTATTTTAAATTTATCTACCATCTCATCAGATAAATAATTATTCATTTGCATAAAATTGCTTTTTTCAAAATATTCCCTTCAACCATGTTCATAACAAAATATAGTCATCTTAGATTACTATATACTAGATTATTCTTAAATAACATGTTCTTCAGTCACTATTAGCATGGTAATCTGGATACTTTTCCCTTAAACAGCGCCTCTACTCTGGTTACTCCCCACCACGGCTTCTTGCCTTATTGGTTTCACCTTTAGGATGGCATAGTTCTTAGGGATCTTTCTCCGTTTCCACTTTGCTAATAAACTTCTTAACATATTATTCTTCGAATAATTCTACCATAAAGTAACTAACATGAATTTATTTTATCATATCATAATTGTTGGGAATTATGAATTTAGCTATTCATAATCATAAATAAATATACCTGTTCTGGTAGGTTTGATATTTCTGAGCTTTGTTCCTCCATAGATTTTTCCATTGATATATACCTGTTTTTTAATTAACTAAGCAAAAATATTTATTTGTAGACAAGAGAGAGTTTTTTGTGCTTCAACGCATGAAGGCTTGCTTTGCAATGCCTTCTGCTTTCTCTATTTATAGACTGAATGAACCTTTACAATCTACACGTTTTTAACATTAGTCTACTTTACAAAAAAAATCTTCTAATAAGACAAAAACCATTAATACCTAGGCTAATATTAGTCAAAAAGCCTAATATCTAGAAAGTCTAAAAAAGTCTACAATAATTACATCTTTTACGTAAAGACTAAAGAAAAATCTATCATAAATAATTCAATATCTTGTCTCCGTTGATGTTGTCGTATCTGCTACTTTTTCATATCTCCATTATTGTTCTGGTCTTATCTTTCCAGCTGGCGTTCTTATCTTTTATTCTAGCTGGACTGCTGGGACATTTTTATCTTCTTCATTATAGTTATATTCTATGTCCTTTTTTAGTTTTTTCTGTAGTGGTTTTAAGTTTTCTGATAATTTTGGAATATATATTCTCTTACTTGGTTTACTAATCCTAAAAATGATTGTAATTTCTTTTTCGTATCTAATTCTTCTTTCGAATTTATTATTTTTTGTACTATATGTTGTTGCATTTTTACTCCACTTTTATCTATTTGTATTCCTAAAAATTCTATTTGATTTTTCATAATTTCAGCTTTCTTTTTACTTAAACTTATTCCCGAATTTTCTATTATATCCGTAAATTGTTCCAATAATTTTAAATGTTCTTCTTTGGTCTTTGTATATAATAGTATATCGTCTATGTATACTATACAATTAGGTAGTTGTTTAAAATAACTATCCATAAAATATTGATATCTACCTGGTGCATTTTTATATCCAAATGGTAGTACATTCCATTCATAAAATCCTTGTGGTACCGTAAATGCGGTTAATTCCTTAGATTCTTCTTCTAACTTTAGATGGTAAAATCCTGATTTGCAATCAAATTTACTAAAATAATTATATCCTTGTATTTGTCTTATTTTTAATATCTTATTTGGTATTGGGTAATTATAAGTTATTGTTTTTGCATTTAAATTTCTATAATCAATAACCATTCTACTTTTTCCTCTTTGTTGTTCACTATGTTTATTTACTATAAATGTTGGGCTATTATGTTTGCTATTGCTTTTTTGTATACATTGTTTTTATAATAATTCATCTATATGCATTTTAAATTCTTTTAAATCATCAAAATTATATGTTAATGGTTTCTGGGTTATTATGCTATTTTTATCTATTAATTCAATTTTTATAGTAGTTTTATGTTTTTCCCATCCTCTTAATGGATCTTCACTATATAATTGTTCTAATTTTTTCTTAATTATTTCTATCTTATTCATTGAAAATATAGTTATTTCTGTTTTATTTATCGAAAATACAACTAATTCTATTGTATCTTCAGTATTTTTTATATTTTCTAACTTTTGTGTAATTTTTTCACTTCCTTTTATCCAATCAGTTTTCTTTCTTATTTTATTATTAACTCTTTTTGCTCTTACTTTTTGTTTACATGGTGTTGTAAACCACCAGTCTGTTCTAGTTATTATATGTGGGTATAATTTATCTAGAAACAGCATTCCTAAAAGTATATCTTTTGATGTTAGTTCATAATTATAAATTTCTTCTGTTGTTAATATTTTATCTCATACTTGTGTTTTTACATTTTTAGCTTTATAAGTAATTAAGCTTCCTTCGTTATTAAATCTTTTAACTATTATTGGTGTTTTCAATTTATCCCATTTACTTTCTGGTAAACAATTATATCTGCATAAATTAGCTTCTGCTCCTGTATCTATCATAGGCGTATAATATCTACTGTAATATCCTTCTACTACTATCTTCATAAATACATATATTTTCATTTTATGTTAAAGCTCTTCTTAAGAATAATTTCTCTCTGTTATATGTTATAGTTAATTGTGTATGTTCTATATTATATGGTTTTACTTGTTCTAGCCATTTTATTCCTAATATTATGTCTGTTTTTTGCATTTCTTCTTTTACTTCAAATTCTATTTTTATTTTTCTTATTCCTATTATTATTTCTTTTTCTGCTATATTTTTAGTATTTATTAAGCTTCTTGGTAGATCTGGGCATATATTATTGTCGGTTTTTATTTCTTCATTTTTTACTAGATATTTTGCTATATAATTTTCTTCTTGTCCTGTATTTAAGAGTATTAAATATTCTTTTTCATTTACCTTTCCTGTTATGTAATAATGGTTTGAATTATCCATTGAACTTGTTTCATAACTTATTCTTTTTGATGAGCTTGATGATTCTGGTTTATCATAAGCTGTTCTTTTTGTTATACTTATCCTATCATTTATTATTTCTAGATTTTCTTCTACATCTATGTCTCTATAGCTATAATCATTATAGTCTATCGTTTTTACAAATTGTTCAAATGGGCTATCTATTTGTATCTTATTAATCTTATTTTTTCCCGTTATTTTATGTTTTGTTGTTAATACATATAAATTTTTGCATCTTGCTGTAAATATTTTACTTCCTGGGGTTAATTCTATTCCTGATATCTTCCAATATAATACTAGTGATTTATCTATATTTCTATCCGTTACTGCTACTGAATAATTTGCACTTATTATGAATTTAAATTTTTGGTATATTAAATTTCCTTTTATGGCAGTTATTATGCTTTTTTCTATAGGTTTTATAATTCTATCATCTGCTAAATATAATTCTATTGGTGTATCTATTCCTTCTCTAAAACATGCTTTTATTAATATTTCTGTACCTCCAAGGTGTACATATTTTATTGGGTCTCTACTTTTTATATCGTTTATCTCTTTATTAATTATTCTTTTTGTTACTAGTGGTATACTGGCTTTACCTTTTGCATATCTACAGTCTATTACGTGCTCTTTTTGACTTACTACATAATATTCTTCCTTTTTTCTAGTAAATATATTTTTTATTGTTGGTATTTTAAATATTTTTTCTACACTTAAGTCTAACTCTTTTCCTTTTATTTCATCAAATACATTGTTATCAAATATTATTTTTTGATCTGTTCCTTCTTCATTTAAATATTCTTCTTTTGTTAATATTTTTATGTCTTCTTCAGTCATTTAATTCATCTAATTCACTATCTATTTCATTATCTGTTTCATTCTCTGAAATTTCATATATACTGTCTTCACTTTCTAATTCGTAATCTATGTAATCTATTTGCATATATTCTGTATTTTCTATTTTTATTTCTGATATTTGTTTATTTTTTGGGTTTTTAGGTAATTTACAATCTCTAGCTAAGTGTCCTAACTTTCCACAATTATAACAAGTACATTCTTTTATAGATTTTTTCTTTCTATATGGTCTTTTGTTTTTATAATTTTTTACATAATATCTTTTTCTTGGTTTTTTGTATTTATATTTTGATTTTTTGTATTTTTTATATTTCTTATGCCTTTTTCTTTTCTTATAATATCTTTCTTCGCATCCAAATTGAGGTGATATTTTATCTTTGCAACATGCTAAATTTCTTATTAATGTTTTTTCCATTTTTATTTCTTCTCTGTATTTTTCACATAAGTTTCTATACCATTGTTGTAAAAATTTTATTCTTGCTCCTAAAGTATCTACTATTTTTGTTTCATCCCAACTTTTTATTATTTTTGAACGAAATGGTACAGGTAATTTATTAAAATATAATTTTCTTATTTCTTTACTTTCTCTATATTATATGCTCCTTTATAATAATATTCTTTAAATGCGCAAGTATATTCATCTATGTAACACATATTACATATTGCTAATTTTAACATTAAATTTCTATTTATGTTTTTCTCTTCATTTTGTTCTTCTTCTGTTGTTGTCATGCTACTAAATTCGTCTTTTATAGCTGTTTCATATTTTTTTAATAATTCTATAGGTGTTAATTTCATTATTCCTTCTGTAGGTTTGTCAGTTCTTAATATTTTTTTACTATTTTCAGTTAGATTTAAAAACCATAATTTTACTGTTCTTATTAGTGTTCTTTCTATATATTCTGGTGCATCTGTTACACTTATATTATTATCTAATAATTGCTTTGTCATATATCCTATCCATAATTGTATTGTTTTTTCTGTATCTATTACACAATCTAAGTCTAGAAAGTTATAATTTTTATTAACCATTTGTTTTGGTGTCCATTTGTCATATTCATTCTTTAGATTATATCTTTTAAACTTATTTTTATAATATGTAGGTTGCCTTATTTCTGATGTACTAGGTATTATATTTTGATCTTCTTTTTTATCAAGAGTATTTATTTCTGTGTTGATATTTTCTAAATTTTCTTCATTAATTACTTCTTGTTTTTCATTGATTTCTAAATTTTTTGTATTTGTTAATATTTCTGTATATGTTTTACTATCTTCTGAATCATAATTGTCTGTTTCTTCAACATCTATATTATTTATTTCTAATTCCTCGTTTTTTATTTCTTTATCGTCTATTTCTAATTTTTCTTTAAATTGATTTATCTCGTTTAATAATTTTTGTTCTTTATCTTTTTCTTCTTTTTCTTTCTGTCTTTTTTCATACAGATCTTTTAACATTTGTAATTCTTTTTCTAATTCAGCAATCCTACTATTTTTAGTTTCTTCTATTTTTCGTATTTCTTCTGTAGTTTGTTGTTTTATTTTTTCTATTTCCTTTTTTCTATCTATTTCTTCGTTTTCTCTTTCTATTCTTACCATAGCTGTCAATTTATCTTCTAATTTTAATTCTTCTTTTTCTAACATTAAATATAAATGTTCACCTATTTTCTTATATCTTCTTCCTAAATTAGAAAATACTATTCTTATTTTTAATCCTTCGTGATTTTCATATATTTTTTCGTCTATTATAAATTCTTCTTTATTCATTTTATTGTAAATAGTTCATGTTGATATATGTATTCTAAACTATCTATTTGTGATTCTAAATTTGATATTTCATCTTTTTGTGCATTTATTGAGTTTTTACTAACTCCGGCAAATATATTATAATTTAATCTTTCTATTCTTATTTTTAATTCTTTACGTTTTTCAGATATAGTTTGTTTTAGTTCTTTGTATTTTTGTATTTTATTCATTCAAACAATATTTATAGTACTTTGGTGGATATCTAAATCTAATTTTATCATAATTAAGTGGTATATGTTTCATTCTTCTAGATTTTAAATGGATTATTAATTTTGCTTCAATACTAGATATTAAGGTAATTAGGTAAGCTAATCTTTGTGGGTTTTCTTTTGTTTTATTTAGACTTATATATTCCGAATAATTACTAATTAAAGATTCTTTAATTTTTCTAAAAGCTTCTCTGTTTTTAAATGGTCTTCTCATAATTAATATTGATTAATATTGATTAACTCCATGTTAAGTAAATCCGATCAAAATTCATAAACACATAAACTCAAACATATATAATAAACAACATATATAATAAACAACATATATTTTTATAATGAATATTATTAGCATGGTACCATTACTCAAACAACATATATAATAAACAACATAAACTCAAACATATATATTACTTCGGTATTTTTTAAATAACTGCGCTCTGATACCATTTGTATGGGGGTGCGGATTAGGTGCGTAGTTTTATATTTTTTATCTGACTAATTAGTATTTGTTGTTCATGTATAACTAATTTTCCATCTGTATTAAATAATTTTTCGTATGTATTAAATAAATTGTTACTTGTATCTTCCTTTTCTAAGGTTAATTTTATTTTAAGTAATTTTTCTTCTAGTTGTCTTTTTTCTATTTCAAGTTGAAAAACAACATGTATATATATATGTTTTTTCTAAGGTTATATATACCTTAGAAAAAACATAAGAAACTAGATATATGTTTCTTAGAAAACAACAAACTACAGAAGAAATACGAAAAATAGAAGAAACTAAAAATAGTAGGATTGCTGAATTAGAAAAAGAATTACAATTGTTAAAAGATCTGTATGAAAAAAGACAGAAAGAAAAAAAAGAAAAAGATAAAGAACAAAAATTATTAAACGAGATAAATCAATTTAAAGAAAAATTAGAAATAGACGATAAAGTAATAAAAAACGAGGAATTAGAAATAAATAATATAGATGTTGAAGAATAATATATATGTTTGAGTTTATGTTGTTTATCATAAGCTGTTCTTTTTGTTGTACTTATCCTATCATTTACCAAATAAGATATTAAAAATAAGACAAATACAAGGATATAATTATTTTTGTAAATTTGATTGCAAATCAGGATTTTACCATCTAAAGTTAGAAGAAGAATCTAAGGAATTAACCGCATTTACGGTACCACAAGAATTTTATGAATGAAATGTACTACCATTTGGATATAAAAATGCACCAGGTAGATATCAATATTTTATGGATAGTTATTTTAAACAACTACTAGTCGACCAAGATACGAGAACATGAATATGAATAAAATATTTGAAAAACCATATACCCCAAATGGTCGACTAACTCCTTTGCTTGTACCTGCAGAAGTAGATGGATAAACGTTATGGGTTCTTTTTTGTTCACTATGTTTATTTACTATAACCAGTCTTGCAGTATCTGGTCAATAATTCTTCCGAAATAAATTTTTCTCTGATAGCTCTGGCAATAGGTCTTGTTTCTGTTTTAAGCAACGTGATAATCCATTGCCTACTCAAACATATATATTACTTCGGTATTTTTTAAATAACTGCGCTCTGATACCAAAATCAAATAGAAATTATGAAAAAAGTTATACCTAGATAATTATCCAGATAGATATTATTCAGATTAAAAGATGCTAGAATATATAAAGAAAATTAGAGAAAGACAAAATTGGATATATGAAGAAGTTAATTACAGAAATCAACTTGAAATAGAGAAAAGACAACTAGAAGAAAAATTACTTAAAATAAAATTAACCTTAGAAAAGGAAGATACAAATAACAATTTATTTAATACATACGAAAAATTATTTAATACAGATGGAAAATTAGTTATACATGAACAACAAATACTAATTAGTCAGATAAAAAATATAAACCTACGCATTGAATATAGCAAAGTTAGAATAAAATACTACACAGAAATTGCTAAAATTTCAATAGGATAAAATAAATTAATGGATACATCTTACGAAAAGAATAAAACATTAAAAGAAATAGAAACTCAACTATATAGTTTATACCTAGAATACAAAAGATTACATATTACTAACGAGGATCCTAAAACACTAGATAATCTAATCACGATAATATCTAATTTAGAATATGAATTAATAAAACATCTTAAGTCAAGAAGATAAAAATGAAAATTATTCCAATCAATAATATTCATTATAAAAATAAATACATACGTATTTATTATCTAGTTGAAACTACGCACCTAATTCCGCACCCCCCTCCAAATGGTATCACAGCGCAGTTATTTAAAAAATACCGAAGTAATATATATGTTTGAGTTTATGTTGTTTATTATATATGTTGTTTGAGTAATGGTACCATGCTAATAATATTCATTATAAAAATATATGTTGTTTATTATATATGTTGTTTATTATATATGTTTGAGTTTATGTGTTTATGAATTTAGATCGGATTTACTTAACATGGAGTTAATCAATATTAATTATGAGAAGACCATTTAAAAACAAAGATTAGCTTACCTAATTACCTTAATATCTAGTATTGAAGCAAAATTAATAATCCATTTAAAATCTAGAAGAATGAAACATATACCACTTAATTATGATAAAATTAGATTTAGATATCCACCAAAGTACTATAAATATTGTTTGAATGAATAAAATACAAAAAATTTAGAAATCAATGAAAAACAAGAAGTAATTAATGAAGAAAATTTAGAAAATATCAACACAGAAATAAATACTCTTGATAAAAAAGAAGATCAAAATATAATACCTAGTACATCAGAAATAAGGCAACCTACATATTATAAAAATAAGTTTAAAAGATATAATCTAAAGAATGAATATGACAAATGGACACCAAAACAAATGGTTAATAAAAATTATAACTTTCTAGACTTAGATTGTGTAATAGATACAGAAAAAACAATACAATTATGGATAGGATATATGACAAAACAATTATTAGATAATAATATAAGTGTAACAGATGCACCAGAATATATACAAAGAACACTAATAGGAACAGTAAAATTATGGTTTTTAAATCTAACTGAAAATAGTAAAAAAATATTAAGAACTGACAAACCTACAGAAGGAATAATGAAATTAACACCTATAGAATTATTAAAAAAATATGAAACAGCTATAAAAGACGAATTTAGTAGCATGACAACAACAGAAGAAGAACAAAATGAAGAGAAAGACATAAATAGAAATTTAATGTTAAAATTAGCAATATGTAATATGTGTTACATAGATGAAAATACTTGCGCATTTAAAGAATATTATTATAAAGGAGCATATAATATAGAAGAAAGTAAAGAAATAAGAAAATTATATTTTAATAAATTACCTGAACCATTTAGTTCAAAAATAATAAAAAGTTGGGATGAAACAAAAATAGTAGATACTTTAGGAGCAAGAATAAAATTTTTACAACAATGGTATAGAAACTTATGTGAAAAATACAGAGAAGAAATAAAAATGGAAAAAACATTAATAAGAAATTTAGCATGTTGCAAAGATAAAATAGCACCTCAATTTGGATGCGAAGAAAGATATTATAAGAAAAGAAAAAGGCATAAGAAATATAAAAAATACAAAAAATCAAAATATAAATACAAAAAACCAAGAAAAAGATATTATGTAAAAAATTATAAAAACAAAAGACCATATAGAAAGAAAAAATCTATAAAAGAATGTACTTGTTATAATTGTGGAAAGTTAGGACACTTAGCTAGAGATTGTAAATTACCTAAAAACTCAAAAAATAAACAAATATCAGAAATAAAAATAGAAAATACAGAATATATGCAAATAGATTACATAGATTACGAATTAGAAAGTGAAGACAGTATATATGAAATTTCAGAGAATGAAACAGATAATGAAAGAGATAGTGAATTAGATGAATTAAATGACTGAAGAAGACATAAAAATATTAACAAAAGAAGAATATTTAAATGAAGAAGGAACAGATCAAAAAATAATATTTGATAACAATGTATTTGATGAAATAAAAGGAAAAGAGTTAGACTTAAGTGTAGAAAAAATATTTAAAATACCAACAATAAAAAATATATTTACTAGAAAAAGGGAAGAATATTATGTAGTAAGTCAAAAAGAGCACGTAATAGACTGTAGATATGCAAAAGGTAAAGCCAGTATAACACTAGTAACAAAAAGAATAATTAATAAAGAGATAAACGATATAAAAGTAGAGACCCAATAAAATATGTACACCTTGGAGGTACAGAAATATTAATAAAAGCATGTTTTAGAGAAGGAATAGATACACCAATAGAATTATATTTAGCAGATGATAGAATTATAAAACCTATAGAAAAAAGCATAATAACTGTCATAAAAGGAAATTTAATATACCAAAAATTTAAATTCATAATAAGTGCAAATTATTCAGTAACAGTAACGGATAGAAATATAGATAAATCACTAGTATTATATTGAAAGATATCAGGAATAGAATTAACCCCAGGAAGTAAAATATTTACAGCAAGATGCAAAAATTTATATGTATTAACAACAAAACATAAAATAACGGGAAAAAATAAGATTAATAAGATACAAATAGATAGCCCATTTGAACAATTTGTAAAAACGATAGACTATAATGATTATAGCTATAGAGACATAGATGTAGAAGAAAATCTAGAAATAATAAATGATAGGATAAGTACAACAAAAAGAACAGCTTATGATAAACCAGAATCATCAAGCTCATCAAAAAGAATAAGTTATGAAACAAGTTCAATGGATAATTCAAACCATTATTACATAATAGGAAAGGTAAATGAAAAAGAATATTTAATACTCTTAAATACAGGACAAGAAGAAAATTATATAGAAAAATATCTAGTAAAAAATGAAGAAATAAAAACCGACAATAATATATGCCCAGATCTACCAAGAAGCTTAATAAATACTAAAAATATAGCAGAAAAAAAAATAATAATAGGAACAAGAAAAATAAAAATAGAATTTGAAGTAAAAGAAGAAATGCAAAAAAACAGACATAATATTAGGAATAAAATGGCTAGAACAAGTAAAACCATATAATATAGAACATACACAATTAACTATAACATATAACAGAGAGAAATTATTCTTAAGAAGAGCTTTAACATAAAATGAAAATATATGTATTGATGAAGATAGTAGTAGAAGGATATTACAGTAGATATTATACGCCTATGATAGATACAGGAGCAGAAGCTAATTTATGCAGATATAATTGTTTACCAGAAAGTAAATGGGATAAATTGAAAACACCAATAATAGTTAAAGGATTTAATAACGAAGGAAGCTTAATTACTTATAAAGCTAAGAATGTAAAAACACAAGTATGGGATAAAATATTAACAATAGAAGAAATTTATAATTATGAACTAACATCAAAAGATATACTTTTAGGAATGCCGTTTCTAGATAAATTATACCCACATATAATAACTAGAACAGACTGGTGGTTTACAACACCATGTAAACAAAAAGTAAGAGCAAAAAGAGTTAATAATAAAATAAGAAAGAAAACTGATTGGATAAAAGGAAGTGAAAAAGTTACACAAAAGTTAGAAAATATAAAAAATACTGAAGATACAATAGAATTAGTTGTATTTTCGATAAATAAAACAGAAATAACTATATTTTCAATAAATAAGATAGAAATAATTAAGAAAAAATTAGAAAAATTATATAGTGAAGATCCATTAAGAGGATGGGAAAAACATAAAACTACTATAAAAATTGAACTAATAGATAAAAATAGCATAATAACCCAGAAACCATTAACATATAATTTTGATGATTTAAAAGAATTTAAAATGCATATAGATGAATTGTTTGAAAAACAATGTATACAAAAAAGCAATAGCAAACATAATAGCCCAACATTTATAGTAAATAAACATAGTGAACAAAAAAGAGGAAAAAGTAGAATGATTTTTGATTATAGAAATTTAAATGCAAAAACAATAACTTATAATTACCCAATACCAAATAAGATATTAAAAATAAGACAAATACAAGGATATAATTATTTTAGTAAATTTGATTGCAAATCAGGATTTTACCATCTAAAGTTAGAAGAAGAATCTAAGGAATTAACCGCATTTACGGTACCACAAGGATTTTATGAATGGAATGTACTACCATTTGGATATAAAAATGCACCAGGTAGATATCAATATTTTATGGATAGTTATTTTAAACAACCACCTAATTGTATAGTATACATAGACGATATACTATTATATACAAAGACCAAAGAAGAACATTTAAAATTATTGGAACAATTTACGGATATAATAGAAAATTCGGGAATAAGTTTAAGTAAAAAGAAAGCTGAAATTATGAAAAATCAAATAGAATTTTTAGGAATACAAATAGATAAAAGTGGAGTAAAAATGCAACAACATATAGGACAAAAAATAATAAATTCGAAAGAAGAATTAGATACGAAAAAAAAATTACAATCATTTTTAGGATTAGTAAACCAAGTAAGAGAATATATTCCAAAATTAGAAGAAAACTTAAAACCACTACAGAAAAAACTAAAAAAGGACATAGAATATAATTATAATGAAGAAGATAAAAAACAAGTTCAAAAAATAAAAATACTTTGTAAAGAATTACCAAAATTACAATTTCCAGATGAAAATAGAAAATTTATATATATAGTAGAAGCAGATGTCAGTGAATATAGTTACGGAGGAGTACTTAAATATAAATATGACGCAGAAAAAATAGAACACCATTGTAGATATTACTCAGGCACATTCAACGAGACAGAAATAAAATGGGAAATAAATAGAAAAGAATTATGTTCATTATATAAATGTTTGTTAGCATTTGAGCCATATATTGTATATAACAAATTTATTGTGCGAACAGACAATACACAAGTACGCTGGTGGCTAACAAAGAAAATACAAAATTCAGTTACAACAAAAGAAATTCGAAGACTAGTATTGAATATATTAAATTTTACATTTACAATTGAAGTAATCAGTACTAACAAAAATGTTATTGCAGATTACATATCAAGACAAAGCTACACAGACTGATATTATAGAAGAAGATACTCTAGAAAAGATACTCAACACCCTAACTACGCTTTCAATAAAAGTGGACAGTATGGGTAATGAGATAGAAAAGCTAAAGACTAATGAAGGTAAACTGAAGTCTATAGCTACAAATCAGCTAACTCAGCAGTGTGCAGAGCTATGTCGATCGGAAGACATTAAAATTCCAGAGCTAGAAGGAGACGTTGGGATACTCCATAAAACCCATAACGTTTATCCATCTACTTCTGCAGGTACAAGCATAGGAGTTAGTCGACCAAGATACCAGAACATGAATATGAATAAAATATTTGAAAAACCATATACCCCAAATACATCAAAAGATCCCATGTTCATACCCCCACAAATTACCACATACCGAGATAGTCTGAACCAAGATAAAAAAGTTTATAACTACACATCCCAAAAATACATAGAAAATATCTACAATATACAAACCTTTTTAAATAGCAACCCCAAAGCTACAAATGTTCAAGAACCAGATACAAACTATATAACCTAGAGATTGACCGGATATAATAAACTAATTGTCTTACCTAAAACAACCAAATATAGTTAAAACTTGCTACGAATATGGACTACTTAGTACTGTATATACCACAGACGGAACTGAGATATCCACTATACCAGAAATATATGAAGCATTTATCATTTTTAAAAGAATAACCAAAGGTACCTTGTTCTTTATAAAAATTTACGCGGCACCAGCAGAGATATTATTTGATGAATTTAAAAAACCTATACAAGTTGTGAAGATAGGAATGACACGAGATATTATTATACCACAAGATATTATTTCACAACCA
The DNA here is from genome assembly GCA_030864215.1 of Capsicum pubescens. Lineage (NCBI taxonomy): Eukaryota > Viridiplantae > Streptophyta > Magnoliopsida > Solanales > Solanaceae > Capsicum > Capsicum pubescens. The sequence goes on along the minus strand of CM061538.1, from coordinate 79,415,399 downwards.
GAGATACCTAGAATCGAGATACCAAAATTCTATGCAAACAAGAGGATTATCGGATTATCTACAATTTTACAAGAGCTAGCAAATACATATTGCAAACAAAATCCCATATGGAACTACTATTCAAGAGATCATGTATTAATATATTCAAATTCAAAAGAGTTACGAGAAACAGATATGGAAACTATTAGGCAATGGATTATCACGTTGCTTAAACCAGAAACAGAACCTATTGCCAGAGCTATCAGAGAAAAATTTATTTCGGAAGAATTATTGACCAGATAATGCAAGACTATTGGACATAAATATCCAGATCACAGATGTTCAAAATGTAATGGAGGAGATAATGATGTCCCAGCAGTCCAGCTAGAATAAAAGATAAGAACGCCAGCTGGAAAGATAAGACCAGAACAATAATGGAGATATGGAAAAGTAGCAGATACGACAACATCAACGGAGACAAGATATTGAATTATTTATGATAGATTTTTCTTTAGTCTTTACGTAAAAGATGTAATTATTGTAGACTTTTTTAGACTTTCTAGATATTAGGCTTTTTGTCTAATATTAGCCTAGGTATTAATGGTTTTTGTCTTATTAGAAGATTTTTTTTTGTAAAGTAGACTAATGTTAAAAACGTGTAGATTGTAAAGGTTCATTCAGTCTATAAATAGAGAAAGCAGAAGGCATTGCAAAACAATCCTTCATGCGTTGAAGCACAAAAAACTCTCTCTTGTCTACAAATAAATATTTTTGCTCATTTAATTAAAAAACAGGTATATTTCAATAGAAAAATCTATGGAGGAACAAAGCTCAGAAATATCAAACCTACCAGAACAGGTATATTTATTTATGATTATGAATAGCTAAATTCATAATTCCCAACAATCATGATGTGATAAAATAAATTCATGTTAGTTACTTTATAGTAGAATTATTCGAAGAATAATATGTTAAGAAGTTTATTAGCAAAGTGGAAACGGAGAAAAATCCCTAAGAACTATGTCATCCTAAAGGTGAAACCAATAAGGCAAGAAGCCGTGGTGGGGAGTAACCAGAGTAGAGGCGTTGTTTAAGGGAAAATATCCAGATTACCATGCTAATAGTGACCGAAGAACATGTTATTTAAGAATAATCTAGTATATAGTAATCTAAGATGACCATATTTTGTTATGAACATGGTTGAAAGGAATATTTTGAAAAAAAGCAATTTTATGAAAATGAATAATAGTTATTTATCTGATGTGATGGTAGATAAATTCTAAATACTTATTTTGTATGCACTTAAAGATATAAAATATATAGAATCCCTTAATAAAAATATGCAAGAACTACTAAGGCTAAAACAAACAACTACAAAATATTATAATAAAATATTTAGTCAATCTTAAATGATAGATAATCTTAAAGTCTTAATCTTATATATACTTAGAGATATAGAAATTATAGATATTAAGAGAATAATATTAGAAAAGGTATTAAACTATGAAATTGAAATTATGAATTGGATAACACAGTTATACCTAGATAATTACCCAGATGGATATTATTCAGATTAAATGCTAGAATATATAAAGAAAATTAGAGAAAGACAAAATTGGATATATGAAGAAGTTAATTACAGAAATCAACTTGAAATAGAAAAAAGACAACTAGAAGAAAAATTACTTAAAATAAAATTAACCTTAGAAAAGGAAGATACAAGTAACAATTTATTTAATACATACGAAAAATTATTTAATACAGATGGAAAATTAGTTATACATGAACAACAAATACTAATTAGTCAGATAAAAAATATAAACCTACACATTGAATATAGCAAAGTTAGAATAAAATACTACACAGAAATTGCTAAAATTTCAATAGGATAAAATAAATTAATGGATACATCTTACGAAAAGAATAAATCATTAAAAGAAATAGAAACTCAACTATATAGTTTATACCTAGAATACAAAAGATTACATATTACTAACGAGGATCCTAAAATACTAGATAATCTAATCACGATAATATCTAATTTAGAATATGAATTAATAAAACATCTTAAGTCAAGAAGATAAAAATGAAAATTATTCCAATCAATAATATTCATTATAAAAATAAATACATACGTATTTATTATCTAGTTGAAACTACGCACCTAATTCCGCACCCCCCTACAAAAATACGTATGTATTTATTTTTATAATGAATATTATTGATTGGAATAATTTTCATTTTATATTTAGTTGTAACAAGTTAAGTCTGAACATTCCATTTTATACTTAACGAGATGTTCTCTAGTCAACAAATATTTATGACTTTTTTTTTACCAAAATTTTTAAAAGTAATTCTTTTATTCTTAAACTTCGTACACAATTAAATACCTTCACATAAATTGGAATGAGGAAGTGTCTATTACGTTATCTGATAATTTCTAGAAGTTAAAGATCCAATTACTTGCCTTTGATTATATTATACACATGGAAAAGTGAAAATAGTGTATCCTATATGTAACCTTTGCGTTTAGAATTAGAAGCAAATTCAGGATCTAGAATCGGTAAATTTAGGATAACTATACGCCTTCCCTGATCGAGCAGAGACGAAAGGGATTATAGAAAGGGGTGAAATTCTTTTTGTGAAGGGGAATCGTCGTAACATGCTTTGTTCCCCTCAACTTTTATAAAGAAAAAAAAACAGCAGTCAAATGAAGTTTGCAGTAGTCAAGAAGGTACAAACGAAGTGACATACACATAGGTCGAGTTGGAAAACACTGAACTTATCCTAAATGTGTTAGATCTATCATTTTAAATTGAAGGGATGGACCACTACACTTGGGAATATTTTGTGATGACTGATGTTAGTTTAAACAATATTTGCTTTGGAATATTTTCATAGACAGTAGTAGATATACATCTCGAGTTGTTGCCTATGTTGCTCAGATTCTCTTCAAAAGTAATGCATTTTAGAAGATTAGACAAGGATGTAACAACATTTTTAATGAGTTGGAGCAACATATATCAGTACTAAATGCATAATTCTTTGTTGTGGGAATTTAGGTGTGGCCACCAATTAACATGAAGAAGTACGAGACACTCTCATACCTTCCTGATTTGTCTGATGAGCAATTGCTCAAGGAAATTGAGTACCTTTTGCAGAAGGGATGGGTTCCTTGCTTGGAATTCGAGACTGAGGTCAATAACTTTATCGCAAAGAATGACACATTTTTATATTCAGATATACGATTCATTTTCAAAACTTTAATATGTTGTTTCATATGTGCAGCACGGATTTGTTTACCGTGAGCACCACAGTTCACCGGGATACTATGATGGCAGGTTAGTAGCATATGCAAATTTTAAATGATTGGTTCAATTAAACCACGGTTATACATCATAGATGAAGGTACAAGAATCTTGAAAATTAGTATAAATATCATGTTTCCGAAACAAACAGAGAACTCTGAACTTTACCAATATACTATAACATGGCAGGTCGAAGCAGATACACAGTTTAAATGATTGGTTCAATTGAACCATACTTTTTTCACTAAATCATAGATGTATGTGGGGAGATCTTGAAAATTAGTATAAATGAAGAAGGCTAAGGAATTCTGAACTTTTAAAAAGTTAAAATTCTGAATCCGCTTCTGTGACAGGTACTGGACAATGTGGAAGTTGCCCATGTTTGGGTGCACTGATGCCACCCAAGTCTTGAATGAGGTCCAATAGGCCAAGAAGGCATACCCACAAGTATTTAGTAGGCATACCCCCCTACAAATGGTATCAGAGCGCAGTTATTTAAAAAATACTGAAGTAATATATATGTTTGAGTTTATGTGTTTATTATATATGTTGTTTATTATATATGTTTGAGTTTATGTGTTTATGAATTTAGATCGGATTTACTTAACATGGAGTTAATCAATACTAATCAATATTAATTATGAGAAGACCATTTAAAAACAGAGAAGCTTTTAGAAAAATTAAAGGATCTTTAATTAGTAATTATTCGGAATATATAAGTCTAAATAAAACAAAAGAAAACCCACAAAGATTAGCTTACCTAATTACCTTAATATCTAGTATTGAAGCAAAATTAATAATCCATTTAAAATCTAGAAGAATGAAACATATACCACTTAATTATGATAAAATTAGATTTAGATATCCACCAAAGTACTATAAATATTGTTTGAATGAATAAAATACAAAAATACAAAGAACTAAAACAAACTATATCTGAAAAACGTAAAGAATTAAAAATAAGAATAGAAAGATTAAATTATAATATATTTGCCGGAGTTAGTAAAAACTCAATAAATGCACAAAAAGATGAAATATCAAATTTAGAATCACAAATAGATAGTTTAGAATATATATATCAACATGAACTATTTACAATAAAATGAATAAAGAAGAATTTATAATAGACGAAAAAATATATGAAAATCACGAAAGATTAAAAATAAGAATAGTATTTTCTAATTTAGGAAGAAGATATAAGAAAATAGGTGAACATTTATATTTAATGTTAGAAAAAGAAGAATTAAAATTCGAAGATAAATTGACAGCTATGGTAAGAATAGAAAGAGAAAACGAAGAAATAGATAGAAAAAAGGAAATAGAAAAAATAAAACAACAAACTACAGAAGAAATACGAAAAATAGAAGAAACTAAAAATAGTAGGATTGTTGAATTAGAAAAAGAATTACAAATGTTAAAAGATTTGTATGAAAAAAGACAGAAAGAAAAAGAAGAAAAAGATAAAGAACAAAAATTATTAAACGAGATAAATCAATTTAAAGAAAAATTAGAAATAGACGATAAAGAAATAAAAAACGAGGAATTAGAAATAAATAATATAGATGTTGAAGAAACAGACAATTATGATTCAGAAGATAGTGAAACATATACAGAAATATTAACAAATACAAAAAGTTTAGAAATCAATGAAAAACAAGAAGTAATTAATGAAGAAAATTTAGAAAATATCAACACAGAAATAAATACTCTTGATAAAAAAGAAGATCAAAATATAATACCTAGTACATCAGAAATAAGGCAACCTACATATTATAAAAATAAGTTTAAAAGATATAATCTAAAGAATGAATATGACAAATGGACACCAAAACAAATAGTTAATAAAAATTATAACTTTCTAGACTTAGATTGTGTAATAGATACAGAAAAAACAATACAATTATGGATAGGATATATGACAAAGCAATTATTAGATAATAATATAAGTGTAACAGATGCACCAGAATATATACAAAGAACACTAATAGGAACAGTAAAATTATGGTTTTTAAATCTAACTGAAAATAGTAAAAAAATATTAAGAACTGACAAACCTATAGAAGGAATAATGAAATTAACACCTATAGAATTATTAAAAAAACATGAAACAGCTATAAAAGACGAATTTAGTAGCATGACAACAACAGAAGAAGAACAAAATGAAGAGAAAGACATAAATAGAAATTTAATGTTAAAATTAGCAATATGTAATATGTGTTACATAGATGAATATACTTGCGCATTTAAAGAATATTATTATTAAGGAGCATATAATATAGAAGAAAGTAAAGAAATAAGAAAATTATATTTTAATAAATTACCTGAACCATTTAGTTCAAAAATAATAAAAAGTTGGGATGAAACAAAAATAGTAGATATTTTAGGAGCAAGAATAAATTTTTTACAACAATGGTATAGAAACTTATGTGAAAAATACAGAGAAGAAATAAAAATGGAAAAAACATTAATAAGAAATTTAGCATGTTGCAAAGATAAAATAGCACCTCAATTTGGATGCGAAGAAAGATATTATAAGAAAAGAAAAAGGCATAAGAAATATAAAAAATACAAAAAATCAAAATATAAATACAAAAAACCAAGAAAAAGATATTATGTAAAAAATTATAAAATCAAAAGACCATATAGAAAGAAAAAATCTATAAAAGAATGTACTTGTTATAATTGTGGAAAGTTAGGACATTTAGCTAGAGATTGTAAATTACCTAAAAACCCAAAAAATAAACAAATATCAGAAATGAAAATAGAAAATACAGAATATATGCAAATAGATTACATAGATTACGAATTAGAAAGTGAAGACAGTATATATGAAATTTCAGAGAATGAAACAGATAATGAAATAGATAGTGAATTAGATGAATTAAATGACGGAAGAAGACATAAAAATATTAACAAAAGAAGAATATTTAAATGAAGAAGGAACAGATCAAAAAATAATATTTGATAACAATGTATTTGATGAAAAAAAAGGAAAAGAGTTAGACTTAAGTGTAGAAAAAATATTTAAAATACCAACAATAAAAAATATATTTACTAGAAAAAAGGAAGAATATTATGTAGTAAGTCAAAAAGAGCACGTAATAGACTGTAGATATGCAAAAGGTAAAGCCAGTATACCACTAGTAACAAAAAGAATAATTAATAAAGAAATAAACGATATAAAAAGTAGAGACCCAATAAAATATGTACACCTTGGAGGTACAGAAATATTAATAAAAGCATGTTTTAGAGAAGGAATAGATACACCAATAGAAATATATTTAGCAGATGATAGAATTATAAAACCTATAGAAAAAAGTATAATAACTGCCATAAAAGGAAATTTAATATACCAAAAATTTAAATTCATAATAAGTGCAAATTATTCAGTAGCAGTAACGGATAGAAATATAGATAAATCACTAGTATTATATTGGAAGATATCAGGAATAGAATTAACCCCAGGAAGTAAAATATTTACAGCAAGATGCAAAAATTTATATGTATTAACAACAAAACATAAAATAACGGGAAAAAATAAGATTAATAAGATACAAATAGATAGCCCATTTGAACAATTTGTAAAAACGATAGACTATAATGATTATAGCTATAGAGACATAGATGTAGAAGAAAATCTAGAAATAATAAATGATAGGATAAGAACAACAAAAAGAACAGCTTATGATAAACCAGAATCATCAAGCTCATCAAAAAGAATAAGTTATGAAACAAGTTCAATGGATAATTCAAACCATTATTACATAACAAGAAAGGTAAATGAAAAAGAATATTTAATACTCTTAAATACAGGACAAGAAGAAAATTATATAGCAAAATATCTAGTAAAAAATGAAGAAATAAAAACCGACAATAATATATGCCCAGATCTACCAAGAAGCTTAATAAATACTAAAAATATAGCAGAAAAAGAAATAATAATAGGAATAAGAAAAATAAAAATAGAATTTGACGTAAAAGAAGAAATGCAAAAAACAGACATAATATTAGGAATAAAATGGCTAGAACAAGTAAAACCATATAATATAGAACATACACAATTAACTATAACATATAACAGAGAGAAATTATTCTTAAGAAGAGCTTTAACTTAAAATGAAAATATATGTATTGATGAAGATAGTAGTAGAAGGATATTACAGTAGATATTATACGCCTATGATAGATACAGGAGCAGAAGCTAATTTATGCAGCTATAATTGTTTACCAGAAAGTAAATGAGATAAATTGAAAACACCAATAATAGTTAAAGGATTTAATAACGAAGGAAGCTTAATTACTTATAAAGCTAAGAATGTAAAAACACAAGTATGAGATAAAATATTAACAATAGAAGAAATTTATAATTTTGAACTAACATCAAAAGATATACTTTTAGGAATGCCGTTTCTAGATAAATTATACCCACATATAATAACTAGAACAGACTGGTGGTTTACAACACCATGTAAACAAAAAGTAAGAGCAAAAAGAGTTAATAATAAAATAAGAAAGAAAACTGATTGGATAAAAGGAAGTGAAAAAATTACACAAAAGTTAGAAAATATAAAAAATACTGAAGATACAATAGAATTAGTTGTATTTTCGATAAATAAAACAGAAATAACTATATTTTCAATAAATAAGATAGAAATAATTAAGAAAAAATTAGAACAATTATATAGTGTAGATCCATTAAGAGGATGGGAAAAACATAAAACTACTATAAAAATTGAATTAATAGATAAAAATAGCATAATAACCCAGAAACCATTAACATATAATTTTGATGATTTAAAAGAATTTAAAATGCATATAGATGAATCATTAGAAAAACAATGTATACAAAAAAGCAATAACAAACATAATAGCCCAACATTTATAGTAAATAAACATAGTGAACAAAAAAGAGGAAAAAGTAGAATGGTTATTGATTATAGAAATTTAAATGCAAAAACAATAACTTATAATTACTCAATACCAAATAAGATATTAAAAATAAGACAAATACAAGGAAATAATTATTTTAGTAAATTTGATTGCAAATCAAGATTTTACCATCTAAAGTTAGAAGAAGAATCTAAGGAATTAACCGCATTTATGGTACCACAAGGATTTTATGAATGGAATGTACTACCATTTGGATATAAAAATGCACTAGGTAGATATCAATATTTTATGGATAGTTATTTTAAACAACTACCTAATTGTATAGTATACATAGACGATATACTATTATATACAAAGACCAAAGAAGAACATTTAAAATTATTGGAATAATTTACGGATATAATAGAAAATTCGGGAATAAGTTTAAGTAAAAAGAAAGCTGAAATTATGAAAAATCAAATAGAATTTTTAGGAATACAAATAGATAAAAGTGGAGTAAAAATGCAACAACATATAGTACAAAAAATAATAAATTCGAAAGAAGAATTAGATACGAAAAAGAAATTACAATCATTTTTAGGATTAGTAAACCAAGTAAGAGAATATATTCCAAAATTAGCAGAAAACTTAAAACCACTACAGAAAAAACTAAAAAAGGACATAGAATATAACTATAATGAAGAAGATAAAAAACAAGTTCAAAAAATAAAAATACTTTGTAAAGAATTACCAAAATTACAATTTCCAGATGAAAATAGAAAATTTATATATATAGTAGAAGCAGATGCCAGTGAATATAGTTACGGAGGAGTACTTAAATATAAATATGAAGCAGAAAAAATAGAACACCATTGTAGATATTACTCAGGCACATTCAACGAGACAGAAATAAAATGGGAAATAAATAGAAAAGAATTATGTTCATTATATAAATGTTTGTTAGCATTTGAGCCATATATTGTATATAACAAATTTATTGTGCGAACAGATAATACACAAGTACGCTGGTGGCTAACAAAGAAAATACAAAATTCAGTTACAACAAAAGAAATTCGGAGACTAGTATTGAATATATTAAATTTTACATTTACAATTGAAGTAATTGGTACTAATAAAAATTTTATTGCAGATTACATATCAAGACAAAGCTACACAGACTGATATCATAGAAGAAGATACTCTAGAAAAAATACTCAACACCCTAACTACGCTTTCAATAAAAGTGGACAGTATGGGTAATGAGATAGAAAAGTTAAAGACTAATGAAGGTAAACTGAAGTCTATAGCTACAAATCAGCTAACTCAGCAGTGTGCAGAGCTATGTCGATCGGAAGACATTAAAATTCCAGAGCTAGAAGGAGACGTTGGGATACTCCATAAAACCCATAACGTTTATCCATCTACTTCTGCAGGTACAAGCAAAGGAGTTAGTCGACCAAGATACCAGAACATGAATATGAATAAAATATTTGAAAAACCATATACCCCAAATACATCAAAAGATCCCATGTTTATACCCCCACAAATTACCACATACCGAGATAGTCTGAACCAAGATAAAAAAGTTTATAACTACACATCCCAAAAATACATAGAAAATATCTACAATATACAAACCTTTTTAAATAGCAACCCCAAAGCTACAAATGTCCAAGAACCAGATACAAACTATATAACCCAGAGATTGACCGGATATAATAAACTAATTGCCTTACCTAAAACCAAACCAAATATAGTTAAAACTTGCTACGAATATGGACTACTTAGTACTGTATATACCACGGACGGAACTGAGATATCCACTATACCAGAAATATATGAAGCATTTATCATTTTTAAAAGAATAACCAAAGGTACCTTGTTCTTTATAAAAATTTACGCGGCACCAGCAGAGATATTATTTGATGAAGTTAAAAAACCTATACAAGTTGTGAAGATAGGAATGACACGAGATATGATTATACCACAAGATATTATTTCACAACCAGAGATACCTAGAATCGAGATACCAAAATTTTATGCAAACAAGAGGATTATCGGATTATCTACAATTTTACAAGAGCTAGCAAATACATATTGCAAACAAAATCCCATATGGAACTACTATTCAAGAGATCATGTATTAATATATTCAAATTCAAAAGAGTTACGAGAAACAGATATGGAAACTATTAGGCAATGGATTATCACGTTGCTTAAACCAGAAACAGAACCTATTGCCAGAGCTATCAGAGAAAAATTTATTTCGGAAGAATTATTGACCAGATACTGCAAGACTATTGGACATAAATATCCAGATCACAGATGTTCAAAATGTAATGGAGGAGATAATGATGTCCCAGTAGTCCAGCTAAAATAAAAGATAAGAACGCCAGCTGGAAAGATAAGACCAGAACAATAATGGAGATATGAAAAAGTAGCAGATACGACAACATCAACGGAGACAAGATATTGAATTATTTATGATAGATTTTTCTTTAGTCTTTACGTAAAAGATGTAATTATTGTAGACTTTTTTAGACTTTCTAGATATTAGGCTTTTTGACTAATATTAGCCTAGGTATTAATGGTTTTTGTCTTATTAGAAGATTTTTTTTGTAAAGTGGACTAATGTTAAAAACGTGTAGATTGTAAAGGTTGATTCAGTCTATAAATAGAGAAAGCAGAAGGCATTGCAAAGCAAGCCTTCATGCGTTGAAGCACAAAAAACTCTCTCTTGTCTACGAATAAATATTTTTGCTCAGTTAATTAAAAAACAAGTATATTTCAATAAAAAAGTCTATGGAGGAACAAAGCTCAGAAATATCAAACTTACCAGAACAGGTATATTTATTTATGATTATGAATAGCTAAATTCATAATTCCCAACAATCATGATGTGATAAAATAAATTCATGTTAGTTACTTTATAGTAGAATTATTCGAAGAATAATATGTTAAGAAGTTTATTAGCAAAGTGGAAACGGAGAAAAATCCCTAAGAACTATGCCATCCTAAAGGTGAAACCAATAAGGCAAGAAGCCGTGGTGGGGAGTAACCAGAGTAGAGGCGTTGTTTAAGGGAAAATATCCAGATTACCATGCTAATAGTGACCGAAGAACATGTTATTTAAGAATAATCTAGTATATAGTAATCTAAGATGACCATATTTTGTTATGAACATGGTTGAAAGGAATATTTTGAAAAAAAAAGCAATTTTATGAAAATGAATAATAGTTATTTATCTGATGTGTTGGTAGATAAATTCAAAATACTTATTTTGTATGCACTTAAAGATATAAAATATATAGAATCCCTTAATAAAAATATGCAAGAACTACTAAGGCTAAAACAAACAACTACAAAATATTATAATAAAATATTTAGTCAATCTTAAATGATAGATAATCTTAAAGTCTTAATCTAATATATACTTAGAGATATAGAAATTATAGATATTAAGAGAATAATATTAGAAAAGGTATTAAACTATGAAATTGAAATTATGAATTGGATAACACAGTTATACCTAGATAATTACCCAGATGGATATTATTCAGATTAAATGCTAGAATATATAAAGAAAATTAGAGAAAGACAAAATTGGATATATGAAGAAGTTAATTACAGAAATCAACTTGAAATAGAAAAAAGACAACTAGAAGAAAAATTACTTAAAATAAAATTAACCTTAGAAAAGGAAGATACAAGTAACAATTTATTTAATACATACGAAAAATTATTTAATACAGATGGAAAATTAGTTATACATGAACAACAAATACTAATTAGTCAGATAAAAAATATAACCTACGCATTGAATATAGCAAAGTTAGAATAAAATACTACACAGAAATTGCTAAAATTTCAATAGGATAAAATAAATTAATGGATACATCTTACGAAAAGAATAAATCATTAAAAGAAATAGAAACTCAACTATATAGTTTATACCTAGAATACAAAAGATTACATATTACTAACGAGGATCCTAAAATACTAGATAATCTAATCACGGTAATATCTAATTTAGAATATGAATTAATAAAACATCTTAAGTCAAGAAGATAAAAATGAAAATTATTCCAATCAATAATAAATACGTAGTTTCAACTAGATAATAAATACGTGCGGAATTAGGTGCGTAGTTTCAACTAGATAATAAATACGTATGTATTTATTTTTATAATGAATATTATTGATTGGAATAATTTTTATTTTTATCTTCTTGACTTAAGATGTTTTATTAATTCATATTCTAAATTTGATATTATCGTGATTAGATTATCTAGTGTTTTAGGATCCTCGTTAGTAATATGTAATCTTTTGTATTCTAGGTATAAACTATATAGTTGAGTTTCTATTTCTTTTAATGATTTATTCTTTTCGTAAGATGTATCCATTAATTTATTTTATCCTATTGAAATTTTAGCAATTTTTGTGTAGTATTTTATTCTAACTTTGCTATATTCAATGCGTAGGTTTATATTTTTTATCTGACTAATTAGTATTTGTTGTTCATGTATAACTAATTTTCCATCTGTATTAAATAATTTTTCGTATGTATTAAATAAATTGTTACTTATATCTTCCTTTTCTAAGGTTAATTTTATTTTAAGTAATTTTTCTTCTAGTTGTCTTTTTTCTATTTCAAGTTGATTTCTGTAATTAACTTCTTCATATATCCAATTTTGTCTTTCTCTAATTTTCTTTATATATTCTAGCATTTAATCTGAATAATATCCATCTGGGTAATTATCTCGGTATAACTGTGTTATCCAATTCATAATTTCAATTTCATAGTTTAATACCTTTTCTAATATTATTCTCTTAATATCTATAATTTCTATATCTCTAAGTATATATAAGATTAAGACTTTAAGATTATCTATCATTTAAGATTGACTAAATATTTTATTATAATATTTTGTTGTTGTTTGTTTTAGCCTTAGTAGTTCTTGCATATTTTTTTTAAGGGATTCTATATATTTTATATCTTTAAGTGCATACAAAATAAGTATTTTGAATTTATCTACCATCACATCAGATAAATAACTATTATTCATTTTCATAATATTGCTTTTTTTCAAAATATTCCTTTCAACCATGTTCATAACAAAATATGGTCATCTTAGATTACTATATACTAGATTATTCTTAAATAACATGTTCTTCGGTCACTATTAGCATGGTAATCTGGATATTTTCCCTTAAACAGCGCCTCTACTCTGGTTACTCCCCACCACGGCTTCTTGCCTTATTGGTTTCACCTTTAGGATGGCATAGTTCTTAGGGATTTTTCTCCGTTTCCACTTTGCTAATAAACTTCTTAACATATTATTCTTCGAATAATTCTACTATAAAGTAAATAACATGAATTTATTTTATCACATCATGATTGTTGGGAATTATGAATTTAGCTATTCATAATCATAAATAAATATACCTGTTCTGGAAGGTTTGATATTTCTGAGCTTTGTTCCTCCATAGATTTTTCTATTGAAATATACCTGTTTTTTAATTAACTGAGCAAAAATATTTATTTGTAGACAAGAGAGAGTTTTTTGTGCTTCAACGCATGAAGGCTTGCTTTGCAATGCCTTCTGCTTTCTCTATTTATAGACTGAATGAACCTTTACAATCTACACGTTTTTAACATTAGTCTACTTTACAAAAAAAATCTTCTAATAAGACAAAAACCATTAATACCTAGGCTAATATTAGTCAAAAAGCCTAATATCTAGAAATTCTAAAAAAGTCTACAATAATTACATCTTTTACGTAAAGACTAAAGAAAAATCTATCATAAATAATTCAATATCTTGTCTCCGTTGATGTTGTCGTATCTGCTACTTTTTCAAATCTCCATTATTGTTCTGGTCTTATCTTTTATTTTAGCTGGACTGCTGGGACATCATTATCTCCTCCATTACATTTTGAACATCTGTGATCTAGATATTTATGTCCAATAGTCTTGCAGTATCTGGTCAATAATTCTTCCGAAAGAAATTTTTCTCTGATAGCTCTGGCAATAGGTTCTGTTTCTGGTTTAAGCGACGTGATAATCCATTGCCAAATAGTTTCCATATCTGTTTCTCGTAACTCTTTTGAATTTGAATATATTAATACATGATCTCTTGAATAGTAGTTCCATATGGGATTTTGTTTGCAATATGTATTTGCTAGCTCTTGTAAAATTGTAGATAATCCGATAATCCTCTTGTTTGCATAAAATTTTGGTATCTCGATTCTAGGTATCTCTGGTTGTGAAATAATATCTTGTGGTATAATCATATCTCGTGTCATTCCTATCTTTACAACTTGTATAGGTTTTTTAACTTCATCAAATAATATCTCTGCTGGTGCCGCGTAAATTTTTATAAAGAACAAGGTACCTTTGGTTATTCTTTTAAAAATGATAAATGCTTCATATATTTTTGGTATAGTGGATATCTCAGTTCCGTCCGTGGTATATACAGTACTAAGTAGTCCATATTCGTAGCAAGTTTTAACTATATTTGGTTTGGTTTTAGGTAAGGCAATTAGTTTATTATATCCGGTCAATCTCTGGGTTATATAGTTTGTATCTGGTTCTTGGACATTTGTAGCTTTGGGGTTGCTATTTAAAAAGGTTTGTATATTGTAGATATTTTCTATGTATTTTTGGGATGTGTAGTTATAAACTTTTTTATCTTGGTTCAGACTATCTCGGTATGTGGTAATTTGTGGGGGTATAAACATGGGATCTTTTGATGTATTTGGGGTATATGGTTTTTCAAATATTTTATTCATATTCATGTTCTGGTATCTTGGTCGACTAACTCCTTTGCTTGTACCTGCAGAAGTAGATGGATAAACGTTATGGGTTTTATGGAGTATCCCAACGTCTCCTTCTAGCTCTGGAATTTTAATGTCTTCCGATCGACATAGCTCTGCACAATGCTGAGTTAGCTGATTTGTAGCTATAGACTTCAGTTTACCTTCATTAGTCTTTAGCTTTTCTATCTCATTACCCATACTGTCCACTTTTATTGAAAGCGTAGTTAGGGTGTTGAGTATTTTTTCTATAGTATCTTCTTCTATGATATCAGTCTGTGTAGCTTTGTCTTGATATGTAATCTGCAATAACATTTTTATTAGTACCAATTACTTCAATTGTAAATGTAAAATTTAATATATTCAATACTAGTCTCCGAATTTCTTTTGTTGTAACTGAATTTTGTATTTTCTTTGTTAGCCACCAGCGTACTTGTGTATTATCTGTTCGCACAATAAATTTGTTATATACAATATATGGATCAAATGCTAACAAACATTTATATAATGAACATAATTCTTTTCTATTTATTTCCCATTTTATTTCTGTCTCGTTGAATGTGCCTGAGTAATATCTACAATGGTGTTCTATTTTTTCTGCTTCATATTTATATTTAAGTACTCCTCCGTAACTATATTCACTGGCATCTGCTTCTACTATATATATAAATTTTCTATTTTCATCTGGAAATTGTAATTTTGGTAATTCTTTACAAATTATTTTTATTTTTTGAACTTGTTTTTTATCTTCTTCATTATAGTTATATTCTATGTCCTTTTTTAGTTTTTTCTGTAGTGGTTTTAAGTTTTCTGCTAATTTTGGAATATATTCTCTTACTTGGTTTACTAATCTTAAAAATGATTGTAATTTCTTTTTCGTATCTAATTCTTCTTTCGAATTTATTATTTTTTGTACTATATGTTGTTGCATTTTTACTCCACTTTTATCTATTTGTATTCCTAAAAATTCTATTTGATTTTTCATAATTTCAGCTTTCTTTTTACTTAAACTTATTCCCGAATTTTCTATTATATCCGTAAATTGTTCCAATAATTTTAAATGTTCTTCTTTGGTCTTTGTATATAATAGTATATCGTCTATGTATACTATACAATTAGGTAGTTGTTTAAAATAACTATCCATAAAATATTGATATCTACCTGGTGCATTTTTATATCCAAATGGTAGTACATTCCATTCATAAAATCCTTGTGGTACCGTAAATGCGGTTAATTCCTTAGATTCTTCTTCTAACTTTAGATGGTAAAATCCTGATTTGCAATCAAATTTACTAAAATAATTATATCCTTGTATTTGTCTTATTTTTAATATCTTATTTGGTATTGGGTAATTATAAGTTATTGTTTTTGCATTTAAATTTCTATAATCAATAACCATTCTACTTTTTCCTCTTTTTTGTTCACTATGTTTATTTACTATAAATGCTGGGCTATTATGTTTGCTATTGCTTTTTTGTATACATTGTTTTTCTAATAATTCATTTATATGCATTTTAAATTCTTTTAAATCATCAAAATTATATGTTAATGGTTTCTGGGTTATTATGCTATTTTTATCTATTAATTCAATTTTTATAGTAGTTTTATGTTTTTCCCATCCTCTTAATGGATCTTCACTATATAATTGTTCTAATTTTTTCTTAATTATTTCTATCTTATTCATTGAAAATATAGTTATTTCTGTTTTATTTATCGAAAATACAACTAATTCTATTGTATCTTCAGTATTTTTTATATTTTCTAACTTTTGTGTAATTTTTTCACTTCCTTTTATCCAATCAGTTTTCTTTCTTATTTTATTATTAACTCTTTTTGCTCTTACTTTTTTTTTACATGGTGTTGTAAACCACCAGTCTGTTCTAGTTATTATATGTGGGTATAATTTATCTAGAAACGGCATTCCTAAAAGTATATCTTTTGATGTTAGTTCATAATTATAAATTTCTTCTGTTGTTAATATTTTATCCCATACTTGTGTTTTTACATTCTTAGCTTTATAAGTAATTAAGCTTCCTTCGTTATTAAATCCTTTAACTATTATTGGTGTTTTCAATTTATCCCATTTACTTTCTGGTAAACAATTATATCTGCATAAATTAGCTTCTGCTCCTGTATCTATCATAGGCGTATAATATCTACTGTAATATCCTTCTACTACTATCTTCATCAATACATATATTTTCATTTTATGTTAAAGCTCTTCTTAAGAATAATTTCTCTTTGTTATATGTAATAGTTAATTGTGTATGTTCTATATTATATGATTTTACTTGTTCTAGACATTTTATTCCTAATATTATGTCTGGTTTTTGCATTTCTTCTTTTACTTCAAATTCTATTTTTATTTTCCTTATTCCTATTATTATTTCTTTTTCTGCTATATTTTTAGTATTTATTAAGCTTCTTGGTAGATCTGGGCATATATTATTGTCGGTTTTTATTTATTCATTTTTTACTAGATATTTTGCTATATAATTTTCTTCTTGTCCTGTATTTAAGAGTATTAAATATTCTTTTTCATTTACCTTTCCTGTTATGTAATAATGGTTTGAATTATCCATTGAACTTGTTTCATAACTTATTCTTTTTGATGAGCTTGATGATTCTGGTTTATCATAAGCTGTTCTTTTTGTTGTACTTATCCTATCATTTATTATTTCTAGATTTTCTTCTACATCTATGTCTCTATAGCTATAATCATTATAGTCTATCGTTTTTACAAATTGTTCAAATGGGTTATCTATTTGTATCTTATTAATCTTATTTTTTCCCGTTATTTTATGTTTTGTTGTTAATACATATAAATTTTTGCATCTTGCTGTAAATATTTTACTTTCTGGGGTTAATTCTATTCCTGATATCTTCCAATACAATACTAGTGATTTATCTATATTTCTATCCGTTACTGCTACTGAATAATTTGCACTTATTATAAATTTAAATTTTTGGTATATTAAATTTCCTTTTATGGCAGTTATTATACTTTTTTCTATAGGTTTTATAATTCTATCATCTGCTAAATATAATTCTATTGGTGTATCTATTCCTTCTCTAAAACATGCTTTTATTAATATTTCTGTACCTCCAAGGTGTACATATTTTATTGGGTCTCTACTTTTTATATCATTTATTTCTTTATTAATTATTCTTTTTGTTACTAGTGGTTTACTGGCTTTACCTTTTGCATATCTACAGTCTATTACGTGCTCCTTTTGACTTACTACATAATATTCTTCCTTTTTTCTAGTAAATATATTTTTTATTGTTGGTATTTTAAATATTTTTTCTACACTTAAGTCTAACTCTTTTCCTTTTATTTCATCAAATACATTGTTATCAAATATTATTTTTTGATCTGTTCCTTCTTCATTTAAATATTCTTCTTTTGTTAATATTTTTATATCTTCTTCAGTCATTTAATTCATCTAATTCACTATCTATTTCATTATCTGTTTCAGTCTCTGAAATTTCATATATACTGTCTTCACTTTCTAATTCGTAATCTATGTAATCTATTTGCATATATTCTGTATTTTCTATTTTTATTTCTGATATTTGTTTATTTTTTGGGTTTTTAGGTAATTTACAATCTCTAGCTAAATGTCCTAACTTTCCACAATTATAACAAGTACATTCTTTTATAGATTTTTTCTTTCTATATGGTCTTTTGTTTTTATAATTTTTTACATAATATCTTTTTCTTGGTTTTTTGTATTTATATTTTGATTTTTTGTATTTTTTATATTTCTTATGCCTTTTTCTTTTCTTATAATATCTTTCTTCGCATCCAAATTGAGGTGCTATTTTATCTTTGCAACATGCTAAATTTCTTATTAATGTTTTTTCAATTTTTATTTCTTCTCTGTATTTTTCACATAAGTTTCTATACCATTGTTGTAAAAATTTTATTCTTGCTCCTAAAGTATCTACTATTTTTGTTTCATCCCAACTTTTTATTATTTTTGAACTAAATGGTTCAGGTAATTTATTAAAATATAATTTTCTTATTTCTTTACTTTCTTCTATATTATATGCTCCTTTATAATAATATTCTTTAAATGCGCAAGTATATTCATCTATGTAACACATATTACATATTGCTAATTTTAACATTAAATTTCTATTTATGTCTTTCTCTTCATTTTGTTCTTCTTCTGTTGTTGTCATGCTACTAAATTCGTCTTTTATAGCTGTTTCATATTTTTTTAATAATTCTATAGGTGTTAATTTCATTATTCCTTCTGTAGGTTTGTCAGTTCTTAATATTTTTTTACTATTTTCAGTTAGATTTAAAAACCATAATTTTACTGTTCCTATTAGTGTTCTTTCTATATATTCTGGTGCATCTGTTACACTTATATTATTATCTAATAATTGCTTTGTCATATATCCTATCCATAATTGTATTGTTTTTTCTGTATCTATTACACAATCTAAGTCTAGAAAGTTATAATTTTTATTAACTATTTGTTTTGGTGTCCATTTGTCATATTCATTCTTTAGATTATATCTTTTAAACTTATTTTTATAATATGTAGGTTGCCTTATTTCTGATGTACTAGGTATTATATTTTGATCTTCTTTTTTATCAAGAGTTTTTATTTCTGTGTTGATATTTTCTAAATTTTCTTCATTAATTACTTCTTGTTTTTCATTAATTTTCTAAGCAAAAAATTAATCTTAGAAAATACAAAAAATTTAGAAATCAATGATATAGTAGAATTATTCGAAGAATAATATGTTAAGAAGTTTATTAGCAAAGTGGAAACGGAGAAAAATCCCTAAGAACTATGCCATCCTAAAGGTGAAACCAATAAGGCAAGAAGCCGTGGTGGGGAGTAACCAGAGTAGAGGCGCTGTTTAAGGGAAAATATCCAGATTACCATGCTAATAGTGACCGAAGAACATGTTATTTAAGAATAATCTAGTATATAGTAATCTAAGATGACCATATTTTGTTATGAACATGGTTGAAAGGAATATTTTGAAAAAAAGCAATTTTATGAAAATGAATAATAGTTATTTATCTGATGTGATGGTAGATAAATTCAAAATACTTATTTTGTATGCACTTAAAGATATAAAATATATAGAATCCCTTAATAAAAATATGTAAGAACTACTAAGGCTAAAACAAACAACTACAAAATATTATAATAAAATATTTAGTCAATCTTAAATGATAGATAATCTTAAAGTCTTAATCTTATATATACTTAGAGATATAGAAATTATAGATATTAAGAGAATAATATTAGAAAAGGTATTAAACTATGAAATTGAAATTATGAATTGGATAACACAGTTATACCTAGATAATTACCCAGATGGATATTATTCAGATTAAATGCTAGAATATATAAAGAAAATTAGAGAAAGACAAAATTGGATATATGAAGAAGTTAATTACAGAAATCAACTTGAAATAGAAAAAAGACAACTAGAAGAAAAATTACTTAAAATAAAATTAACCTTAGAAAAGGAAGATACAAGTAACAATTTATTTAATACATACGAAAAATTATTTAATACAGATGGAAAATTAGTTATACATGAACAACAAATACTAATTAGTCAGATAAAAAATATAAACCTACGCATTGAATATAGCAAAGTTAGAATAAAATACTACACAGAAATTGCTAAAATTTCAATAGGATAAAATAAATTAATGGATACATCTTACGAAAAGAATAAATCATTAAAAGAAATACTAACTCAACTATATAGTTTATACCTAGAATACAAAAGATTACATATTACTAACGAGGATCCTAAAACACTAGATAATCTAATCACGGTAATATCTAATTTAGAATATGAATTAATAAAACATCTTAAGTCAAGAAGATAAAAATGAAAATTATTCCAATCAATAATATTCATTATAAAAATAAATACATACGTATTTATTATCTAGTTGAAACTACGCACCTAATTCCGCACCCCCCTACAAAAATACGTATGTATTTATTTTTATAATGAATATTATTGATTGGAATAATTTTCATTTTATATTTAGTTGTAACAAGTTAAGTCTGAACATTCCATTTTATACTTAACGAGATGTTCTCTAGTCAACAAATATTTATGACTTTTTTTTTACCAAAATTTTTAAATGTAATTCTTTTATTCTTAAACTTCGTACACAATTAAATACCTTCACATAAATTGGAATGAGGAAGTGTCTATTAGGTTATCTGATAATTTCTAGAAGTTAAAGATCCAATTACTTGCCTTTGATTATATTATACACATGGAAAAGTGAAAATAGTGTATCCCATATGTAACCTTTGCGTTTAGAATTAGAAGCAAATTCAGGATCTAGAATCGGTAAATTTAGGATAACTATACGCCTTCCCTGATCGAGCAGAGACGAAAGGGATTATAGAAAGGGGTGAAATTCTTTTTGTGAAGGGGAATCGTCGTAACATGCTTTGTTCCCCTCTACTTTTATAAAGAAAAAAAAACAGCAGTCAAATGAAGTTTGCAGTAGTCAAGAAGGTACAAACGAAGTGACATACACATAGGTCGAGTTGGAAAACACTGAACTTATCCTAAATGTGTTAGATCTATCATTTTAAATTGAAGGGATGGACCACTACACTTGGGAATATTTTGTGATGACTGATGTTAGTTTGAACAATATTTGCTTTGGAATATTTTCATAGACAGTAGTAGATATACATCTCGAGTTGTTGCCTATGTTGCTCAGATTCTCTTCAAAAGTAATGCATTTTAGAAGATTAGACAAGGATGTAACAACATTTTTAATGAGTTGGAGCAACATATATCAGTACTAAATGCATAATTCTTTGTTGTGGGAATTTAGGTGTGGCCACCAATTAACATGAAGAAGTACAAGACACTCTCATACCTTCCTGATTTGTCTGATGAGCAATTGCTCAAGGAAATTGAGTACCTTTTGCAGAAGGGATGGGTTCCTTGCTTGGAATTCGAGACTGAGGTCAATAACTTTATCGCAAAGAATGACACATTTTTATATTCAGATATACGATTCATTTTCAAAACTTTAATATGTTGTTTCATATGTGCAGCACGGATTTGTTTACCGTGAGCACCACAGTTCACCGGGATACTATGATGGCAGGTTAGTAGCATATGCAAATTTTAAATGATTGGTTCAATTAAACCACGGTTATACATCATAGATGTAGGTACAAAAATCTTGAAAATTAGTATAAATATCATGTTTTCGAAACAAACAGAGAACTCTGAACTTCACCAATATACTATAACATGGCAGGTCGAAGCAGATACACAGTTTAAATGATTGGTTCAATTGAACCATACTTTTTTCACTAAATCATAGATGTATGTGGGGAGATCTTGAAAATTAGTATAAATGAAGAAGGCTAAGGAATTCTGAACTTTTAAAAAGTTAAAATTCTGAATCCGCTTCTGTGACAGGTACTGGACAATGTGGAAGTTGCCCATGTTTGGGTGCACTGATGCCACCCAAGTCTTGAATGAGGTCCAATAGGCCAAGAAGGCATACCCACAAGTATTTAGTAGGCATACCCCCCTACAAATGGTATCAGAGCGCAGTTATTTAAAAAATACTGAAGTAATATATATGTTTGAGTTTATGTGTTTATTATATATGTTGTTTATTATATATGTTTGAGTTTATGTGTTTATGAATTTAGATCGGATTTACTTAACATGGAGTTAATCAATACTAATCAATATTAATTATGAGAAGACCATTTAAAAACAGAGAAGCTTTTAGTAAAATTAAAGGATCTTTAATTAGTAATTATTCGGAATATATAAGTCTAAATAAAACAAAAGAAAACCCACAAAGATTAGCTTACCTAATTACCTTAATATCTAGTATTGAAGCAAAATTAATAATCCATTTAAAATCTAGAAGAATGAAACATATACCACTTAATTATGATAAAATTAGATTTAGATATCCACCAAAGTACTATAAATATTGTTTGAATGAATAAAATACAAAAATACAAAGAACTAAAACAAACTATAGCTGAAAAACGTAAAGAATTAAAAATAAGAATAGAAAGATTAAATTATAATATATTTGCCGGAGTTAGTAAAAACTCAATAAATGCACAAAAAGATGAAATATCAAATTTAGAATCACAAATATATAGTTTAGAATATATATATCAACATGAACTATTTACAATAAAATGAATAAAGAAGAATTTATAATAGACGAAAAAATATATGAAAATCACAAAGGATTAAAAATAAGAATAGTATTTTCTAATTTAGGAAGAAGATATAAGAAAATAGGTGAACATTTATATTTAATGTTAGAAAAAGAAGAATTAAAATTAGAAGATAAATTGACAGATATGGTAAGAATAGAAAGAGAAAACGAAGAAATAGATAGAAAAAAGGAAATAGAAAAAATAAAACAACAAACTATAGAAGAAATACGAAAAATAGAAGAAACTAAAAATAGTAGGATTGCTGAATTAGAAAAAGAATTACAAATGTTAAAAGATTTGTATGAAAAAAGACAGAAAGAAAAAAAAGAAAAAGATAAAGAACAAAAATTATTAATCGAGATAAATCAATTTAAAGAAAAATTAGAAATAGACGATAAAGAAATAAAAAACGAGGAATTAGAAATAAATAATATAGATGTTGAAGAAACAGACAATTATGATTCAGAAGATAGTGAAACATATACAGAAATATTAACAAATACAAAAAATTTAGAAATCAATGAAAAACAAGAAGTAATTAATGAAGAAAATTTAGAAAATATCAACACAGAAATAAATACTCTTGATAAAAAAGAAGATCAAAATATAATACCTAGTACATCAGAAATAAGGCAACCTACATATTATAAAAATAAGTTTAAAAGGTATAATCTAAAGAATGAATATGACAAATGGACACCAAAACAAATAGTTAATAAAAATTATAACTTTCTAGACTTAGATTGTGTAATAGATACAGAAAAAACAATACAATTATGGATAGGATATATGACAAAGCAATTATTAGATAATAATATAAGTGTAACAGATGCACCAGAATATATAGAAAGAACACTAATAGGAACAGTAAAATTATGGTTTTTAAATCTAACTGAAAATAGTAAAAAAATATTAAGAACTGACAAACCTATTAAGAACACCAGAATTTATTATTTTTTGTACTATATGTTGTTGCATTTTTACTCCACTTTTATCTATTTGTATTCCTAAAAATTCTATTTGATTTTTCATAATTTCAGCTTTCTTTTTACTTAAACTTATTCCCGAATTTTCTATTATATCCGTAAATTGTTCCAATAATTTTAAATGTTCTTCTTTGGTCTTTGTATATAATAGTATATCGTCTATGTATACTATACAATTAGGTAGTTGTTTAAAATAACTATCCATAAAATATTGATATCTACCTGGTGCATTTTTATATCCAAATGGTAGTACATTCCATTCATAAAATCCTTGTGGTACCGTAAATGCGGTTAATTCCTTAGATTCTTCTTCTAACTTTAGATGGTAAAATCCTGATTTGCAATCAAATTTACTAAAATAATTATATCCTTGTATTTGTCTTATTTTTAATATCTTATTTGGTATTGGGTAATTATAAGTTATTGTTTTTGCATTTAAATTTCTATAATCAATAACCATTCTACTTTTTCCTCTTTTTTGTTCACTATGTTTATTTACTATAAATGCTGGGCTATTATGTTTGCTATTGCTTTTTTGTATACATTGTTTTTCTAATAATTCATTTATATGCATTTTAAATTCTTTTAAATCATCAAAATTATATGTTAATGGTTTCTGGGTTATTATGCTATTTTTATCTATTAATTCAATTTTTATAGTAGTTTTATGTTTTTCCCATCCTCTTAATGGATCTTCACTATATAATTGTTCTAATTTTTTCTTAATTATTTCTATCTTATTCATTGAAAATATAGTTATTTCTGTTTTATTTATCGAAAATACAACTAATTCTATTGTATCTTCAGTATTTTTTATATTTTCTAACTTTTGTGTAATTTTTTCACTTTCTTTTATCCAATCAGTTTTCTTTCTTATTTTATTATTAACTCTTTTTGCTCTTACTTTTTGTTTACATGGTGTTGTAAACCACCAGTCTGTTCTAGTTATTATATGTGGGTATAATTTATCTAGAAACGGCATTCCTAAAAGTATATCTTTTGATGTTAGTTCATAATTATAAATTTCTTCTGTTGTTAATATTTTATCCCATACTTGTGTTTTTACATTCTTAGCTTTATAAGTAATTAAGCTTCCTTCGTTATTAAATCCTTTAACTATTATTGGTGTTTTCAATTTATCCCATTTACTTTCTGGTAAACAATTATATCTGCATAAATTAGCTTCTGCTCCTGTATCTTTCATAGGCGTATAATATCTACTATAATATCCTTCTACTACTATCTTCATCAATACATATATTTTCATTTTATGTTAAAGTTCTTCTTAAGAATAATTTCTCTTTGTTATATGTAATAGTTAATTGTGTATGTTCTATATTATATGATTTTACTTGTTCTAGACATTTTATTCCTAATATTATGTCTGGTTTTTGCATTTCTTCTTTTACTTCAAATTCTATTTTTATTTTCCTTATTCCTATTATTATTTCTTTTTCTGCTATATTTTTAGTATTTATTAAGCTTCTTGGTAGATCTGGGCATATATTATTGTCGGTTTTTATTTATTCATTTTTTACTAGATATTTTGCTATATAATTTTCTTCTTGGCCTGTATTTAAGAGTATTAAATATTCTTTTTCATTTACCTTTCCTGTTATGTAATAATGGTTTGAATTATCCATTGAACTTGTTTCATAACTTATTCCTTTTGATGAGCTTGATGATTCTGGTTTATCATAAGCTGTTCTTTTTGTTGTACTTATCCTATCATTTATTATTTCTAGATTTTCTTCTACATCTATGTCTCTATAGCTATAATCATTATAGTCTATCATTTTTACAAATTGTTCAAATGGGCTATCTATTTGTATCTTATTAATCTTATTTTTTCCCGTTATTTTATGTTTTGTTGTTAATACATATAAATTTTTGCATCTTGCTGTAAATATTTTACTTTCTGGGGTTAATTCTATTCCTGATATCTTCCAATATAATACTAGTGATTTATCTATATTTCTATCCGTTACTGCTACTGAATAATTTGCACTTATTATAAATTTAAATTTTTGGTATATTAAATTTCCTTTTATGGCAGTTATTATACTTTTTTCTATAGGTTTTATAATTCTATCATCTGCTAAATATAATTCTATTGGTGTATCTATTCCTTCTCTAAAACATGCTTTTATTAATATTTCTGTACCTCCAAGGTGTACATATTTTATTGGGTCTCTACTTTTTATATCGTTTATCTCTTTATTAATTATTCTTTTTGTTACTAGTGGTATACTGGCTTTACCTTTTGCATATCTACAGTCTATTACGTGCTCTTTTTGACTTACTACATAATATTCTTCCTTTTTTCTAGTAAATATATTTTTTATTGTTGGTATTTTAAATATTTTTTCTACACTTAAGTCTAACTCTTTTCCTTTTATTTCATCAAATACATTGTTATCAAATATTATTTTTTGATCTGTTCCTTCTTCATTTAAATATTCTTCTTTTGTTAATATTTTTATATCTTCTTCAGTCATTTAATTCATCTAATTCACTATCTATTTCATTATCTGTTTCAGTCTCTGAAATTTCATATATACTGTCTTCACTTTCTAATTCGTAATCCATGTAATCTATTTGCATATATTCTGTATTTTCTATTTTTATTTCTGATATTTGTTTATTTTTTGGGTTTTTAGGTAATTTACAATCTCTAGCTAAGTGTCCTAACTTTCCACAATTATAACAAGTACATTCTTTTATAGATTTTTTCTTTCTATATGGTCTTTTGTTTTTATAATTTTTTACATAATATCTTTTTCTTGGTTTTTTGTATTTATATTTTGATTTTTTGTATTTTTTATATTTCTTATGCCTTTTTCTTTTCTTATAATATCTTTCTTCGCATCCAAATTGAGGTGCTATTTTATCTTTGCAACATGCTAAATTTCTTATTAATGTTTTTTCCATTTTTATTTCTTCTCTGTATTTTTCACATAAGTTTCTATACCATTGTTGTAAAAATTTTATTCTTGCTCCTAAAGTATCTACTATTTTTGTTTCATCCCAACTTTTTATTATTTTTGAACTAAATGGTTCAGGTAATTTATTAAAATATAATTTTCTTATTTCTTTACTTTCTTCTATATTATATGCTCCTTTATAATAATATTCTTTAAATGCGCAAGTATATTCATCTATGTAACACATATTACATATTGCTAATTTTAACATTAAATTTCTATTTATGTCTTTCTCTTCATTTTGTTCTTCTTCTGTTGTTGTCATGCTACTAAATTCGTCTTTTATAGCTGTTTCATATTTTTTTAATAATTCTATAGGTGTTAATTTCATTATTCCTTCTGTAGGTTTGTCAGTTCTTAATATTTTTTTACTATTTTCAGTTAGATTTAAAAACCATAATTTTACTGTTCCTATTAGTGTTCTTTCTATATATTCTGGTGCATCTGTTACACTTATATTATTATCTAATAATTGCTTTGTCATATATCCTATCCATAATTGTATTGTTTTTTCTGTATCTATTACACAATCTAAGTCTAGAAAGTTATAATTTTTATTAACCATTTGTTTTGGTGTCCATTTGTCATATTCATTCTTTAGATTATATCTTTTAAACTTATTTTTATAATATGTAGGTTGCCTTATTTCTGATGTACTAGGTATTATATTTTGATCTTCTTTTTTATCAAGAGTATTTATTTCTGTGTTGATATTTTCTAAATTTTCTTCATTAATTACTTCTTGTTTTTCATTGATTTCTAAATTTTTTGTATTTGTTAATATTTCTGTATATGTTTCACTATCTTCTGAATCATAATTGTCTATTTCTTCAACATCTATATTATTTATTTCTAATTCCTCGTTTTTTATTTCTTTATCGTCTATTTCTAATTTTTCTTTAAATTGATTTATCTCGTTTAATAATTTTTGTTCTTTATCTTTTTCTTCTTTTTCTTTCTGTCTTTTTTCATACAGATCTTTTAACATTTGTAATTCTTTTTCTAATTCAGCAATCCTACTATTTTTAGTTTCTTCTATTTTTCGTATTTCTTCTGTAGTTTGTTGTTTTATTTTTTCTATTTCCTTTTTTCTATCTATTTCTTCGTTTTCTCTTTCTATTCTTACCATAGCTGTCAATTTATCTTCTAATTTTAATTCTTCTTTTTCTAACATTAAATATAAATGTTCACCTATTTTCTTATATCTTCTTCCTAAATTAGAAAATACTATTCTTATTTTTAATCCTTCGTGATTTTCATATATTTTTTCGTCTATTATAAATTCTTCTTTATTCATTTTATTGTAAATAGTTCATGTTGATATATATATTCTAAACTATCTATTTGTGATTCTAAATTTGATATTTCATCTTTTTGTGCATTTATTGAGTTTTTACTAACTCCGGCAAATATATTATAATTAATCTTTCTATTCTTATTTTTAATTCTTTACGTTTTTCAGATATAGTTTGTTTTAGTTCTTTGTATTTTTGTATTTTATTCATTCAAACAATATTTATAGTACTTTGGTGGATATCTAAATCTAATTTTATCATAATTAAGTGGTATATGTTTCATTCTTCTAGATTTTAAATGGATTATTAATTTTGCTTCAATACTAGATATTAAGGTAATTAGGTAAGCTAATCTTTGTGGGTTTTCTTTTGTTTTATTTAGACTTATATATTTCGAATAATTACTAATTAAAGATTCTTTAATTTTTCTAAAAGCTTCTCTGTTTTTAAATGGTCTTCTCATAATTAATATTGTTTAGTATTGATTAACTCCATGTTAAGTAAATCCGATCTAAATTCATAAACACATAAACTCAAACATATATAATAAACAACATATATAATAAACAACATATATAATAAACACATAAACTCAATCATATATATTACTTCGGTATTTTTTAAATAACTGCGCTCTGATACCATTTGTAGGGGGGTGCGGATTAGGTGCGTAGTTTCAACTAGATAATAAATGTGCGGATTAGGTGCGTAGTTTCAACTAGATAATAAATACGTACGTATTTATTTTTATAATGAATATTATTGATTGGAATAATTTTCATTTTTATCTTCTTGACTTAAGATGTTTTATTAATTCATATTCTAAATTAGATATTATCATGATTAGATTATCTAGTGTTTTAGGATCCTCGTTAGTAATATGTAATCTTTTATATTCTTGGTATAGACTATATAGTTGAGTCTCTATTTCTTTTAATGATTTATCCTTTTCGTGAGATGTATTCATTAATTTATTTGGTTTATTATTTTATCCTGTAGTAACTGCAGAGTTACAAATTTCTGTATAATAATTTATCCTATCTGTACTGTAGTATATATCTAATTCTAGATTTTCTATGTCAATTATTATCTTGTGTTATTCTTCTCGTAGTGAGTTTTTTAAATTATTTAAACTATCACATGTACTTTTTTCTAAATTTTCTAAGGTTTTTTCTATCCATATTAACTTTTCTTTTACATTTTCCATTATTTCTCTAATTCGATTTCTATAATTAATTTCGTCACTTAGGTTATTTTGGTTTTCCCTAGTTTTTCTTATATATTCTAACATCCACAGTCTTGATCTGAATAATATCCTTCTGGGTAAATGTCTTCGTATATCTGTTCTAACGCATTTATTGTTTCAATTTCGTAGTTTATTACTTTTTCTAATATTATTTTCTTAATATCTATAATTTCTATGTCTTTAAGTATATATAAGATTAAAACTTTAAGATTATCTATCATTTAAAATTGACTAAATATTTTATTATAATATTCTGTAGTTGTTTGTTTCAGGCTTAGTAGTTCTTGTATATTTTTATTAAGAAATTCTATGCAATTTATCATGCTAAGTATTTATAACAGTAGTTAGGTAGGCATGGTATATAATTTACTCTAGTCATGTAATATATACCAAATGCTTTTTCTAATATTATTTTTCTTATATCTACTACTTTTATATCTTTAAGTGCATACAAAATAAGTATTTTAAATTTATCTACCATCTCATCAGATAAATAATTATTCATTTGCATAAAATTGCTTTTTTCAAAATATTCCCTTCAACCATGTTCATAACAAAATATAGTCATCTTAGATTACTATATACTAGATTATTCTTAAATAACATGTTCTTCAGTCACTATTAGCATGGTAATCTGGATACTTTTCCCTTAAACAACGCCTCTACTCTAGTTACTCCCCACCACGGCTTCTTGCCTTATTGGTTTCACCTTTAGGATGGCATAGTTCTTAGGGATCTTTCTCCGTTTCCACTTTGCTAATAAACTTCTTAACATATTATTCTTCGAATAATTCTACCATAAAGTAACTAACATGAATTTATTTTATCATATCATAATTATTGGGAATTATGAATTTAGCTATTCATAATCATAAATAAATATACCTGTTCTGGTAGGTTTGATATTTCTGAGCTTTGTTCCTCCATAGATTTTTCCATTGATATATACCTGTTTTTTAATTAACTGAGCAAAAGTATTTATTTGTAGACAAGAGAGAGTTTTTTGTGCTTCAACGCATGAAGGCTTGCTTTGCAATGCCTTCTGCTTTCTCTATTTATAGACTGAATGAACCTTTACAATCTACACGTTTTTAACATTAGTCTACTTTACAAAAAAAATCTTCTAATAAGACAAAAACCATTAATACCTAGGCTAATATTAGTCAAAAAGCCTAATATCTAGAAAGTCTAAAAAAGTCTACAATAATTACATCTTTTACGTAAAGACTAAAGAAAAATCTATCATAAATAATTCAATATCTTGTCTCCGTTGATGTTGTCGTATCTGCTACTTTTTCATATCTCCATTATTGTTCTGGTCTTATCTTTCCAGCTGGCGTTCTTATCTTTTATTCTAGCTGGACAGCTGGGACATTTTTATCTTCTTCATTATAGTTATATTCTATGTCCTTTTTTAGTTTTTTCTGTAGTGGTTTTAAGTTTTCTGATAATTTTGGAATATATATTCTCTTACTTGGTTTACTAATCCTAAAAATGATTGTAATTTCTTTTTCGTATCTAATTCTTCTTTAGAATTTATTATTTTTTGTACTATATGTTGTTGCATTTTTACTCCACTTTTATCTATTTGCATTCCTAAAAATTCTATTTGATTTTTCATAATTTCAGCTTTCTTTTTACTTAAACTTATTCCCGAATTTTCTATTATATCCGTAAATTGTTCCAATAATTTTAAATGTTCTTCTTTGGTCTTTGTATATAATAGTATATCGTCTATGTATACTATACAATTAGGTAGTTGTTTAAAATAACTATCCATAAAATATTGATATCTACCTGGTGCATTTTTATATCCAAATGGTAGTACATTCCATTCATAAAATCCTTGTGGTACCGTAAATGCGGTTAATTCCTTAGATTCTTCTTCTAACTTTAGATGGTAAAATCCTGATTTGCAATCAAATTTACTAAAATAATTATATCCTTGTATTTGTCTTATTTTTAATATCTTATTTGGTATTGGGTAATTATAAGTTATTGTTTTTGCATTTAAATTTCTATAATCAATAACCATTCTACTTTTTCCTCTTTGTTGTTCACTATGTTTATTTACTATAAATGCTGGGATATTATGTTTGCTATTGCTTTTTTGTATACATTGTTTTTCTAATAATTCATCTATATGCATTTTAAATTCTTTTAAATCATCAAAATTATATGTTAATGATTTCTGGGTTATTATGCTATTTTTATCTATTAATTCAATTTTTATAGTAGTTTTATGTTTTTCCCATCCTCTTAATGGATCTTCACTATATAATTGTTCTAATTTTTTCTTAATTATTTCTATCTTATTCATTGAAAATATAGTTATTTCTGTTTTATTTATCGAAAATACAACTAATTCTATTGTATCTTCAGTATTTTTTATATTTTCTAACTTTTGTGTAATTTTTTCACTTCCTTTTATCCAATCAGTTTTCTTTCTTATTTTATTATTAACTCTTTTTGCTCTTACTTTTTGTTTACATGGTGTTGTAAACCACCAGTCTGTTCTAGTTATTATATGTGGGTATAATTTATCTAGAAACGGCATTCCTAAAAGTATATCTTTTGATGTTAGTTCATAATTATAAATTTCTTCTGTTGTTAATATTTTATCCCATACTTGTGTTTTTACATTCTTAGCTTTATAAGTAATTAAGTTTCCTTCGTTATTAAATCCTTTAACTATTATTGGTGTTTTCAATTTATCCCATTTACTTTCTGGTAAACAATTATATCTGCATAAATTAGCTTCTGCTCATGTATCTATCATAGGCGTATAATATCTACTGTAATATCCTTCTACTACTATCTTCATCAATACATATATTTTCATTTTATGTTAAAGCTCTTCTTAAGAATAATTTCTCTCTGTTATATGTTATAGTTAATTGTGTATGTTCTATATTATATGGTTTTACTTGTTCTAGCCATTTTATTCCTAATATTATGTCTGTTTTTTGCATTTCTTCTTTTACTTCAAATTCTATTTTTATTTTTCTTATTCCTATTATTATTTCTTTTTCTGCTATATTTTTAGTATTTATTAAGCTTCTTGGTAGATCTGGGCATATATTATTGTCGGTTTTTATTTCTTTATTTTTTACTAGATATTTTGCTATATAATTTTCTTCTTGTCCTGTATTTAAGAGTATTAAATATTCTTTTTCATTTACCTTTCCTGTTATGTAATAATGGTTTGAATTATCCATTGAACTTGTTTCATAACTTATTCTTTTTGATGAGCTTGATGATTCTGGTTTATCATAAGCTGTTCTTTTTGTTGTACTTATCCTATCATTTATTATTTCTAGATTTTCTTCTACATCTATGTCTCTATAGCTATAATCATTATAGTCTATCGTTTTTACAAATTGTTCAAATGGGCTATCTATTTGTATCTTATTAATCTTATTTTTTCCCGTTATTTTATGTTTTGTTGTTAATACATATAAATTTTTGCATCTTGCTGTAAATATTTTACTTCCTGGGGTTAATTCTATTCCTGATATCTTCCAATATAATACTAGTGATTTATCTATATTTCTATCCGTTACTGCTACTGAATAATTTGCACTTATTATGAATTTAAATTTTTGGTATATTAAATTTCCTTTTATGGCAGATATTATGCTTTTTTCTATAGGTTTTATAATTCTATCATCTGCTAAATATAATTCTATTGGTGTATCTATTCCTTCTCTAAAACATGCTTTTATTAATATTTCTGTACCTCCAAGGTGTACATATTTTATTGGGTCTCTACTTTTTATATCGTTTATCTCTTTATTAATTATTCTTTTTGTTACTAGTGGTATACTGGCTTTACCTTTTGCATATCTACAGTCTATTACGTGCTCTTTTTGACTTACTACATAATATTCTTCCTTTTTTCTAGTAAATATATTTTTTATTGTTGGTATTTTAAATATTTTTTCTACACTTAAGTCTAACTCTTTTCCTTTTATTTCATCAAATACATTGTTATCAAATATTATTTTTTGATCTGTCCTTCTTCATTTAAATATTCTTCTTTTGTTAATATTTTTATATCTTCTTCAGTCATTTAATTCATCTAATTCACTATCTATTTCATTATCTGTTTCAGTCTCTGAAATTTCATATATACTGTCTTCACTTTCTAATTCGTAATCCATGTAATCTATTTGCATATATTCTGTATTTTCTATTTTTATTTCTGATATTTGTTTATTTTTTGGGTTTTTAGGTAATTTACAATCTCTAGCTAAGTGTCCTAACTTTCCACAATTATAACAAGTACATTCTTTTATAGATTTTTTCTTTCTATATGGTCTTTTGTTTTTATAATTTTTTACATAATATCTTTTTCTTGGTTTTTTGTATTTATATTTTGATTTTTTGTATTTTTTATATTTCTTATGCCTTTTTCTTTTCTTATAATATCTTTCTTCGCATCCAAATTGAGGTGCTATTTTATCTTTGCAACATGCTAAATTTCTTATTAATGTTTTTTCCATTTTTATTTCTTCTCTGTATTTTTCACATAAGTTTCTATACCATTGTTGTAAAAATTTTATTCTTGCTCCTAAAGTATCTACTATTTTTGTTTCATCCCAACTTTTTATTATTTTTGAACTAAATGGTTCAGGTAATTTATTAAAATATAATTTTCTTATTTCTTTACTTTCTTCTATATTATATGCTCCTTTATAATAATATTCTTTAAATGCGCAAGTATATTCATCTATGTAACACATATTACATATTGCTAATTTTAACATTAAATTTCTATTTATGTCTTTCTCTTCATTTTGTTCTTCTTCTGTTGTTGTCATGCTACTAAATTCGTCTTTTATAGCTGTTTCATATTTTTTTAATAATTCTATAGGTGTTAATTTCATTATTCCTTCTGTAGGTTTGTCAGTTCTTAATATTTTTTTACTATTTTCAGTTAGATTTAAAAACCATAATTTTACTGTTCCTATTAGTGTTCTTTCTATATATTCTGGTGCATCTGTTACACTTATATTATTATCTAATAATTGCTTTGTCATATATCCTATCCATAATTGTATTGTTTTTTCTGTATCTATTACACAATCTAAGTCTAGAAAGTTATAATTTTTATTAACCATTTGTTTTGGTGTCCATTTGTCATATTCATTCTTTAGATTATATCTTTTAAACTTATTTTTATAATATGTAGGTTGCCTTATTTCTGATGTACTAGGTATTATATTTTGATCTTCTTTTTTATCAAGAGTATTTATTTCTGTGTTGATATTTTCTAAATTTTCTTCATTAATTACTTCTTGTTTTTCATTGATTTCTAAATTTTTTGTATTTGTTAATATTTCTGTATATGTTTCACTATCTTCTGAATCATAATTGTCTATTTCTTCAACATCTATATTATTTATTTCTAATTCCTCGTTTTTTATTTCTTTATCGTCTATTTCTAATTTTTCTTTAAATTGATTTATCTCGTTTAATAATTTTTGTTCTTTATCTTTTTCTTCTTTTTCTTTCTGTCTTTTTTCATACAGATCTTTTAACATTTGTAATTCTTTTTCTAATTCAGCAATCCTACTATTTTTAGTTTCTTCTATTTTTCGTATTTCTTCTGTAGTTTGTTGTTTTATTTTTTCTATTTCCTTTTTTCTATCTATTTCTTCGTTTTCTCTTTCTATTCTTACCATAGCTGTCAATTTATCTTCTAATTTTAATTCTTCTTTTTCTAACATTAAATATAAATGTTCACCTATTTTCTTATATCTTCTTCCTAAATTAGAAAATACTATTCTTATTTTTAATCCTTCGTGATTTTCATATATTTTTTCGTCTATTATAAATTCTTCTTTATTCATTTTATTGTAAATAGTTCATGTTGATATATATATTCTAAACTATCTATTTGTGATTCTAAATTTGATATTTCATCTTTTTGTGCATTTATTGAGTTTTTACTAACTCCGGCAAATATATTATAATTTAATCTTTCTATTCTTATTTTTAATTTTTTACGTTTTTCAGATATAGTTTGTTTTAGTTCTTTGTATTTTTGTATTTTATTCATTCAAACAATATTTATAGTACTTTGGTGGATATCTAAATCTAATTTTATCATAATTAAGTGGTATATGTTTCATTCTTCTAGATTTTAAATGGATTATTAATTTTGCTTCAATACTAGATATTAAGGTAATTAGGTAAGCTAATCTTTGTGGGTTTTCTTTTGTTTTATTTAGACTTATATATTCCGAATAATTACTAATTAAAGATTCTTTAATTTTTCTAAAAGCTTCTCTGTTTTTAAATGGTCTTCTCATAATTAATATTGATTAATATTGATTAACTCCATGTTAAGTAAATCCGATCAAAATTCATAAACACATAAACTCAAACATATATAATAAACAACAGATATAATAAACAACATATATTTTTATAATGAATATTATTAGCATGGTACCATTACTCAAACAACATATATAATAACCAACATAAACTCAAACATATATATTACTTCGGTATTTTTTAAATAACTGCGCTCTGATACCATTTGTATGGGGGTGCGGATTAGGTGCGTAGTTTTATATTTTTTATTTGACTAATTAGTATTTGTTGTTCATGTATAACTAATTTTCCATCTGTATTAAATAATTTTTTGTATGTATTAAATAAATTGTTACTTGTATCTTCCTTTTCTAAGGTTAATTTTATTTTAAGTAATTTTTCTTCTAGTTGTCTTTTTTCTATTTCAAGTTGAAAAACAACATGTATATATATATGTTTTTTCTAAGGTTATATATACCTTAGAAAAAACATAAGAAACTAGATATATGTTTCTTAGAAAACAACAAACTACAGA
Organism: Capsicum pubescens; assembly: GCA_030864215.1. Classification (NCBI taxonomy): domain Eukaryota; kingdom Viridiplantae; phylum Streptophyta; class Magnoliopsida; order Solanales; family Solanaceae; genus Capsicum; species Capsicum pubescens. Next base: position 79,378,832 of record CM061538.1, on the reverse strand, counting down.
AGAAATACGAAAAATAGAAGAAACTAAAAATAGTAGGATTGCTGAATTAGAAAAAGAATTACAATTGTTAAAAGATCTGTATGAAAAAAGACAGAAAGAAAAAAAAGAAAAAGATAAAGAACAAAAATTATTAAACGAGATAAATCAATTTAAAGAAAAATTAGAAATAGACGATAAAGAAATAAAAAATGAGGAATTAGAAATAAATAATATAGATGTTGAAGAGTAATATATATGTTTGAGTTTATGTTGTTTATCATAAGCTGTTCTTTTTGTTGTACTTATCCTATCATTTACCAAATAAGATATTAAAAATAAGACAAATACAAGGATATAATTATTTTAGTAAATTTGATTGCAAATCAGGATTTTACCATCTAAAGTTAGAAGAAGAATCTAAGGAATTAACCGCATTTACGGTACCACAAGAATTTTATGAATGAAATGTACTACCATTTGGATATAAAAATGCACCAGGTAGATATCAATATTTTATGGATAGTTATTTTAAACAACTACTAGTCGACCAAGATACCAGAACATGAATATGAATAAAATATTTGAAAAACCATATACCCCAAATGGTCGACTAACTCCTTTGCTTGTACCTGCAGAAGTAGATGGATAAACGTTATGGGTTCTTTTTTGTTCACTATGTTTATTTACTATAACCAGTCTTGCAGTATCTGGTCAATAATTCTTCCGAAATAAATTTTTCTCTGATAGCTCTGGCAATAGGTTTTGTTTCTGTTTTAAGCAACGTGATAATCCATTGCCTACTCAAACATATATATTACTTCGGTATTTTTTAAATAACTGCGCTCTGATACCAAAATCAAATAGAAATTATGAAAAAAGTTATACCTAGATAATTACCCAGATGGATATTATTCAGATTAAAAGATGCTAGAATATATAAAGAAAATTAAAGAAAGACAAAATTGGATATATGAAGAAGTTAATTACAGAAATCAACTTGAAATAGAGAAAAGACAACTAGAAGAAAAATTACTTAAAATAAAATTAACCTTAGAAAAGGAAGATACAAGTAACAATTTATTTAATACATACGAAAAATTATTTAATACAGATGGAAAATTAGTTATACATGAACAACAAATACTAATTAGTCAGATAAAAAATATAAACCTACGCATTGAATATAGCAAAGTTAGAATAAAATACTACACAGAAATTGCTAAAATTTCAATAGGATAAAATAAATTAATGGATACATCTTACGAAAAGAATAAATCATTAAAAGAAATAGAAACTCAACTATATAGTTTATACCTAGAATACAAAAGATTACATATTACTAACGAGGATCCTAAAACACTAGATAATCTAATCACGACAATATCTAATTTAGAATATGAATTAATAAAACATCTTAAGTCAAGAAGATAAAAATGAAAATTATTCCAATCAATAATATTCATTATAAAAATAAATACATACGTATTTATTATCTAGTTGAAACTACGCACCTAATTCCGCACCCCCCTCCAAATGGTATCACAGCGCAGTTATTTAAAAAATACCGAAGTAATATATATGTTTGAGTTTATGTTGTTTATTACATATGTTGTTTGAGTAATGGTACCATGCTAATAATATTCATTATAAAATATATGTTGTTTATTATATATGTTGTTTATTATATATGTTTGAGTTTATGTGTTTATGAATTTAGATCGGATTTACTTAACATGGAGTTAATCAATATTAATCAATATTAATTATGAGAAGACCATTTAAAAACAAAGATTAGCTTACCTAATTACCTTAATATCTAGTATTGAAGCAAAATTAATAATCCATTTAAAATCTAGAAGAATGAAATATATACCACTTAATTATGATAAAATTAGATTTAGATATCCACCAAAGTACTATAAATATTGTTTGAATGAATAAAATACAAAAAATTTAGAAATCAATGAAAAACAAGAAGTAATTAATGAAGAAAATTTAGAAAATATCAACACAGAAATAAATACTCTTGATAAAAAAGAAGATCAAAATATAATACCTAGTACATCAGAAATAAGGCAACCTACATATTATAAAAATAAGTTTAAAAGATATAATCTAAAGAATGAATATGACAAATGGACACCAAAACAAATAGTTAATAAAAATTATAACTTTCTAGACTTAGATTGTGTAATAGATACAGAAAAAACAATACAATTATGGATAGGATATATGACAAAACAATTATTAGATAATAATATAAGTGTAACAGATGCACCAGAATATATAGAAAGAACACTAATAGGAACAGTAAAATTATGGTTTTTAAATCTAACTGAAAATAGTAAAAAAATATTAAGAACTGACAAACCTACAGAAGGAATAATGAAATTAACACCTATAGAATTATTAAAAAAATATGAAACAGCTATAAAAGACGAATTTAGTAGCATGACAACAACAAAAGAAGAACAAAATGAAGAGAAAGACATAAATAGAAATTTAATGTTAAAATTAGCAATATGTAATATGTGTTACATAGATGAATATAATTGCGCATTTAAAGAATATTATTATAAAGGAGCATATAATATAGAAGAAAGTAAAGAAATAAGAAAATTATATTTTAATAAATTATCTGAACCATTTAGTTCAAAAATAATAAAAAGTTGGGATGAAACAAAAATAGTAGATACTTTAGGAGCAAGAATAAAATTTTTACAACAATGGTATAGAAACTTATGTGAAAAATACAGAGAAGAAATAAAAATGGAAAAAACATTAATAAGAAATTTAGCATGTTGCAAAGATAAAATAGCACCTCAATTTGGATGCGAAGAAAGATATTATAAGAAAAGAAAAAGGCATAGGAAATATAAAAAATACAAAAAATCAAAATATAAATACAAAAAACCAAGAAAAAGATATTATGTAAAAAAATATAAAAACAAAAGACCATATAGAAAGAAAAAATCTATAAAAGAATGTACTTGTTATAATTGTGGAAAGTTAGGACACTTAGTTAGAGATTGTAAATTACCTAAAAATCCAAAAAATAAACAAATATCAGAAATAAAAATAGAAAATACAGAATATATGCAAATAGATTACATAGATTACGAATTAGAAAGTGAAGACAGTATATATGAAATTTCAGAGAATGAAACAGATAATGAAATAGATAGTGAATTAGATGAATTAAATGACTGAAGAAGACATAAAAATATTAACAAAAGAAGAATATTTAAATGAAGAAGGAACAGATCAAAAAATAATATTTGATAACAATGTATTTGATGAAATAAAAGGAAAAGAGTTAGACTTAAGTGTAGAAAAAATATTTAAAATACCAACAATAAAAAATATATTTACTAGAAAAAAGGAAGAATATTATGTAGTAAGTCAAAAAGAGCACGTAATAGACTGTAGATATGCAAAAGGTAAAGCCAGTATACCACTAGTAACAAAAAGAATAATTAATAAAGAGATAAACGATATAAAAGTAGAGACCCAATAAAATATGTACACCTTGGAGGTACAGAAATATTAATAAAAACATGTTTTAGAGAAGGAATAGATACACCAATAGAATTATATTTAGCAGATGATAGAATTATAAAACCTATAGAAAAAAGCATAATAACTGCCATAAAAGGAAATTTAATATACCAAAAATTTAAATTCATAATAAGTGCAAATTATTCAGTAGCAGTAACGGATAGAAATATAGATAAATCACTAGTATTATATTGGAAGATATCAGGAATAGAATTAACCCCAGGAAGTAAAATATTTACAGCAAGATGCAAAAATTTATATGTATTAACAACAAAACATAAAATAACGGGAAAAAATAAAATTAATAAGATACAAATAGATAGCCCATTTGAACAATTTGTAAAAACGATAGACTATAATGATTATAGCTATAGAGACATAGATGTAGAAGAAAATCTAGAAATAATAAATGATAGGATAAGTACAACAAAAAGAACAGCTTATGATAAACCAGAATCATCAAGCTCATCAAAAAGAATAAGTTATGAAACAAGTTCAATGGATAATTCAAACCATTATTACATAACAGGAAAGGTAAATGAAAAAGAATATTTAATACTCTTAAATACAGGACAAGAAGAAAATTATATAGCAAAATATCTAGTAAAAAATGAAGAAATAAAAACCGACAATAATATATGCCCAGATCTACCAAGAAGCTTAATAAATACTAAAAATATAGCAGAAAAAGAAATAATAATAGGAACAAGAAAAATAAAAATAGAATTTGAAGTAAAAGAAGAAATGCAAAAAACAGACATAATATTAGGAATAAAATGGCTAGAACAAGTAAAATCATATAATATAGAACATACACAATTAACTATAACATATAACAGAGAGAAATTATTCTTAAGAAGAGCTTTAACATAAAATGAAAATATATGTATTGATGAAGATAGTAGTAGAAGGATATTACAGTAGATATTATACGCCTATGATAGATACAGGAGCAGAAGCTAATTTATGCAGATATAATTGTTTACCAGAAAGTAAATGGGATAAATTGAAAACACCAATAATAGTTAAAGGATTTAATAACGAAGGAAGCTTAATTACTTATAAAGCTAAGAATGTAAAAACACAAGTATGGGATAAAATATTAACAATAGAAGAAATTTATAATTATGAACCAACATCAAAAGATATACTTTTAGGAATGCCGTTTCTAGATAAATTATACCCACATATAATAACTAGAACAGACTGGTGGTTTACAACACCATGTAAACAAAAAGTAAGAGCAAAAAGAGTTAATAATAAAATAAGAAAGAAAACTGATTGGATAAAAGGAAGTGAAAAAATTACACAAAAGTTAGAAAATATAAAAAATACTGAAGATACAATAGAATTAGTTGTATTTTCGATAAATAAAACAGAAATAACTATATTTTCAATAAATAAGATAGAAATAATTAAGAAAAATTAGAACAATTATATAGTGAAGATCCATTAAGAGGATGGGAAAAACATAAAACTACTATAAAAATTGAATTAATAGATAAAAATAGCATAATAACCCAGAAACCATTAACATATAATTTTGATGATTTAAAAGAATTTAAAATGCATATAGATGAATTATTAGAAAAACAATGTATACAAAAAAGCAATAGCAAACATAATAGCCCAGCATTTATAGTAAATAAACATAGTGAACAAAAAAGAGGAAAAAGTAGAATGATTATTGATTATAGAAATTTAAATGCAAAAACAATAACTTATAATTACCCAATACCAAATAAGATATTAAAAATAAGACAAATACAAGGATATAATTATTTTAGTAAATTTGATTGCAAATCAGGATTTTACCATCTAAAGTTAGAAGAAGAATCTAAGGAATTAACCGCATTTACGGTACCACAAGGATTTTATGAATGGAATGTACTACCATTTGGATATAAAAATGCACCAGGTAGATATCAATATTTTATGGATAGTTATTTTAAACAACTACCTAATTGTATAGTATACATAGACGATATACTATTATATACAAAGACCAAAGAAGAACATTTAAAATTATTGGAATAATTTACGGATATAATAGAAAATTCGGGAATAAGTTTAAGTAAAAAGAAAGCTGAAATTATGAAAAATCAAATAGAATTTTTAGGAATACAAATAGATAAAAGTGGAGTAAAAATGCAACAACATATAGTACAAAAAATAATAAATTCGAAAGAAGAATTAGATACGAAAAAGAAATTACAATCATTTTTAGGATTAGTAAACCAAGTAAGAGAATATATTCCAAAATTAGAAGAAAACTTAAAACCACTACAGAAAAAACTAAAAAAGGACATAGAATATAATTATAATGAAGAAGATAAAAAACAAGTTCAAAAAATAAAAATACTTTGTAAAGAATTACCAAAATTACAATTTCCAGATGAAAATAGAAAATTTATATATATAGTAGAAGCAGATGTCAGTGAATATAGTTACGGAGGAGTACTTAAATATAAATATGAAGCAGAAAAAATAGAACACCATTGTAGATATTACTCAGGCACATTCAACGAGACAGAAATAAAATGGGAAATAAATAGAAAAGAATTATGTTCATTATATAAATGTTTGTTAGCATTTGAGCCATATATTGTATATAACAAATTTATTGTGCGAACAGACAATACACAAGTACGCTGGTGGGTAACAAAGAAAATACAAAATTCAGTTACAACAAAAGAAATTCGAAGACTAGTATTGAATATATTAAATTTTACATTTACAATTGAAGTAATCAGTACTAACAAAAATGTTATTGCAGATTACATATCAAGACAAAGCTACACAGACTGATATTATAGAAGAAGATACTCTAGAAAAGATACTCAACACCCTAACTACGCTTTCAATAAAAGTGGACAGTATGGGTAATGAGATAGAAAAGCTAAAGACTAATGAAGGTAAACTGAAGTCTATAGCTACAAATCAGCTAACTCAGCAGTGTGCAGAGCTATGTCGATCGGAAGACATTAAAATTCCAGAGCTAGAAGGAGACGTTGGGATACTCCATAAAACCCATAACGTTTATCCATCTACTTCTGCAGGTACAAGCAAAGGAGTTAGTCGACCAAGATACCAGAACATGAATATGAATAAAATATTTGAAAAACCATATACCCCAAATACATCAAAAGATCCCATGTTCATACCCCCACAAATTACCACATACCGAGATAGTCTGAACCAAGATAAAAAAGTTTATAACTACACATCCCAAAAATACATAGAAAATATCTACAATATACAAACCTTTTTAAATAGCAACCCCAAAGCTACAAATGTTCAAGAACCAGATACAAACTATATAACCCAGAGATTGACCGGATATAATAAACTAATTGCCTTACCTAAAACCAAACCAAATATAGTTAAAACATGCTACGAATATGGACTACTTAGTACTGTATATACCACAGACGGAACTGAGACATCCACTATACCAGAAATATATGAAGCATTTATCATTTTTAAAAGAATAACCAAAGGTACCTTGTTCTTTATAAAAATTTACGCGGCACCAGCAGAGATATTATTTGATGAAGTTAAAAAACCTATACAAGTTGTGAAGATAGGAATGACACGAGATATTATTATACCACAAGATATTATTTCACAACCAGAGATACCTAGAATCGAGATACCAAAATTCTATGCAAACAAGAGGATTATCGGATTATCTACAATTTTACAAGAGCTAGCAAATACATATTGCAAACAAAATCCCATATGGAACTACTATTCAAGAGATCATGTATTAATATATTCAAATTCAAAAGAGTTACGAGAAACAGATATGGAAACTATTAGGCAATGGATTATCACGTTGCTTAAACCAGAAACAGAACCTATTGCCAGAGCTATCAGAGAAAAATTTATTCCGGAAGAATTATTGACCAGATAATGCAAGACTATTGGACATAAATATCCAGATCACAGATGTTCAAAATGTAATGGAGGAGATAATGATGTCCCTGCAGTCCAGCTAGAATAAAAGATAAGAACGTCAGCTGGAAAGATAAGACCAGAACAATAATGGAGATATGGAAAAGTAGCAGATACGACAACATCAACGGAGACAAGATATTGAATTATTTATGATAGATTTTTCTTTAGTCTTTACGTAAAAGATGTAATTATTGTAGACTTTTTTAGACTTTCTAGATATTAGGCTTTTTGTCTAATATTAGCCTAGGTATTAATGGTTTTTGTCTTATTAGAAGATTTTTTTTTGTAAAGTAGACTAATGTTAAAAACGTGTAGATTGTAAAGGTTCATTCAGTCTATAAATAGAGAAAGCAGAAGGCATTGCAAAGCAAGCCTTCATGCGTTGAAGCACAAAAAACTCTCTCTTGTCTACAAATAAATATTTTTGCTCAGTTAATTAAAAAACAGGTATATTTCAATAGAAAAATCTATGGAGGAACAAAGCTCAGAAATATCAAACCTACCAGAACAGGTATATTTATTTATGATTATGAATAGCTAAATTCAAAATTCCCAACAATCATGATGTGATAAAATAAATTCATGTTAGTTACTTTATAGTAGAATTATTCGAAGAATAATATGTTAAGAAGTTTATTAGCAAAGTGGAAACGGAGAAAAATCTCTAAGAACTATGCCATCCTAAAGGTGAAACTAATAAGGCAAGAAGCCGTGGTGGGGAGTAACCAGAGTAGAGGCGCTGTTTAAGGGAAAATATCCAGATTACCATGCTAATAGTGACCGAAGAACATGTTATTTAAGAATAATCTAGTATATAGTAATCTAAGATGACCATATTTTGTTATGAACATGGTTGAAAGGAATATTTTGAAAAAAAGCAATTTTATGAAAATGAATAATAGTTATTTATCTGATGTGATGGTAGATAAATTCAAAATACTTATTTTGTATGCACTTAAAGATATAAAATATATAGAATCCCTTAATAAAAATATGCAAGAACTACTAAGGCTAAAACAAACATTTACAAAATATTATAATAAAATATTTAGTCAATCTTAAATGATAGATAATCTTAAAGTCTTAATCTTATATATACTTAGAGATATAGAAATTATAGATATTAAGAGAATAATATTAGAAAAGGTATTAAACTATGAAATTGAAATTATGAATTGGATAACACAGTTATACCTAGATAATTACCTAGATGGATATTATTCAGATTAAATGCTAGAATATATAAAGAAAATTAGAGAAAGACAAAATTGGATATATGAAGAAGTTAATTACAGAAATCAACTTGAAATAGAAAAAAGACAACTAGAAGAAAAATTACTTAAAATAAAATTAACCTTAGAAAAGGAAGATACAAGTAACAATTTATTTAATACATACGAAAAATTATTTAATACAGATGGAAAATTAGTTATACATGAACAACAAATACTAATTAGTCAGATAAAAAATATAAACCTACGCATTGAATATAGCAAAGTTAGAATAAAATACTACACAGAAATTGCTAAAATTTCAATAGGATAAAATAAATTAATGGATACATCTTACGAAAAGAATAAATCATTAAAAGAAATAGAAACTCAACTATATAGTTTATACCTAGAATACAAAAGATTACATATTACTAACGAGGATCCTAAAACACTAGATAATCTAATCACGATAATATCTAATTTAGAATATGAATTAATAAAACATCTTAAGTCAAGAAGATAAAAATAAAAAATTATTCCATACGTATTTATTATCTAGTTGAAACTACGCACCTAATTCCGCACCCCCCTACAAAAATACGTATGTATTTATTTTTATAATGAATATTATTGATTGGAATAATTTTCATTTTATATTTAGTTGTAACAAGTTAAGTCTGAACATTCCATTTTATACTTAACGAGATGTTCTCTAGTCAACAAATATTTATGACTTTTTTTTTACCAAAATTTTTAAAAGTAATTCTTTTATTCTTAAACTTCGTACACAATTAAATACCTTCACATAAATTGGAATGAGGAAGTGTCTATTAGGTTATCTGATAATTTCTAGAAGTTAAAGATCCAATTACTTGCCTTTGATTATATTATACACATGGAAAAGTGAAAATAGTGTATCCCATATGTAACCTTTGCGTTTAGAATTAGAAGCAAATTCAGGATCTAGAATCGGTAAATTTAGGATAACTATACGCCTTCCCTGATCGAGCAGAGACGAAAGGGATTATAGAAAGGGGTGAAATTCTTTTTGTGAAGGGGAATCGTCGTAACATGCTTTGTTCCCCTTTACTTTTATAAAGAAAAAAAAACAGCAGTCAAATGAAGTTTGCAGTAGTCAAGAAGGTACAAACGAAGTGACATACACATAGGTCGAGTTGGAAAACACTGAACTTATCCTTAATGTGTTAGATCTAACATTTTAAATTGAAGGGATGGACCACTACACTTGGGAATATTTTGTGATGACTGATGTTAGTTTAAACAATATTTGCTTTGGAATATTTTCATAGACAGTAGTAGATATACATCTCGAGTTGTTGCCTATGTTGCTCAGATTCTCTTCAAAAGTAATGCATTTTAGAAGATTAGACAAGGATGTAACAACATTTTTAATGAGTTGGAGCAACATATATCAGTACTAAATGCATAATTCTTTGTTGTGGGAATTTAGGTGTGGCCACCAATTAACATGAAGAAGTACGAGACACTCTCATACCTTCCTGATTTGTCTGATGAGCAATTGCTCAAGGAAATTGAGTACCTTTTGCAGAAGGGATGGGTTCCTTGCTTGGAATTCGAGACTGAGGTCAATAACTTTATCGCAAAGAATGACACATTTTTATATTCAGATATACGATTCATTTTCAAAACTTTAATATGTTGTTTCATATGTGCAGCACGGATTTGTTTACTGTGAGCACCACAATTCACCGGGATACTACGATGGCAGGTTAGTAGCATATGCAAATTTTAAATGATTGGTTCAATTAAACCACGGTTATACATCATAGATGTAGGTACAAGAATCTTGAAAATTAGTATAAATATCATGTTTCCGAAACAAACAGAGAACTCTGAACTTCACCAATATACTATAACATGGCAGGTCGAAGCAGATACACAGTTTAAATGATTGGTTCAATTGAACCATACTTTTTTCACTAAATCATAGATGTATGTGGGGAGATTTTGAAAATTAGTATAAATGAAGAAGGCTAAGGAATTCTGAACTTTTTAAAAGTTAAAATTCTGAATCCGCTTCTGTGACAGGTACTGGACAATGTGGAAGTTGCCCATGTTTGGGTGCACTGATGCCACCCAAGTCTTGAATGAGGTCCAAGAGGCCAAGAAGGCATACCCACAAGTATTTAGTAGGCATACCCCCCTACAAATGGTATCAGAGCGCAGTTATTTAAAAAATACCGAAGTAATATATATGTTTGAGTTTATGTGTTTATTATATATGTTGTTTATTATATATGTTTGAGTTTATGTGTTTATGAATTTAGATCGGATTTACTTAACATGGAGTTAATCAATACTAATCAATATTAATTATGAGAAGACCATTTAAAAACAGAGAAGCTTTTAGAAAAATTAAAGGATCTTTAATTAGTAATTATTCGGAATATATAAGTCTAAATAAAACAAAAGAAAACCCACAAAGATTAGCTTACCTAATTACCTTAATATCTAGTATTGAAGCAAAATTAATAATCCATTTAAAATCTAGAAGAATGAAACATATACCACTTAATTATGATAAAATTAGATTTAGATATCCACCAAAGTACTATAAATATTGTTTGAATGAATAAAATACAAAAATACAAAGAACTAAAACAAACTATATCTGAAAAACGTAAAGAATTAAAAATAAGAATAGAAAGATTAAATTATAATATATTTGCCGGAGTTAGTAAAAACTCAATAAATGCACAAAAAGATGAAATATCAAATTTAGAATCACAAATAGATAGTTTAGAATATATATATCAACATGAACTATTTACAATAAAATGAATAAAGAAGAATTTATAATAGACGAAAAAATATATGAAAATCACGAAGGATTAAAAATAAGAATAGTATTTTCTAATTTAGGAAGAAGATATAAGAAAATAGGTGAACATTTATATTTAATATTAGAAAAAGAAGAATTAAAATTAGAAGATAAATTGACAGCTATGGTAAGAATAGAAAGAGAAAACGAAGAAATAGATAGAAAAAAGGAAATAGAAAAAATAAAACAACAAACTACAGAAGAAATACGAAAAATAGAAGAAACTAAAAATAGTAGGATTGCTGAATTAGAAAAAGAATTACAAATGTCAAAAGATCTGTATGAAAAAAGACAGAAAGAAAAAGAAGAAAAAGATAAAGAACAAAAATTATTAAACGAGATAAATCAATTTAAAGAAAAATTAGAAATAGACGATAAAGAAATAAAAAACGAGGAATTAGAAATAAATAATATAGATGTTGAAGAAACAGACAATTATGATTCAGAAGATAGTGAAACATATACAGAAATATTAACAAATACAAAAAATTTAGAAATCAATGAAAAACAAGAAGTAATTAATGAAGAAAATTTAGAAAATATCAACACAGAAATAAATACTCTTGATAAAAAAGAAGATCAAAATATAATAACTAGTACATCAGAAATAAGGCAACCTACATATTATAAAAATAAGTTTAAAAGATATAATCTAAAGAATGAATATGACAAATGGACACCAAAACAAATAGTTAATAAAAATTATAACTTTCTAGACTTAGATTGTGTAATAGATACAGAAAAAACAATACAATTATGGATATGATATATGACAAAGCAATTAATAGATAATAATATAAGTGTAACAGATGCACCAGAATATATAGAAAGAACACTAATAGGAACAGTAAAATTATGATTTTTAAATCTAACTGAAAATAGTAAAAAAATATTAAGAACTGACAAACCTACAGAAGGAATAATGAAATTAACACCTATAGAATTATTAAAAAAATATGAAACAGCTATAAAAGACGAATTTAGTAGCATGACAACAACAGAAGAAGAACAAAATGAAGAGAAAGACATAAATAGAAATTTAATGTTAAAATTAGCAATATGTAATATGTGTTACATAGATGAATATACTTGCGCATTTAAAGAATATTATTATAAAGGAGCATATAAGATAGAAGAAAGTAAAGAAATAAGAAAATTATATTTTAATAAATTACCTGAACCATTTAGTTCAAAAATAATAAAAAGTTGGGATGAAACAAAAATAGTAGATACTTTAGGAGCAAGAATAAAATTTTTACAACAATGGTATAGAAACTTATGTGAAAAATACAGAGAAGAAATAAAAATGAAAAAAACATTAATAAGAAATTTAGCATGTTGCAAAGATAAAATAGCACCTCAATTTGGATGCGAAGAAAGATATTATAAGAAAAGAAAAAGGCATAAGAAATATAAAAAATACAAAAAATCAAAATATAAATACAAAAAACCAAGAAAAAGATATTATGTAAAAAATTATAAAAACAAAAGACCATATAGAAAGAAAAAATCTATAAAAGAATGTACTTGTTATAATTGTGAAAAGTTAGGACACTTAGCTAGAGATTGTAAATTACCTAAAAACCCAAAAAATAAACAAATATCAGAAATAAAAATAGAAAATACAGAATATATGCAAATAGATTACATAGATTACGAATTAGAAAGTGAAGACAATATATATGAAATTTCAGAGACTGAAACAGATAATGAAATAGATAGTGAATTAGATGAATTAAATGACTGAAGAAGATATAAAAATATTAACAAAAGAAGAATATTTAAATGAAGAAGGAACAGATCAAAAAATAATATTTGATAACAATGTATTTGATGAAATAAAAGGAAAAGAGTTAGACTTAAGTGTAGAAAAAATATTTAAAATACCAACAATAAAAAATATATTTACTAGAAAAAAGGAAGAATATTATGTAGTAAGTCAAAAAGAGCACGTAATAGACTGTAGATATGCAAAAGGTAAAGCCAGTATACCACTAGTAACAAAAAGAATAATTAATAAAGAAATAAACGATATAAAAAGTAGAGACCCAATAAAATATGTACACCTTGGAGGTACAAAAATATTAATAAAAGCATGTTTTAGAGAAGGAATAGATACACCAATAGAATTATATTTAGCAGATGATAGAATTATAAAACCTATAGAAAAAAGTATAATAACTGCCATAAAAGGAAATTTAATATACCAAAAATTTAAATTTATAATAAGTGCAAATTATTCAGTAGCAGTAACGGATAGAAATATAGATAAATCACTAGTATTATATTGGAAGATATCAGGAATAGAATTAACCCCAGGAAGTAAAATATTTACAGCAAGATGCAAAAATTTATATGTATTAACAACAAAACATAAAATAACGGGAAAAAATAAGATTAATAAGATACAAATAGATAGCCCATTTGAACAATTTGTAAAAACGATAGACTATAATGATTATAGCTATAGAGACATAGATGTAGAAGAAAATCTAGAAATAATAAATGATAGTATAAGTACAACAAAAAGAACAGCTTATGATAAACCAGAATCATCAAGCTCATCAAAAAGAATAAGTTATGAAACAAGTTCAATGGATAATTCAAACCATTATTACATAACAGGAAAGGTAAATGAAAAAGAATATTTAATACTCTTAAATACAGGACAAGAAGAAAATTATATAGCAAAATATCTAGTAAAAAATGAAGAAATAAAAACCGACAATAATATATGCCCAGATCTACCAAGAAGCTTAATAAATACTAAAAATATAGCAGAAAAAGAAATAATAATAGGAATAAGAAAAATAAAAATAGAATTTGAAGTAAAAGAAGAAATGCAAAAAACAGACATAATATTAGGAATAAAATGGCTAGAACAAGTAAAATCATATAATATAGAACATACACAATTAACTATAACATATAACAGAGAGAAATTATTCTTAAGAAGAGCTTTAACATAAAATGAAAATATATGTATTGATGAAGATAGTAGTAGAAGGATATTACAGTAGATATTATACGCCTATGATAGATACAGGAGCAGAAGCTAATTTATGCAGATATAATTGTTTACCAGAAAGTAAATGGGATAAATTGAAAACACCAATAATAGTTAATGGATTTAATAACGAAGGAAGCTTAATTACTTATAAAGCTAAGAATGTAAAAACACAAGTATGGGATAAAATATTAACAATAGAAGAAATTTATAATTATGAACTAACATCAAAAGATATACTTTTAGGAATGCCGTTTCTAGATAAATTATACCCACATATAATAACTAGAACAGACTGGTGGTTTACAACACCATGTAAACAAAAAGTAAGAGCAAAAAGAGTTAATAATAAAATAAGAAAGAAAGCTGATTGGATAAAAGGAAGTGAAAAAATTACACAAAAGTTAGAAAATATAAAAAATACTGAAGATACAATAGAATTAGTTGTATTTTCGATAAATAAAACAGAAATAACTATATTTTCAATAAATAAGATAGAAATAATTAAGAAAAAATTAGAACAATTATATAGTGAAGATCCATTAAGAGGATGGGAAAAACATAAAACTACTATAAAAATTGAATTAATAGATAAAAATAGCATAATAACCCAGAAACCATTAACATATAATTTTGATGATTTAAAAGAATTTAAAATGCATATAGATGAATTATTAGAAAAACAATGTATACAAAAAAGCAATAGCAAACATAATAGCCCAGCATTTATAGTAAATAAACATAGTGAACAAAAAAGAGGAAAAAGTAGAATGGTTATTGATTATAGAAATTTAAATGCAAAAACAATAACTTATAATTACCCAATACCAAATAAGATATTAAAAATAAGACAAATACAAGGATATAATTATTTTAGTAAATTTGATTGCAAATCAGGATTTTACCATCTAAAGTTAGAAGAAGAATCTAAGGAATTAACCGCATTTACGGTACCACAAGGATTTTATGAATGGAATGTACTATCATTTGGATATAAAAATGCACCAGGTAGATATCAATATTTTATGGATAGTTATTTTAAACAACTACCTAATTGTATAGTATACATAGACGATATACTATTATATACAAAGACCAAAGAAGAACATTTAAAATTATTGGAACAATTTACGGATATAATAGAAAATTCGGGAATAAGTTTAAGTAAAAAGAAAGCTGAAATTATGAAAAATCAAATAGAATTTTTAGGAATACAAATAGATAAAAGTGGAGTAAAAATGCAACAACATATAGTACAAAAAATAATAAATTCGAAAGAAGAATTAGATACGAAAAAGAAATTACAATCATTTTTAGGATTAGTAAACCAAGTAAGAGAATATATTTCAAAATTAGCAGAAAACTTAAAACCACTACAGAAAAAACTAAAAAAGGACATAGAATATAACTATAATGAAGAAGATAAAAAACAAGTTCAAAAAATAAAAATACTTTGTAAAGAATTACCAAAATTACAATTTCCAGATGAAAATAGAAAATTTATATATATAGTAGAAGCAGATGCCAGTGAATATAGATACGGAGGAGTACTTAAATATAAATATGAAGCAGAAAAAATAGAACACCATTGTAGATATTACTCAGGCACATTCAACGAGACAGAAATAAAATGGGAAATAAATAGAAAAGAATTATGTTCATTATATAAATGTTTGTTAGCATTTGAGCCATATATTGTATATAACAAATTTATTGTGCGAACAGACAATGCACAAGTACGCTGGTGGATAACAAAGAAAATACAAAATTCAGTTACAACAAAAGAAATTCGAAGACTAGTATTGAATATATTAAATTTTACATTTACAATTAAAGTAATCAGTACTAACAAAAATGTTATTGCAGATTACATATCAAGACAAAGCTACACAGACTGATATTATAGAAGAAGATACTCTAGAAAAGATACTCAACACCCTAACTACGCTTTCAATAAAAGTGGACAGTATGGGTAATGAGATAGAAAAGCTAAAGACTAATGAAGGTAAACTGAAGTCTATAGCTACAAATCAGCTAACTCAGCAGTGTGCAGAGCTATGTCGATCGGAAGACATTAAAATTCCAGATCTAGAAGGAGACGTTGGGATACTCCATAAAACCCATAACGTTTATCCATCTACTTCTGCAGGTACAAGCAAAGGAGTTAGTCGACCAAGATACCAGAACATGAATATGAATAAAATATTTGAAAAACCATATACCCCAAATACATCAAAAGATCCCATGTTCATACCCCCACAAATTACCACATACCGAGATAGTCTGAACCAAGATAAAAAAGTTTATAACTACACATCCCAAAAATACATAGAAAATATCTACAATATACAAACCTTTTTAAATAGAAACCCCAAAGCTACAAATGTCCAAGAACCAGATACAAACTATATAACCCAGAGATTGACCGGATATAATAAACTAATTGCCTTACCTAAAACCAAACCAAATATAGTTAAAACTTGCTACGAATATGGACTACTTAGTACTGTATATACCACGGACGGAACTGAGATATCCACTATACCAGAAATATATGAAGCATTTATCATTTTTAAAAGAATAACCAAAGGTACCTTGTTCTTTATAAAAATTTACGCGGCACCAGCAGAGATATTATTTGATGAAGTTAAAAAACCTATACAAGTTGTGAAGATAGGAATGACACGAGATATGATTATACCACAAGATATTATTTCACAACCAGAGATACCTAGAATCGAGATACAAAAATTTTATGCAAACAAGAGGATTATCGGATTATCTACAATTTTACAAGAGCTAGCAAATACATATTGCAAACAAAATCCCATATGGAACTACTATTCAAGAGATCATGTATTAATATATTCAAATTCAAAAGAGTTACGAGAAACAGATATGGAAACTATTAGGCAATGGATTATCACGTTGCTTAAACCAGAAACAGAACCTATTGCCAGAGCTATCAGAGAAAAATTTATTTCGGAAGAATTATTGATCAGATACTGCAAGACTATTGGACATAAATATCCAGATCACAGATGTTCATAATGTAATGGAGGAGATAATGATGTCCCAGCAGTCCAGATAGAATAAAAGATAAGAACGCCAGCTGGAAAGATAAGACCAGAACAAAAATGGAGATATGGAAAAGTAGCAGATACGACAACATCAACGGAGACAAGATATTGAATTATTTATGATAGATTTTTCTTTAGTCTTTACGTAAAAGATGTAATTATTGTAGACTTTTTTAGACTTTCTAGATATTAGGCTTTTTGACTAATATTAGCCTAGGTATTAATGGTTTTTGTCTTATTAGAAGATTTTTTTTGTAAAGTAGACTAATGTTAAAAACGTGTAGATTGTAAAGGTTCATTCAGTCTATAAATAGAGAAAGCAGAAGGCATTGCAAAGCAAGCCTTCATGCGTTGAAGCAAATATTCTCTCAAAGTCCACAATAAATATTTTTGCTTAGTTATTAAAAAACAGGTATATATCAATGGCAAAATCTATGGAGGAACAAAGCTCAGAAATATCAAACCTACCAGAACAGGTATATTTATTTATGATTATGAATAGCTAAATTCATAATTCCCAACAATCATGATATGATAAAATAAATTCATGTTAGTTACTTTATGGTAGAATTATTCGAAGAATAATATGTTAAGAAGTTTATTAGCAAAGTGGAAACGGAGAAAGATCCCTAAGAACTATGCCATCCTAAAGGTGAAACCAATAAGGCAAGAAGCCGTGGTGGGGAGTAACCAGAGTAGAGGCGCTGTTTAAGGGAAAAGTATCCAGATTACCATGCTAATAGTGACCGAAGAACATGTTATTTAAGAATAATCTAGTATATAGTAATCTAAGATGACTATATTTTGTTATGAACATGGTTGAAGGGAATATTTTGAAAAAAACAATTTTATGCAAATGAATAATTATTTATCTGATGAGATGGTAGATAAATTTAAAATACTTATTTTGTATGCACTTAAAGATATAAAAGTAGTAGATATAAGAAAAATCATATTAGAAAAAGCATTTGGTATATATTACATGACTAGAGTAAATTATATACCATGCCTACCTAACTACTGTTATAAATACTTAGCATGATAAATTGCATAGAATTTCTTAATAAAAATATACAAGAACTACTAAGCCTGAAACAAACAACTACAGAATATTATAATAAAATATTTAGTCAATTTTAAATGATAGATAATCTTAAAGTTTTAATCTTATATATACTTAAAGACATAGAAATTATAGATATTAAGAAAATAATATTAGAAGAAGTAATAAACTACGAAATTGAAACAATAAATGCGTTAGAACAGATATACGAAGACATATACCCAGAAGGATATTATTCAGATCAAGACTGTGGATGTTAGAATATATAAGAAAAACTAGGGAAAACCAAAATAACCTAAGTGACGAAATTAATTATAGAAATCGAATTAGAGAAATAATGGAAAATCTAAAAGAAAAGTTAATATGGATAGAAAAAACCTTAGAAAATTTAGAAAAAAGTACATGTGATAGTTTAAATAATTTAAAAAACTCACTACGAGAAGAACAACACAAGATAATAATTGACATAGAAAATCTAGAATTAGATATATACTACAGTACAGATAGGATAAATTATTATACAGAAATTTGTAACTCTGCAGTTACTACAGGATAAAATAATAAACCAAATAAATTAATGAATACATCTCACGAAAAGGATAAATCATTAAAAGAAATAGAGACTCAACTATATAGTCTATACCAAGAATATAAAAGATTACATATTACTAACGAGGATCCTAAAATACTAGATAATCTAATCACGATAATATCTAATTTAGAATATGAATTAATAAAACATCTTAAGTCAAGAAGATAAAAATGAAAATTATTCCAATCAATAATATTCATTATAAAAATAAATACGTACGTATTTATTATCTAGTTGAAACTACGCACCTAATCCGCACCCCCCTACAAATGGTATCAAAGCGCAGTTATTTAAAAAATACCGAAGTAATATATATGTTTGAGTTTATGTGTTTATTATATATGTTGTTTATTATATATGTTGTTTATTATATATGTTTGAGTTTATTAAGTAAAAAAACCAGGCATATTAAGTAAAAGGCATTTGAAATCAAGAATCATCCTAATTCGTAAAATAGCCCCAACATTAGTTATACATAATTTGATGATCAAAAAGGGGCTTCATCGTGTGGAAGGGAATTTCACAAGTCATGCTCATAAATCACTTTACGAACTCAAATCAAATATGCACATGATTATAAATCAAGCTTATGGATAAACCCCGTGATAAATATGTATTTTCATCAAAATGGGTTCATGATGCATGCTCTTCAAATGAACCCATTATATATATGTAATTATATATGTTAAAAGCTTGTTAAAAACATTAAACTTACACCCATGAGAGTTAAGATAGTCCCACATTCCTCAATAACAATGAAAACATAGAGAAATTTGATCTTTAAAGCTTTAAATTCCCAAACATAGTTAGTTTCTCTTCTCTTACTTAAGGAAAGATGATTTGGGGATTTTGAAAAGTGAGTAACATGTTTTAAGATCTTAATTTTGTCCATATAGGATTAGAAATGGTTTGGGAGGGGGAAAGACCTTAATGCCCTTCAATTAAATCAAAACGGATTAACTTTTGACACTTGGCTTTGGCTTTGTGGCCCAAGGCCAAAGAAAACCTCAAGGTTTGCAGTTTAATGACAAAGCAAACCCATTCTAGTGGCATTTTGAGACCCCTCCATCGCTCAGAGACTTTTTGGAGGGTCATTTTTGCGATGCCAACCCATTTTTAATGCCTAAAAGCACCTCTAACACAACCCAAAACAACTAATCATGGTCTACCATTGATATAGGGGTCCTAAGGCTCATTTTAAAAGCATTATTTGAGCGTTAAATGTACAGTACGTTAAATTACCCCCTTGGGATCATTCATCCTCGAATGATGATTCGAGTAACATAAAGTACGATGTTAAGCGCTATGTGGAATAAAACGAGTAAGATAAGAACAATACCTTTTATATCATCACCCACGAATTCAAAGAGTGATGGGTATCTTGAACACATATCATTCTCCGACTCCCAAGTAGCTTTCTCAACTTTATAATTCTTCCACAACACTTTAATCGAAGCTATCTTTTTACTCCTCAACTTTTGACCTTGCTAATCAAGTATAGCTATGGGTTCCTCTTCATATGATAAGGAATATTTCACACCAATATCCTCTATAAGAAACACAAGTGAATGATCTCGAATACATTTATTAACCATTAACACATTACATATAGGATGAACGGAGGATAAACTTGTGGGAAAAGCTAACTCACACGCAGCTTCACCAATCTTTCTCATAATCTAGTAAGGACCTATGTAGATAGGACTAATCTTTCCATTCCTTCAAAATCTCATGACTCCCTTCATACAGAGTACCTTTAGATATACCCTATCACCATCCTAAAATTCTAACTCCCTTCTTCTAACATTGGCATAGGACTTCTGGCTACTTTTAGTTGTCATAAGTCGCTCTTTAATGACTTTCACTTTCTGTATCACCTGATGGACAAGGTCAGGTCCAAATAAATGGGTTTTACCCACCTGATACCAACTAATCGGTGACCTACACCTCCTTCTATAAAAAACATCAAAAGGATCTATTTAGATGCTAGAGTGGTAGCTATTGTTATAGGCTAATTCTATCAATAACAAGTGATCCACCCAACTATCCCTAAATTCAAGCATGTAAGCCCTTAACATATCTTCTAAAGTCTGACTGGTACACTCCGGTTGCCCATCTGTTTTAGGGTGGAAGGCGGTGCTAATGTATACTTGGGTACCTAAACCTCTCTGAAAGAACCACCAAACCTGATAAGAGAACTGCGAAACTCTGTCGAATATAATGGCTACTGGAGCCTCATGCAATCAAACTATTTCCTAGATAAACAACCTCACATAATCATCTCCCAAGTATTAGTCCTCACAGGAAGAAAGTGAGCTAACTTGGTCATCCTATCTACAATCACCCAAATAGAGTTATATTGGTTCCGGCATCATGGAAGTCCTGTAATAAAGTCCATATTGATTATCTCCCATTTCCATAAAGGCAAGTGTAACTCTTTAGAAGTGTCACCTAGCCTCAAATGCTCCACCTTAACTTGTTGACAATTCAAACACTTAGACACAAAGTTAGCAACATCTCTTTTTATGTTATTCCACTAATAAATCTCCTTGAGATCACGATACATTTTAGTGGAGCCAGGGTGAACTACATACCTGGAAGTATGAGATTCATCAAGAATCCTTTCTCACAGCTCATCCATATTTGGCACACACAACCTACCTTGGTATCTCAAAATACCATCTTCTTTAATCTCAAAGGCCATCACTTTTTGTTGACCAACATCCTCCTTGATCTGCATCAAAATGAGGTCTCTGGTCTGCTTTTCCTTAACTTCTGAAGATAGGGATGATTTAGATACCTCTTGGACGAACACCCCTCTATTGTCGAAGTCTAAGAGTAGCAAGCCGGTGAATATCACTTACCAAATTCAATTTTTCTTCCTCTATATGAGAAAGAATGCCCATGGAAAACCTTTTAAGGGCATTAACAACCATATTAGCCTTTCCTGGATGATAGTGCAGGCTCATGTCATAATTCTTCAACAACTCCAATCACAACCTCTGCCTGAGATTCAGCTCTTTATGAGTGAACACATACTGCAAACTTTTATGTTCAGTAAATATGTCAACATGCACCCCATAAATATAATGATGCCAAATTTTGAGTGTAAATAACACAACCGCTAACTCTAAATCTTGGGTGGGATAGTCCTTCTCATGTACCTTCAATTGTATAGATGTATACGCCACTATCTTACCACACTTCATAAGTACACACCCAAGTCCTACCCAGGATGCATCATAGTACATAGAAAAACCCTTTGTGCCCTCAGAAATGGTCAAAAAAGGCACAGTAGTCAACTTGTCTTTTAACCTCGGGAAATTATTTTCACAAGAGTCAGACCACACAAATTTTACCTTCTTCTAAGTCAACCTGGTAAGTGGATCATCTATGGATGAAAATCTCTCTACAAATCTCCTGTAATACCCTGCCAAACCCAATAAGCTCTAAATATCAATTGGAGTCGTAGGTCTGGACCACTTTCTCACTGCCTCAGGCTTTTGGGGGTCAACCTTAATTCCCTCACTAGAAAAAATATGCCCCAAAAAAGCTATTGCACTAAGACAGAATACACACTTAGAAAAAATTTCATACAACTTATGGTATTTAAGAGTCTGAAGGATGATTCGGAGGTGATTAGAATGTTCCTCCTCACTCTTAGATAAATCAATATATCATTAATGAAAACTATGATGAACAGGTCTAGAAATTGATGGAACACCCTATTCATGAGATCCATAAATGTTGCAGGGGAATTAGTCAGTCCGAAGGACATGACCAGGAATTCATAGTGACCATATCAGGTTCTGATTGCTATTTTGGAGATGTCAGCCTCCCGAGCCTTAGACTGATGGCACCCTGAATAAAGGTCTATTTTGGAGAAATATTTAGCTTCCTGGAGTTGATCAAAGAGACCATCAATTCTGGGAAGAGGGTACTTATTTTTAATTGTGACTTTGTTCAGCTGATGATAGTCTATGCACATACAAAGAGAGTCTTACTTCTTACGTATGAAGAGCACCGAAGAACCCCAAGAAGTGACATTAGGATGAATAAAGCCTTTTCCAAGAAGGTTTTTTAATTGCTCTTTTAACTCTTCAAATTCTACAGGAGCCATCTTATATGGTGGAATAGAAATAGGCCAGGTGTCAGGTAGCAGGTCAATATAAAAATTTATCTCCCTCTCTAACAGTTTCCTAGAGAGATCATCAGGCAAAACTTTTGGGAATTCATTAACTATGGGAACTGACTCAAGGGAAGGACTCTCAGTGCTAGAATCTTTGACCCGAACAAGATGGTACGAAAGACCTTTAGATATGAGCTTACGGGCTCTAACATAAGATATGAATTTCCCTTTATGTACAAGAGAATACCCCTCACACTCTATTATTGGCTTGTTAGGAAAAGAGAAGATGACCTTTTTTGTTTTACAGTCTAACGTAGCATAAAATAAATGGAGCCAATCCATTCTCAGAATAACATTAAAATCAACCATGTAAAGTTCTATAAGATCAACCACAGTATCTCGATGGATAACAGAAACCATATTATTTCTATAAACTCTCCTAGATATAATAGAGTCACCCACAGGTGTGGAGATAGAGAAAGTTTAGGAATATTTTTGGGCTCAAAACCAAAACTAATTGCGACAAAGGGGGTCACGTAAGACAAGGTAGACCAGGGATCACATAACACATACACATTATTGGAGAAAATCTATAACATACTCATAATAATATCTAGGGAGGCCTATGAGTCTTGTCGAGTAGATAAGGCTTATAACCAATTGCGACTACCTCCAATAGCAGAAGAAGTACTCTTAGGCGGTGGAGATGTGGAATCTCTTAGGACTTAGCGCCTTCAATATTTCCTCTAGATGAGGGATAATCTCTCTGGCTATGGTTCACCTGGCCAAGTTGTAGCACACAGTTTTCCCAAAATAGCACTTCCTCAGGTGATTTCTACCATATGAGTTACAATGAGGGTTTGAACTAAAGGGCTGAGTCCCACTTTATTAGGACTGAGTGCCCTGCATCCTCGACCCATTGTTAGGCTGGAAATTATGGAACCGCTGATCGACTAGAGTTTTGGGCGCCGGAATGCTAGCTGAAGACTGAGCATTGCTCAAAAATTTCTTCTTAGACCATTTCTTATCCCATTTAACAACCTACTATTGATTAACATACTGATCTGTAGACTTAGCCCTCCTAGCCTGCCTTTTTTTTTTCCTTACCTCTTCCTGCCTCTTTTTCTCCTCTTTTATCTCTACCTGCCTCTTCTTCTTCTCTTCTATCAACTGCATATACACTGTTATCCAGGAGATATCCATGTCATTGTTCAGCATTATCCCCTTACATTCTAACACTATATCATCCAAATTTGAATGTGAACTTCCTTATATGGTCCCTCATATTGCACAATAATTCAGGAGAATAACGGGACAGCTAGATAAATTTTAATGCATATTCCTTGACACTCATCTTTCCTTGTTTTAGATTAACAAATTCCTCGGCCTTGGAATCTCTCAATTCCTGAGAAAAAAAGTGATCCAGGAAGGCTTCTGAAAACTCCTCCCATATAGCAGGTGCAACACCCTCTCCCCTCAACTTTTCCCATTCCTCATACCACTGGTTAACTACATCCTTCACTGATAGGTCACTAATTCTACCCCCTAAGTAACGCTAGCATACATGACTCTAAATATTTTTTCCATCTGATCTATGAAACCTTTGCGGTCCTCTTTAACCTTGGTACACTTAAAAGTAGGTGGGTTCAGCCTCATGAACTAGCCAACCTGAGTAATTTTAGAGAAACCAGGCACAGAACTCATATCTCTGGATCAACAAATGTGAGAAGCCATAATATTAGCAATCATATGGATGGACTGACGGGGCTCAGCATTAGAGAATTCTCTTGGGGGAGACTGGGTACAGTTAACACAATATCGAGGAGCCCGAGGTGGGGTAGTTTGGACCAGTGGAACCCCTGTAGTAGTAATGAACTCTGGTGTACAGGCTTTATAACGGGTCCGTATCCCATGAGTTAGGCGGACTTCTTTAGCATTCGTACCAATAGGGACGAATGTCCTGGATAAGGTGTTATGCTTATTGAATCTGCAAGGAGACATGATCTGAAATGTAGAAATTCTGTAGTTAAGAAACATTCAGACTCTGTAGCACGAACTAGAACATGAAGAAATCAGAGACATTCCTAAATGCCTCGTAGCTTTCTGCTTATAAATATGGAGTACTACACACTCATAAAAAGAACTCTACTCGACACAACTTCATAAACACCATGAGATCCAAAATCGTGCAATGATATCAATCTTGTCACTACCCAAACCGAGGCCCTAGCTATGATGGATATCCGAAAACATAAAGTCCCGAGAGACCTCTTAGCATGTGAGCATAAGCATAATTCATATAAAATAAAAGTGTTGAAGATAAACTGAAAACATAAAGGCCCGAGAGACCTCTTAGCATGTGATCATAAGCATAATTCATATAAAATAAAAGTGTTGAAGATAAACTGAAAACATGAGGATCCCATAATCAACCTCAATACATCATGACATCAATTTATAAGAAAACCTAAATCCAATCTAAATAAATTTACGAAGCCTCTACTGAACTGAACATACAAGTCTGTCTAAACTAGTACAAGGCCTCGGCAGAACCATAAGACTAAAAAGGAAATAACATATGGGAAATATGCCTTTCGAAGTAAGGAAGGCTCACCAACTCTGAATGACTAGAAATAATCTACTGGTTAACTAGACCACAGGACCGTGCCTCAGAATCTGAAATATAGGGGGTCAATACTTAGAGAGTATTGGTATGTAGAACAATCCAAAATAACATATATTTCGTATAAACATAACTGAGAGCATTTGTGAAAAATAATTTAGCATAAAATATATAAAAACACATGGGCATATAAAAAAGTTTCAAATTATTCTTGTAAATCATAGACTCAACTCTTTGCTTTACTTCTGAGCTAGATGGTACACCCTGCAATTCAGAATACCCATGAGCTATATGGGTTCTCCCTTGACTCATTGTCCAAGCCCTCAATCCGAGCTTGCCACGAGAATTAGAGTTTTCATAAGCTGGCATACCCCCATGTGAATATACCATAGGAATCCCCCCATATGATATGTCCCAATTATCCTCCCATATAGGATAACATATCATAAATCCCGCGTCGGCAAAACTCAGTTTCGAGCAATGAGTAATCTGAAATCATGTCGTCTTCGGATAACCATCTAACTCTCTTTTAAGCCCATGTTTAACCTTATTAAAACCATACTTCATATTTATGAAAGAGTACATTTCTTATTCTATTAAGGGAATATCATAATAGGGTATCGTTATACCCAGACTAGCTAGTCATTCATATCATACCATTTCATATCCATAGCCCTTTTTTATTTCAAAGCATGTTAATGACCACCAAAAATATTTAAGTATCACTTGAGAGAGTTCTTATATCAAATATCATATGAAATTATGCAAAACACTCTCTTTTTAATACATTAACATGTGGTGGTCAACTCTTACATAAAACACATGTGATTCTTCATTAAAAAATAATTACATTTTGAATAATAATCACTCATTTGTAAACATGTAAAACAACTAGGCATATTAACTAAAAAGGCATTTAAACTCAAGAATAATCCTTAGTCGTAAAACAGCCCCAACATTAGTTATACATAATGTCATGATAAAAAAAGGGCTAGTAATTCAAGTTGTCAAATCTATTTCACAATTCATAATATGTTAAGACCATAAATTTCATCATGGGGAAGAGAATTTCACAATTCATGCTCATAAATTATTTTTCGCAATCAAATCATATATTCACATGATTATAAATCAAGCTTATGAAAAAACCCCATGATAAATACGTACTTTCATCAAAATGGGTTCATTATGCATGATCTTTAAATGATTTCTGAAACCCATTACATATCCGTAATTATATATCTTAAAAATATGTTAAAAGTATTAAACTTACACCCATGAGAGTAAGGATAGTTCCACATACCTCGATAATGATGAAAATGTAGAGAAATTTGACCTTTGAAGCTTAAAATTCCCAACACTATTTAGTTTCTCTTCTCTTACTTAAGGAAACATGGTTTGGGGATTGTTAGAAAGTAGTAACGTATTTTAAGACCATAATTTCGTTCATATAGGATTAGAAACGATTTGGGAGGGTGAAAAGACCATAATTCCCTTCAATTAAATCAAAACGGAGATACTTTTGATGCTTCGCTTTAGCTTTGCAGCACTAGGCCAAAGTAAACCACAGGGTTTGCGGCGCAAGGATAAATCAAACCTCAGGGTTTGCAGTGCAAGGCCAATGCAAACCTATTCCAGTGGTGTTTTGTGACACCTCCGTAGAGCAGACCCTTTACGGAGGGTCCCCTTTATGACGTCAACCTATTTTTAATGCCTGAAAGCACCCCCAACACAACCCAAAACATCTAAACATGATCTACCATCGATATAGAGGTCCTAAGACTCATTTTAAAATCATTATTTAAGCGTTAAAAGTACGGGACATTACAGCGAGATTCTATCACACTACAATTATACCCACTTGCCATTAGACCATTCATGATGAAATCTAAACGCATTAGGAGGATAAGTAATCTTATCCGTAGTAGTAGGAAAGTAGACATAGTATTCTTGTCCAATATTTCGACTGATGACTCCAAACCACCATCCATCATTGGAAAGTACATCAACCATATCATATAAACAAAATACTTTTTTTGATATTCTTCTAGGTAGATCAGGAGGGACAGGGAGAACCTCATAACCTTTAACAATTTCTTCTAGTGGACCGATCTATCATTAGTCAATAGAGTTCTATACTTGATATGATAACAATTAGAATCAACAGATTAAATAATAGGTGCAGTGTAGTAAGAACCTATGAATCCATATAGCTGACTGGCAACTTCAACTTCATCGCTGCTTTGAAATGGTTTTGTTATCTCTTCTTTCATGAATGCTTTTTTTCTTATTGTCTTTGATATCTTATCAATTTTTGATTAATGGTGTTCCTCTGAATGATTTATTTCTACATTGATAGATGTCTTTGATATCTCACCCTTGCACCGTTAATAATATTACCACTTTGTGATTATTTACTAGTAAAGTGAAATATGAAGAACAAAAATTATAGACAAGAATACTGGTTTGGAACCTTCTTTAAAATTGTAAAAATGCTGCTGTTACTATTTTCAACAAAAAATATGAAATATTTTAATATACATTTCTTCAGTGGGCAACCAATCTGTTAAATAATAATCACTTAAAAGTGTCAAGATATAATTAGCACAAACACATCATTCATGATAAGCTCAAATTCATTATCAACTAAGAATTTTAAAAAGTAACAAAAATATGACCTACCATATTTCCAGTCATGCCAATATAATGTGTCAGATTGCATATTGCATAATACAATAAGCACACAACTAAATCTATACTAGTTATATATGTCATCACACTAGTTTCAAAATATCAGTTTATGCATCCTAATGTAATCGACAATCATGTTAAAATACGATCCAGAAAATACATAAAATGAGACCTTAAGAACAAGTGCATACCCAGGCGGCCGAGAGACACATATGGTGGACTGGTTGAATTGGGACATAAAATGAAGATTGTCAATATTATATAAAAAATGAAAATGGTTCATTACCTTTAACCATTGAGCTTTGTGATGACAAAGTGTTAAAATTAATCTAAAATAATAGCAATATGAAATAAGAAGTAGACAAGAAAATAAAGAGGAAAGACAAGAGATGAGCTCTTTTCATTCTTTCAAGTATAAGTGTACAAGTCTTTCAAGTGTATCATTGTATATACAATATGAGATCCTATACCTCTATTTATAGTCTTCACAAAGGCCTACAAAAGATTTTCATAACATAACATTAAACAAAAACATTATGGAGGAGGTTAAAAGGTGTGAAAGTTACACCCATAATAGTGTGTGGAGTAATGGAGGATTAACTACACATCATGGAGAAGAAGGGTGGGAGTGACTTAATTTCTAAAAGTTTTGGACATCCACCCTAAATATATTATTTTCTAAGACCCCTCCTTGGATGTTCATAGATGATGTGTTTCATTAAAAACTTACTAGGATAAAACCCTACGGGAAGAAAAATCTCTAGTGAAGAAAAAAGAGTACACAAATCTTATAATACACATTTGTTTGTTGCTTCATTAAAAATCTTGCAAGGAAAATTCATTGGGATAAAACCTAGGCCAAAATAAAAAGAGTGTAGCACATATTTTACTCCTCCTGATGCAAACATCATTTCACTTCTCAAATAGACACATCCCAATCTTATATGTCAGCTTTCAGATGTTGATATTGACTGTGGCTTTGTGATCAAATCACATTCATGAATATATTTCATTCTTGAAATCAACCTGGTATGTCGTTTTCTTGTTTCTTGGATATGCTAAGCCTTTTAACTCAGCCAAATAGATTTTTGACAATCACTTTATTTGTGACCTCATTGTCATAAGTCATTTGTGCATTCAACTTGTCCATAGCAACAGCCAATTAGGTGTAGAAATTTTCATTTGCATGATAGTAAAATTGACTGTGGATCAAATATTCTTCCTGCATTTGTATAACCAAAAATTCTCTGACAATATTTGTTAGAAATAATAAATTCATATCAATTATATTTGATGTCACTCACATTCATATAATAGTGAAAATATGTCTTTTCTGCACATTAATAAAAATTGTTATCTCATGTATACAAATTAGCAGGATACATATGTGCACCAATTGCACTAATAAATAATACTTTCGCAACCATCTAGCTAGACATGACAGTCATTCATTATATGCATTTAATTTTTTTTTTCTCATACATTTCTAGATTTAAAGAAACCTTATTGCATCCACCATAGGAGAACACATCTCCAAATAATAATGTCAGTACTTTTGTGAATAACCTTAATGCCTCAAGGTACAAGTCATATTTACCTTATGATTTTATTTTTTGCAAAATCACATGTTTGTATCCCATTGGCATTATATCTTAGTCTATAAACTAATTTCAAAATATTACTTCTCAAGTGAAGTATAATATACTTGAATTGCGTATTTTATCTGTCCTTACTATTTGACATATTTAAATTCAAGATCCTCGTTACCATTTATAATGGTGAGCGCTACATTATAGCAAAGGTCTTGTCGATGGTTGTTTGATATTGGTTCCAATAAGACATAACTTATAGAGATCTCTTCATTTCATCATTTTCAGCTACCTGAACCTTTGCAAAGGTTTTATCAAGTGTTATTTCATGGTTCTCTTTTAAAGCACTTGCCTCATTATCAAAACCATCTTGATCATTTTCTTCACTTCTTCTTTAAGGATTTTTACATTTGGAACCAATTGGTCTATCACGTTTCAGGCGCCCCATAGACTCTTTCAAGAATTTTTCAGTGGACCATTTATAGATGAATTATAACAAAGGGCCAGTCTAGAAATGAGCTTGCAACATTTTACAAATCCTAAATAATCTATTGAACTTCATGTTCACTTTTCTTATGAGGATCTAGCTAATTTCTTCCATACATTTCATCAATTAATCATATCTCCCTCAAAGTTGGAAAATCTAACATTCACCCAACCTTATTTGCGAATCCACTTTTATGCAAGGAGGATATTACATATTTATATTTTTTAATAAATTTATTTGGTTTCTAACCTTGAATCTACAAATAGGAGAACCTTTTTGGCTTGATGCATAGAAATGTTTCTATATTTGAATAAAATCATCTTATACCAATTTTTTAGGAGATTTTTCATATAACAAATGGTTCAGCTATAGACCCTAGATAGAAAGGTGTCAAGGTCGCGGATAAGGGTAGAAGGCTAATGAAAGTGTATGGGTTGTAGCTTGCAATCAGGAAAGTATTTTTGTAGCCGGGTTAGTAATCTTAGGCCTGTACATAGGTGTCCTTGGTTTGTGAGTGTATGATACGATTAGGCGGGTGTCCTATGTCTTATGTCGAAGTTTCTATTTTCTTATTTCGTGTCGCCCTTATTTCACGTATTTTGTATTTCTCTGATTTCTATTTTACTATTTCTTATTCCTGATTTTATTATGTCATCCATTCACTTATTTACTATTCTTTGTCTTGAGTTGGGGGTCTATCGAAAACAACCTCTCTACTTCTTCAGAGGTAGCGGTATGGACTGCATAAATCTTACACTCCCCAGACCCCAATTTATGGGAATTCACTGGATTTGTTGTTGTTGTTGTTGTAAATGGTTCAGCTATAATTGAAGGTACACAATTTTATGCTAAACCAATCTGCATTATTAACTTTTATAGTTTGGAACCATGCTCTCAATTTAATAATTTGAGAGAAAACAACCTAGCAAAATTTTTTTTTCAAGTAGATAGTAGTGTATGTGACCAACCATAGATGCATCTCATTTCATAGTAAACGGTCTACATGTGTAATGCCCCAAAATCGGGTCCCGAGACATCACATGGTGCTTAGGGTCACAAGTGACCCCAAGCTAACCCTCCTACTGGCATAACTCATAAGCAACTGAATAAAAATACAAATCCATACAAATCAGCAGAAATTAACTTTTTTTTGAATCTGATCGATACAAAAATGGAATTTTACAGGATTACAATTCTGCCTTTACAACCAAAATTGAAAGAAAATACATCAACTTCTACTGACTGTCTATGAAGCCTCTACTAGTATTGACTGTAGGTAGCCGGGTCATGACTCCCAACTACCCCAACTCAATACGACTGAATAAAGAAAATACAACACTATAACTCTGCATAACTAACCCAAACCCTTGAATAAAAAGGACTCATCACCTGCTGACTGGATACCACGAACTGACTGGATCCGAAGGTGCAACTATACCTTGTACCTACATTCCACGAAAATGTATCCCACATACGAATATGTGGGTCAGCACCGTGGAAAAATACCGAGCATGTGGGGGTGCAATGCATATATAAAATAATATCTTAATATCATCACAGTTTATAAAATTATACATGCTGATATAGATGACTCACTTAGGTCAAATTAAATCATCAAAATCATGGATGAATAATACATGTAAAGAAAAACAAGTGAGTCATTACAATACGTTCTCAATTCACCTTTATCTCAATTTTAGATCATCAAGACAATCAAATCTCATGTCAATTATCATTAGAATATATTCCTTAAATCTTTTAAGAATAATGACTTTCTCAAACTCAGCCTTTTAAGCAAATATGTTTTCATCTCAGATAGAAGAGTACACACACACATTGGGAGATCCTATAACCGACATAAACCATGTGAGACACATGGAGTCCAACGTACAACACACGTTGGGGAGAGTCATCCTATCCTTGCCATCGGAGTAGGATTTCCAGTATCAATTCAAAAACACTAGTGATCACTATATAAATCAGCCTCAGGCTCACATCCTATGGGGGCATGTAGTTCTAGGAAAGTAAGGTCACTTTATACCTCCCACTCGGTGCTAAAGATTACTCCTGGACTTAGCTCAAAAATTTAAATCAGCCTCAGGCTCATATTAAAGAAAATCCACAATAAACACTTCAACAATTTTCATCGGGAGCCAATTTGCTACCCCTTTATCATAATCAATAAAAACGTGGATTTCTTTCACAGTCAAGTTCAAAATAAGTCATTCATGACCAAAAGGTCAAATCATTCAAAACATCTCAAATATTCAACATCAACGTGCTTATAACACATATTTTCTCAAAAACACAATTTCAAATGGGGTTCACGACCCAAATATCAAAATCATGGTAAATATCGTTCAAGATTCATGCTTTATATCACCACACATGTAAATTCATCTTTGAAAATCATAAACATCAAGATTTCATAATAATCATCGTAAGATATGGGTTCATACTTCAAATTCATAAATAAAAAATAAAATAAAAATCATGCCTTTGTAAGGAAAATTACTTTTGGGCACAAGAACGAAAGAGAGTTCTTGTTGAAAAACTCCACATACCTTGAATGATGAACTTTAGATCGATACTCATTTTTGAGATGTTAATCGTGCCTTTGCATGATGGTTCTTGGAGTTCTTGAACTAGGAACTTGGAATCTTGAATAAATTTGCAGAATTAATGGTGAACTTTGGAGGTTCTTGAAGTTGGATGTAGGAGATTAGGGTTTTCTTTTTGAGGGAATTTGATGAAATATAACATATAATGCTTCTAATAGGCTTTAATATAGGGTTTGGACGGATTTTTGGTGAGGGGGAATGACCAAAACGCCCCTAAAAAATTAAATAATTCTCGAATCTGTCCTTTGGTGGACTGTTTTGATAGTCTGAAGTAGATCAACCATAACGTTTTACTCCGATATCTAAATTGGATGAAACCAGTTTCATTAGAAAGAAGACTCTCATATATTTCCGTTGATATATAGTATCTCACCCAGATCATTGTGTATGAGGAGTTATGGTCATTTGAAGTTGACCCAAAAATACGCCAGGCCTCAGTACTTTTTTTCCTGCACATTTTACTGTTCACTACTATTCACGGTTCGATCGGAATGTTCATAACTCGTCGCTCGGGTGTCCGTTTTGGATGATCCACATATCGTTGGAAATATTATTCGATACTCTACGCAATTGTGAGTCATAATATAAGACATTCCGCCTGGAAAATTTATAGTTCATTCTAGAAGATAAAACCCAACACGTTTACGCATAAAATTTCAACGAAAAATTTCCTGGGGTATTACATCATCTCCCCCTTGGAAACATTCGTCCTCGAATGTCGATGAATAAGTACAGAATACCATGGCAATGAGGACAAAAGGATGGGATAACGAAGTTAATCCACTTACTTCACTCCAAACTTTCGAATACTTCATAGAACATGCGATTCATAATGAGAATGGTCACATAGTTGGATCTTAAACAAAGGAGACTGCTTTTAAGGAATCGATATCTTTGGTTTATTCAGAGACTGAGAATCAAAGGTCTTGAAGGGGATCTTATCAAAAGAAGGACCACTTGCGCCCAAATGAAACGTCCCTCAACACTCCCTCCAAAAGATTCAAATGACATTGTTCGGGGAGAAAATGAACCATAATTTGATACAATCCTATCGTATGGGAACAAGGACTCATATGGCATAAATTAAGATAGGAATTTCTAGGTCTTGGGAAACTTAACTCCTTGCTTCCAAACTTAGCAACACTTCCCAACTACTCCCTCGACTTTGTTCACGCCTAACTCCAAGTACTCATGAGATACGCCACATAACACTATAATATTAATCTATATCATGAACCTCAATACACACTGAGCCTCACAACTGCTCACTTCAAACATAACTCTTATTGCTACTCCAACAACCACATACAATCTTATACTAGGGATCCGCTAACTTGCGGTGAATTCTTTTAGATATACAACCATAACATTCAAGCCTATACTCATAACCACATACGCACTTTGCAAATGCACCTCTAAACGAACACTCATAAAGCATCTTCCTCGCTTTCTCTAAGATTCCATCAACTACATCATTCACACATACTGGTCAATTCTTTAAACGACACACATAACATTTTCTCAACCAATTGAACTATACACAAAAACTCTGTATTACTATTCCTACAACCTCATAGAAGTGCATAAAACCAACGCACAACAATCTTTCCAAATAAACATTTAAAACTTCAACTAACCACGACATGTATCAAGGACTTAGCCTCAATCTAACTTCACTTTACCGCCGTGAGCACACCACCTTCTATCATAGATAAGGAAGTATCTTCTCTCCCTTCTAGACAACTGATCAACACCATTAGCTTGACTTAATGAAAAGGTCACAAAATTTTAAAACATGAAGACCTGAAACATGAAGGGATAATGTAAATAACTTGATTCTCTCTATTGAGGCCTTGGGAATAAAATATCAAATACAATGGGTTTATTAAGGTATCAAAACTGAAGACACCTATAACAAAAACTGAATCTCACTGATCAATAAGAGTATTGCCTGAGTAGTGGAACTGAACATACTGTAAAACTAGAGTATATGAGTCATGGGCGGTATGCCCTGACTTTAGAGCTCATAACTTATGGAATGTGATTCCAACTGCTAGAAGAACTTAAATTTCTCATTTTTGGAAACTAGAAGAGTATGTAATTCTCCATCACGTGTATGAACATGAATTAAGATCATGGAACTGAAATGTAAAGCATGAGTAGGTTTTGGGACAACTGAAAATACTGAAATAACATTGGGTCAAGCACCGATCTTTCTCACAGCAAATTTTCAACTTACTGGTACTTCTACTAAAATGTAAAAGCTCGACTTAACTACTTGTTCTATCATCTCCCCCTTAGCTTTAAGCCACCACTCAAATTCTCAAATGCTTACTAATTTCGAATCTCCACGAATATCTCTATCGCCGGAATGTACACCATCTAGTGCTTCAACTCTTATTTCTATTAGCTCAACTTGAATACTTTCTAACCTTTTGATAGACCATGCTACTTCTGTCTTCTCCCTCTAATACCATGCCTATGAACTTATGTTTCTAACCCATAAGAATCAAAATCACACTTAAGAGGCTCACCATTTCCAATCATACGCCTCGCCTTAACTTAGCCATCAAAACATCATCCATCATCTAACTAGTATTTATCCATCTAACAATCCCATGGCACGACTCACTAGACCACATAAACT
Source organism: Capsicum pubescens (assembly GCA_030864215.1). Classification (NCBI taxonomy): domain Eukaryota; kingdom Viridiplantae; phylum Streptophyta; class Magnoliopsida; order Solanales; family Solanaceae; genus Capsicum; species Capsicum pubescens. The sequence goes on along the minus strand of CM061538.1, from coordinate 79,342,729 downwards.
AATCCTCGAAATTAAAGCAGTCCCATAATATCTTGGGTGAACTTTCTCACCATAATATATTATTAAACTTAATTACAAGTCAACTACACTTAAACTCTTGTGTACACTGTTCAAGCCTATTAGGTCACTTCTGGCAACTAATACCATTAATCCGGAAACCATCACATTTGGCTTCATGATCACCAATCGTTCAAACTTAAGGTCTCACACTTCACATAATTTACAACTCCATCTCACGCATAACTCCCACGTGAAGATTATAAAACAACACATCCATGAACACTAGCCCACTTAAACTTCATAACAATAATAATTGGTCCTAATCATATAGCCTATCTTATTCATAATCCATTAACACATCCTTCTTTCACCCGTCACTACTATCTATCCTTCATACATAACTTAACATAGTTCATAGCTCTCTACATCTTAACTTAACTTTCTCTTGCAATCTGGAGAGCGCCTAGATTAACAACACTTACCCACCGAGTACTTCCATCACTAACCTATACTCTCTGTCATACAAATACCGTCAACACCCATTTCATACCTCAAACAAACTATATCACTTCCTATTAACCCAATTGCATGCAAAAAGGGATTTCTCTATACTTATGCTCAACAAATCACACTTACCATCCTTCTTACTACTACACCTCCACATCCCACATTTTCAGCCAGTATAAGGAACAAGATGAACTACAAGTTGCTAGTGGATCGAAATAGGCCGCACACGGCTTCACTATACTTTGGTTTTGTGTTTTGATCAAGAAAGTTATATGAATAACAAAGTAACTATGCTAGTGAATCGAAATAGGCCCCACACGGCTTCACTAGACTTTGGTTTGTATTTTGAACAAGAAAATGAGATGAATAACAAAGAAGCCATGCTAGTGAATCGAAAGAGCCCCACACGGCTTCACTAGACTTTGATTTTTCACAAACATAATGATAACAAGATTACATAATACAAGAGATAAAAACTTGACACACAACATTCAACGATCTAAGAATATACCTTACTCTGTCTTACTTAAATAACTCATAAGAATGAGGGCATAACTTTCAACTTAAGGAACTTAACACACTAGAGAGCTCCTCTCAAGCCCTTTGTGTAACTTTTGAAATATCTTCTAGAAAATATAGAAGCATTACCTGGGGAAGAACTGGAGTTTGCGAATCATGTTATCTTAAAAATAATACATAAAGGGAGAAGTATAGATTAACATTGTAGATTCTGAGGAGGAATCTGAAAGCACACCTAACCTAGGCTTAGTTCACGACTTTTATGAACATGAATAAAGTACTTCAATCTTTGGAACTGAAAAGCACTGGCAGGATACTTTCTAGCTCTCTTACAATCCCATAACTATCTACGGAGAATTAAGATTAACTATTTCTGATACCTTGAAAATGAGGCAGAGTTGGCCAGAATAGAGTAAGATGAGAATCTATATAAGCTTCTTGGAGAACCTTTTTATAGAACGATCTTAGACTTGAAAGAAGGGAAATATTGACTAAATGCCCTGTAGCCTCTCAAAGAAAAGTACATACATCTCCGTACCATTCCGCAAGAATCTACTAGACACAACTTCATAAATACCCTAGGACACTGGAACTCTGCGCTCTGATACCAAGATTGTAACGCCCCGAAATCGGGTCCTGAGACGTCACACGGTGCTTAGGGTCACAAGTGACCCCAAGCTAACCCTTCTACTGGCATAACTCATAAAAAACTGAATAAAAATACAAATCCATACAAATCAGCAGAAATTAACTCTTTTCTGAATCTGATCGATACAAAAATGGAATTTTACAGGATAACAATTATTCCTTTACAACCAAAATTATAAAAAAATACATCCACTTCTACTGACTGTCTATGAAGCCTCTACTAGTACTGACTGTAGGTAGCCGGTTCATGACTCCCGACTACCCCAACTCAATATGACTGAATAAAGAAAATACAACACTATAACTCTGCATAACTAACCCAAGCCCTTGAATTAAAAGGACTCATCACCTGCTGACTGGATACCACAAACTGACTGGATCCGTAGGTGCAACTATAACTTGTACCTACATTCCAAGAAAATGTAGCCCACATACGAATATGTGGGTCAACACCATGGAAAAATACCAAGCATATGGGGGTGCAATGCATACATAAAATAATATCTTAATATCATCACAGTTTATAAAATTATGCATGTTGATATAGATGACTCACTTAGCTCGAATTAAATCATCAAAATCATGGATGAATAATACATGAAAAGTAAAACAAGCGAGTCATTACAATACGTTCTCTATTCACCTTCATCTCAATTTCAGATCATCAAGACAATCAAATCTAATGTCAATTCTCATTAGAATATATTCCTTAAATCTTTTAAGAATAATGACTTTCTCAAACTCAGCCTTTTAAGCAAATATGTTTTCATCTCAGATAGAAGAGTACACATACACACATTGGGAGATCCTATAACCGACATAAACCATGTGAGCCATATGGAGTCCAACGTACAACCCACATTGGGGAGAGCCGTCCTATCCTTGCCATCAGAGTAGGACTTCCAGTATCAATTCTAAAACACTATGATCACTATATAAATTAGCCTCAGGCTCACATCCTATGGGGGCATGTAGTTCTAGGGAAGGAAGGTCACTTTATACCTTCCACTCAGTGCTAAAGATTACTCCCGGACTTAGCTCAGAAATTTAAATCAGCCTCAGGCTCACATTAAAGAAAATCCACAATAAACACTTCAATAATTTTTATCGGGAGCCAATTTGCTACCCCTTTATCATAATCAATAAAAACATGGATTTCTTTCACAGTCGAGTTCAAAATAACTCATTCACGACCAAAAGGTCAAATCATTAAAAACATCTCAAATATTCAACATCAACATGCTTATAACACACATTTTCTCAAAAACACAATTTCAAATGGGGTTCGTGACCCAAATATCAAAATCATGATAAATATGGTTCAAGATTCATGTTTTATATCACCACACATGTAAATTCATCTTTGAAAATCATAAACATCAAGATTTCATAATAATCATCGTAAGATATGGGTTCATACTTTAAATTCATAAATAAAAAATCAAATAAAAATCATGCCTTTGTAAGGAAAATTACTTTTGGGCACAAGAACGAAAGAGAGTTCTTGTTGAAAACCCCCAGATACCTTGAATGATGAACTTTAGATCGATACTCATTTTTGAGATGTTAATCGTGCCTTTGAATGATGGTTCTTGGAGTTCTTGAACTAGAAACTTGGAATCTTGAATAAATTTACAGAATTAATGGTGAACTTTGGAGGTTCTTGAAGTTGGATGTAGGAGCTTAGGGTTTTCTTTTTGAGGGAATTTGATGAAATATAACATATAATGCTTCTAATAGGCTTTAATATAGGGTTTGGACGGATTTTTGGTGAGGGGGAATGACCAAAACGCCCCTAAAAAATTAAATAATTCTCGAATCTGTCCTTTGGTGGACTGTTTTGATAGTCTGAAGTAGATCAACCATAACGTTTTACTCCGATATCCAAATTGGATGAAACCAATTTCATTAGAAAGAGGACTCTCATATCTTTCCGTTGATATATAGTATATCACCCAGATCATTGTGTATGAGGAGTTATGATCATTTGAAGTTGACCCTAAAATACATCAGGCCTCAGTACTTTTTTCCTGCATGTTTTACTGTTTACTACTATTCACGGTTCGATCGAAATGTTCATAACTCGTCGCTCGGGTGTCCGTTTTGGATGATCCACATATCGTTGGAAAGATTATTTCATACTCTACGCAATGGTGGGTCATAATATAATACATTCCGCATGAAAAATTTATTATTCATTCTAGAAGATAGAACCCAACACGTTTACGCACAAAATTTTGATGAAAAATTTCTCGGGGTATTACAACATGACAGGTGAACGGGCCCATATTTACCTTCCTGTACATTCCAAAAAATTTAGGGGATAAAACCATAACTGTATAGAGTTGGTGTAATATTTTATCGTGAGAATAAGCAACATAAGAGAATTCTTGAGAAATATTTTATTTGTTCAATGTAAAACCATATGAATTCTCAATTATTATTATTTTTTTTGCATGACATATAGATCAGGATGGTCAACCTATCATACCAACTTATATATTTTCTTATAACTTTTATTTTACTATTGCATGTGATTTCATCACCGAGCTCATATTTATATCAACAAACATGAGAAAAATGCTTAGACTTTCCCATAAATATTTATAACCTATTTTTGTTGTAGTAATACGAAGATATAAAACCTTTTCATAATTTATAGTCTTAAAATAATAATAATTTCTTTTCTTATAAATTTTCTTGAAATTTTAAAAGTTTCTTAGGAGGCTTACTACAATTCTAATATCATAAATAATTTCATTCCTTCATGTAATAACACATTAGCTTTTCAAAGCTATTAAATACTTGTGTTGTAATGACCCTTTCGGTCATTTTTCATATTTTCACTTATCTTCATTAATAGGTATTCTCCATAGATTCCTCAAGTCATTTATGATTTACTGGGTCTGATAGTTCGGTTACCGGACAGTTCGTTTGGTTTTTGAACCAATTTCCTATTTAGAAGTCTTCATTGGTTCCAAATGGCCACCAGGAAAAAACTTCAGTAAGCCGATCTCGAATGTAAATTTTGACCACTCCAGTAGATCCAGTTATTTGGGTAAAATTATAATTTTAATAAACTACTTCTCCCATAATATCATCCATGTTGTCTAGCATTATTATAATAGTAATAATTAATTTTTTTCTTTTAACTAAGAATGAAATTTTATATAATATATTTTTTTTTTACTTTTACAAACTAATAAAATATAAAAGGCAAAATTTTAGAAATAGCTAATATTTAGGCAAATGAAAAGGCAATTTTTTTGAAATACCTAATATTTAGGAAATAAATGAGACATGAATATCAATTTGGTCTACGTAGACCTTTGGTTTGGGTTTCAATGTACCCGAGATTATTTCAACCTATTGATCAGAAAGTTGGAAAATCGGAAGATATGAATATGGGGAACCCAAATTTAGTTTAAATGACCTTGGATGGAAAATCTAACTTCACCAACGCATCGGAAATATCGAATTTAGTAGGTTTGCATAGTTCTTTTGCTAAAATCGGACGCCGAATATGTTTCGAGGGTCAAAAAAAAGTTTTGACTTTACTGGTGCTGTACAAGTGTGATTTCACAAGGACCTATTGCATTCACAATATTGTGATCGCGTTCCCTGTGAATTCGATGGAAATATCCCATGCCTGAAGGGGTTATAAATACGGCCCCAAGTTGCGATTTGGCCATTTTCTCTTTACACTTGAGAGCTAAAACCCTAAATGGATATGATGACTCAAAATTGAGTCTTGTGGGTGACTTGGGGGATTGATTAACATCTCTAAATGTGAATATCTTAGGATTTAAGGGAAGAATCCTTCAAAATCATTCTTGAATTTTTGACCAAAACCCCAAATAGCCTGAGGACCTAATTTTAGCCCCAAACAAGCTTAGTTTTCACCTACTTCTTGAGTATTATTATTCCGTGATGGTGTATAAACTTTGGTTTGACCTCGGAAATATATTTTCCATAAGTGCAACCCACTTGGGGTTTTTGGTTTTATTTTTGAACCCAAAGCACAATAGTGCAATATGGTTATCGTTATCCTCATATTGATGAGTAGATTAAGTTTTTGATAGTTTGGCAATTTGAAAAGGCTTCTCGGAAGGAGAGGATGAAGATTTAGCAAATTGATGAACATTCTTCGAGTTTGAAGTAGGTTAGGTTTGTCCTTTGTTAGAATGAGCTTTGCCATAGTACAATTGTGATATCTTGCTAGACTAAGAGGGATTTTAGGTATTGGTTTGATGATTATTCAATACTTGTGGTTAGTAGATCTTTTAGGTAATTCGGACCAATATAGTGAAATGCCTAGCTTGTTGTCTTGAACCTTATCGGATTAGACTTAATGTCTTATGTTTAACATGATGATGCTTAGAACTAATATAGTTAGATGGGAGTGAACTTGTCACTCATGCTTAGGGAAAGATTGTCCTTAGATGCTTACTTTAATGAAGTTGCTTTAGTTTAAATGGTCTTAGTGGTAGTATTTGAGTAGGATCCCTACTTTGGACTTAATGGTGGCTTTCTATATATTTAAGAGTTGAATTAGATACCTTAGCCTAGTCCTGGTTGGAAATAAATTTAGAAGGTATATGGGGGGATTTAGAAGTGGGCCTTGACCCACCTTAAGACAAGATTGAGGTAGTCCTCGTGAGACCCATAGATTCTTATGAAATGTATAGAAAATGCTCCCTTGAAGAAATATTGAGGAACCTTGATCATAAATTTATTGATGATACATTAATGGGATATTGTTTATGCTATAAAGAAGCCCTTGTTCGTGTTATTCATTAAAGTATGGATTTGGCTATTACTCAAGCTATTGATTAGACCATTGCTTGGATATTTAATTTACAAGCAAACACCTTATTGAATGGGCTTTATACTATAACATGACTTAAGATGTAAAGTACGATATCGACTATGCTATGAATAAGCTATAGATTATGACATGGATTTGATATAGCTCAAGTTAGTGATAAACTTTCATTATGCTAATCATGGGCCAATGAATAGGTTACTTATGGGCCATTGATCATGATAATTTTTATGGTTATACTCCTAGTCTAATGAACTAGATTATTGAATTATCACTTATACCTTTCATGTTACATATATATATACTTATTGATAATGTGACATTGATGATAAACGAGGAAATATGGAGGTATGTTCTTCTTACTTCTTTTTTTATGTTTATTTACTTTAGCCCTCGTGGGGCTTGTTCTTTACTTTATACCTCGTGGGGATTTTCATTTACTTTAGCCCTCATGAGACTTACTCTTATTATTGATATTAATGTGGATTTATGATGATTCCCAGCAAGTCTGGATGATACTATTATGATATGATGATGCCCAGCAAGCCCAGAGGATACTATGATGATATGATGATATGATGATACCCGCCAAAGCATAAGAATACTATGATGATAACCTGCAAAGACAGAGGATAGTATGATAATAGGATGATACCCATCAATTCTAGAGGATACTATATGATATGATGACACCCAACAAAGTTGGAGGCTATTATAATAATAAGACGATGTCTGGTACGATCGGAGGATATTATAATAATTTTAGAATACTCAAAAAGGACGAAGGATACTATGATAACATGATGATACCCGGTAAGGTTGAAGGATAATTATGATTCTACATATATACCCGACAAGGCCGAAGGATGATTATTGATGTGCCTATGAGTACATCTACCGGTTCGAGTCCGGCTAGCCCTATGTATAGAAACTATATATTATTTATGCTCATGTGTATTTGGGTATAATGTTGATATTAGATATGTCAGCCATAGTTTTTTAGTAAACAAGGTATAAAGTGGTATAGTTGTTGATTTAAGGTGAACAAGATGATTAGTGGTGAATATTAATTAAGAGGTTAATAATGACTTATGGATAGTTAAACCGCAATAATGAGGACTAGCGGGATTGACTACTCGTAATTATGATAACTAAGCTATGATGAGGTTTTTCATGTTTAAATACTTATAGCAATGATGATTAGTTAATAGTGATGATTTAGTCGATGATGATGACTAGTTTCCAAATGAGGATTTGTGGATTATTGATGCTAGTTATTAAATGGTGTTTAGTTAATAAATTTAATAGTGAATAATTAATAATTAGCAATTATCGAATGAATGGTGATTAGTGAGTTTGTGATGGCTAGGATCAATTATTGGCTAGTTGACAAATGTGGTTTAGTAGTGAATTTTGGCTATGTGCTAGTCATGACTAGTTGTTGACTCATAATTGGTGATTATGTGATGAATAGTGTATAAATAACAATTAGGAGGTATATGATGACTAGTGAGTAACTGGATTAATAAATAGGCGTTGGTTAGATAATAAAAGAGCTATTAGTGCATTTCAAGTATATAGTTGTCAAATAATGGCATTGTTATGGTTATGCATATGTTGTCATACATTGTTTAATTAAGAATATTGATGATAATTATGGAATGTTGATAAATTGACCGATTGATGGTAAGCGTGGAATGACGGTTGAATAACGATGGAGTTTGGATATATTGGTGATTAGATTCCTTTACATTTCTCTTGGGTTTACTCTCAAGTGGTCTGGGATTTTGTGATGAGTTCTTTACTTTATTCACAAGTTGGCATATGGAAGCCAACTTTGTACTTCTAATTTTTTCTTTTGATGTTTTATGATACATTATTATTCTGATATTATTACTTGTTATGTACAACGATATTGGCATGTGTTGATGCCTTTTGTTATACTGTTAATCCGTTAGATTATTTATTATATACAGTGGTAATGGAGAAGATTCAAGTATGGTTCTGCACCTTGAATTAGTTATCATTATCTAGGATTATATCATCTTTATATCATGACTTAGCTCAGTCTTCCGATGATGCCTACTAAGTACCCGTTATTTTTGTACTCATACTATACTTCTGTAGCCTATAGATCATAGTATGAATTATCAGCGTTGATGTGTGAGTCATGTGGAGTAGCCATAGTTTAGATACTTAGAGTGAGCTCTTGACGTTTTGAGTATTACATATCTCTCTCTTATGTAATAGACTAGTATTTATGTTGTATTCAGAGATAAGTTATATCTGTGTATTCAGTTGAACTTTTCTTTGTACTCTTGTATTATTAGCATCTCTTGTACTGATATCACTAGATTTTGGGATCATATCATGTAATTTCTTATTTATTTCATCTATTCCACACTTCTTTTCTTTATATATTTGATAGTCTATTACTAACCATTCTAGACTATGGGTTTGGCTCACCTACTGGTGGGTTATAGTAGGCTCTATCATGATCTAAGAAATTGGATCATAAAGAATTGGTATTAGAGCCTAGGATTCACCGGTGTATTAGTACAAGATCAAAGTGTTGTAGAGGCCTGCAGATCGATGTGAAGACATCTGTAACCATCTTCAAGAGGCTACAGGGACATTTTAGAATATTCACTTCTTGACTCCTTATCATGTGTCCGCATTGATATGAACCTCAAACCCGTTCTTTGATTCTATCTTGTCTCTAATGAATGATGAAAGATGAGTGACATTGTTGACAAATGCAGGTGAGACTTCAACATACCTTTCTAGAGTTTCAGCACAGTGATGAACTAGAGAGCTAGAGATGAATATCGAACATTTTTAGCGCCAATCAAAAGGATTTAGGGTCAGCTTAGGATCCAATTGGGCTTGTGACTACTTCAACCCTTTAAGGTTCAGCATTAGGGATCTAAGTCATGATTGTAGATCCCTTTCAGCCATGGATAACATTTGATTCATTGATATTTCTTAGGTCAAAGTTGGATTGGTTGGTGTTCATCATAGTTCTTGACCAATTTTTGAGTATGAGATTGGGTTTATTGAATAGACCAGGCATATTTCAATGCTATATCCTTAAGAGTAGGAGTTGGTGCAAAGAATTGTTAAAGGACTAGCATTGCCACTCCATTTGGAATCAGAACATATAAGTAGTAGTTAGATCTTTCTCCTCTCAGGTTGTGGATTATGCGAGGGCCATAAAGAGAGCATGTAGTAACACTTATAGAGGTGGGGACCAAAAGCCATGATGACATAAGTATGGTGCTATTAGTATTTCATTCGAGATATTATTTTGGTTGTTGTGAGATGAGTAATCAGTTTAGAGAGCTCCCAGATGTGAGTTAGTGATCAGACAGAGTTAGCATGTATTCCCCGCCAGCCTAGAGTTTCTGAGATAGGCTATGATTGCGTAAGGATGATCATTAATAGTGGTAATTTCTCTTAGTGTCAGTTGGCCAGCTATTCGGGCTCAATTTGTGTTCTCACCATGTTGGGATTCAGGAGGTTGTTACGACTATAGAGAGATTGACTATTAGTCTAGAGAGTGTCCCCAGTGTAGGATTACTAGTTTTCAGCCTATTTTGAGCAGCCTCAAGAAAACTATGGCACCTTCAATTATAAATAGTGCGTTAGCACCTTAGTTGATGATTCAGTCGATCGGTTTGAATCTGGGCCCATTTAGATTTATTCTCCCTATATTCGTCAGGCATGAGGTTGCGAATTTTATCGTGATTGGTGTGCTTTTATTTTTCTACATTTATCTTTTCACTATGGGTATTCTGGTCTTCATACCCATTGATGATTATATGCCTTGATGATTTCATATTGGTTATTATGTGACTTATTATTGAATCCATGATTATATGACTACTTCCATGGCTTATTTCACTTAGTAGTGGATAGGGTAGATCTGTATTGATGTTTGCTCCCTATGAGTGTGGCTTTTGTGTTTGAATTCTATTTATATTGGCACATAGTCCTTGTTGTGGCCCCCGAGCGGTACATAATATTGATGTTCATTTTGGTACCACCAATTCATTATATTGATGTTGATATTTCTGTTACTGTTGCTATCACTGCTTGAGGTTATTGATATTATTTGATATTATTACTTGATGTAATTGATCCTCGTTGGGTAGTTGTATAGACTAGTTTTATCTAGTTAGAATTTCATTTCATTGCAACTCTTATTCGGTGGCTTGAGTAGATATGGCCCAATTTGATGGTTCTTTTTTCATAGCATGGTGAGGTTGATTATGTTTCCTCTTAGTTATCTATGTTAGAGTGATTCGGGAATATATGGTGGTATCGAAGGTAATTTGACCTTCCATGGTTTTGTATGACTCTAGAGTTGGCAATTTAGTTATATTGCCCGTTATTGGGTTTGAGATTCTTAGATTTGCCTCCAAGGTTGCGAAGGCTTTTGTGTTGGCCATACCTTCCTACTTAGCCTATTTGTGAAATTGAATAGTTTGAGGTCCGTTCTCCATTTGTGGCTATTTCATTGACCGAAAGCAGTTTGATATAGATATTGAGATACCCTGAATCTATCTTTTAGATTTATTGGATTCATCTCCTTATGATAGTTTTCCCTTATTATGAGTGAGGATTTTTATGCTTCGTTCACACCGTGATGTGACTCTTATCTTTTGTAAAGTTAGGGAGATAGAGACAAGTGGCCTTTTCTGTGATCACTTCATAAGTTGGCATCTCTCTTCTTTGATGATGTGATCCATGAATGGATGGAGTGATGATTTCCCTGCTTATGTGGATTCATGAAATCCTTATTCAGAGTTGTTTTGGCCTAATGAGGCATGGTGGAGTGTTTGTCAATGATGATATGTGCCTATGGCTATTCTTTGTAGAGATAGAGTATGGGATGGATTAATCTAGATAAATTTGTATTTCTCTGAGTTGCTAAAGTTGTTACCCTTACTGGATTGGATTTCCTGTGTTTCCATCTGGTGATTTACCATCTGTTGCGATTATGTTCTTTCTCTATATTTTGATTTTGGCTCGACATGATGTGGTACAGATATACCTGATTCATATAGTATAGTCGATGTGAGTATTTGACCTTAGTTTGAATTTGGTAGATCAAACTTGAATTTGCGCCTTGGGATAGAGATCTAGAAGTTATATTAGATTTGGAGTATTAATGCCTACCCATCTTCAGGTTTGGTTTGGCTAGTTGAGATCGAGCGGTTCAACCGTAGTGCTGAGACTTCAACTTAGAGTTGTGGAGCTGAGTACAGACTTCATTTTTAGATTTGTCTCAATTCAGATTTCATTGATAGGCTGGTTGAGCCTACCCCGTAGTTACCTATTTGGTCTTGTCGACTTCAGATGGATTAGAGTTGTTGAGTGTCAGATAATAGCCCATGAGCTCAACATTTGTTCTTTCAACTTTTACTTGGATATTTCAATCTTCTTTGAGAATTCTAAATGATATACCTAGCAGGAGTAGTATGCTGGAGTTTGATTCAGTATTGTTTCATACTTTGTTAATGGGGCATCCTAGAGTGGACCATTCAATGATAAGTAGTACGCCTTGATCTTCTGAATTTCAGTTTGATTACCATCCAGACAAGATATAATATTCGCCTAGATTGCATTCCTCGATTTTCTCTATTTATGTTCCTAGGTAGCGTCTTATGGGCTTGTCATCATGTTTGTCGTATAGACTTTTAGCAGATCAGCTTCAGTTATTTGAGTCCTCTATGATGAGTAGGGGTGGGCATATTTTGGTTTAAGCCAAAAAACCGAAAAACCAAATCGAAATTTAATTTTGGTTTCGGTTTTTTGGTTTTTCGGATCGAATTCGGTTTGTAATTTTAGAATTTTAGTTTTTCGGTTCGGTTTTCGATTTAAAAAAAAAATCGATCTAAACCGAAAAATAGAAATTTTATAAAGAAATAAATAATATATATATTTTATTATATATATAATATATATATAATATAATATTATATTATATATATATAACATAATATATATAATATATTATATATTATGTTATATATATAATATAATATTATGTTAATATATATATATAATATTTAGTAATTCACATTCACAATTAACATTTAACAGCAAATTCGCATCCGCCGCGGGCTGTTTATGGATTGTTTTAGTGACTCAAATATTTTATGGACTATTTTGATGACTTTGGACTATTTTATAGACTATTTATGCAAAAAGTATGCTGTTTCATGAACTATTTTTACGAGTTTTGTTTTGTTTTATATAATATTTATGCAAGGTTATATTATATGTAATGATTAATGACGTTATGTATTATGTTAAGCTTATGATTATTTCATTTCGTTTCATCCATGTTGAGTTATTTATATTTGGGAATGAAAAACAGGTTTGAAAAAAAATAATTTTTCTAAAAAAATCTATCAATTTTAAATGCTCAGTTATGAAAAAGAGAGGCTAACTACTTTAATATTTCAAACCGAAATAAAAATCCAAAATAACCAAACCGAATTTGTAAAAATCGAACCAAACTGAATTTATTTCGGTTTGGTTATAGATGTCATTTTTGTCAATCCAAAAACCGATAAACCGAACCGATATTAAACAATCAGACCGAACCAACCAAACGCCCACCCCTAATGATGAGATTGCGCGGATTTAGCTCAGGTGATCTTCCTTCTAGCTTGGAGTGGATAGTAGGTGTGGGATGTTAAAGAAAAGTAATATTTGGATTCGAAAAATGGTTGTATGACTTATGTCTTGGTGTGTTTCTACTTGGATAAGTCTTTGTAGATTAGTGCGAGTATAGAGATGGTGTCAGTGTGTTGTGGTTAAAATTTGCGTGTATCAACCTTTCTCAGTTTCGTTGAAGGACAGCTGTTGGTTGAGATTGTGTTTGACTATTCAGAAGTGAAGTGAGAGTGCTGGTCAAAAAAGGGATACCTGTGGCGGAATCCTATTAAAGTGTTCCCTCTTCATGGGGGCTATCTAGGAAGTCATGTGCGAAGCATGCATGCCCAGTACCTCATCCCTTCGAGGTTTTGAGATTCTCACTATCCGTTGACTTTCGAGGATGAAAGTCCTTTTAGTAGTGGATATTGAAACTATCCTTCTAGTAATTTTTCATATTTCCGCTTAACTTTGCCATTAGGGCTTATCCATAGATGACCCAAGTAATTTATGACTTACTGGGACTGATAGTTTGGTCATCGAGAAGTTCGTTTGGTTTCTTGAACCAATTCCTTATTTAGAAGTCTTTGTTGGTTCCAAATAGCCAATGAGAAAAAAATAGTATTATGATCTCGGATGCAAATTTTGACTGCGCTAATAAACTTGGAAGTCAATTTTACGATAGGTAGACCTTTGGTTCGGGTCCCAATGCACCCGAGCTTATTTTAACTTATTGGTTGAAAAGTTGGAAAATTGGAAGATATGGGTGTAGGGCTCTCACATTTGGTCTAAACGACCTTGGATGAAAAATTTGATTTTACCAACATGTCCAGAACGTTGAATTTAGTGGAGTTATATAGTTCATTTGCAAAAATCGGACTTCGAATGAGTTTCGAGGGTCAAAAATAAGTTTTGACTTTGTTGGTACTGGACAATTGTGATTGAATAAGGACCTATTATGATTGCGGTCCCTAGGACAGCGATAGCGATATCTCCATGCCTGAAGGGGCTCTAAATAGGCCCCCAAGTCACGATTTGACCATTTTTTCTTCAAACTTGAGAGCTAAAAATCCTAAATGGGTATGATAACTCAAAATTGAGTCTTGTGGGTAACTTGAAAGATTGATTAACATCTCTTAATGTGAATATTTTTGAATTTAAGGTAAGTATCCTTCGAATCCATGCTTGAATTTCTTTGATTTTTGACGAATCACCCAAATAGATTGTGGGCTTGATTTTTTGCCTCAAATAATCTTAGTTTTCACCTACTTCGTGAGGGTTGTGTTTCCTTAATGGTGTATGAACTTTAGGTTGACCTCAAAAATATGTTTTCCGTAAGTGCGACCCACTTGGGTATTTTTAGTGTTGTTTTTGGACCCGAAGCACAATGGTACAATATGGGCATCGGTATGCTCGTATTGATGAGTAGATTATGTTCTTGATAGCTTGGAATTTTTAAATGCTTCTTAGAAGGGGAAGACGAAGGTTTAGCATTTTTTGAATTTGAGGTAGGTTAGGGTTATCCCTTGTTAGAATAAGCTTTGTCATAGTATAGTTGTAATATATTTCTAGATTAGGAGGGGTTATAGGTGTTGGTATGATGATTATTTAAGACTTTTGGTTAGTGGATCTTGTAGGTCATTTGGACGAATATGGTGAAATCCCTAGCTTGTTGTCTTGAACCTTAACAGATTAGACTTAATGTCTCATGCTTAACATGGGGGTGCTTAGAACTATTCTAGTTAGATGAGAGTGACCTTGTCACTCATTCTTAGGGAAAGAATAGCCTTAGATGCTTACTCTAATGAAGTTTCTTTAGTTTCGGTGGACTTAGTGATAGTATTTGACTAGGATCCCTACTTTGGACTTAGTGGTGGCTTGTTGTACACCTAAAAGTTGAATTAGATACCTTATCCTAGTCCGGGGTGGAAATGAATTTAGAAGGTATATTGGAAGATTTAGAAATGGGAAAAGTCCCACCTTAAGACAAGATTGAGGTAGTCCTCATGAGGCCCATAGATATTTATGAAATGCATAGCAAATGCCCCCTTGAGGCAATATTAAGGAACCTTGATAGTAAATTTGTTGATGATGCCATAAAAAACTAATGTTTATGCTATTAAAGAAGCCCTTGACCAAATTATTCATTAAGCCATGGATGTGGCTATTACTCAGGCAATTGATTAGGCTATTTCTTGGCTATTGAATAGGCCAACAAACACCTTATTGAATGGGCCCTTTACTATAACATGGCTTAAGACATAAAGTACTATATCGCCTATGCTATGAATAAGATATAGATTATGCCATGGATTGGATATTTCTCAAGTTAGGGATAAACTTTCTATATGCTAATGGTGGGCTAATAAATACCTTAATTGTGGGCCATTGCTCATGATAATTCTTATGGTTATGTGTAATGGCCCACATTTTTGAGCTAAAATTAAATCGTCGTTCCTACATGCGTAAGCTCTAATTCCATGGTTTATGATTAGATTCATGTTTCAGGATCTTTCGCCTAGTACATGAAGTGATTATGAGGTGAAAAATGTTCATAGAAATGGCCTAAAGCAAAGTTGAGCAAAGAATCTTTCATTCATCCAAAATTGGATATGTGATTCTACAAGGGTCTACTTTGAACATATTCTAATTTTTGATACACATAGAATTTTTCAGTTTAAGACCTAGAAAATTGTAGATAATTGAATTAGCTTTGCAACGATATCAATTTCGCTGAAATTCGATAACCGAGCAAAAAGTTATGACATTTTTCGTGTAAGGCAGTAATCAGATGCGATGTCGATGCGATGCGTCGGACAACGCGTTATGGAACTGGTTCACTCGTTAAATTAGTTTCTAATGGGTCTAGGGGCATTTTGGTCACTTCTCCTCACCCAAGATCAATCCATAACATAAGATTTATGCCCCAAAAACCATAATACACTCTATAATTCAATTTTCCTCTCAAATCAAAACCCTAACTCATCCCCAAAGATCAAAAACTCATCCCTAATATCAAGAATTCCAAGAAACAGATCAAGATTCGGGTTCCATCTTTCAAATCTTATAATCTAAGGTACGTGGGATTTATCCTAATTACATGGGTTTGTTGAAACACTTGAATATGTTTTAAAGTTTAGCAAACATGAATTTATAAAGGGGTTTTGGAATCTATATTTTCAATTATGCATCATAAACATTCTAATTATATCATTGCTTTGGCCTTGGGGTCTTTTCCCTTAAATTGGTTTATACTCATATCTATATATGTATATTTAAAAATCGAGATTCAGATTGAACTGAGAGCATAAATCCATATAACCCCCCTCTTGTTGTTAAGTTGTTTGTTTTTATGTGCATCATAAATTACCCTATTGCATTTTTTAGAAATATGACATGAAGGTCCTGAATTTTGGATTATGATTTGAAAATGGTTTTGACTTAAGAGGCGACGGATTATTTGATGTTAAATTCTAAGGACATTGCTAAAATATTTGCATGATTTGTCACAAAATTTGATGACCACCATATGTTGTTGAAATATTGAAAAGGGGGAGTTTTCATGCATGTGTTCTCATGAGTTTAAAGAAAGAGTCCTTTTGAATTTATTAATTGATATAGTGGTCCCAAACCTCATGTTTTGAAAGAACAGATTATAATATGCTATGAATGGCCCAGAGATTCGACTTGCAAGTCAAGGCTATGCTGATACCCATATAAATGAATGCCATAACAAAGTAAGAGTTTCAGATTTGATTTCAGAGAATACATGTTTTAAAGAGCTAAAAATGGGTTTAAAGAGGATTAGGTGGATGCCCGAAGAAGGATTGAGTTCAAGAACTCCTAGCCTGAAACCATGTTTTGTCGATACGAGTTCATTTCATCCCCTAGAGGGATTATATGCTGGCCTAGTGCCCTATTGCATATCAGAGACAGGGAATCCAATCCTTCCGGCAAACTCGAGTTAGGGGCTTGGCTGCTGAGTCACGGGAAGATTCCATATAGCCCATGAAATTTCAGAGTTGTAGGGTATACCACCTAGTTTAGAAGTAAGATAAAGAGTGAGTCATGGATTTTAGATAATTGTTCAGAGTCTTTTAAATATGCCCATGTGTTTTTCATATATCTTATATAAAACTACCTATAAATTTCTCTCACCTATGTTGAATAAAACTTTTTATTTTAAATTGCTCTGTGTACCAGTACTTTTGTATTGACCCCCTATATTTCAAGATTCTGAGACACAGTCTTGGGGTCCCGTAAGCAGTAGATTGAATTGTTAGAAATTTACAGCTGGTGAGTCTCCCTTACTTCAGAAGGCCAGGTTATGAAACTTGATATTGTTATTTTATTTTGATTCATGGTCCGATAGCGGGCCTTGTCCCAGAATTCAGATAGAGGTCATTTTCAGTTAGTAGAGATTTCGCAGACTGATGTTAGACATTGTTAGATGTTTATGGTTTCCATTCTAGATTGTTCAATTGAATTATGATATTGACCATGATCCCTTATTGTTTATATTTTTACATTTTTCTTCATATTATATGAAAGTGTTTATGATTGCCAGATAGAGAAGGGCGCTCGGGCCTTCACGGTTCGGGATGCTCGTCATGGCTAGGGACCCGACTCGGGTCATGACAAATTTGGTATCAGAGCACGGTTCATGGTCCCAGGGTTACTGCGAAATCATGTCTAGTAGAGTGTTTCTTATGGGTGTATTGTGCACCACACTTATAATCAGGAGGCTAACGGTTTTTTAGG
This sequence comes from Capsicum pubescens, assembly GCA_030864215.1. NCBI lineage: Eukaryota > Viridiplantae > Streptophyta > Magnoliopsida > Solanales > Solanaceae > Capsicum > Capsicum pubescens. The sequence goes on along the minus strand of CM061538.1, from coordinate 79,324,803 downwards.
AGTTGTTTCCCATTCTTTCATACTCTAGTTCATGCTATAGAGCCGTCCATACTAAAGTTATCCAAGTTTATTCCTCACTCTAATTTCATGGTCCATGTCTCACTGTCGAGGTGATACAAGTCTAAGAGTCTAGCTCCCCCAACAATGTGGTTCTCTCTGATTGAGTTATCCATAAAGTTGTGAGATAGAATAAAGACTTGAGAGGAGTCCATTAGTGCTTCAAGGTGTATTGATTTGAGTGTATACCTTTATTCTGATAAAATTGTGCCTTTCAGCCTGAGATACAAAGTCTATTCAGTCCCTTTTCAAAATTCTTATTGCAGATGTCTTCCATAAGGGTAATGATGTGTAGAATAATGTTGGAACTATATTTCCACCCTGTTGTAGTGTATGTTAAAGTTTCATAACCTATTGGTAGCGAGTTGGCCGGGAAGTTCGTGATATGGAGTCATAAGGTTAGAAGTCAGAGTGAGGGTAACTTTTGTGTAAATAGAGATTTTTAGTTGTATAACCATTGATTGAGGAATGGTTTTCCATTTTATAATGATAGACTACTATGGTAGCAATAATTGTAGATTGTATGGTATTCCGTGAAGAAAGTAACTGGATATGATTATTATTTGTTCAAAATAGAGAAGTAGCTCAAAGTGAATAGTTATGGTGGTTGTAGAAATCATTTATAAGTGGTAAGAGAAAAGGGTAGATTAGTTAATAAGTTGTTGGTAGAGGCTCATTAGTGTTTATTAAATTTTGAAGATCATTGTTATGTATGATTAGGTAAGTGAGTAGGATGTGAGGAATTAGAATATATTGATAAGACTGAAATGGGTTATATTACAAGATTAAGATCGACTAATCACATCGTGTGACTTTACCCCTTTGATGGTATTTCCTTTAGTAGTAGTAAACTAGTATTTCATGCGAGAAGGTATGTAGTGGATTTTGAGTTGTAATAATGAGGTTGTGGCGGGGTTGTGATTGTAGGTAGTAGCTAAGTGAAGTGAAGTATTTGGGTTGATTTCCCAATTTGATGGACTAGTATAGTATGTGGGATACTTTACCGGTGGTATATAATTGAGGATAGACATCAAGCTTGAACTTTAGATGTGGAGTTTAGATGTGGAGTGTACTGGTGAGAATAATAGCTTGAGATTAATGATACATGTTTTGGGGAATAATTAGCAAGCTTGATGTGATGTGCGAAATGGCCTAGGTTGATAATTTATGAAAAGTTTAAGTGGTTACCGTGAGGTATTTGTGTACATGAGGACTAGTGTTAAAATGATGAATTATAGTTGAATCATTAAGTGGATAAGAACATGAGTATATAGGAACAGGTTGAACCCCGAGGTAGCATGTTGCTAGATAAGGTGTGAAGTGTGTGAGTTTCATGAGCACGTAAATTTCATTCTCGAATCTTGTAGTATAGAGAAGTCTGGGAAGTTGTTCCATGGTGCTTTTTAGAGTTGAATTGAGAAAAAAATAAGTAGGCAATATGCGCCCTTGGTATAGTCTGACAGAGTTTGTGAAGTTGCAAGTTGGGTGATTAGAGGTGTAATGCTAGTATAAGGAATTGAAGATAGAGTATTAAGTGTTTAGAAGCGTGGGTATCTATACCCTTGAAAATGTTAGTCGTAAGTTGATGACTTTGGGGGTTAGAAGAAATTACGATTAGTTTCCCTGAAAGGGGATGTCTTAGAAAAAATTTAGTGCCTTTGTATTAGAGATTAATGAGAAGAGTTTTTGTTCATGTATATACTGATACCCTTTTTTGTGATAAGGAGTGTGGATGCATGCGCTCATGAGAGTGGGAGATGTAGAGTGATGGCTATAGAGGCTAGCGGATGTTAAGAGTAGCATTTATAGAAAAGCAAGGCCTTTAGAGTATAGTTCTTCGGGGAGAGTTTAGAGTTTAAGTGCATGGTGATGTCTCTTTTATGTTGAGAGTTATGGCTATAGACTTGATAAGGGGATATGTCTGTAAGTCTAGGATTGTAACTTTAATCTAAAGGGGAGATGGGGGATTAAGTTAGTTCCTGAATTTTTCTCAATTCGGCAAGTTGCAGAGAGGAGTCACGATAAATCTATTCTTACTCAAGCATAATCCTCCTACTTCTATTTCAGAGATTATTCTTCTAATGTCCTATGTCATGTGTTTAGGTCATGCCTATGCCTGTGGTTTGAGCTCTCTATGGACTTATGTTTATGATCTGACCTCCAAACTAGAAGCAATTATGTCTCTCAGTAATCCAGTCTTTCATGTATTCAAGCCATATGTTATGTTGTTCTCTATCCATGAAAATCTATGTCTCTCAGCATGCTTGGTCCTAAGGAAATATGTTTCTATATGTCACTTATTCATTCTATGTCGGGTTTATCCAAAGTGATAGAGTTTATGTAAGCTCATGGCAAATTTTAATTCTTTAAATGAGGAGCAATCGCTTCAAGTGGATATCTTTGTCTTAGTTGTAATGTAACACCCCGTAGGATTCTTGACTCAATACCACTCTTGGTTGCATGTATGGAGAGTTGACAACCTAAAATTTTTTCTAATTGTTAAAAGACTTAGTCATATTTTTGAGCTATTAACTTCCATGATTTTCAAATTGATCCTCCTGACCCCGAGACGTAGATTCTTGAGTTGATTCATGATCAGGGGTGTCCAGGAAAGTTTTAGATTTTTGAGACGATGTTTAAGGCATGTTTGGATAATCAAAATAGTGGGCCAACGCGATATCGACGCATCGTGCTAGGAACCTACCAACGCGGTGCGTCGCTTAACATGGAGGGTGCCCAATTCGTCTTACTGATTTTTGAGTTAAAGAGGGTAATTTAGTTTCTTTCCCTCATTTTATCTTGAAATGTGCACCAATGTTTTATCAGTGCTCTATCCTAAGAATTCATTCCTTATTGTGTTTTTCCAAATGACTCTCTGCTTATGATCCAGATACCTGATATATGGAGCACTTCGTGTCTATTTTATCATATCTTCACTTCATGTCCCTCCTTGAGTAGTGCAACAAGTATAAGTTATGGTCTAATAGTGTTACTCCCATTCATGACATTTGTGCCCGGGTTCCTTAATGACCCTCCATATGTTAGTGTGATGGTGGATGTGGAAGCGTAGTAATGTGGTAGGTAGGAATGTAGATGTTCTTGAAGGTGAAAATTTTTATGTGATTTCTTGAGCTAAGGTTATAGGTGAAAGGGAAAGGAAGGAGATGAACTTTTGTTGTGTGAAATAGCTAAGAAGGGGATGGACATTTATTATGAGAAATAGTTGGGAATGAGATATATGGCGAGAACCTTTGTGAATGTGATTGAATTAGCTGGTCTTAGTGAGGGGAATCCACGAAGTGGGTGTAGTAATGATAGGCTTGAATGTTGTGATTGATGAAAACTCAACCCATGTACTATGTGGTTAGTATTCCTTGAATTAAAACCCGAGATTGTTTGACGATAGTGATAAGGTGAGGCAATATTATAAATGGGATGTAAAGTACAGGGTCCTATAGTTTAAGTTATCACCTTTTTACTCCAAGTTAGGCTTCAACATAGCAGTACTAAGTAGTGCGACACAAATTCTTATGGCTTGATGTGTGATTGAAGAATTGTAAGTTGGTGAGTGTTAAGTATGCTATTTATTGTTGGGGTGTAGACGATTAGTGCCTCTAAGTTTAAGTCTATTCGTGGTACTTTGTAAGGTAGATAATGCTTCTAGTCCTATCATCCATGAAATGTTATTTCATTATTAGTGCCAATATAAATCAGATCTAGGATCACCAAATTGACTCATGCCTTATGTTGTGATGATTATGGTTCATAGATCTCATGTGCAAGATCATCCCTATGTAAAGTCTCATTTTCTCATGTTTTATGCTTACACATTTCGTTCTAGGTTACCATGAAACTCGTTTGAAGCCTTTGTATGTTTTGGTGAGGAAAATTATTCGATGCGAGATTACGTTCTTTATTCTACACTTTTAGATCCTCAAAATTCCTTACATATCATTCGGGGACGAATGATCCCAAGGGGGAGATAATGTAACGCCCCCGCATTTCTGAGCTAGAAATTGAATTGTCGTTCCTACGTGCGTAAGCTCTAATTCCATGGTTTATGTTTAGATTCATGTGTCATGATCTTTCGCCTAGTATATGAAGTCATTATGAGGTGAAAAATATTCACAAAAATGGCCTAAAGCAAAGTTGAGCTAAGAACCTTTCATTCATCCAAAATTGGATATTCGATTCTACAATGGTCTACTTTTAACATCTATAACTTTTGATGAATGTATAATTTTGCAGCTCAAGACACACCAAATTGTAGATAATTGAATTAGCTTTCCAACGATACCAATTTCGCCAAAATCCGATAATCAAGCGAAAATTTATGACATTTTCCTTGTGAGGCAGTAAGCCAATGCGATGTCGATGCGACGCGATGCGTCGGCCAGCACGTTACTGAACTGTTTCAATCTTTAAATCAGTTTCTAATGGGTCTAAGGGCATTTTGGTCACTTTCCCTCACCCAAAATACGTCCATAACATAAGATTTGCGCCCCAAAACACATAATACACTCTATAATTCAATTTTCCTCTTAAATCAAAACCCTAATTCATCCCCAAAGATCAAGAACTCATCCCTAAGATCAAGAATTTCAAGAAACGGATCAAGATCCGGGTTCCATATTTCAAATCTTATAATCTAAGGTACGTGGGGTTTATCCTAATTACATGGTCTTGTTGAAACACTTGAATATGTTTTAAATTTTAGCAAACATGAATTTATAAAGGGGTTTTGGAATCTATGTTTTCAATTATGCATCATGAACATTCTAATTATATCATTTTTTTTTTGAATTGAGGCCTTTCCCCTTAAATTGGTTTGTATTCATATCTATATATGTATGTTTAAAAATCGAGATTGAGATTGAGCTAAGAGCATGAATCCATATAACCCCCCTCTTGTTGTTAAGCTGTTTGTTTTTATGTACACCATGAATTACCTGATTGCATTTTTGAGAAGTATGACATGAAGGTCCTGAATTTTGGATTATGATTTGATAATGGTTTTGAACTTAAGAGGGGGTGGACTGTTTGATGTTAAAAGTTAAGCACATTGCTAAAATATTTGCATGATTTGTAACAAAATTTGATGACCACCATATGTTGTTGAAATATTTAAAAGAGGGAGTTTTCATGCATGTGTTCACATGAGTTTAAAGCAAGAGTCCTTTTGAATTTATTGATTGATATGGTGGTCCCAAACCTCATGTTTTGAAAGAAGAGATTATAATATGCAATGAATGGCCCAGAGATTCGACTTGTAAGTCAAGGGTATGATGATACTATATAAATGAATGGCATAACAGAGTAAGAGTTCCAGATTTGATTTCAGAGAATACATGTCTTAAAGAGCTAGAAATAGGCTTAAAGAGGGTTAGGTGGTTTCCCAAAGAAGGCTTCAGTTCAAGAACTCCTAGCCCAAAACCGTGTTTTGCCCATACAGGGTCATTTTATCCCCTAGAGGGATTATACACAGACCTAGTGCCCTGTGGCGTATCAGAGATAGAGACTCCAACCCTTGTGGTAAACTCGGGTTGGGGGCTTAGCTACCGAGACAAGGGAAGATTCCATAGAGCCCGTGGAATTTCACAGTTGTAGGATATACCACCTAGCTCAGAAGTAAGATAAAGAGTGAGTCATGGATTTCAGATAATTGTTCAGAGTCTTTTAAATATGCCCATGTATTTTTCATATATCTTATATAAAATTGTCTATAAATTTCTCTCACCTATGTTGAATAAAAAAATTTATTTTGGATTGCTCTGCGTACCAGTACTTTTGTATTGACCCCCTATATTTCAGGATTCTGAGACACAGTCCTAGGGTGTCGTATGCAGTAGATTGACTTGTCATAAGTTTACAGTTGGTGAGCCTCCCTTACTTTGGAAGACCTGGTTATAAAACTTGATATTGTTATTTTATTTTGATTCATGGTCCAACAGAGGGCCTTGTCCCAGTTTTCAGACAGATGTTATTTTTAGTTAGTAGAGATTTTGCAGACTGATGTTAGACGTTGTTAGAGGTTTATGGTTTCCATTTCAGATTGTTCAATTGAATTATGATATTAACCATGATCCCATATTGTTTATCCTTCTGCATTTTTCTTCATATTATATGAAAGTGTGTATGATTGCCAGATAGAGAAGGGCGTTCAGGCCTTCACAGTTCGAGATGCTCACCACGGCTAGGGCCCCGACTCGGGTTGTGGCATTATGCTCATGGTCTAATGGACTAGATTATTGACTTATCACTTATATCTTTCACGTAGCATATATATACACTCATTGATAATTGACATTGATGATGAACGAGGAAATATAGAGGTATGCTCTTCTTGCTTCTCTTTTTATATTTATTTACTTTATCCATAGTGGGGCTTGTTCTTTCCTTTATCCCTCGTGGGGCTAGTCCTTTAGTTTGTCCCTCGTGGGGTTTTCATTTATTATTGATATTAATATGGATATTATGATGATACCCGACAAGGCCGGATGATACTATGGTGATATGATGATCCCCGACAAGTCCACAGGATAATATGATGATATGATGATACACGAAATGTTGGAGGATACTATGATGATATGATGATACCTGACAAGGCCGAAGGATGATTATGATGATACTTATATACCCGGAAAGGTAGGAGGATGATTATTGATGTTCCTGTGAGTACATCTACAGGTTCGAGTCTGGCTATCCCTATGTATGGAAACTATGTATTATTTATGCTCATGTGTAATTGGGTATGATGTTGATATTAGAGATGTCATCCATAATTTTCTAGTGATCAATGTATAAAGTGGTATAGTTGTTGATTTAAGGTTGAAAAGACGATTAGTAGTGAATATTAATTAAGAGGTTAGTAATGACTTATGATAGTTGAACCTTAGCAATAATGAGTACTAGTGGCATTGACAACTAGTATTTATAATAATTAAGATATGATGATGTTTAGCGTAAATGAAGACGTATACCAATGATGATTAGTTGATACTAATGATTTAGTCGATATGATGACTTGTTTCCAAACGAGGATTCGTGGATTAGCGATGCTAGTTACTAAATGGAATTTAATCAATAAATTAAAGGGTGAATAATTAGTGATTAGCGGTTATTGAATTAATGGTTATTAGTGAGTTTGTGATGGCTAGGAACAAATATTGGCTAGTGGATAAATATGGTTTAGTAATGAATTTTTACTATATGGTAGTCATTGACTAGTTGGTGAAGAAGGACTAGTTGTTGACTCATGAATAGTGATTATGAGATGAATAGTGTACAAATAACAATTAGAAGGTATATGATGACTAGTGAGCAACTTTATTAGTAAATAAGTGTTTGCTAGCTAATAAAGAGCTATTACTGTGTATCGAGCATATAGTTTTCTAAATGATGGTATTGTTATGGTTATGCAGATATTTTCATATGTTGTTTAATTATAAATATTGATGACAATTGTTGAATGTTTATAAATTGACTGATTGATGGTAAGCGTGGAATGGCAATTGAATAACGATGGAGGTTGAGTGTATTGTTGATTAGATTCCTTTACATTTCTCTTGGGTGTACACTCCAGTGATATGGGACGTTGTGATGAGTTCTTTACTTTATGCACTAGTGGGCGTATGGAAGCCAACTTTGTACTTGAGATTGATAGTGATGATGCTTTATGATACATTATTATTATGATATTTATTACTTGTTATGTACAGTGATATTGGCATATATTGATGTCTTATATTATATTGTTATTATGTTTGATTATTTATTATATACTATGATGATGGAGATGATTTAGGTTCGATTTTGTACCTTAACTAAGTTATGATTATCTTCTATTATATCATCTTTATATCATGACTTAGCTCAGTCGGCCGATGATGCCTACTGAGTACCCATTATTTTTGTACCCATACTACACTTCTGCAGCCTGCAGTTCATAGTACGGGTTATCGCCGTTGATTTGCGAGTCGTGCAGAGCATCCATGGCTCAAAGACTTAGAGTGAGATCCTGACATCCAGAGTTTTACCTATCTCTCTCTCTTATGTATTAGACTAGTCTCTATATTGAATTTGGAGATAAGTTATAGTAATTTATTTAGTTGAACTTCATTTTGTACTCTTGTATTATTAGCAGCTCCTGTACTATATCACCATATTTTAGGATTATATTATATAATTGCTTCTTTATTTCATCTATTCCACCATTCTTTTCTTTATTTATTTAGTAGCTTGCTACTAGTCGTTCTGGACTATGGTTTGGCTAGCCTACTGGTGGGTTATAGTAGGTGACATCATGATCTAAGAAATTAGATCGTGACATGTGTACTATCTCATATTTTAAAATACTATTCGTATGGTTACCATCTCTTTTTAGCGAGAAAATTATTGCCATTGTAGTTAAAATCATTAGATGCAAGACCTTTTTTTGGTTTTCTTTTATCTTTAATAATTTAATAAAAGTCCTTTTTAGCGTACCGTATTTATGCGATCAGTGACAAATTCCTTCGACCACACCATAATATTTATTTTTTTCATGGCCAAAACTCTTATAGCAAGAATCAGTTATTGCTTTTACCCTTTGGTAGATAATGATAAAAAATACTACAACATCAATGGCCTTTTTATACCAAATTAAAATTCTTTATTTCTCTCAAACCTCCCATAGGGGTGAGTTTTGGTGTTTATCCACCCATATATAAGCATGTCTTTGTCCATGAATTTTATCACAACTTGACACCTTCACTTTCATGAATGGTCGGCCATCCACAATGTTTAGCATAAGTCACATTCTCTTCAAGAAATGAACTAATTCATTGTATGTGGTTTATTATAAGCCCATTGTTTTCCATTGTTCATTTGTCATATTTATGTGATCCCCCTCAACATCATGCTAGAAAATAAGTGAATCACCACTTTATAATCCTTTATTTTGATGGGGGTTTTATAAAATTTATCGAATTTGGTCACACTACTACCGAGTGCCCAATGCATTACATACCAAATTAATGGTAAAAATAACATTAATAGTCTAAAGGACCATTTTGAGAACCTATAATGTTCTTTCATTTTTTTCAATTATCATAATAATCACTATATTATTATTTTGTCCTTCCATTCCCGTACTCATACATTCAATCATTGTCTTTTTTCTGACATATTATACATTGCTACCACAATCACGTATAAGAATGATGATGAGACACGACCGTCACAAAAATATGATGACAATGTTGAGGCAAATTTGGTTTTGAGAGATGATAGATTTTGATGGCCTTGATGATATCACTCATTTGAAATTTGAAGATTTTTTTGATGATCAAAACTAAATCTTGATCAATTTATTGGGGAAAGTAAATTATGTTGTTTTATTTATGCATTTTTCTTTTAGTTATCATGTTTTTCCATTATGTTGTTTTTATTTTTCAAAAAAAAACAGTATTTAAGTTTCACTGTAAGATTGAGAGATTTCACATTTCTTATCATATATTTTTTTTTTTGAAGATAATTAAATTTCCCCAATCTTCAATTGGATTCAAGATGAGTAATGGAGATATGTGCCTTATTGATAGTGCTACAACTCACACTTTATTAAGAGAAAAGAAATATTTCTCGAATTTAATTATGAAAAGGGTCTATGTTAATACAATATCCGGTAGTACAAAGTTGATTGAGGGCTCTAGAAGAGCGGCCTTGTTACTACTTGGGGGAACAATATTGATCACTTATAATGCATTATATTGTAGTAAGTCTCAAAGAAACTTGCTAAGTTTCAAGGTTATTCACCAAAATGGATATCATATTAAGATTGCAATGAAGGAAATGTTGAATACCTTTATATAACTACAATAAAGGCAGGAAAAAATTTTGTGCATGAAAAACTATCCGCACTTTGTTCTGAATTGTACTATACAAGTATTTATATGGTTGAATCACATGTCATAGCAAATAAAAAGTTTACGAGTTCAAATGAATTAATAATTTTGTAAGACCGGTTAGGCTATCCCAATTTTAGAATAATGCACTGAATTATTGAGAATTCACATGCACATACTTTGAAGAATCAAAATATTTTTCAATCAAAAGAATTATTTTATGCTTCTTGTTATAAAGAAAAGTTGATTATTAAATCATCAGTAGCAAAGGTTGGTATTAAATTCCCTGCATTTCTGAAATGTATACAGGGTGATAAATGTGTACCAATTCACCCTCCACGTGGACCTTTAAAATATTATATGGGCTTAATAGATGCATTTACAAGATGGTCACATATGTGATCATTATCAACTCGCAATATGGATTTTGCGAGATTATTGGATCAAATAATAAGGTTAAGAGCACAATTCCAAATTATGCAATAAAGACTGTTTGTCTTGATAATGCTGGTGAGTTTATATCTCTGTCCTTTAATGATTATTATATGTTCACTAGAATAAATATTGAACATCTGGTTGCTCATGTTCACACTCAAATTGGTCTAGCAGAATCACTGATCAAACATATTCGATTGATAGTTATATCAATGTTAATGAGGTCAAAACTTCCTGTTTAATTATGGGGGAATTCTATTTTGCATACAACAACACTTGTGCGCATAAGGTCAAGCAGTTATTATAAATGCTCCCCATTATAGGTTGTTTTTGGTCAAGAAACAAATATTTTCCATATTAGAATTTTTGGGTGTGCGTTATGTGTTCCAATTGCTCCACCACAATGCACAAAGATGGTACCCCAAAGAAGGTTGAGGATATATGTTGGGTATAAATCTTCTTCCCTTATAAAATATTTGAAACAAGATTTGTTGATTGTCATTTAGATGAACCAGTATATAAAATATTAGGGGGAAAACATAAGTAGCTAAAACATGACATAGGTTGGAATGCATTTGTCATGATCCGAGACTGCCCCTAGTCGTAACACGGAGCTTAGAGTCACGAGTGACCCCAAGCTAACCCATGGCCTGGTATAACATCAAGAATACTGAAGAAGTAATACACTAAATGAAAGCTAAACAAAAATGAACTGATAATAATAATAATGATAGAATCAAATATTGAGTATCAGAAATAAAGCTATTGAAGAATACTCAACATGTTGAAAACCTAAATATCTTGTCTGAAAGCTTCTAACTCATATGAGTTATTGCGACAAGCCCTCAACTAACTCCAACTATCTGAAACTAAGAGAATAATGAAAAATCATACCAAAAATTGGTCCTTAAATTATGAGGACTCACCAAATACTACAGTTGTTTGTACGGAAGTGTACTAAACTCAATATGGATACTAAGTGTTAGAACCTATATTATAAGACAATATAGCACAGAAAAAGAATGTGATCAGTACTTTGAATGTGCTGAGTATATAAGATAGGAAATAACTAACATAAGTTGAGCATAATGCATTAAACATAGTGAACTGATGAAAGACCAAGTACAAACATGACCTGAATGATAAGTTAAATAACTAAATACAAGTTCATGCAAAATCTGGACTGAAACATAAATTGTGGACTGTGGGAGATAACATTAATCGGCAACCCCAGTCCAAGTTGATCGAGGCCCAACTTGTAACCCAGTTGGATGGGTGTTTAGTACCTTACCAAGGGTAAGAATACTAGCTGGCATCGATCCACTAAACTGGTGTTCAAGGGGACTAGGGCATCAGTTCTCATTTGGTAGATGACCCTTACAACCTACAGTGGCATTGTTGTTTTGGAATTTAGGGACTTCTACTAAAGGTATCAGTCCTAACTAATGGGTGAGCCTTCATCCCTACGTTCTCTCGGTGCTAAGTACTACTCTGAACTAAAAGAGATTGAAAATGATATGCTCAATATAATAGTATTTTAAAAATAGCAATATATGTGTAATCTGAAGTTCACAAGAACATTTAAACTGATATATACAGGAATTTCTAGGTATAGGGTGTTTATAACCCACCAAATCTAAATAATGCGGTTAAACATGACAATATCAAAATATAAACATGATAGGAAATTTCATAACCCAAACCCCAAAGAATTAACATTTTATCAATATGATAGGATTTCATGTTTCTGAGTATGGTAAAATGCTTAAACTTATGGGAAACACATATTTATGGTTTAATTCAATAAAAAAAAAAGAATTATGAAACTCATGCTTTTCATGGAACCCTAAACTTGAAAGTTTAATTTAACTTGAGTATTGGAGAAATCTTTTAGACTCAATGGGTAGAAGAAACCCATTGATTAAATCCCACATACATGGAGATGAAATCCTTAAATAATTCCTTGGTATTTGAGTTTGAAATTGGAGAACCATAATTTGTCCTTTGGTGAAGAAAATTGCCTTTTTTCTCTATTTAAAACTAAGTGTCGATTGATTTTTGAGTTAATGAGGGATTTGAGGTGATTTAGCCTTATATTCCAACCTTAGTATAGATAACACGACACAATTTTGGGGTTAAAAAGGTAGAAAAAGACCAAAAAGCTCCTTTTAAAATGTGTAGGAAATTTCTAAAAGTAGCCGCGATGACTCAAGCTACGATTCATTGGGTGTGACCACGATTCGTGGTCTGGATTCTTGACCAGAGGACCTAAATCTTTGTCCCTCACTTTTATAACAATGGCTCCTTCTGAAAACTCGTGTAGTCTGATAACAAATCGTATGAAGAGTTGTATTCATATGGCTGAATTCTTTGGTTCATTACTGTTGTTGCGATAGGTCCTCCTAATGACTCGTTTAGACGGATAACGAGTTATATGCTGGAGTCATCATTACTGGACTATTTTTTCTTATTCTTCACTATCGTGATGACGAGTCTTCCTGGCGACCCGTATTGTCTGACAACGAGTCGTCGTCAGTGGCAGCCCCAATAGTGCCTTAGTAAATAAACCACAACTTCTTACCCCGATATCGAACTAAGGCAAAGCTAGTGGATTTTGAAATCTAATTCAATTATCTATATGTTGTTGGGTTTGGAGGTCAAAAACTTGGGATAGTACAATATCTCCCTTGGGATCATTCATCCTCAAATGAAACTGACTAAGCTGAAACACTAGGGGAAAAGCTAATATTTTACACTCAATTCCTATGAGTTGAAAAATGAGTTGATAAATTAATCTATAAATGTTTCATGGACTGAACCAAACTCATGAATGCATGTTATGACATGAAAATAGATAGGTAGCCTGAGATAGAATAGAAAGAATTAATTAATTAAGGAAACTATTACCTTAAGTTGGGACAAAGTTCGAAGAGAAAATATGGGGTATTTGGTTGTCATATCTGCCTCTGCTTCCGGAGCAGCTCCCTCAACTGACTGATTTCTCCACAGAACCTTTACTAAAGCGACCTCTTAGTTTCTCAATTTACAAATTTGACAATCAAGGTTATCAACTGGGATCTCTTCATAAAAGAGACTATCCTTCATGCCCACACTCTCTAAAGGAATAACTAATGTTGTATCACCAATGAATTTTTTTAACAAGAAAACATGGAAAACTAGATGCACTGATGCTAACTCTATCGACAACTCCAACCCATAGGCTACATTAATATATCGACTAGAGATCTTGTAACTATAAACACAGTGGGGCCTGAGCTCTCCTTTCTTACCAACTATCTTCACACCTTTTATGGGAGAAACCTTCAAGTAGACAAAATCATCAATATTCACATTTGCATAGGATTTCTGACAACTTTGGGTAGTTTTCAACCTTTCTCTAATCATCTAAACTGTTTCGATCACCTCATATGCTGAAACTAGCCCTATTAAAGTGGCTTCACGATCCTCAAACCAACCAATAAGAGATCGAAACCTCCTTCCATAAAGTTCCTCAAAGGCGCCAACTAAATACTAGATTGATAATTGTTATTATAGGAAAACTCAATCAAAGGCAAGTGATCATCCCAATAGCCCTTGAAATCAATCATGGATGCTCTCAATATGTCCTTTAAAGTTTGAATAGTCCTCTTTGCCTGACTATTTGTTGTTGCTAAAAAGTTGTGCTAAGATGAACTTGGGTACCAAGATCCATTTGAAAAGTCATCCAAAATCGAGAGGTAAGCTAGGTAGCTTTATATGAAATAAAGTCCAAGGGGACTCCATGTAATTTCACCAACTCCATAAGGTAGAGTTTAGCATAATCTCCAGTTGAACCTGAAGTGTTAACTAGCAAGAAATAGGTTGAATAAGTCATTTAGTCCACAATAACCCAAATAGAATCATGTTGTTAATGAGTACGGGGAAACCTTGTAATAAAGTCCACATTCACCACTTTCTACTTCCAAGGAGGAATGTAGATCTCCTGAAGCATATCACTAGTTCTCTGGTGCTCAACCTTAACAGATTCTACAATATCTATTTTCATTCCATTCCACCAATTGACCTCGCACAAATCATCATAAATCTTAGTGGCTCATGGGTGAATATAATATTGAGAATCGTGAGCTTGTTTTAGCATCCACTATCTCAAGTTATCCACATCTAAAACATATAGTCTGCCCTGATAGCTAAGAATACTATCTCCTCCTTGGGATAAAACCTCAACTTTTTGATTCTAGATTTTTTCAACCTAAGAAAAATAGGAGCATTATCTTACTTTTTCTTCACCTCATCTACCATTGAAGAATCCAAACCATTCAGAACCAAGACATTACCTTCGATTAAATCAACTAACTGAACTCCTAAACTCGCAAGATGGTGAACCTCACAAACTAACTCTTTCTTCTCATTCTTAAAATAAGAAACACTCCCCACAGATAACCTGCTAAGGGCATCGGCCACAACATTGTCCTTTCTCGGGAAGTAAAAGATGCCCATATCATAGTCTTTGAATAACTCTACCACCTTCTCTTATGAATATTTATATTTTTATGGCTAAACATATACTGAAGAGTTTTCGATTAGTGAACACATCAACATGAACCCCGTAAAAATAATGACTCCAAATCTTTAGGGAAAATACAAATGCTGCCAACTCAAGATCATGAGTCGGGTAGTTTTTCTCATGAGGTTTGAGTTATCTAGAGTTATATGGTATAACCTTGCCCTGCTGCATCAACACATAACCAAGACCAACTCTGGAAGCATCACAAAAAACCAAAAAAATAAAATTGAACCCTCTAGTAGAGTTAAAACTAGAGCGTAGGTGAGTAGAGTATTCAACTTTTAAAAACTTTTCTTGCAAGAATAAGACCATTATAATTTGACTTTCTTCTGAGCCAGTCTGGACATGGGAGAATAAATAGAGGAAAATCCTTTAACAAATCATTTGAAATAGCCGGCTAAACCCAAGAAACACCTGATATCTGATGGACAAATAAATCTAAGCTAGTTCCTCACTGCTTTGGTCTTTTAAGGATCAACTCGAATGACTTTATCAAAAATAATATGACTAAGGAATGCTACTGTTTTCCACAAAAAATTAAACTTGCTGAACTTAACAAATAGTTGGTGATCTTGAAGCGTCTGCAAGAAAATCCTCAAATAGTCTGCGTGTTCATCCTCACTTCGAGAATACACGAAGATGTCATATATGAAGACTATAAAGAATATGTCGAAGTACCGCTTGATCACCCTGTTCATCAAGTCCAAAAAAGCTACAGGAGCATTTGTTAGTCATAACAACAAACTCAAAGTGACCGTACTAAATTTTGTAGGTTGTCTTTAGAATATCACATTCTCTGACTCTGAGTTGATGATAGCTGAATCTGAGGTCTATATTAGAGAAACAATTGGTACCCTAAAGTTGGTTGAACAAGTCATCAGTCCTAGGGATGGTATACTTATTATTGACCGTGACTTCGTTCAACTAACGATAGTCGATGCACATTCGAGGAGAATTGTCTTTCTTGTGCATAAAAAGAACAGGAGCACCTCCTGGAGAGACAATAGGCCTGATAAAACCCTTGTCTAGGAGATCTTTCAATTGTTCTATCAATTTCTTAATCTTAGCTATAGCCATTCTATAAGGAGGAATTGAAATAGGATAGGCATCTGGAAGGAGATTTATTTCAAAGTCAATTTCCTGCTCAGGAGGAACTTCCGGAAGATCTTCAGGAATACTGTGACTGGGCAATTTCTATATACTTGTCTGGCTATAATTGAAATACTTACTAGAGTAAAAACTGAGAAAAGTTTTGCGAGGACTTTGGGGCTGACACCAAAATCTACTGCTATATAGGGAGTAACGAAGAAAAGTATGGCTCCGAGATCTAACAATGCATAATCATGAATATGAAAAACTTTTAATATACCTGTGACCACATCAAGAGAACCCTCATTATCCTATAAAGTTTGAAGGGAATAGAACCAGTTTTGACATTGCCCACCAGCTATATTAGATGTGGCGCCTTTCTAAGCTGAGCGACCTACAGGAGTAGATAAAGAGTTCAATTAACGTGGTTGGTAAACATCCTTATGTCTCTGCACAACTACTAGGCAATCCCTCACTCTGTGGCCCGACTTGCTACACCCAAAACAAGCATTACCACTGTCATGCACTCACCCTTATGGTTACCATATTTCTTGCAAACTTGGTTGGTGCAAACACAATTCAAATTTCCCTAGGACTTAGAGTCTGGAGCTCTATTACGAGTATCCTATCTGAACTTGGGTACTGGAGCACTGGCAGAAGATGGTCCTAGAGCTGATGATTTCTCACGGAACCAAAAATGATTTCCACCATCTGACTTCTGTTGAGAGAAATTAAAACTACTAGTTTTGGCTCTCTTATTCTCCCTTTCCTTCTCCTTGATATACTCCCCTTCAATCTTTTGTGCATTGACCATTAATTTGGAGATGTCCATCTCCTTAATCAACACAGTCGTTCTACACTCCTTAACCATATCCTAAAAAATATATGACATAAATTTTCTCATTTAGGCCATAGAGTCAGCAACTATAGTTGGAGCATAACTCGCCAGCTAAGTAAACTTAAGCGAATACTCCTTCATATTCATATTGCACTGCTTCAGGTTTATGAATTCCTGCACCTTGGCTTCCCTCAACTTAAGTGGGAAGAACCTATAAAGAAATGTAGCAACAAACTCATCCTACTTAACCGATCCGTCATCTATATCTCTATCCTCCTTCCACTGCCTGAACCATGTGTTTGCCACTCCTTACAATTGATAAGCAACCAGATCAGCACTCTCAGTTTAAGTTTCATCCATGATTTCAATGACTTTGTGAATACTATCCAGGAACTCATATGGGTCTTTTCGGGCTTAGACGCAAAGAACATTACAGGATTAATTTGAGTAAAGACCTAGACTGTATTAGCTATCACATTACCAACTGGGTTTGCTGGTGCAACCTGCCGGTTGTTCTAACCTGTCATTAACTAAGCCAATGCTGTAAAAGCTGCCCTAAACTCATTCATAGGGTCTTCTAGAAATGGCGGTGGTGGTGCTTATTGATTTCCATTCCTCTTTCTACTAGTTCTCTTAGGAGGCATTTTCTGTAAATGGGTAGAGGACGAGTGAGAAGGAGAATTTTAATAGATTTCACACTCTATCGCACGACATGATTAATGAAAGAAGTGAGATTTAAAAAAACTTTGTAGCTTATCACTCATAAGTGTTGCGGCGCTTCACACCAATGAACAAGACTCTACTTAATGCGACTTTCAGACATTCTAGGACACTTTAAATTTGATGCTCTGATACAAATTTTTTACGACCCGAGACTGTCCTCTAGTTGTAACACGGGGCTTAGAGTCACGAGTGACCCCAAACTTACCACCCCAATTCTTTTTAACCGACCATCCTCCCCCACCCCTTCCCCCATTCCCCACCCTAATTTAAAAAAAAAAACATTTTAATACCCCTCTCTCCCCTCACCCCCCCTCCCACACACACACATTTTTTTAATTTTTTGAAATAAATTAAAAAAAATTCTACCCACCCTACCACCCCTACCTCCACCACACCCCTTGTTTTAACTTTTTTTTTTTTGTAAAAAATAAATAAATCAATTCCACATTGCTTATCCATTTTCATTGTTTTGTGGAATTGATTATCTTGTGTTGTTCTTCTCGTAGCGAGTTTTTAAAATTATATAAACTATCACATGTACTTTTTTCTAAATTTTCTAGGGTTTCTTCTATCCATATTAATTTTTCTTTTAGATTCTCCATTATTTTTCTAATTTGGTTTCTATAATTAATTTCTTCATTTAGATTATCTTGATTTTCTTTAGTTTTTCTAATATATTCTAACATCTCTTAATATGAATAATATCCATCTGGGTAATTATCCATGTATAACTGTTCTATCCAATTTATAGTTTCAATTTCATAGTCTAATACTTTTTCTAATATTATTCTCTTAATATCTATAATTTCTATATCTCTAAGTATATATAAGATTAAGATTTTAAGATTATCTATCATTTAAAATTGGTTAAATACTTTATTATAATATTTTTTAGTTGTTTTTTTTTAATCTCATTAATTCTTCTATATTTTCACTAAGAATTTTTATATATTTTATATCTATTTTCCAAAATTCTAAATATACATAATTTATCATAGTTAGTGTGTGGGTTCGGTATATAAGTATTTATAAGAGTAGTTCGGTACGTGTGGTATATAATTAATTCTAGTCATAAAATATCTATCAAATATTTTTTTCCAATATGATTTTTCTTATATCTACTATTTCTATATCCTTAAGTACATATAAAATGAATATTTTAAATTTATCTACCATTTCGTCAGATAAATCATTATCCATTTTTCATAAAATTGCTATTTTCAGAATATTCCCTTCAATCATGCACATAACAAAATATGATCACTTTAGATTGCTATATACTAGATTATTCTTAAATAACATATTCTTCGGTCACTATTAGCATGGTAATCTAGATACTTTCCCCTTAAACAACGCCTCTACTCTGGTTACTCCCCTATCACAACTTTCTTGCCTCACCGGTTTTACCTTTAGGATGGCATAGTTCTTAGGGATTTTTCTCCTTTTCCACTTTGCTAATAAACTTCTTAACATGCTATTTTTCGAATAATTCTACTATAAAGCAAATAACATGAACTTATTTTATCATATCATGATTGTTAGGAATTTATGAATTTAGCTATTCATAATAGTAAATGAATATACCTGTTCTGGTAGGTTTGATAATTCTAAGTTTTGTTCCTCTATAGATTTTTCCATTGAAATATACCTGTTTTTAATAAATATGCAAAATATTTATTGTAGACGAGAGAGAGTTTTTTGCTTCAACGCATGAAGGCTTACCTTCATCTGAGCAAGTTCTCGTTTATTTATATTCTTAGAAATAAAAACGCGTACACTGTTTTTCTTTACATCTGTCAACTACTTTACAAAAGTAAAAAAAATATTTCTGCAAAGTCCTAAAGCTAATGTCTAATCTAATAATGGCACTACTTGCCAAAAAAGACTAAGAAAAGTCAAAAAGCCTAAGGCTACTTACATGATAATTTACGTAAAGATATCTAGCTATTTTAAATCTTCCATATGTCTTTTTCTCCTTTAATAACTTGAATTACTTTCTTTGTCTTCGTAGTTATCTTTTTTTTATTGCTCTGTATCTCCATTATTGCTTCATATCTTGCATATTTCAGCTGTCGCTTTTATCTTCTTCTATTCCAGTTGAACATATGGGACAATATTATCTTCTCCGTTACATCTCAAACATTGATGATCTGGATATTTGTGTCCAATTATCTTGCAATATCTTGTCAATAATCCGTCTGAAATAAATCCTCTCTTAATTGCCCTTGCAGTAGATTATTTTTCTGGGTTAAGTAATGTCATTATCCATTGTCTAACATCTTTCATATCTGCTTGTCGTAGTTCTTTTGAATTTGAAAATCATCTGATGGTCTCTTGAATAATAGCTCCATATTTGGTTTCCATTGGTATAATTGTTTGCTAGTTCTTGAATAATTGTAGCTAGTCCAATAAGTCGTTTGTTTGCATAAAAATTAGGTATCTCGATTCTGGGTATCTCTGGCTGCTGCACAATATCTTCTGGTATAATCATATCTCTGGTTAATCCTATTTTTACAACTTGTATAACTGGTTTTATCTCGTCGTATAATATCTCTGTTGGTGCAGTATAACACTTTATATAAAATAGATTTCCTTTAGTTACTCTTTTATAGGTGTTGAATACTTTTTGTAATTCTTCCATAGCTGATAGTTCTTCTCCATCTTGGGTATATATGGTATTTAATAATCCATAGTCAAAACAAGTTTTTATTAGGCTTGGGTTAGTTTTGGGTAGTGCAATTAGCTTGTTGTGACCTTGTAATCTTTGGGTTATATAGTTTGTGTTGGGTTCTTTGATATCTGTAGCTCTGGGGTTAAGGCTTAGAAAAGTTTGTACTCGGTAGATACTTTCTATGTATTTTTGGGTTGTATAGTTATAAACTTTTTTTATCTTGGTTCAGACTATCTCGATATGTGGTAATTTGTAGGGGTATGTTCAAGAGGTTTTTTCGTATTTTTGGTGTAAATGGTTTTTCAAATGTCTTATTTAAGTTCATATTCTGGTATCTTTGTCCAATAACTCCTTTGCTTGTACCTCCAATTGTAGATTGATAAAAGTTATGGGTTTTACGGAGTGTCCCAACATCTCCTTCTAGCTCTGGAATTTTAATGTCTTCCGATCGACATAGCTTTGCAAACTACTGAGTTAGCTGATTTGTAGCTACAGACTTCAGTTTATCTTCATTAGTCTTTAGCTTTTCTATTTCATTACCCATACTGTCCACTTTCATTGAAAGAGTAGTTAGGGTTTTGAATATATTTTCTAAAGCATCATCTTCTATTATATCAGTCTGTGTAGCTACATATCAAGACAAAGCTACACAGACTGATATAATAGAAGATGATGCTTTAGAAAAGATATTCAAAACCCTAACTACGCTTTCAATGAAAGTGGAAAGTATGGGTAATGAAATAGAAAAGCTAAAGACTAATGAAGATAAACTGAAGTCTGTAGCTACAAATCAGCTAACTCAGCAGTGTGCAGAGCTCTGTCGATCGGAAGACATTAAAATTCCAGAGCTAGAAGGAGACATTGGGACACTCCGTAAAACCCATAACTTTTATCAATCTACAATTGCAGGTACAAGCAAAGGAGTTATTGGACAAAGATACCAGAATATGAACTTAAATAAGACATTTAAAAACTATTTACACCAAAAAGACAAAAATACCTCTTGAACATACCCCCACAAATTACCACATATCGAGGCAGTCTGAACCAAGATAAAAAAGTTTATAACTATACAACCCAAAAATAGATAGAAAATATCTACCGAGTACAAACTTTTCTAAACCTTAACCCCAGAGCTACAGATATCAAAGAACCCAACACAAACTATATAACCCAAAGATTACAAGGTCACAACAAGCTAATTGCACTACCTAAAACTAACCCAAGCCTAATAAAAACTTATTTCGACTATGGATTATTAAATACCATAAATACCCAAGATGGAGAAGAACTATCAGCTATAGAAGAATTGCAAAAAGTATTCAACACCTATAAAAGAGTAACCAAAGGAAATCTATTTTATATAAAGTGTTATACTGCACCAGCAGAGATATTATACGACGAGATAAAACCAGTTATACAAGTTGTAAAAATAGGATTAACCAGAGATATGATTATACCAGAAGATATTGTGCAGCAGCCAGAGATACCCAGAATCGAGATACCTAATTTTTATGCAAACAAACGACTTATTGGACTAGCTATAATTATTCAAGAACTAGCAAACAATTATACCAATGGAAACCGAATATGGAGCTATTATTCAAGAGACCATCAGATGATTTTCAAATTCAAAAGAACTACGACAAGCAGTTATGGAAGATGTTAGATAATGAATAATGACATTACTTAATCCAGAAAAACAATCTACTGCAAGGGCAATTAAGAGAGGATTTATTTCAGATGAATTATTGACAAGATATTGCAAGATAATTGGACACAAATATTCAGATCATCAATGTTTGAGATGTAACGGAGAAGATAATATTGTCCCATATGTTCAACTGGAATAGAAGAAGATAAAAGCGACAGCTGGAAGATGCAAGATATGAAGCAATAATGGAGATACAGAGCAATAAAAAGAAGATAACTATGAAGACAGAGAAAGTAATTCAAGTTATTAAAGGAGAAAAAGACATATGGAAGATTTAAAATAGCTAGATAGCTTTACGTAAATTATCATGTAAGTAGCCTTAGGCTTTTTAACTTTTCTTAGTCTTTTTTGGCAAGTAGTGCCATTATTAGATTAGACATTAGCTTTAGGACTTTGCATAAACATTTTTTTACTTTTGTAAAGTAGCTGACAGATGTAAAGAAAAACAGTGTACGCGTTTTCATTTCTAAGAATATAAATAAACAAGCACTTGCTCAGATGAAGGTAAGCCTTCATGCATTGAAGCAAAAAACTCTCTCTCATCTACAACAAATATTTTTCTTATTTATTAAAAATAGGTATATTTCAATGGACTAATCTATGGAGGAACAAAGCTTAGAATTATCAAATCTACCAGAACAGGTATATTCATTTACTATTATGAATAGCTAAATTCATAAATTCCTAACAATCATGATATGATAAAATAAGTTCATGTTAGTTGCTTTATAGTAGAATTATTCGAAAAATAGCATGTTATGAAGTTTATTAGCAAAGTGGAAAAGGAGAACAGTCTCTAAGAACTATGTCATCCTAAAGGTGAAACCGGTGAGGCAAGAAAGCCGTGATAGGGGAGTAACCAGAGTAGAGGCGTTGTTTAAGGGAAAAGTATCCAGATTATCATTCTAATAGTGACCAAAGAATATGTTATTTAAGAATAATCTAGTATATAGCAATCTAAAGTGATCATATTTTGTTATGTACATGATTGAAAGGAATATTCTGAAAATAGAAACTTTATGAAAAATGGATAATTATTTATCTGACGAAATGGTAGATAAATTTAAAATACTCGTTTTATATGTATTTAAGGATATAGAAATAGTAGATATAAGAAAAATCATATTGGAAAAAATATTTGATAGATATTTTATGACTAGAATTAATTATATACCACACCTACCGAACTACTCTTATAAACACTTATATACCAAACCCACACACTAACTATGATAAATTATGTATATTTAGAATTTTGGAAAATAGATATAAAATATATACCATTTCTTAGTGAAAATATAGAAGAATTAATGAGATTAAAACAAACAACTAAAAAATATTATAATAAATTATTTAACCAATTTTAAATGATAGATAATCTTAAAATCTTAATCTTATATATACTTAGAGATATAGAAATTATAGATATTAAGAGAATAATATTAGAAAAAGTATTAGACTATGAAACTGAAACTATAAATTGGATAGAACAGTTATACTTAGATAATTACCCAGATGGATATTATTCATATTAAGAGATGTTAGAATATATTAGAAAAACTAGAGAAAATCAAGATAATCTAAATGAAGAAATTAATTATAGAAACCAAATTAGAAAAATAATGGAGAATCTAAAAGAAAAATTAATATGGATAGAAGAAACCCTAGAAAATTTAGAAAAAAGTACATGTGATAGTTTATATAATTTAAAAAACTCGCTACGAGAAGAACAACATAAGATAATAAATAACATTGAAAATCTAGAATTAGATATACATTACAGTACAATTAGGATAAATTATTATATAGAAATTTGTAAATCTACAAGACTATGAATATTTAAAATATTGGAGAGAAAATATGGAAGAAATAATATTATTAGAAAAACTTATGAAAGACAATCTAATTGGATATTTTAAAACAAAAGATATAGAATATTTAGAATACCTTCAAAATAATATAGAAGAATTACAATGAAAGACAATCTAATTGGATATTTTGAAACAAAAGATATAGAATATTTAGAATACCTTCAAAATAATATAGAAGAATTACAAAAACTAAGAGAAAAAAATAAAGAATACTATAGTAAAGCATTTAACCAATTACCATATAATCACCCCCTACAATAGTATTAGAAAAACTTATGAAAGACAATCTAATTGGATATTTTGAAATAAAAGATATAGAATATTTAGAATACCTTCAAAATAATATAGAAGAATTACAAAAACTAAGAGAAAAAAATAAAGAATACTATAGTAAAGCATTTAACCAATTACCATATAATCACCCCCCTACAATTGGTAATACAATGGATCTATTTTACCACACAAGTTATCCGCACTAGAAAATATTTTGTTGAAAAATATTTTCCTCCATACCGAAAGCAATCTTACTTTGAAACTTTTAAATTCTTTAGCTAACAGTTATATTTGAAGAGTTATAATCTAAAAGAATGTCCGCACTTGACGTGTGTGTCATCTTTTACATTAATTGAGAAAGAAATAATCTATCCTCAAACTAGAAAATAAAGTTAATTAGAGGCAGATCCAAAATTTACTTTTTACATATGTACATGTTATTTTGTGACAAATATTATGTGGAATGAAATAAAAGAATAAATATTTTATTAACAAGTAGGTCTAATTTATGAATCTCTCGTGATTACAAAATCTTAAATAGACTTAAACTACATGAAATGGCCAATAAAATGTTTAACTTTGAAGTGGTCTAAAAAAATTAAAATTTCCCTCTAAACTTGTTTGGGTTATCTTGTTACTCACATGGTAAAACGCAATTAATGTTTTATTAATTATAAGTTGCATAACCTAATTTCTTAGTAGAACTTTTGACACTTAGCAAATTTTGTTTGGTATAATTGTAAACACCTAACTTTTTACCAAACCGAATAATTTACACTATTTTTAGCATATTTTTTTTTTAGGTCTAAATTAGATATTTTGATTGCATCTTATTTTACAAAGTTTGTTTAAAAGTTTTGAAAACTATAAAATAGAGGCACATTTTAAATAAACTTTTATTTTATTATTTATTTTAGAAAAAAATTCAAAATTATATTTATTTTTCTTCCTTTAACTTTTAATAAATAATCTAATGATATTAATATTTTTTTAATCATATCTCTAATACCAACCATTTAACTTACCTGTATTTTATTAGTTATAAATAAATTATATTATTTTTTATTTTATTTATTTATTTAAAATATTAATAAAAAATGAAAAAAAAAGAGACCTAAACTACCCAAACCACCCCACAATTCCCACTTTCACTCAACCTCTCCCCCATTATCTACCCAATTTTCTGCACACAAAAAACACACGACACACACAAACATACGCACTCTATTACACACACGGAAAACACACAAAAGAAGAAGAGACAACCAAGAGAGGAAAAAGAGAGAGAGAGAGCAAAAATAGTGAAATCTCTTTGAAGTTGGTGAATTGAGAGTTGAAGTTTACACTCCCGTTTGAGTTTTCGGGTGGCAACATCGCAGGTTTTATTCAACTCCTTACATTATTTTAACAAGCTTTGTTCTATCTCGAATCATGAAGAATGTTATTTATGTGATTTTTTGTACTGTTTGATGTACAAAATTGATGGAAACTTTGTCTTTTCAAATATAAAATAAATTGTAATTAATTCTAAGAGAATATAGTAGGATTATTGAGATTGAACTTAATCTGAATTTGTAATAAAATACATACTATTATAATAATCAACTTTTGATTTGGAATTAAGAGATATTTGTTGTATCGTGTGTTGCTTTTTACCTCTGTTATATTTTGGTTCCTTCTAAATTTGTTTTGTTACATGTGTAAAGTTTGATTAAGTAATGTAATGAGTTATTTAACATGGTTTGTTGTAGTTGATCATTTTCCATGGTTATGTGGTAAAATATTTTGAAGCAGATAAAGAAAATATTAGACCCACAAATAAATATGTATAATGATGGAATCTCACAATATTCATAAGAATGGTTCCTGCAATACTTAACCAAACTGGAAGATTGTTTTTCTTTTGGAAAGGAACAAGTGGCCTGTTGAAGTCCATTTTGTGAGAATTTTTTTTTGTCCTTTTCTTTCTTTCTTTCTTTCTTTTTTTTATAGTGTAAATACTATGTAAATGTTTGCAGCATCTAATATAAAGTCAAAGCATAGAAAGAAAATTACATTTGTTGTTAGGAAAGGTTATATTTGAAAACTAAAAGAAAAAAAAAACATAGCTTTATTTTTCAATATTCAAACGTCAATAACCATTACTTTGTTTTAAAAATGACAGAATGGGAATTTTTAGAAATTGTTTAAAGAATAAAAAAGAAAAGTTTAAATGTCACAGTTTAAATTTGGAAGAAGTAGTATGCATAACGGGCACAATATTAATTATTTAAACAATTTTCAATATTTTTTTCAAAAAAAAAAAGTTGTTAAAGGCAATCAATAACTAATTTAAAATATTAGGTTTCATATTTTAATTTTGATCGGTTTTCTTGTATGAATTTTATGTTTGAATAAGTAAAGTACCAGTCTTCGATTTAATTTAAGAACACTTCAGTTGGTTGTCAATTTTAATGTTGTTCTATTTAATATTGTTTTATTTCAGCAGAGTTATTAACCATAAAGGAGCAAGATAGTTTATAGATTCACTCGAGGCTGAAATTAATTATGGATATATATAATTAAGTGAGGAACAAGTCATAATTCATAGAAATTGAGTTAAGATTTGTTAAAAAATAATTAAATAAATATAGTTTAATACAAGTGAAAATTAATGATGAAGTTGGAAAGCCCTGCTACTGACCATTCGTTATAATAAATTAACCTACCGTTTGAAGCTGATTGAATTAGGTTGGCTAGATTTTAAACCTATTAGGTGCTTATTTAGACTAGAAAAATGGGGACGACTTATAAATGCATCAAAGGCACGAGAAATGTAGCAAAACTTGTGGTATGACCGAAAAGTACTGCTACTAGCAAGCCACACATTAATATAATTAAATAATTTAAAACAATTTCAAAGTAGGATTGTCGCACCCCTTTTTCACTCGAGGACCGAGTCAAGGGTTTTTCCAATTAAAGTGATTGTTTTGAATAGGGATTATTTTATTTACAAAGTCTCTACTTGAAATTGAGTTATGGTGTTCCAAGTCACCTTTTTGAATCCCTAATAAAAAAGAAAATGACACTTATTTGGTCTACGAAAACAGAAGTTCGGGTAAGGATTTCTGTTGACTGAGTGGAAGGTGTGAGGCACCCCTCGAGTCCCGTGGTTCTAGGACGGTCACTTTTATTGACTAATCTTGACTTAAATTATTTTAAAAAAAAATCGTATTAAGGCCTAAATTCACTCATTTGTTATACGAAAATGTTTATCTGCGTCTATTATATTAAATTAATTAAATCGGTGAAAGTTCATTTTTAGAAAAATATTTACCAAGGTGCATTATTGCATCCTTAAATTTTAAATGTCTCGAAAAGATGCGTACGCCGCATTCTTAATTGAGACGAATATTTTAAACGTACCTAAAATTCACTTAACTTTAAAACTTTAATTTATTTCCTCATAAAATTTACAATTTTATCTATCAAAAACACTATCTATGTTCAATAATAAATTTGAGCAAAATTCATTTAGGCTAATTAATTAATAAGTTTAACAAAAATAATTTTTCAAATTTATTAATGACATTGAATAAAATAAAATAAAATAAAGTAAATAATAAACTAATGAAATAAGATATAAAAACTATCCATATTAAGTCAAAATCATTATAATTCCCTAAAGAGATTATCAGAACATTTTGAAGCACAGTATCCTCACTTTCTTATTATGCAATATACTGAAATATCAATAGATCTAAAAACAAAAATGAAATCACAGTATATGTATATGAATATATACGGACGATAGGGTGATGCCAGTAGCGGTTTTAAATGAAAAAAAAATGGGATGGGAAAAAGGATGTCGCCGGCCAAATTTGGAGGAGAGAAAAGAGGGGGGCGGTGTCGCTGGCTTCGCCGACGGTAGTGGTTTTGACCGGATTTGGCGTTGTAGAGGAGAGATGCGCCGGATCTAGTATTTTTCTGGTGAGGTTGGCAACGAGGGAAGGGATAAAGGGGTCGTGACAACAGCGTGGTGGTTACTAATGGTTGGAGAATTTTTCGACGACGAAAAAGATCACCGAAATAGTGATGGGATGCATTTTAATTGGAGATGTGTGTGAATTGTATTCTATGTGTGTGCGTGCTACTATGTCTTTGAAAGTGTGTCTGAATTAGCAGATTATTACATAAATAATTTTTGCTCTGTTTTCTTTATTTCTTAAAGCATCTGTGTGCCTCTGTTAAAAGAGTATGCATATGATTATGTATATACTTAAACGGATGTGTACTACTGTGTATGGAGTGCATAAGTCTTAGTTTAAGAAAAATGGAAGTCTATTAGTAAATAAATTGTGAATGTGCAAATGTATGCATGCTTAATTTTTTTTTTACTGATATTTTTTTTTTCACTATCTGTGTAAATGTATTTCCCATTCAACAACTTAATTCTATAACATATAATAGCAGATAATTCATTTAATCAATCCACAAATCATACTAAACAGTGCATGAATCTATTTGAATATTTTAATTTCATACTTCAGTTTATATCAATAAAATTTATGAAATAACATTATAGAAAAGAAATAAAACTTGTCTGATGAATTAAACAAATAATGAAGCAAGAATGTTGTCACCGGAAACTTCAATGGAAAACTCTTGAACTTTTTGTTTTTTCACTCTCATTGTCAGATAATTTTTTTTTCAATCTGTGTCAATGTACGTTCAATCTCTTTTTTTGGGTAAAGAGTCCTTTAAATAGGGGATTGTTCGGGGAGGGGGGGAGGATAAAGAGAGGGAACAGTTAATAACTGATAAGGGAACCTTTGAATTTCATTTTTTTTGTTTAATATAAGATAATAATAAATAAATAAAATAATAATGATAAATATAATAATAACTAATTAATTTTTATATTTAAGTAAAATACAATAAAATTTACAATAACTAAAATAAATATAATAGAACAGTATTAAAATTACTAACTTATTTATATATAAAAATTTTAGGAAAGGAAAACATTTTTAATTTTTGTATTATCTTTAAAATTAGAATAAAAATAAAAATAAAATATCTCAAAATTAACTTTATTTAACTATTTATTTTTTAGCTAAAAATTTATTAAAAATAAAATAAGAATTAAAATAATATCGGATCAAATATAAATATTTAATATAAAAAAATATATGTATTACACTCGGGGAGGGTCAAAATCACGTGTCTATATTTTGCCCCTTTTTGTTTGAAATCTCGAAGAGTTTTTCATACAAAGAAGTAGACAAAGAGATGGTTTTTGACCCTCTGATTATTCAAAAGATGAAGATAAAATAGAATATAGTAAAAATAAAAGATGTGACCGAGTCCTAATTTTGGACCTCCTACCTATCCCAAGCTATAAGGGAATCAGGTCACAAGTAGTTCAAAGGTAACATGGTGAGAGAAAAAGTTAAAGTTGAGTGAGATTCCATCGAGTTTTCGATTGACGACTTCTGTCTTTTACATTCAAATGACTAACTAAAAATAAAAAATACAAATGAAAATTGTAATCTCTAGAATCTTGATTCTACTCTTCGCGACTTGATTTTAAAAATTCACCATATTCTTCAGGCGGGCTCCTAACTTGTTATTTCTTCACCATGTTCTTCAGGCGGGCTCCAATGCCGCTTGAATTACCAAAACAAGGAAGTACGTCTCAATGCCATTTGAATTAACAAACCAAGGAAGTGCGTCTCCTTACCAATATCGCTTGAATTACCAAAATAAGGAAGTGTGTTTCCTTATCGATGCCGCTTGAATTACCCAAACAAGGAAGTTTGTCTTCTTACAAATACCTCTTGAATTACCCAAAAAAGGAAATGTGTCAAATGTCTCTTTAATTACCCAAATAAGGAAGTGCATCTCCTTACCAATGCTGCTTGAATTACCCAAATCAAGAAGTGCGTCTCCTTACAAATGTTGCTTGAATTATCTAAACAAGGAAGTGCATCTCCTTACAAATGTCGCTTGAATTACCAAATAAGGAAATAGGTCTCCTAACAAATGTCTCTTTAATTACCCAAACAAGGAAGTGCATCTCCTTACCAATGCCGCTTGAATTACCCAAATTAGAAAGTATGTCTCCTTACAAATGCCGCTTGAATTACCCAAATCAGGAAGTGTGTCTCCTTAAAAATGTTGCTTGAATTGTCCAAACAAGGAAGTGTGTCTCCTTACAAATGTCGCTTGAAGTGCTTCTCCTAACAAATGTCTCTTTAATTACCCAAATAAGGAAGTGCATATCCTTACCAATGTCTCTTGAATTACCCAAATCAGGAAGTGTGTCTCCTTACAAATGCCGCTTGAATTACCCAAATCAGGAAGTGCGTCTCCTTACAAATGTTGCTTGAATTGTCCAAACAAGGAAGTGCGTCTCCCCATGAATGTTTCTTGAATTACCAAACAAGGAAGTGTGTCTCCTCATGAATGCCACTTTGAGAAATTACGTACTTTGATGTTTAGGCTTTGAAATCATTGATTTGAAGGTAATATGTGTTTCTGAATAATGAACTAACTATAAGAAGCATGATCGACATCACCGAAAACTCGAATAGAAATTTACTTCAACACTCGATTTACAATTCTTTCTTTTCTTCAACTTGTTCTTCAGGCGATCTCCTAGATTTCATTTTCTGATTTTTCAAAATATGTTCCTGAACTAAAAATAAAAGGTGAAACAGAAAAATAACATCCCATTCTTCAGGAGGGTCCTGTCTTCTTCAGGAGGGTCCTGATCATAAAAAATAAATTCTCATTCTTCAAGAGGGTCCTGTCCCATTCTTTAGGAGGGTCCTGAGTAGAAAGTAAAATTAAATAAACACGAACAAAATTTTTGCCCCAGTTTGTACTAGAAAATTTTGTGAGCATCATCAGATTACAGGTTTTGAAAAGTACAAAAAGAGTGTGAATCAAAGCCCTTCTAAAGAAATGCGTCTCGTCAGAGTAAAACTGATGACCAAAATTAGGAAGTGTGTCTCCTAAGAGTTAAATTGAAGGACTCGACTAGAAAGTGCATATTCTAGGAGTGAATGTTCAAGTTAGGAAGTGCTTCACCTAACAAATGAAAACTGACTTATTCAGACTAAGAAGTGCGTCTCCTAGGGGTTGAATTTTTACCATAATTTGATTATCAAACCTGTGCAGCAACATTGCTTCCTGCATCTGTGGAAATGAGGCATTGCAGCCCTTGATATTTATGCTCTGAAGTCCTTAATTTGAAGGTAACATGTTTCCTGTTTCATCAAAGAAAACTTATGAGTTCAAAAACATGGTGGCAGGTTTGTGGTTTTAGGTTTCGTGGCTATCACTCTTGCCCTCGTCACATTTAACCTTGCTTCCAACCATTAGCATCTGTCACCGACTTGCTGCATCGTTGACCTAAACTCAGATTATTAAAAGTGACTTTGAAACAAACACATTATCTTTTCTTTTCCATGCTCCTCAAATAAATCCTTAAAACCTTAGTATTTCCATGAGTTCCCAGACTCGTCTGTTGACAAAACTTTTTTGCATGTCTTATTTCGTCTCACAATCATATCTCTTTCATATGTTGGCTTTTGTCTTGCTTTGTGAAATTGAAGAAGCTGGTATCCAATTTTGAAATCTTTTCTCACTTATTATAACACGGACTCGACTCAGGGACACGAGAAAAATGACAATGATAAAT
This sequence comes from Capsicum pubescens, assembly GCA_030864215.1. Classification (NCBI taxonomy): domain Eukaryota; kingdom Viridiplantae; phylum Streptophyta; class Magnoliopsida; order Solanales; family Solanaceae; genus Capsicum; species Capsicum pubescens. The sequence continues at coordinate 79,292,997 of CM061538.1, read as the reverse complement.
TGTTTTTTTTAATAACTGACTCAAGAGGAAAAAAAATATATAGAGAAGGAAGAAAAGACAATGAATGTCCCTTTCCAAAAAAAAAAAGAAAAAATTATCTGAAAATGATAGTCAACTCTAATGATTATGACATGTATTTTGAATTAAACAACCTGATCTACCCACACTAATCATTACAACTCTTGTTCACTCATTGAGTTTGAAATGAAATCAATCTTGAATATGTTCCCTCTAGATCACAATCCTCCTTCTGCTAGTGGCACCTTAATGGGGTTTTGCCAATGCCTATCTCATTTTCATTTCTTTCTCTGCTCACTTTCTCCTTGTAGTGCCCAAAAGGGTTTTCATCAATAAGACTCTCATTTTTACTCATTCTTTTTTAAAAATAATGCCCAAATATGAAACATCATGTACTCATAACATGTTTAGCCTTGACATTCTCAAAGATCGATCTGAAGGTCTTTCTTTGGTTGTAACTTGGCTTTTGGAAAGGTTTAGAAAGAAAGGTCGGCATGAGGCTCAAAAATTTACATAACATTAGGTGAAACATACAACTTTTGGAATCGATTTTTTTTAAGGAAATAAACTTTGCCCCAGTTTCATTTCATTCTGGGTAATTTGAATTTTCTTTTGGTTGGACCGAACCCCAGAGTAGGGCTGCCTACGTATCTTGTCACAACAAGAATCAGGTCAAACGTAGTTCAGGCATCTTGTTCTTTTGCTTGATTTTTTTTCTTGACTTTTCTCTCTTTTTCTTTTTTTTTAGAGAGAGAGATATTTTTCCCGACTCCATTTTTTCTTGACACTTTTCTGACTCTATTATTTTTCTTGACACTTTTGTTTCAGACTTTATTTTGATTCCAAAAGAGGGATATAAAAGAAATAAAAAAAAATCTCAAAAGGGATAACAAAGGATGACACAACATTTGGATAGCAGAATGAAATGCCTTCGTCATATCAATCCTTAAAAACGCAAGTACATAACATGCAATCTAGGAATGGAACATGAAGATCAAACGCATCTTTTCAATATTGACCGTGATTAAGCACATGCACGTGTGTCACATCTTTTAAACTTGTAAATCATACAGGTCTACTTGTATTGTACTTTCCTCACAACAGATAACTTTTTTTTTTAGCTAACTTCCTTTTGCTTCTTCTGATAATAGAAACTATATATCCTCTGGTTGATCTCATTCAAAAATGCTTTAGTTGAACCTTCTCATTGAAGATCAAGTCATTTTTTATTCGCAAAGTGATTGCCTCAAAACATTCAAGTGAGGATGTAACTAGGTCCCCAAAACATCACAACACTTTACTTATTTTTCTTACATATTTTTTTTTCAAATCTAGGTTCTTGATCGAATGTTTCAACATTAGATTGGGTTTTAAGATCTGGCTGAAAATTCAACATGCTTATCATATTACCAGAATCGCCATAGAAAGATCTCTTTGAAGAAAAAAAGAAAGACAATATATATTGAGAAATAAAAACAAAAGGGACACACATTTTGTTAATAGAAAGATAGAAGGGTTTGAACAAAAATGACGATAACAAAATCAGACAAGACAGGTCCTAAACTACAACCCTAAAATAATTCGGGTAACAGAAAAGAAAATAAAACAAACTACTAGACCTCTCCCTAGGAGGGAGAGGGGTGATTTCTCAATTGCTCAGCCTGAAAATTTAGCCACTGATTTGCATATCAACATGACTAGAGCTTCCACCACGATCAACATCTTGCACAATAATCAATTTATCTTGAATCATTCTTTCTATTTCTCTTTTCAAAGTACGACAATCTTCAGTACTATGACCCTGAACATCAGAATGATATACACATAGTACATTAGGGTCAAAGTTTTTTGATTGTGAGTCAGGGGTATACCCAAGAAGAGGAGTGATCATGTCCTTTTGTCTCAGTTTCTGGAATAAACTGGTATATGATTCTCCAATTGGTGTGAAACTATCCCTTAGCTTTTGCCTCTTTTCATTGTTTGGCTTAGAGAGAAAATTGAATCTGGAGGGGCTTGGGTATGTTTGTGGAATTGGAAAATGATTTTGAGGGGTTGGTGCACGCCATTGCGGGTAAGAAGGAGTCCGAACATATGGTTGTGCATTATAAATAGAATACTGAAGAGATAGAATGAAATATAATGGATTTTGTGGTGGAACATAGTGTCGTGGATGGTTATGTGGGTCTTGGACATAAATTTGGGACTGATATTGTGCGTAAGGGTGACACACACCTCTCCAATTTTGTCATGGAACTGGTATAATAGTTGCTACATCCTCTTTTATTTTGTTTCCACCAAAGCTTCCTGAACCACTTTGAATTGCTTGTGTTGTTGCTTTTAAAGCGGCTTGGCTAATAATCTTTTCGGACTTAATTCCACTCTCTACCATCTCTTTAATTTTAATGACCTCGGCAAATGTGTTTCTAATAGTAGAAAGCAAATGATGAAAATAATCGAGTTCTTGTGCCTGCAGAAAGATATCAATCATTTCAGACTCTTTTATCGATGGTCTAACTCTTTCAGCCTGTTCTCTCCATCTGGTAGCATATTCTCGAAAACTTTCAGTTGTCTTTTTTCTCATATTAGTCAGTGTGGTGCAATCTGGGACTATCTCGATGTTATACTAAAAATGTTGAACAAAATCCCGAGCTATGTCATCCCACATGTGCCAATGGGAAATGTCTTGGTCAATAAACAATTCAGAAGCTACCCCTTCCAAGCTTTCTCCAAAGTAAGCCATAAGCAATTCTTCTTTTCCTCCTGCTCCCCTAAATTAATTGCAAAACTTTTTCAAGTGAGCTACAGGATCGCCATGACCTTCGTATTTGTCAAACTTTGGCATTTTGAACCCCAACGACAAATGGACATCAGGAAACATACACAAATCCTTGTATGAAACACTCTTTGGTCCTCCCAATCCTTGCATATTTCTCATACTCTGCTCCAAACTTCTTACTTTCCTAGCCATCTCATCTTATTCCTCATTCTTAACAATCTTTTCAATCACGATAGGAGAATCGTGTTGATAAGCATGATAATGTGGATTTTGTGGTTTGAAAGTCATTTCAGGAGGATACAACAGATCATGACTTGGTTTCCCCATATTCTTCTGTGCTGTCAATTAAAGACCCGTAGTAGCTGGTGCTACAAAAGTGAAAAATGGTTTATTTGTGACAGGCGGATTTAGTGGGCCCATGGTAGAAGTACCTGCAGCGCCAGACATATTAGCATATGGGCCGAATCCAGGCGGGTAAAATGGATCGCTAGTTTGAGCTTGAGCACGATTTGGATCATTCATATTCGCAAGTCCGGGGATTGAGGAAGGCAGGGCTTGTCCATTTAACCAAGCTTGGTATAGTTCCATCATCTGTTGTTACAATAACTTAACCTCTTCCATTGATGCTAATTCTAGCAAAATCAACTGATTTTGCTCCTCCTCACTGTCAGACCCTACACCCTCTTTGCGGGTCATTTTTTTTCCCTTGTATCTGGTGTTGTACGGATGTGATGCCAGTTTAAACAACAACCCAACCACCAACTACTTTATCTTTTTGTTACCAAGTAGCAAACGGGTGAGTGTTATACATATTTAACACATTATAATGTCATGTTGTATGTTATGCTTCTAGATGCATTTTCAAACCTATTAGGGAAGACTTTATGTTTCATCCCGGCTTTCTAGGCGCACTTTTTGAAAAATTTTGATCGAACCCTTTAGAGGATTGCCTACGTGTCATGCCAGGACATGAATCAGATCTTGCGTAGTTCGAAAAAATTAAAGATACGAAGAAATATACCTTTTTTTATTATTATTATTATTTACAATATGAGAAACAAATTTTTTATTTTTGAATAACATTTTTAATTTTTGAAAATATTTTTTTTTCTTTTTTTTTTAGAAGGAAAGACATCCAATTTTTTTAAGATCACCAAATCCATTGAGGACTGCCTACATATCTCATTAAGATGAGAATCAGGTGTGCGTAGTTCTTGAAATATATGTCGTACAAAGTTCCGCCTCAAGACCCCTAAAGGTTCAGGGCTGTTAAGATTTATATATATTTTTTGTAAAAACTTAGCCTCATGATCCCTAAAGATTCAGGGTTATTAAGATATATATAAAAATTAGACTTGAGAATTAGAAAAATAATTATGAAAATAATCATATTTTCAAAATATTCCCCAATAAATCTATGAATAATTTTTCAAAAGATAGGGTCGTACTCCAAAAAAGGGCTTCCTACGTATCTCAATTAAGATGTGAGAATCAAACCCTCGTAGTTCATGAAGACTGTAAAACCATGTTACTAAAATTTTCCCTTCTTTTAATTTTTTTTTTTTGGAAAAATGATTCACTAAATGAGAGGATAATTTAGTCTCTTGCATTTTAAAATTGCCTAAAGCTGATCAACAAACAAATAGCCTTCCAAACAAATGTCAAAGAGCATGTAGGATGCACATGTTGGTCTTTATAAAGTAGATTACCTGTCCTAGACAGACCCGGCCCCTGTGCCGAGTCCCGCTAAGTCAAATGCATATGATGAAAATAAAGCGGCACCTAATAGGGATAACCAGATTCTGAGTTTTCAATTCTTCTAAGTTTAAGCCTAATAGGGATAGGTGTCTAGACTGGCTTACCCGAGCGAACACTCGAGCCGAGAAGGGACAACTTAGTCGGTAGAAGGGCAATACTACCTTCGTTATCGATCTGAACTCCGCCTAACATGTGTGACTATAATCCTTCACTAGGTGCCTTGAAACTCCGGCTATCTCAAAAAGAAAGTAGGATACATGCGCTGCATTCCTTCTATCCTATTTCAGAGACTCAGAAGGGGTGCGCAAGAGAAGACAGTATATAATACAGTTCAATCAATATCAAAGTTGTAAATAAGCGACAAGTAGCATATAAGGCCAACAAACACAATATCAACAATAATTAAAGCAAATATAAGTCAGTATAAAAAGCTCGAATTCTTATTATCCCCAGCGGAGTCGCTAGAGATGTCACACCCCTTTTTCGCTAGAGGACCGAGTCAAGGGTTTTTCCAATTAAAGTGACGGTTTTGAATAGGGATTATTTTATTTACAGAGTCGCTACTTGAAATTGAGTTATGGTGTTCCAAGTCACCTTTTTGAATCCCTAATGAAAAAAAAATGACTCTTATTTGGTCTGCGAAAACAGAAAACTGGGTAAGAAATTTTGTTGACTGAGGGGAAGGTGTGAGGCACCCCTCGAGTCCTATGGTTCGAGCACGATCGCTTTTATTGACTAATCTTGATTTAAATTATTTTAAAGAAAATCGTATTAAGGCCTAAATTTGCTCATTTGTTATACGAAAATGTTTATCTGCGGCTATTATATTAAATTAATTAAATCAGTGAAAGTTAATTTTTAGAAAAATATTTACCAAGGTGCATTATTGCATCCTTAAATTTTAAATGTCTCGAAAAAATGCGTACGCCGCATTCTTAATTGAGATGAATATTTTAAACGTTTCTAAAATTCACTTAACTTTAAAACTTTAATTTATTTTCTCATAAAATTGTAACAATTTTATCTATCAAAAACACTATCTACGTTCAATAATAAATTTGAGCAAAATTCATTTAGGCTAATTAATTAATACGTTTAACAAAAATAATTTTTTAAATTTATTAATGTCATTGAATAAAATAAAATAAAATAAAGTAAATAATAAACTATTGAAATAAGATATAAAAACTATCCATATTAAGTCAATATCATTATAATTCCCTAAAGAGATTATCAGAACATTTTGAAGCACAGTATCCTTCACTTTCTTATTATGCAATATACTGAAATATCAATAGACCTAAAAAAATGAAATCACAGTATATGTATATGATTATATACGGACGATAGGGTGATGCCAGTAGCGGAGTAGCAGTTTTGAAAGAAAAAAAATGGGATGGGAAAAAGAATGTCGTCGGGCAGATTTGGAGGAGAGAAAAGAGGGGGCGGCGTCGCTGGTTTCGCCGGCGATAGTGGTTTTGACCGGATTTGACGCTGTAGAGGGGAGATGCGCCGGATCTAGTAGTTTTCTGGTGAGGTTGGCAACGGGAGAAAAGAAAAAGGGGTCGCGACAGCAGCGCGATGGTTACTAATGGTTGGAGAATTTTTCGGCGACGAAAAAGATCGTAGGAACAGTGATGGGATGCTTTTTTATTTGAGATGCGTATGAATTGTATTCTATGCATGTGTGTGCTTCTATGTCTTTGAAAGTGTGTCTGAATTAGAAGATTATTACGTAAATAATTTTTGCTCTGTTTTCTTTATTTGTTGAAGCATATGTGTGCATCTGTTTAAAAAGTATGCATATGATTATGTATATACTTAAACGGATGTGTACTACTGTGTATGGCGTGCATAAGTCTTAGTTTAAGAAAAATGGAAGTCTATTAGTAAATAAATCGTGAATGTGCAGATGTATGCATGCTTAATTTTTTTTTTTTTACTGGTATATTTTTTTTCACTATCTGTGTACATGTATTTCCCATTCAACAACTTAATTCTATAACATATAATAGTAGATAATTCATATAATCAATCCACAAATAATACTAAACAATGCATGAATCTATTTGAATATTTTAATTTCATACTTCAGTTTATATCAATAAAATTTATGAAATAACATTATAGAAAAGAAATAAAACCTGTCTGATGAATTAAACAAATAATGAAGCAAGAATGTTGTCGCCGATAACTTCAATGGAAAACTCTTGAACTTTTTGGTTTTTCACTCTCTTTGTCAGATAATTTTTTTTTCAGTCTGTGTCAATGTACGTTCAATCTCTTTTTTGGGTAAAGAGTTCTTTAAATAGGGGATTGTTGGGAGGAAATAAGGGGAGGGAATAGTTAATACCTGATAAGGGAACCTTTGAATTTCAATTTTTTTTTGTTTTTTTTTTTTAATATAAGATAATAATAAATAATAAATAATAAATAAATAAAATAAAAATGATAAATATAATAATAACTAATTAATTTTTATATTTAAGTAAAATACAATAAAATTTACAATAACTAAAATAAATATAATAGAACAGTATTAAAATTACTAACTTATTTATATATAAAAATTTAGGAAAGGAAAACATTTTTTATTTTTGTATTATCTTTAAAATTAGAATAAAAATAAAAATAAAATATCTCAAAATTAACTTTATTTAACTATTTATTTTTTTAGCTAAAAATTTATTAAAAATAAAACAAGAATTAAAATAATATTGAATCAAATATAAATATTTAATATCAAAAAGTATATGTATTACACTCGGGGAGGTTCAAAATCACGTGTCTACAAGGATGTAAGTAACTTTTAGTCTAACAAATATTCTGTATCCCAGAGATTAATTTAATCCAGACATAAGTCATTAAAGCGACCATGCTAGAACCACGGGACTCGAGGGGTGCCTAACACCTTCCCCTCAGTCAACAGAATTCCTTATCCGGATTTCTAGTTCGCAGACCAAAAATAAAGAGTCATTTCCTTTTGAATAGGGATTCAACAAGGTAACTTGGAACACCCAAACTCAATTCCAAGTGGAGACTCTGTAAATAAAATAATCTCTACTCAAAATGTCACTTTAAGTGGAAAAACCCTTTTTTCTCTAAAACCAACTCCCTAGCGGGGTTGGGGCAGTAAAAAATAGGGGTGTTATAGATGGTGACTCTGCTGGGGAAACCCCAGAATTCGAGCTTTTATATTGACTTGTTTGGCTTTATTTAATTTTTATATTATATATTGTTGGCCTAAATGTGCTCTTTGCCTACATGTTTAACTGCTTTGATATTATTTGAATTGCAATATAAATTGTCTTCTCTCGCGCATCCATCTGAGTCTTCTGAGATACTTTATATTCGGAGATGCGGTATACGCTCCCGAGCTTGAAATACCAGAGATGCAGAAACGCTCCTGGGAAGGATTCTGTAGTCACCCATGATTTAGGACGGGAAGGGACCAATAGTGAGGCCGGAAAGCCCTGCTATCGGTAAAGCTGTCCCTTGCCAACTCGAGTTGTCCGCTCATTTTACAGCCAGTCTAGATACCTAACTCCACCAGGTTGAACCTAGCATAACTGGTACTTAGACATGGTTATCCCTAATAGGTTGCGCTTTATTTGCATCACGTGTATTTTTACTTACTGGGGCTCGACACGAGGGTCGGGTCCGTCTAGGACAGGTGCCACCTTTCGAGACCATCATGTACATTTTATGTGCTACTTGTTGCATTATAGAAAATTCCATATCGAATGTTGACCGACTTTTAAGTGAATTAATTGATCTAAAAAAAGGGGGTTAAATAAAAACTTTTAAGGGGTTATTTTAGAAAATATATAATATTTTTACATAGAACTTTTCTGTAAAGATTAAGTCGTTTTAACGTCGTGGTATCGTTATGTCCATTTTCTTTGGTTTTAAAATCTCTCTTAAGAATACCATAAAGCCCATTTTTGTTAAACACAGTTAAAATTTTGTCAAACAATTCGGTCCATCATTTTGTTTCAAGAATTTAATTATTTCTAATGTGTCTAGTCTAAACGTCATCAAAATATTGTCTCCACTCTAGGATGTTTTAGAAGACTTAGTTACTTCCTGTTTTGTCGGTTGCTATTTTCTCATGCTCATTTTGAAATCTTATTCCGTGTCATTCCATCAACTTCTTTCGAATTTTTTTTTTCTTGTTTTAGGATGTTTAAAATAGAATTCTTATTTTCCATCATTATCCTATAGGTCAATATGAAATCATTCGAAAGGAGTGACAAGAGGTCGAGGGATGATGAAGTACCCCATTTCATGGTGTTAGATAAAGCTCCGGATCTGTTGCGGACATGGTATAACAATATGACTGACTATGGACAGGGAGTAGTGTATAAACACTTGGGATTTTAAAGGAGTCTTTTGAAGGTTGAACCACAAAGAGATGTAATAGAAGCTTTGGTGCAGTTTTAGGATCCATCGAACAATGTATTCCGGTTCTCCGACTTTGAGATCACTCCCACACTGGAAGAAATAGGATCATTTATGGGAAAAGTAAAGAATCTTCACCGAGGAGAACCTATGATATCGAAGCATGTCATTGGAGAAAGGTTTTTTGAGCTGTTACACATAAAAAGGATAACATAAGGAGCTGCTTAGACAATAGATGGGTTCGTCTAGAGTTTTTTACGAAAGATACAGCCAGAAAAAAAGGATTTAAGTTGTTTGGGCCAAAACTTAACAACGGCGGGTGCCGCCAGACATGGGAAAAGCACAGTTATAACGCATTCATAGTGGCTTTTTTGGGAATCATGGTATTTCCGAAGAGAGGGGGGAAAATCAGCACAAATATGGCTGCATTCATTACCATCTTTGAGAAGAATCCTAAGGTCACCCTCGTGCCCATGATCCTGGCGGACATTTATCGGGCCCTAACGATGTGTAAAAATGGGGTAGGTTATTTTGAAGGGTTTAACATTCTATTGCAGTTATGGATGCTCGAGCATGTTCGTTATCATCCATTTACTGTAGATTTTCGAATTGAGTGGAATAATTATATCAAAGGTCATAAGAAGAAGATGGAGGACCAAAACTTTCCCGAAAGAATCGGAGCTTGGAAAGAATACTTGGAGGAGGGGTTAACTGCTGACAAGATTGTGTGGAATTCTCATTGGTTCCCTTCTAAAGAGGTGATATATATGCCCAATTTCCTTCCTTTCATCGTCTTAATGGGTCTTCGAGGTGTTCAGCCCTACGTGCCACTCAGAGTCATGCGGTAGTTTGGTCGACGACAACACCTACCGCTAGTCGAGGATATGAAAGAGTTCATGTACGAATTCCTCCCTGACATCCCTCTAAGGAAGTCTGAGATACTTAAGATTTAGGGAGGATGTGTACTTTCAGTTTTCGAGCATATGGTGGAAGACCACGATAAGGATGAGGTAGACTGTTGGTAGCTACCATGGTTTCATGATCAGCCTCCTCTTAAAGCTATGCCAGAAAGGTCAGCCAGAGAGCCAGTAGATCGAGAAGCAGAGATTGAAGTCAAAATTAAGTAGGATCGACGAGAGGTAGAAGAGAACTATCGGTCTACTCTGCACATCTTAAATGCATATATGGAAAGAGATAGAGAGGAATTAGTTCGTCATAAGGAAGGATTTGAGGCCAGAATTAGGTCGGTTCGTAAGGAGGTTGAGAAAGAGCACCGGGTTACCATAAAAACCCTACAAGAAGACCTGGACATTACCACCGGTGCTATGGAGCAGCAATCGAGTGATTTTGAGAAAGAGAAGGCCTTGTTGACAAGCACACAGTCGAAGCTTCGGGCTCAGCTAAAAGCTTCCATGGAATAGGAAAGAGAAATAGCGAGGTGCTTCACAACTTTTTAGAAGGAAGTTGAAGTTGAGAGAAACCAGTGGATGACCGAACGACAGGCGCTTCACTATCAGATCGATGACCTTTATGAACAAGAAGGAGACCTAAAACATACCATCCACACTACGCAGTATTAGGTGCGAAACTTCCATGAGAGTATGACTGAAGCTAGGGGAGATATACTTCAGCTCAGTGAAACCTTGATTAATGTTTATGCTAAGTATCTTCACCGAAATGATGAAAATTTGGGTCTTCATGCACGTGCTCTCGCTTTACATCTTCTGAAAGCATTGTCCAGAATCTACTCAAGTTTGAAGGAAGATTGAATCTCAAGACATCTTTAGGAGGCATCTGATGATAATTCATTAATTCCTTTAGGTTTAGTTTATTAAGTCCGTTAGGTTTGTTTTTTTCTAAAAGTTAGTTTCTCTATAAGTATTTTTTTTCTAGTATTTCGTCAGTATTTCGTGTCTGTTCTAGTTTTAGATAATTCTAGAACATTTGGATATGTATGGAGAATGTTTGCATCTTTTTCAAGTTTTTATTCCTTTTATTTCTCAATATATATATATATATATATATTTAATATATCTATGAAATACGTGATGATCTGATTCATGTCAAACATGATACGTAGGCAACCCTCGATGGGTTCGATCAAATATTTTCCCAACTTTCGAGTGATAATTTTAAAATGTTGGTGTTAAATATGAGTGTAAAAATTAATTCACCAAAAGCCGGGATGAAACAAGAAAGGTTTCCTAATTCCATTTCAGGAATGAAAATTACCTAGGTGCATGACATGTGAGCTGTTAGGAATATGTCAATATTTTTAAAGCTCTAAATCCTAACATGTTTGTTTCTGTTCATACACAAGTCAGTAAGGCGGTTGGTTGTGGTTAAGCTGGCCTCTCACCCGTACAACACAAGGTATAAATGATAAAGTAAGATGACTCAAAAAGATGGTACGGAATCTGATAACGAAGAAGGTCGAGATCAGTTAATTCCACGAGAGTTCATATCTTTGGAGGAGAATAGGTTATTGAAGCAACAAATTGCGGAAATATATCAGGCCTGGGCGAATGGTCAAGCCCCACCTTCCTCCATTCTCGGTCTTTCGAATGCAAATCATCCCAGTTCTACTCAAGCCCAAGCTGACGATCCACTTTATCCACCTAGATTTGGTCCATACGCTAATGTGTCTAGCCCTGCTGGCACATCCACCATGCATCCTCCAAATCCATCGTTCACGAACAACCCGCTTTTTATTCCATCCATGCCAACTAATATAAATCCTCCATCAATGATACAGAAGCCTACCGACGAGCTGAATCATGATCAAGTCCATCCTCCTGAATTGGCGTTCAAACCCATAAATTCATATCATCCCACTCATCAGCCTGAGTCTCATATCGTGATTGAGAAGGCTATTATGAATGAAGAATGAGAAAAGATAGCCAGAAAAGTGAGGAGTCTGGAGAAGAGTATGAGAAACATACAAGGATTGGGAGGACACAAAAGTGTCTCTTTCAAGGACCTGTGTATGTTCCCTAATGTTCATTTGCAAATAGGGTTCAAGACCCCAAAATTCGACAAATATAGTGGTCATAGTGACCCGGTGGCCTACTTAAAAAGGTATTACAATCAACTAAGAGGAGCAGGAGGGAAACAGGAGCTGCTTATGGCCTATTTCAGAGAAAGTCTGACGGGAACATCCTCTGAATAGTTTATTGATCAAGACATCTCCCATTGGCACATTTGGGATGATATGGCTCAAGATTTTGTACAACAATTTCAATACAATCTCGACATTGTCCCTGACCATACTTCTCTCGCTAATATGAAGAGAAATAAATCTGAAAGTTTTCGAGAGTATGCCATAAAATGGAGAGAACAGACGTCTAGAGTCAAACCGCCAATAAAGGACTAAGAATTGATTGACGTCTTCCTCCAAACTCAAGAGTCTGATTACTTCAATCATTTACTAGCTGCGGTTGGTAAGCCTTTCGCCGAAGCAATAAAAATTAGGGAAATACTGGAGAATGGCATCAAATCAAGAAAAATCTTAAGCCAAACCGCCCTCAAGGCCACTAAACAATCCATTCAGAGTGGATCAGGTAGTTTCGGAAATCGGAAAAAGAAGGAGGAAGGATCCATGATGGCATCAGGACCGGGAAATGCCCAAAGGGGATGGAACTACACTTACGTTCAGGTCCAACAGGGGTAACCCAGCCCTCCTAAACATTATTATACATCTCAACCTGTTGTTCTTAATGCTTAAGCGTATGCCCGACCTCCTCAGCATCCATAATGGTGGGCACCTGCGCTACAAAGTTTTCGTCCGCGACAGCCAAATTTTCAAGCCCCTCATAATCCATATGTTCAGGCAGATTATACAAGAGAACAGAGGCCAAGGGAAAACTTCACCCCAGTTAGAGAATCATATACGAGCCTATTGCAGAGAATGATAAAATTAGGATGGATTGAACCTGTTTTGCCCTTCAAAGTGAATCCGAATGCAAGTTGGTTCGTCCTAATGTAAGGTGTGAGTACCATTCAAACGTCCAAGGTCACAGTACCAAAAAATTTTGGAATCTAAAGAGAGCCATTGAAAAGTTAATTGAAAGCAAGGCAATCGTAATACAAAAAGAGGAAGCGCCGAATGTCACCGACAATCCACTTCCCAATCACATTAACACACACACCGTGGGGATGATTTTGGATGATAGAGAATACAGGCCAACAAGCCAAGCAGTGAGGGAAATAAGCACCCCAAAGGAAAACCCGGGTGAAGCAGTGAAGTCTATGCAAAGAGAACCACTGATCGTGAAAGGAGCGAGTTCCATTATAAGACCTCGAGATTCAGAAAAGATGGTATTGTATGTTCCTGCAAAGCCAAAGGGAATAGCACAAAATGGGCCAAAATTATATGTTTCGAGTGGTCCCGCATGGTTCGACCAACAGCACAACAACACGAGAAAGATAATAGAGCCAGTTATCATAAGGCATGCAACACAACTTCCAGTAACAAGTTTGAAAACCATCCCATGGAACTACAACAAAACCACTGTGACTTACAAAGGAAAAGAGATCCTGGAAGAGACAAATGAAGCAGAAGGCTTCACTCGATCATGAAGATTTTATTCTCCAGAAGAATTAAAAAGACCAAAACAGTATATAGATTGTCAAGGGCAAGTGAGAAAACCTATCACAGACGAAGAGGCTGAGGAATTCCTTAAGAAAATAAAAGTTCAAGACTATTCCATTGTTGATCAACTGAGGAAAACCCCAACTCAAATCTTATTGTTGTCCCTGCTGCTACATTCTAAAGAACATTATCAAACATTGATTAGGCTTTTGAATGAAGCATACGTCCTAAAGAAAACTACGGTCTGTCAAATGGAAAAGGATAATTCACAGAATATTTGAAGTAAATAGAATCACTTTCACTGATGATGAGTTACCTACAGAAGGGTCTGGTCACAACAAGGCTTTATATCTAACAATCAAATGTGAAGGATATTACATAAAAGGGGTAATGATCGATGGAGGTTCAGGAGTGGATATCTATCCCCTCTCTACTTTGCAAAAATTAAAAATTGACACAGATAGGATTCGATCCAATAATGTATGTGTTCGGGCTTTCGATGGTGCAAAACGAGACATACTTGGTAAGATTGATCTTGCTCTGATTATTGGACCAGTTGAATTTGTGATCACCATTCAAGTAATAGACATGGATACTTACTACAACCTACTTTTAGGAAGGCCATGGATCCATACGCCCAGAGCCATACCTTATACTTTACACCAAATGGTTAAGTTTGAACACAAAAATCAGGAAATTATTGTTCACGAAGATGATGACCTTTCCATACATCGAGATTCTTCTGTACCTTGTATCAAAGCAAAAGGGGGTTATGAATCTTCTATTTATCAGGCTTTTGACATTGTGACAGCTGATCAAATTATGGAAGGCACGTCAATCCTGGGGCCTCATCTCTCTTCTACTTCAATCATGGTGGCTAGCCAAATATTACAAAATGGTTATGAACCGGGGAAAGTATTAGGGGTTTCATTGCAAGGAATTATACGCCATGTAGATCCATGTGGTATCCAGAACACCTTTGGCTTAGGCTTTAAGCCTACCGCAACAGATAGAAAATGGGCGAAAGATCAGAAGAAGAAGGCTTGGAAATTGACAAATCCGGTTCCACACATCAACCAATCTTTCACGAAAGCTCAAAAGAAAAAGAATCAAGACTCACATGTTAATAAAGATGTGGATGAAATATGTCAAGGTCTCGAGGAAATGTTCTATGAAGTAAACATGGTTCAGATGGGTGAAGGTCCTAGCCATGCAGAGGTGCAGTTTATCGAAACAAATGTTAAGCTCACTAACTGGGAAGCCACTCTTCTCCCCACAAGAAAGGAGTCTTGGAAGTTTATTTGTTGTTTCTTTTTTCTTTTTATTGCATTTTGGATTATTCTCAGGATTGTAATCCACTTAGCTTAGTTGCTTTACTTTGATGATAACCCTTCTATCCTTTTCAATTCAATGAAATAAAATTCATACTTCCTAGTAAAATTTACCTTTCCTTCCCTTTTTAATTTTTATTTTTATCTTATTTTCGTTATGTTAATACTGGCTTTAATAACATGGAATGCACGTGGAGTTCACACCTAGATCCTAAAAAGTTGTTTAATCTCGAATCAGCAAATCAAATAGTAGATGAATACGATGAAGATGAAGTTGATAAGGAAGTTAAAAAAGGATTGGATCAATTCGAGGATAAGCCCAAACCCAATTTAGACGATACTGAGATAATAAATTTGGGAATTGGTAAGGAAGTTAGAGAAATAAAGATAAGTATGCATGTGGATCAAAATATTAGGAATGCTATTATTCAGATTTTGTTCGAGTATAAAGATGTTTTTGCCTGGTTTTATGAGGACATGCCAAGTCTAAGAACTGATTTGGTTGTCTACAAGCTCCCTACATACCCTGATATTCTGCCGGTCCAGCAAAAGAAAAGAAAGTTTAAAACTGACGTGAGCGATAAAATCAAAGAGGAAATCATGAAGCAATTGAATGCAAACTTGATCAGGGTCGCTCAGTACACCACATGGTTGGCTAATGTGGAGCCCGTACCAAAGAAATATGGTCAAATTAGAGTTTGTGTTGATTATAGGGATTTAAACAAATCAAGCCCTAAAGATAACTTTCTGTTACCCAATATTCATATCTTTGTTGATAATTATGCTAAACATGAGATTCAATCTTTTGTGGATTGTTATGTCGGGTATCACCAGATCTTGATGGATAAAACAGATGCAGAAAAGAATGCTTTCACCACCCCGTGGGGTACTTATTGCTACAGGGTCATGCCATTTAGTTTAAAGAATGCGGTAGCTACGTACATGAGAGCTATGACTACTATTTTTCATGACATGATGCATAAAGAAGTAGAAGTATACATTGATGTTGTCTTTATTAAGTCCAAAATGCAAGTTGATCATGTACATGACTTGAAGAAATTCTTTGAAAGGTTGCAAAAGTATAATCTTAAGCTCAATCCAGCCAAGTATGCATTTGGAGTTCCATCTGGGAAACTCTTGGGTTTCATAGTCAGATGCAGAGGCATTGAATTAATACCCTCTAAGGTAAAAGCCATTCGAGAATTTCCGCCTCCGAAGAATAAAACTGAGGTCATGAGTTTTCTAGGAAGGTTGAATTATATAAGCAGGTTCATCGCTCAGCTCAGCGCTACATGTGAACCAATATTTAAGTTGCTGAAAAAAAATGTTGCTATCAAATGGACAGACGAATGTCAAGAATCATTTGACAAGATTAGAGAATATTTGGCGAATCCTCTAGTATTAGTCCCACCGAAACCTGGTAGGCTGTTATTTCTATATCTGTCAGTGATGGACAACTCTTTTGGTTGTATTTTAGGACAACATGATATCACAGGAAAAAAAGAACAGGCAATCTATTATTTGAGTAAGAAGTTCACAAGTTATGAGGTAAAATATACTCTTTTACAAAAGACATGTTGCGCCCTAACTTGGCTTGCTCAGAAATTGAAGCATTATCTGTTGTCCTACACAACCTACCTCATATCTTGAATGGATCCTTTAAAGTATATTTTTCAGAAACCTATGCCCACAGGCAGATTGGAAAAGTGATAGATTTTACTTATAGAGTTTGACATTGTGTATGTCACTCGTACCGCTATGAAAGCACAAGCATTGGCCGATCATTTGGCAGAGAACCCAGTTGACAATGATTATGAGCCTTTACGAACCTACTTTCCAGATGAAGAGATTAACTTAATTGAGGATGATGTTCAACAAGATGTTTATGTGTGGAAATTATATTTTGATGGAACGGTTAATGACAAAGGAATAGGGATTGGGGAGGTTCTTGTCTCACCAACCAGGCATCATTATCCCGCCACAACACGACTTCATTTTCTTTGTACTAATAACACAACAGAATATGAAGCTTGCATCATGGGTTTAAATATGGCAATAAATCTGGATGTATGTGAGCTAGTGGTGTTGGGAGATTCCGATTTGCTCATTCGACAAATTCAAGGTAAATGGGAAACTAGAGATATCAAGCTCATTCCATACAAACAGTGTTTAGAGGACCTTAGTAAAAGGTTCAAGTCCATCGAGTTTAGATATATTCCCATATTCCACAATGAGTTGGCTGATGCTCTGGCTACCTTAGCTTCCATGCTCCCATACCCAGGAAATACGTATATCGACCCATTGGAGATACAGATAAAAGATCAACATGGTTATTGCAACATAAGTGATGCAAATCCAGATAATGAGCCCTGGTACTATGATATCAAATGCTTCTTAAAGTCAAAAGAGTATCCAATACACACCAATGTTAATCAAAAAATGACTATTAGGAAACTTGCTAATGGTTTCTTCTTAAGTGGGGGGATTCTATACAAATAAACTCCAGATTTGAACTTGTTGAGATGTGTTAATATTCAGGAAGCTGAAAGAATCATGAATGAGGTACATTCGGGAGTATATGGTTCGCATATGAATGATTATGTTTTAGCGAAGAAGATTATGCGGGTAGGATACTATTGGTTGACTATGGAGTGAGACTAATTTTGTTTTTTTCACAAGTGTCATAAGTTCCAAATTCACGGCGATTTGATTCATTCACCACCTTCAGATTTGCATCCCATGTTCGCTCCTTGGCCCTTCATTGCTTGGGGCATGGAGGTAATCGGTCCAGTAGAACCAAAAGCTTCTAATGGGCATCGATTCATACTGGTCGCTATTGACTATTTCACCAAATGGGTAGAAACTTCTACTTTCAAATCAGTCACGAAGAAAGCAGTAGTGGATTTTGTTCAGTCCAACATCATATGTCATTTTGGTATACCAAAGTCCATTATCACAGACAATGCAACCAATATTAATAATCATCTAATGAAGGAGGTTTGCGAGCAATTCAAGATTGTGCATCATCATTCTACCCCTTATTATCCCAAAGTAAATAGAGTCGTTGAAGCATCGAACAAGACTATTAAAAAAATTCTTAGGAAAATGGTCCAAGGATCTCGATAGTGGCATGAACAATTACCATTTGCTCTTCTAGGATATAGTATAACTATCCATACATCGACTGGCATAACTCTTTATTTACTAGTCTATGGGACTGAAGTTGTGATACCCGCAGAAGTTGAAATTCCCTTGCTTTGAATCATTGTTGAAGCCGAGATTAATGATACTGAATGGGTCAAGTCTAGACTAGAACAATTGTCATTAATAGATGAGAAAAGGTTGACGGCAGTTTGCTTTGGCCAATTATACCAACAAAGGATGGCACGAGCTTACAATAAGAAGGTATGTCCTAGAAAATTCGAGGTCAGCCAACTTATTGTAAAATTCATCCTTACACATCAAGAAGAGGCTAAAGGAAAGTTTGCGCCAAACTAGCAAGGTCCATACATGGTTAAACAAGTATTATCAAATGGATCTTTGCAACTTGCGGATATGGACGGAAAAATGGCAGAAAAAGCTATCAATGCCGATTCAGTCAAAAGATATTATATTTGACACACTTTTGCTTAACATTCTCAAGTTGAGATGACGAAAGACCATCATTCTACTTAACTAAATATCGTTAATCTCTTGTCAGTCCTTCGAGCTTTATTTACCTTTCCTTGTTTTCCCTCTTTGGAGCCAATTAAAAAAAAAACTTCTTGTAGGTGAAAACCCATAAAGGCACCATAAGATGATTCAAAAAAAAAGAAAAAAAAAGAGAATGTGTGTTTATTGAACTACGTTCGACCTGATTCCTAAATAGAGACGTAGGAAGCCCTATTTTGGGGTTCGGTCCGATCAAAATAAAAAAAATAAAATTAAAAATCTTGGTATTCAAAGAAACCGAGACATATATCTTACTATCACTTTTATATGGCTCCTAAGTTGTAATTTGTTCTAAAAATCCTTTTCCCTTTGTCCATTAAAGACCTTCCGATCAATTTTTGAGAATGTCAAGCCTTGTGTGCCGTAGAAAAAAAAAGTCTTATAGGTGAAAACCCAAGGAGGCACCACAAGATATAAAAAAAAAAAAATAATCTTATAGGTGAAAATCCTCATGGGTTCCATAAGACAATGATGAACGAGGGAAACGAAATTAGAGAGGTAAATTGTGAAAATCCTAAAAAGATAACTTTAGTCAAACAAAGTTTATCATGACAGGATAAAGATCCAGAAGAATGATTTGATTTGATTGAAAGGTGAAACCTAATTCGAGATTAGACAGTTTTGAAGGGTCAAATGTCTGCTCCAAATTGCGTGTCATGCTTCATTGAAGTTAATATACACCTTCAAATAAGCTTCCTTTCTTTTCTGTTAAAATACCTTCTATTGAAACATAATTCTCTTATTTTTTTTCTCTTTTTTTTCTTATTCATTTATCTTTTCCTTGTTTCGTTGAATACACTTTAGGTCTTTTTATGCGTAAGTTTTACATCAAATACATTATAAAGAAAGACGCACGAAAATGACTATGGTTCCTAGTGAAATTGAGCCGAGATTGTTGGGCGTACACCACCTTGACAAGGACAGGGAGCCGATTGAGATAAGTTTACAAGTATAATGTTGAAAATGAAGAATAGAATCGTACCGAAATAAACAAAGAAGCAACAGAAGTTGAAAGGAGAAGTTTTAAGCTCGCCGACCAATTAGTTGAACCAACCGTATCAAGTTTAGGTGGAGATAAGGCAAACCTCCAAAGGATTCAAGACCACAAATCAACCACCAATTTTAAAGAAAAAACTTACAAAATTTTCTTTGTTTGAACAGGGGTAAATCAATCTTTTCAAGTTTATTGGGAAAAACTAGTACAGCCAAACTGAAAGTTTCTTTAAACTTTCTCATGTCATTATACTCTTATAATTCTAAGGTTGCATCAATATTATCTAATACTAATAAAACCTCTCACATTCAAAACTGGGGAATTTTATATATATATATATATACACACACAAAACAATAATAATAATAAAAAGAAAAAAAAATCCCCTAGTTGACAATTCCTTTCGCTTTCATAGGGCGTCATTCCCTAGTTGACATCTTATATCGTCTTCATAGGGTGCCATCCCCTAGTTGACATCTTATCTCGTATTCATAGAGCGTCATCCCCTAGTTGACATCTTATTCGTCATCATAGGGCGCCATCTCCTAGTTGACATCTTATTCACCTTCATAGGGCGTCGTCCCCTAGTGGACATCTTATCTTGTCTTCGTAGGGCGCCACCCCCTAGTTGACATCTTATTCATCTTCATAGGGCACCATCCCCTAGTTAACAGCTTATTTCGTCTTCATAGGGCGCCATCTCCTAGTTGATATCTTATCTTCATAGGTCGTCATCTCCTAGTTGATATCTTATCTCATCTTCATAGGGCACCATCCCCTAGTTTACATCTTATCTCATCTTCATAGGGCGCCATCCCCTAGTGGACATCTTATTTCATCTTCATAGGGGGACATCCCCTAGTTGACATCTTATCTCAACTTCATAGGGCGACATCCCCAAGTGGACATCTTATTTCGTCTTCATAAGGCGTCATCCTCTAGTTGACATCTTATCTCATCTTTATAGGGTTCCATCTCCTAGTTGACATCTTATCTCATCTTCATAGGGCGTCATCCCCTAGTTGACATCTTATTCGTCTTTATAGGGCGCCATCCCCTAGTTGACATCTTATCTCGTTTTCATAGGGCACCATCCCCTAGTTGGCATCTTATTCGTCTTCATAGGGAGCCATACCCTAGTTGATATCTTATTCATCTTCATAGGGCACCATCCCCTACTGTACATCTTATTTCATCTTCATAGGGCGTCATCCCCTAGTTGACATATTATCTCGTCTTCATAGGGCGCCATCCCCTAGTTGACATCTTATCTCGTCTTCATAGGGCGTCATCCCGTAGTTGACATCTTATTCATCTTCATAGGGAATCATCCCCTAGTTGACATCTTATCTTGTATTCATAGAGAGCCATCTCTTAGTTGATATCTTATTCGTCTTCATAGGGCGCCATCTCCTGGTAGACATATTATTTCGTCTTTATAGGGCTCTATCCTCTAATTAACATCTTATCCGTCTTTATAGGGTGCCATTCCCTAGTGGACATATTATTTCATCTTCATAGGGCGCCATCCCCTAGTTGACATCTTATCTCGTCTTCATAGGGCGTCATCCCCTAGTTGACATCTTATTCGTCTTCATAGGGCGTCATCCCCTAGTTTACATCTTATTTTGTCTTCATAGGGCGCCATCCCCTAGTTGACATCTTATTCATCTTTATAGGGCGTCATCCCCTAGTTGACATCTTATTTCGTCTTTATAGGGCGCCATCCCCTAGTTGACATTTTAGGAAATAAACCTTCCTATTTTTCTTCTTTATGTCTTCATAGGGTATGACAATCCCTAGTTGCATTTTAAGAAACAAATATCCTAACTCTTTTTCATGCATTCATAAGGTATAACTTCCTTTGGTTGCATTATTGAGAATAGGGTTCTTATTTTATTGCGTACCTAGCCTAGATTCCTATCATTTTCATTTATTTATTTATAATTTTTCTAATAAATCACAAAATTTTCCTAGTGCAAAACTGGGGAAGAAAATTTTGTTCGTTCTATTTTGTTTTCTTTGATAGCTTGCAGGTTTTTCTACAAAGCACAGGTTGGATGTCTAGAATGGAATTTCATCTCCGATTTGAATATAGAAGAATAATTTGTTTGAAGATAGTTAGAGTCAGCTTTGCATCCGTAGCGGCCCAACATCTCAAGAGTCATCTTCTTAGCTTCTGGTCAAGAGAACGAACATCCAATAATATTCTATGAACTTTTCTTTGGAGGAGCGCCAACGACTCAATCGAAGTTTCAAGTTCAAGTCTCAAATCCTAACTTCAAGATTAAATTTTGAGATCAAGGTACCCACCAGAAGAAGGTGAGGCGATAACTGAAGATTCAAAAGGAAGATCTGAAGTGAGAGAATCAAGACAAGTAGAATGAATAGGATCTTGTATTTTTCTTTCTAGTTTTATTTTTCCTTTTTTCTGATGTAATAAAAGGAGTCACGAACCGGAACCTCGACGGAACTTCACTCGACTCTCTAACTCATTCTTTTATTTCTACACCTATTTGAACTACACGTGACCTGATTCTCTTATAACCCGAGATATGTAGGATGTCCAAAGCCAGGGCTCGGTCACACCTCTTTCCTACTTATTTACGTATTACTTTTGAATAAATGGTTCGGCCAAAAATTAGTCATGTTTACTTCTTTGCTTGAAAACTCTCCATATTTCCAAGCAAAGAGAGACATTTTGTAAACACCTAATTTTTTACCAAATCGAATAATTTACGCTATTTTTAGCATATTTTATTTTTAGGTCTAAATTAGATATTTTGATTGCATCTTATTTTACAAAGTTTGTTTAAAAGTTTTGAAAACTACAAAATAGAGGCACATTTTAAATAAACTTTTAATTTATTATTTCTTTATTTATTTATTTTAAAAAAAATTAAAATTATATTTGTTTTTCTTCCTTTAACTTTTAATAAATAATCTAATGATATTAATATTTTTTTAATCATATCTCTAATACCATCCATTTAACTTACCTGTATTTTATTAGTTATAAATAAATTATATTATTTTTTATTTTATTTTATTTATTTAAAATATTAATTAAAAAAAAAGAGACCTAAACTACCCAAACCACCCCACAATTTCCACTTTCACTCAACCTCTCCCCCATTATCTGCCCAATTTTCTGCACACAAAAAACACACGACACACACAAACATACGCACTATATTACACACACACAGAAAACACACAAAAGAAGAAGAGACAACCAAGAGAGAGCAAAAACAGTGAAATCTCTTTGAAGTTGGTGAATTGAGAGTTGAAGTTTATATTCCCGTTTGAGTTTTCGGGTAGCAACATCATAGGTTTTATTCAACTCCTTACATTCTTTTAAAAATCTCTGTTGTATCTCGAATCATGAAGAATTTTATTTATGTGATTTTTTGTACTGTTTGGTGTACAAAATTGATGGAAACTTTGTCTTTTCAAATATAAAATAAATTGTAATTAATGCTAAGAGAATATAGTAGGATTATTGAGATTGAACTTAATCTGAATTTGTAATAAAATGCATACTATTATCATTATCAACTTTTGATTTGGAATTAAGAGATATTTGTTGTATCGTGTGTATCTTTTTACCTCTGTTATATTTTTGTTCCTTCTAAATTTGTTTTGTTACATGCGTAAAGTTTGATTAAAGTAATGTAATGAGTTATTTAACATGGTTTGTTATAGTTGATCATTTTTCGTGGTTATGTGGTAAAATATTTTGAAGCAGATAAAGAAAATATTAGACCCACAAATAAATATGTATAATGATGGAATCTCACAATATTCATACGAATGGTTCCTGCAATACTTAACCAAACTGGAAGATAGGTTTTCTTTTGGAAAAGGAACTAGTGGCCTGTTGAAGTCCATTTTGTGAGAATTTTTTTTTGTCCTTTTTTTTTTGTAGTGTAAATACTATGTAAATGTTTGTAGCATCTAATATAAAGTCAAAGCATAGAAAGAAGATTACATCTGTTGTTAGGAAAGGTCATATTTGAAAACTAAAAGAAAAAAAAAACATAGCTTTATTTTTCAATATTCAAACGTCAATAACCATTACTTTGTTTTAAAAATGGCAGAATGGGAATTTTTAGAAATTGTTTAAAGAATAAAAAAGAAAAGTTTAAATGTCACAGTTTAAATTTGGAACAAGCAGTAGGCATAAAGGGCAAAATATTAATTATTTAAACAATTTTCAATATTTTTTTTTTTTAAAAAAAAAGTTGTTAAAGGCAATCAATAACTAATTTAAAATATCAAGTTTCATATTTTAATTTTGATCGGTTTTCTTGTATGAATTTTTATGTTTGAATAAGTAAAGTACCAGTCTTCGATTTAATTTAAGAACACTTCAGTTGGTTGTCGATTTTAATGTTGTTCTATTTAATATTGTTTTCTTTCAGCAAAGTTATTAACCATAAAGGAGCAAGATAGTTTATAGATTCACTTGAGGCTGAAATTAATTATGGATATATATAATTAAGTGAGGAACAAGTCATAATTCATAGAAATTGAGTTAAGATTTGTTAAAAAATAATTAAATAAATATATTTTAATACAAGTGAAAATTAACGATGAAGTTGGAAAGCTCTGCTACCGACCATTCGTTATAATAAATTAACCTACCGTTTGAAGCCGATTGAATTAGGTTGGGTAGATTTTAAACATATTAGGTGCTTATTTAGACTAGAAAAATGGGGACGACTCATAGATGTCTCAAAGGCGGGAGAAATGTATCAAAACTTGTGGTATGACCGGAAAGTACTGCTACTGGCAAGCCACGCATTAATCTAATTAAATAATTTAAAATAATTTCAAAGTAGGATGTAAGTAAATTTTAGGCTAACAAATATTATGTATCCAAGAGATTAATTTAAGCCAGACGTAAGTCATTAAAGCGACCGTGCTAGAACCACGGGACTCTAGGGGTGCCTAACACCTTCCCCTCGGTCAACAGAATTCCTTATCCGGATTTCTAATTCGCAGACCAAAAATAAAGAGTCATTTCCTTTTGAATAGGGATTCAATAAAGTGACTTGGAACACCCAAACTCAATTTCATGTGGCGACTCTGTAAATAAAATAATTCATACTCAAAAAGTCACTTTAAGTGGAAAAACCCTTTTTCTCTCTAAAACCAACTCCCTAGCGGGGTTGGGGCGGTAAAAAATAGGGGTGTGGCAATAATTTGGTCAAAAATCTTGTAACTTTCTTTGTTATAGATTTGTTTGTAATTATGTTTTAAGTAGTTGATTTATCTTTTTGAAAAAAACGTGTTATATCGCTAACTCTAATCTCTAAAAAGGTAAATGATAGTTGAAAAATAATATGAAGTTTTATAACAGTATTACAAGTCATTTATTACGTAGTAATCTACTCGTAAGTATACGTCTTATGAGTTTTTTTTTCTTAAAAAATCTGAATAAACTAGAAAAATTGAAATACTTTATCAAATCTTGTAATATTTTTTTCTTAAAATTTTGTTTTCTGTTAAATTCTGAATAGTTGAATCCTTTGATTAAATTTGTGGCATATCAAATTAATGTATGAGGCAACATATGACATAATTGATTCTAGAGAGACAAGTATAAAACAATTAACAAACAAACTCATTATTCATAAAAAGTATTAATCGATTAATTATAATCTATTAGTATGTCTGCATCTTATTGATTATTTTAACTCTTTCTATAATTTGAAAAATTCAAAATATCCTCACAAATCTTGTAACCTTTTTCTTATAAATTTACGGGTAACTAAGTGCTATAATAGATCTATTTAAGTTACCCGATTTATCCGCATCCCCCTACAATTGGTATCAGAACCTATGTTGTTTAAAGTTATCGGAAGTAGTATATATTTGGATTTATTTAATTAATTTATTAATTATGATAAAATTAAATTTAGATATCCACCAAAATATTATAAATATTGTTTAGATGAATAACGTACAGAAATTATAAAAATATAAAGAATTAAAACAAATAATATCTGAAAAACATAAAGAATTAAAAATAAGGATAGAAAGACTACAGTATAACATAATTGTCGGAGTTAGTAAAAATTCAATAAAAGCACAAAAAGTAGAAATATCAAATTTAGAATCAACAATAGATAGTCTAGAATATATATACCAACATAACCTATATACATTTAAATAAAATGAACAAAGAAGAATTCATAATAGATGAAAAAACATATGAAAATCACGAAGGATTAAAAATAAAAATAGTATTCTCTAATTTAGGAAGGAGATATAAGAAAATAGGTGAACATTTATATTTAACGTTAGAAAAAAAAGAATTAAAATTAGAAGATAAGTTGACAGTCATGGTAAGAATAGAAAGAGAAAACGAATAGATAGATAGAAAAAAGAAAATAGATAAAATAAAACAACAAAACACAGAAGAAATACGAAAAATAGAAGAAACTAAAAATAGTAGGATTGCTGGATTAGAAAAAGAACTACAAATGCTAAAAGATTTATATGAAAAGAGACAGAAAGAAAAAGAAGAAAAAGATAAAGAACAAAAATTATTAAATGAGATAAATCAATTTAAAGAAAAATTAGAAATAAAAAATAAAGAACCAGAAATCAGTGAATTAGAAATAAATGCAATAGATGCTGAAGAAACAGATAATTATGATTCGGAAGATAGTGAAACATATACAGAAATTCTAGAAAACATAGGAAAACTAGAAATTAATGAAAAACAAAAAGTAATTACTAAAGAAAATCTAGAACTAATAAATACAGAAGTAAATACTCTAGATAAAAATATAATACCTAGTACATCAGAAATAAGAAAACCAACACATAATTACAAAAGTAAGTTTAAAGGATATAATCCAAAGGATGAATATAATAAATGGACACCAAAACAAATAATTAATTACAACTTTTTAAATTTAGACTGTGTAATAGACACAAATAAAATAATACAACTATGGGTAGGGTACATGTCAAAACAATTATTAGATAATAAAATAGATACAACAAACACACCAGAATATATAGAAAAGACATTAATAGGAATAGTAAAATTATGGTTTTTAAACCTAGCCGAAGAAAGTAAAAGAGTATTAAGATCTGATAATAAAACAGAAGGAACATCAACAACTACTAAAATATCACCAACAGAAATATTGAAAAAATATGAAATAGCTATAAGAGATGAATTTAGCAGTATGATGACAGAAGAAGCAGAACAAAATAAAGAAAAACATACGAATAAGAATTTAATGTTAAAGCTAGCAATATGTAATATGTGTTATATAGATGAGTATACGTGTGCATTTAAAGAATATTATTATAAAGGAACATATAATATAGAAGAAAGTAAAGAAATAAGAAGATTATATTTTAGTAAATTACCTGAACCATTTAGTTCAAAAATTATAAAGAGTTGGGATGAAGCAAAAATAGTAGATACCCTAGGAGCAAGAATAAATTGTTTACAACAATGGTATAGAAATCTATGTGAAAAATATAGAGAAGAAATAAAAATGGAAAAAACATTAATAAGAAATTTAGCATGTTGCAAAGATAAAATAGCACCTCAATTTGGATGTGAAGAAAGATATTATAAGAAAAGAAAAAGACATAAGAAATATAAGAAATACAAAAAATCAAAATATAAGTATAAGAAACCAAGAAAAAGATAATATGTAAAAAATTATAAAAACAAAAGACCATATAGAAAAAAGAAATCTATACAAGAATGTACTTGTTATAATTGTGGAAAACTAGAACATTTAGCTAGAGATTGTAAACTACGAAAAAACCTAAAAAAAAAAACAAATATCAGAAATAAAAATAGAAAATACCGAATATATGCAGATAGATTATATAGATTATGAATTAGAAAGTGAAGATAGTATATATGAAATTTCGGAGAATGAAACAGATAATGAAATAGATAGTGAATTAGATGAATCAAATGACTGAAGAAGATATAAAAATGAACCAAATAACTGAAGAAGATATAAAAATAATAACAAAAGAAGAATATTTAAATGAAGAAGGAACAGATCAAAAAACAATATTTGACAGTAATATATTTGACGAAATAAAAGGAAAAGAGTTAGACTTAAGTGTAGAAAAATATTTAAATACCAACAATAAAAAATATATTTAGTAGAAAAAAGGAAGAATACTACGTAGTAAGCCAAAAAGAACATGTAATAGACTGTAGATATGCAAAAGGTAGAGCTAGTATACCACTAGTAACAAAAAGAATAATTAATAAAGAAATAAACGATATAAAAAGTAAAGACCCAATAAAATATGTACACCTTGGAGGAACAGAGATATTAATAAAAGCATGTTTTAGAGAAGGAATAGATACACCAATAGAATTATATTTAGCAGATGATAGAATTATAAAACCTATAGAAAAAAGTATAATAACAACCATAAAAGGAAATTTAATATACCAAAAATTTAAATTTATAATAAGTGCGAATTATTCAGTAGCAATAACAGAGAAAAATATAGATAAATCATTGGTATTATATTGGAAAATATCAGGAATAGAACTAACCCAGGAAGTAAAATATTTACAGCAAGGTGTAAAAATCAATATGTATTAACAACAAAACATAAAATAACAGGAAAAAATAAAATTAATAAAATACAAATAGAAAGTCCTTTCGAACAATTTGTAAAAACAGTTGATAATAATGATTATAGTTACAAAGACATAAATATAGAAGAAGATTTAGAAATAATAAATGATAGAATAATTACTACAAAAAGAATAGCTCATGAAAAACCAGAATCATCAAGCTCATAAAAAAGAACAAGTTATGAAACAACTTCAACAGTTAATTTAAATCAATATTATATAACAGGAACAATAAATGAAAAAAAAATATTTAATACTCTTAAACACAGAACAAGAAGAAAATTATATATTAAAATATCTAGTAAAAAATGAAGAAATAAAATCTAATAATAATATATGCCCAGATCTACCAAGGAGTCTAATAAACATTAAAGATACGGCAGAAAAAAATAATAATAAGAGTCAGAAAAATAAAAATAGAATTTGAAATAAAGGAAGAAATGCAAAAAGCAGACATAATATTAGGAATAAAATGGTTAGAACAAGTAAAACCATACAATATAGAACACACACAATTATCTATAACATATAATAAAGAGAAATTATTCATAAAAAGAACTTTAACATGATATGAAAATACATGTACTTGTAAAAATAATAGTAGAAGTTTATTATAATAGGTATTATACACCAATGATAGATACAGGAGCAGAAACAAACTTATGTAGATACAAGTGTTTACCAGAAAGTAAATGAGATAAATTAAAAACACCAATAGTAGTCAAAGGATTTAATAATGAAGGAAGCTTAATTGCATATAAAGCTAAAAATGTAAAAATACAGATATGGGATAAAATAATAATGATAGAAGAAATCTATAATTATGAACTGACATCAAAAGATATGCTTTTAGGAATGCCATTTTTAAATAAATTATATCCACATATAATAATTAAAACAGATTGGTGGTTTACAACACCATGTAACAAAAAGTAAGGGCAAAAAGAGTTATTAATAAAATAAGAAAGAAAACTGATTGGATAGAAGGAAAAAAAATTACTCAAAAGTTAGAAAATATAAAAAATATAGAAGACACAGTAGAACTAGTTGTATTTTCGATAAATAAAAAAGAAATAACTATATTTTCAATAGATAAGGCAGAAATAATAAAGAAAAAATTAAGACAATTATATAGTGAAGATCCATTAAAATGATGGGAAAAACATAAAACTACTATAAAAATTGAATTAATATATAAAAATAGCATAATAACTCAAAAACCATTAACATATAATTTTGACGATTTAAAAGAATTTAAAATGCATATAGATGAATTTTTAGAAAAACAGTATATATACAAAAAAACAATTGTAAACACAATAGTCCAGCATTTATAGTAAATAAACATAGTAAACAAAAAAGAGGAAAACGTAGAATGATTATTGATTATAGAAACCTAAATGCAAAAACTATAACATATAATTATCCAATACCAAATAAGATACTAAAAATAAGACAAATACAAGGATATAATTATTTTAGTAAATTTGATTGTAAATCAGGATTTTACCACTTAAAGTTAGATAAAAATTCTAAGGAATTAACCGCATTTACGGTACCACAAGGATTTTATGAATGGAACGTATTACCATTTGAATATAAAAATGCACCAGGTAAATACCAACATTTTATGGATAGTTATTTTAAACAATTACCTAATTGTATAGTATACATAGATGATATACTACTATATATACAAAAACTAAAGAAGAACATTTAAAATTATTAGAACAATTTACAGATATAAAAGAAAAATCGAGAATAAGTTTAAGTGAAAAGAAAACCGAAATTATGAAAAATCAGATAGAGTTTTTAGGAATACAAATAGATAAAAGTGGAGTAAAAATGCAACAACATATAGTACAAAAATAATAAATTCAAAAGAACAATTAGATACAAAAAAGAAAATACAATCATTTTTAGGATTAGTACACCAAGTAAGAGAATATATATCAAAATTAGCAGAAAACCTAAAGCCTTTATAGAAAAAATTAAAAAAGGATATAGAATATAATTACAACGAAGAAGATAAAAAACAAGTTCAGAAAATAAAAATACTTTGTAAAGAGTTACCAAAATTACAATTCCCGGACGAAAATAAAAAATTTATATATATAGTAGAAGCAGATGCTAGTGAATATAGTTATGGAGGAGTACTTAAATATAGGTATGAAGAAGAGAAATTAGAACATCATTGTAGATACTACTCAGGTACGTTTAATGAAACAAAAATAAAATGGGAAATAAATAGAAAATAATTATGTTCATTATATAAATGTTTATTAGCATTTGAGCCACATATTGTATACAACAAATTTATTGTACGAATAGATAATACACAGGTACGTTGGTGGTTAACAAAGAAAATACAAAATTCAGTTACAACGAAAGAAATTTGGAGACTAGTATTGAATATATTAAATTTTACATTTACAATTGAAGTAATTAGTACTAACAAAAATGTTATTGCAGATTATATATCAAGACAAAGCTACACAGACTGATATAATAGAAGATGATGCTTTAGAAAAAATACTCAAAACCCTAACTATGCGTTCAATGAAAGTGGACAGTATGGGTAATGAAATAGAAAAACTAAAGACTAATGAAGTTAAAATGAAGTCTAAAGCTATGATTCAGTTAACTCAGCAGTGTGCATAGCTATGTCAATCGGAAGACAATAAAATTCCAGAGCTAAAAGGAGACGTTGGGACACTTCATAAAACCCATAACGTTTATCAATCTACAATTGCAGGTACAAACAAAGGAGTTAGTGGACAAAGATACCAGAACATGAACATGAATAAGATATTTGAAAAACCATTTATACCAAAAGCACAAAAAGACCCCTTGTTCATACCCCCACAAATTACCACATATCGAGATAGTTTGAACCAAGATAAAAAAAACTTATAACCATATAGCCCGAGGATATATAAAAAATATCTACAAAGTACAAACTTTTCTAAACCTTAACCTCGGAGCTACAAATATCCAAGAACCAAACACAAACTATATAACCCAAAAATTGCAAGGTTACAACAAGCTAATTGCACTACATCAAACCAACCCAAGCTTAATAAAAACTTGTTTCGAGTATGGATTATTAAATACCGTATATACCCAAGATGGAGAAGAACTAACAGCTATAGAAGGATTACATAAAGTATTCACCACCTATAAAAGAGTAACCAAAGGAAATCTATTTTATATAAAGTTTTATATTGCACCAGCACAGATATTATACGACGAGATCAAACCAGTTATACAAGTTGTAAAAATAGGATTAACCAAAGATATGATTATACCAGAAGATATTGTGCAGCAGCCAGTGATACCCAAAATCGAGATACCTAATTTTTATGCAAATAAACGACTTATTGGAATAGCTACAATTATTTAAGAATTAGCAAATAATTATATCAATGGAAATCCAATATGGAGCTATTATTCAAAAGATCATCAAATGATTTATTCAAATTCAAGAGAACTATGACAAACAAATATGAAAGAT
This sequence comes from Capsicum pubescens, assembly GCA_030864215.1. Taxonomy (NCBI): domain Eukaryota; kingdom Viridiplantae; phylum Streptophyta; class Magnoliopsida; order Solanales; family Solanaceae; genus Capsicum; species Capsicum pubescens. The sequence continues at coordinate 79,261,256 of CM061538.1, read as the reverse complement.
GTTAGACAATGGATAATGACGTTACTTAACCCAGAAAAACAATCTACTGCAAGAGCAATTAGGAAGGGATTTATTTCAGACAAATTATTAACAAGATATTACAAGATAATTGGACACAAATATCCAGACCATCAATATTCGAGATGTAATGGAGAAGATAATATTATCCCGGAAGTCCGGCTAGAATAAAAAAAAAAATCAACCAAGAAGATAAGGACGCCAGCTAGAAGATAAAAATCAACTGAGTAATGATGAAATAAAGAAAAAAACAAGATAATAGAAAGTGACATGTATAGTTTTGAAATTTTGTTACGTAAATTGTTTAGTTTTTGACTTTTTGGCCAAAGTGCCATTATTGGTTTTTTATTTTTTTTAGTCTTAAGATTTTTTTTTGTAAAGATAGGACCTAGTTTTTGTCTTATTATACTAGTCTAGTTTAGTCTAGTCCTTTTCTACTATTGAAAAGGAAGACTTTTTTTGTAAAAAGTAGGAATAGTATAGTTTACATGTAAAAAACGTGTGAAGTAGGAATAGTTTATTTCCTCCAATAAATATGTAAGCCATTCGGCAAGATAAAGGCAAGACTTTCATGTGTTGAAAGCAAGTCTCCTCCTTTGTAAACAAACTTTTGAATATTTAATAAAAAACAGATATATTTCCAAGGAAAAGCTATGGATAAACAAAACTCAGAATTATCAAACCTACCAGAACATGTATATTTATTTACGATTATGAATAGCTAAATTCATAAATTCCTGAAGATCATGATATGATAAAATAAGTTCATGTTAGTTACTTTATAGTAGAATTATTCAAAAAATAACATGTTAAAAAGTTTATCAGCAAAGTGGAAAAGGAGAAAAATTTCTAAGAACTATGTCATCCCAAAGGTGAAACCGGTAAGGCAAGAAAGTCGTGGTGGGGAGTAGCCAGAGTAGAGGCGTTGTTTAAGGAAAAAGTATCCAGATTACCATGCTAATAGTGACCGGAGAACAGGTTATTTTAGAATAATCTAGTATATAGTAATCTAAAATGATCATATTTTGTTATGTGTATGATTGAAGGGAATATTTTGAAAAAAACATCATATGAAAAATGAATACTTATTTATCTGACGAAATGGTAGATAGATTTAAAATACTTGTTTTGTATGTACTTAAGGATATAGAAATTGTAGATATAAGAAAAATCATATTGGAAAAAATATTTGATAAATATTTTATAACTAGAATAAATTACATACCTCACTTACCTACTTATTCTTACAAATTCTTACATACCAAGCCTACACATCAACAATGATAAATTACCTATATTTAGAATATTGTAAAATGGATATGAAAAATATACAATTAATAAAAAAACTAATGAAAAAAAATTTAGAAGAATATATGAGAACGAAATATATAAAATATATCGAATTCCTTAATGAAAAATAGAGGAATTATTAAGATTAAAACAAACAACTAATAAATACTATGATAAAACAATTAATTACTAGAATCCAATTCCAAGTTATCCAAGTTATTCGTAGAAACCTAAGCATAATATGGATAATATGACAAGATATATATATGATGAAACTAAGATACTAGTTTTATATATCATAAAAAACTTAGAATTAGAAGACATAAAGAAAATAATATGGGAAAAAATATTTGATTATGAAGATGACTTACTAAGTACTAATTGGATAGAAGATGAATTAGAAAATATAGATTTCTATGGTAGAAATAATTCAAACAGTTATTATTCAGATGGATATTATACAGATTAAAAATGCTAGAATATATTCAAAGGGTTAGAGAAAAACAAAGTTGGCTATACGAAGAAATTAATTATAGAAATCAATTTAGAAAAGGAAGAGAACAATTAAAAGAAAGATTAATTTGGATAAATAAAACCATAAAACAACTAGAATTAAAAGAAAATTTAGAATATGATTTAGACATGGAATTATTCATAGACGAAAAAGACAGGATAATTAACGAAATAGATAACCTAGAATTTAATATCAGGTATAGTACAATTAGAATAAATTATTACAAAGAAATTTGCAGTATCACAACTACTTTATGATAAAATGATAAACTATGAGTATTTAAAATATTGGAGACAAGATATGGAAGAAATAAGATTAACAGAAATACTTATGAAAGAGAATTTAATTGAATATTTTAGAACAAAAGATATAGAATATTTAGAATACCTCCAAAATAATATACAAGAATTACAAAGACTAAGAGAAAAAGCTAAAGAATATTACAGTAAAACATTTAATCAAATACCATCTAATCACCCCCAAGATATGCACATTAATAAAATTAAAATAAATACACCAAAAATAAAAATGTTTAGAGAAGTTAAGAAATATCCACGCACAACTAAAAATAGATCAATTAGAGCTATAATAGATCTATTTAAGTTACCCAAAGTATCGGCACCCCCTACAATTGGTATCAGTATAATGGTTATTGATTATAGAAACCTAAATGCAAAAACTATGACATATAATTATCCAATACCAAATAAGATACTAAAAATAAGACAAATACAAGGATATAATTATTTTAGTAAATTTAATTGTAAATCAGGATTTTACCACTTAAAGTTAAATAAAAATTCTAAGGAATTAACTGCATTTACGGTACCACAAGGATTTTATGAATGGAACGTATTACCATTTGGATTTAAAAATGCACCAGGTAGATACCAACATTTTATGGATAGTTATTTTAAACAATTACCTAATTGTATAGTATACATAGATGATATACTACTAGATACAAAAACTAAAGAAGAACATTTAAAATTATTAGAACAATTTACAGATATAATAGAAAAATTGGGAATAAGTTTAAGTGAAAAGAAAGCCAAAATTATGAAAAACCAGATAAAGTTTTTAGGAATACAAATAGATAAAAGTGGAGTAAAAATGCAACAACATATAGTACAAAAAATAATAAATTCAATAGAAGCATTAGATACAAAAAGAAATTACAATCATTTTTAGGATTAGTAAACCAAGTAAGAGAATAAATACCAAAATTAGAAGAAAACCTAAAGCCTTTACAGAAAAAATTTAAAAAGGATATAGAATATAATTACAACAAAGAAGATAAAAAACAAGTCCAGAAAATAAAAATACTTTGTAAAGAGTTACCAAAATTACAATTTCCAGACGAAAATAAAAAAATTATATATATAGTAGAAGCAGATGCTAGTAAATATAGTTATGGAGGAGTACTTAAATATAGATATGAACAAGGAAAAATAGAACATCATTGTAGATACTACTTAGGTACGTTTAATGAAACAGAAATAAAATGGAAAATAAATAGAAAAAAATTATGTTCATTATATAAATATTTATTAGCATTTGAGACATATATTGTATACAACAAATTTACTGTACGAACAGATAATACACAGGTACATTGGTGGTTAACAAATAAAATACAAAATTCAGTTACAACGAAAGAAATTCGGAGACTAGTATTGAATATATTAAATTTTACATTTACAATTGAAGTAATTAGTACTAACAAAAATGTTACGTCAATCATCCCACCAAGACTTCTACCAAAAGTAACTCATTAATTTTTTATTTTTGAGTTCAAATTAGAATAATCTAATTCCTCAAATAAAGAAAAAATTGAATCCTCTTTCATTTATACGAATTTGTTTCGATGGATTCTCAAAAAGAAATGTTGTGTTTTGATTTATTTGGATAAAATATAGGAAAAAGGCATCGTTTCCACCCCAAACTATACCCGAAAAGTCGAAGCCACACCTAAACTATACTAGTGACCTATTACACACCTAAACTATAAAAAAGTGAAACTATTTACACCCTGTTAGGCTACCACCAATTGCATGTGGTGTAGTATTTTACACGCGCTGCCACGTCAGTAAAAAGTATCACTTTTTTATAGTTAAGGTGTGTAATAGGTCACTTATATAGTTTAGGTGTGGATTCGACTTTTCGACTATAGTTTGGGGTGGAAACGATGCCTTTTCCCTTAATGTTTTTAGCCATTTACTTTTGTTATTTAATAGGCTGGACGAGCCTAAAATAAGTGTAACACACGCGCCTTAGAATGGGGTTTGCAGGGAGGTAATAATATCACTTTTATATAGTTAAGGTGTGTAATAGGTCACTTATATAATTTAGGTGTGGCTTAGACTTTTCTTATATAGTATGGGGTGGAAATGATGCCTTTTTCCTAAAATATATAATATGTGATACATTCAGAAATGTCCTAAATTTTTTTACTATATATGAATTTTCATTTTTTTTGACGAATCATGATATAAAATAGAGAGAGAGAGAGATTTGACCAACTCAAATTGAAATATCTCTACCTCGTAAGATACGTCAGCTCTCCTTTTGCTTGCTTCTTTTCTTATCTTATATCTCTACCTATCAAGAAATTTCTCGATCTGGCAAGATATATTTAGTTTTATTTTTTTTAATCGATTATCTTAAGAAGAGACTTTTGTTATCTGATTTTGTCCAATTGATTTATTAAATCTCACACTGTAACACCCTGTATTTCGGGCTAGAATGAAAATCATCATTTCTATGCGTAGATGATCCAAAATTAATAAATCCTATACAAATATGGCATGTTAATCAATTTAGTAGTGTGGGGAATTGAATGAGCTTTCCATCGATATAAGATTCACCCAAATTCGATACCCGGTCAAGAAGTTATGGCTAATTCAAGTCCTAGTCGTAAAACACCGTCATTTTGGTGCTTGGCGCGTCGCGGAGGTGGTCTATTTAACAATTGTCAAATTCCAGTTGCCTAGCGCGATTGTACCACATCGCGCTGAAGTTTCAGGTCCCAACCAGTGGGACAACGCGATGGCTCTGCATTGCGGTGACCCTAAAAATCTCATTCGTCAATTTTCAGTGAGCTACCGCGACAGTGGCGTGTCGTGGTGGCCCATTAAATCGGACTCTCAGTTATATTTTATTCCGTCTCATTTAGGGTATATTGAGTATTTTCCACCCCTCCCCCCTTATCAGCCTAAACATGGGATTTAATTCCAAAGATACCAGAATACATTCACAATCATCCAAATTACTCAAGAACACTCTTTAGGGTTTTAAAATAAAAACCAAAATAACTCAAGATTCAATTGTGGGTTTTTCTTAATTCTTCAATATTCGGAATCCCCATTGCTAGGGCTTCAAGAAGCACCCATCAATAATACGTATAGCATCCCAAAAGCTGGAGATCATTCAAAAGCTTCTAATTTGAGGTACGTGGAGTTTATCCTAAAAACTACATGGGCTTGTCAACACTAGAACATGATTTAAAGATTATCAGGCATGAATTTTAAAAGAGGTTTTGAAACCTATGCTTTGAATTTCACATTATGGATACTTGGATAATATTATTGTTTTGGTCTTTAGACCTTTCCCCCTTAAATTGATTTAAACTTATATGAATATGTATGATGTTGAAGATTTGATTGAGAGCATTATTATTGAAACCCCTCTCTTTGATGATTTAGAGTTGATAAACTTGTTGGGAATGATTTGAGATGCTTGTTTAATGTTTTGAAGGGGATTTTTTCAATATTTAAGTATTTAACATGATTTTAATGATGAAGAGAGGGAGTTTCTTGATATGATTTTGTCCTTGTCTTAAAAAGAAAGAATTGCATATGATTGATATCTTTGACATGACCACCTTGTGTATTTGAAATGGTGAAAAAGAGAGTTTCTTGCATATGTTTACATGAGCTTTAAGAAAGAGTTTCTTGAAATGATTTATTGATATGGTGGTCCAAGATTTACGTTTTAAAACAAAGATTATTATATGCTAATAATGGCTCAAAGATGTGACTTGCAAGTCAATGGTATAACGATACCATAAGTATGTATGCCATAACAGATAAGAGATTTTAGAGTATGTTTTTGAAAGATTCATGATTTTAAAAGAGTTAAAAATGGGATTAAAGAGGGTTAGTTGGTTACCTGAAGAGGGATTGAGTTCAAGTAACTCTTAGCCTGAAATTGTATTTTCCGATACGGGTAGATTATTATTGTACGCTGGTGATGATCGTGTAGCGTAGTAGATTTAAAGACTTCGACCCTTGCGGTACACTTGGGTTGGGGGCTTGGTTGTCGAGTTAATGACAACTTTCATATAGCCCGTGGAATTTCAGAGTTGTAGGGTATACCACCTAATGCAGAAGTAAGACAAAGAGTGTCATAGATTTCAGATGTTTTCGCAGAGTCTTTTAAAATGCCCATGTGATTTCTTACTATATGATATGTTTATGAATTGCTTTAAATTGCTCTCATATATGTTGAATATAAATTATTATTTTGAATTTGCTTTGCGTACCAGTACATCTATATTGACCCCCTACCTCCCAGGTTCGGAGGCTCAGTCTAAGGGTCTGGCTAATCAGTAGAGTATTCCAGAGAGAAGTGATCCGTGCAGTGGTGAGCCTTCTTTGTTCCAGAAGTCCTGTTATTTCAAATTATGTTATTCCGTTATTTTGGTCTACTGGGGGTCTTCTCCTAGTTTTCAGAACAGTTTTGAGATGTAGTAGAGATTTCACAGACTGAGTCAGATCTTATTCAGATGTTTTGAATTGCAGTTTTTCTTTCTTATGTCTTGAAATCCAGAGTTAATGACCATGTTTCCGTATCAGATTATATTTCCGCATTTTCTTTTATGATATGAATGTTGTGCATGATTACCAGATCAGATAGAATAGGATGTCCGGGCCTTCATGGTTCGGGATGTACGTCACGGCCAGACCCTAGTTCGGGTTGTGACACACACCTCAAATATTAATTAAGAACTACATTAATTGGATGCGTCTATATCAATCAATCTTTTTTTTTTCAAAATTGGATAGACATTTCAAAATTTTTCCTATTCACTTCATTTCCCCCCTAATTTGTGATTATATTACTTTTCCTTATGTTCATGTCTTTTTTTTTTCATTTATATCTAATTAATTTGCAATTTTTAAGGACACAAATGAATATTTCAAACTTGAAGATTTGTGGTATTGTTACGATGAATGGAGCTCATATGGTGTTGGTGCTCCAATTAATTTATTAGAAGATCATATGTCTGTTGTCCAATACTATGCTCCTATGTTATCTGCCATCCAAATATACACCATCAAATGTCCAACAACACTAAGGTATATATTTAAATTATACCAAGATTCTATATGTTATATACACTCATTATGTATGTGTGTGTGTGCGTGCGTATATATATATATATATATATATATATATATATATATATATATATACATACATTGTGATTTTGTTATAATAATTTTGGTACTTAGATTTTTTGTACTTGAATAGAGGATTTTTCGACAACCTCTCTACCTCTACGAAGTAGTGTTAACGTCTATGTATGTTGTTTGTTATAATAATTTTAAGTTGGGTTTATAATCGTAAATATGCTTATGTGGATTACTTTAGATTTTGTACACTACTTTCATTTTTTTACTTGAGATTTTATATAATGATTTTGGTACCTGGTTTTGATTTAGTACACTACTTTCATTTTTTAACTTGAGATTTTATATAATGATTTTGGTACCTGGTTTTGATTTAGTTGAGTCAAGGCTTTTTGATATAGATGTACCTCTAATCATAGTACTATGCATGTGTCTTGTAGTTTCTTGTTCGTGGTATTTTGGTGACGTTTGTGATTTTTGGATAAATAATTCATAGTATCACTCTGTGGGTGTCTTGTTTCTTTTATTATCTAGTGGTGTGTTACCCCATTTTGTTGTTTATTTTTATGTTTTTTGTTTGTTATACTATCATTTGTCCTAAAGCCGGGTGTCTATCGGAAACAACCTCACTACTTCATCTGAGGTAGTGGTATGGACTGCGTACACTTTACCCAATCCTACTTTGTGGGAATACATTGAGTATGTTATTGTTGTTGAGTTCAAGGTTTTCCATGAAATGTCTCTCTATCTCCATGAGGTAGTTCTAAGGTCTATATACACTACTCTACCTTCCCCAAACTCCACTTGTGGAATTTCATTGTGTATGTTTATGCTTATGTTGTTTGTTATAATAATTTTAGGTTTAATTTATAATCACAATAATGCTTATCTGGATATTACCCAGGATTTCATCCGATACTTTCAATGAGTATTTTTTTGAGATTTTGTTGCAATAATTTTGATACCTACATCTATTATACTTGAATCGAGGGACTTTCGAAAATAGCATCTCTCCCTCCACGAGGTAATAGTAGGGTCTGTGTAACTACCCTTTTCAGACCCCATTTGTGGAATTTTACTGAGTACATTGTTATTGTTATTTTTTGTAATAATTTATGTTGGATTTATAACCGTAATGCTTATATAGATTTTACCCAAGATTTTGTTTGCTACTTTTATTAAATATTTCGAGGATTTATGGTAATATCTTTTTTCGACCGATATCCTAGAAAAAGAAATAGAGGTAGCGAAGGATAAGACATAGTTCTTTCATATGTCAGTTAAAGTTTCATACATTGATGGTGTAATTAAAATTTTATATTTATACAAATAAAATGCTCGTGGAGTGTTGTTTTGTTTTTTTAGGGTATACACTTGTTGGTGTTTGGTGTTATACGAGGCATAATCGTGTAGATTTTGCTTTTGATATCTATTTTTTATCTGTTGTTTTTTGTGTTTCGATAATAACACTATTTTGTTGTTGTTTTTGTTCATTTCTTTTATGCTCCTTTTACTGTTTTTTATTCTCCGTACCTAGATTTGTGGCAATTAAGATGATGGTCTTTTGAAAATAGCTTCTCTATCTCCACGAGATAGTGATAAAATTTACCTAAGTTGCTGTTATAGTATAAAAATAAAATGCTCAGTCAATGTCTCATGTCCTAAAAAGTCCATTAATTTTCTAAACTTTTTATTCTTCGTAATCATATTTCTTTCTCCTTTTGAAACTTACGCACATTTTCAATGTCCTTAATCAGCTTAATATTTGACCTTCAACAGAAGTACTCCAATTAAAGCATTCCACTTGATCTAGAAACCCATTGAAAATATTAAAATGGCACAATAGAATAGTGTTTTTAGTACTGATGTATGGTAGCATTCATGATGGTCCTTCAATATTTCAACGTAACAAAACAAAAATAACATATTTAACCGACAAAAAAATAACAAAAAGATCTCATAAGTAGGGTTTGGGGATGATAAAGCGTATGCGGACCTTATCCGAGGTAGAGACACTGAATATGTTTCCGAAAGACCCTAACTCGAGTATAGTAAATCATCGTAGGTATGAAAAGGAAAACGACTATGAAGAAAACATAACCGTTAATAAGAAAATAGTAACAATAACAAAATAGTGTGATAGTGAAAATACAAGAGCTGGGTGAGGGACCACGTATATTCATCTCATTCTTTTTTTTTTTTTGGTAAATTAGGTGAACTTAAATAGCCATAACGCAGGTATGAGTCACAAATCCAAGGCTAGCTAGCCTGGGTTAATTACAAAAAAGGGGCAGTTTTGCTCAACTAGTATTTGAGCATTTTCTTTAATGGATCTTTCAAAAAATGTTCCTCGCATGTCTGCTCCCAATTCCTATAGAGCATACATAGGTGGAACTTGCAAAAGATTTGTTTTCTCGAAGCTGTTGGAGGATGCTCCATGTTTGGCTAGTTTGTCGGCAACTTGATTTTGTTCCCTAAAATAATGTTGGACTATTGGTGACCCTGCTTCCCTCAGCTTTGACCTGCATAGATTAACAATACCATCATACTGAACATTTCCATGTTTTAGCATCTGCAAAACTTCCAGTGAGTCAGTGTTGATTACAATAGGTAATAAGCAGTGGTGGATATCAATAGTTAAGCCTACCTTGAGAGCAAGAAGTTCCATTTGATTATTGGTAGCATAGAGGTAGCTTTGGTTAAATCCCAACCTCCATTCACCATTGTTATTGCGAATAACCCCACCAATACCCCCTCGACCTGGATTGCCTAAACAAGAACCGTCTACATTAAGTTTGTAGTGGTTCAACGGTAGAGGGGTCCAGTTGATGTAAATGGTAGTCTTGGGAACTCTGTTATGGTGTTTTTTACTAAAAAAATTGTATTCAATCGCTTCATTGTAGGCCTGTGAGAATGAAGGAATGGCATTGTTTTGGTGGAAGAAGTTATGGTTCCTGGTTTTCCAAATTGTCCAAAGGCAATTGGGAATGATTTTGTGCCAAAGGATCATATGGTCTAAGGCTTTATGCTTTGTCGTCCTCCACGCATCTGTCCAGTTAGTATTGGAGAAGGTGGAGAGGTTGCAGGTAAGAGGGTAAGCAGCTTTATTGAAAGTTTCCGCCCAAATTGCATTGGTGAAGGGGCATTTGAAGAATAGGTGGTTGGAATCTTCAATGTAGGCATTCCAATTCTTACAATTAGGGTTTATGTCAAGGCCTTTCTTAGCAAGATTTAGCCCTGTTGGAAGTTTATCATGATGAAGGAGCCACATGAAAATTTTAATCCTTGGGGGGGTGGGGAGGTGCCAGATCCAGTTGAAGGAAGTGTGAGAAGTAATCAAGTTGTTGGTATTGTAGGTGATCAAGTGTTGGTATGTACTTTTGGAAGAGAAGTTTCCTTTACCATTGGTAGCCCAGACTGGGGTGTCTAAAGCTACTTTGTTGCTTGGAAAAAAAGAGTTTTTCATGTGGTTTATGAGGTCCTGAGGAATGACCATGGAGATGTTGTCAAAATTCTATGAGCCATGGTGCCAGACTTGGCTGAGCTGAACAGTTTCATCCGAGTTGCTAAGGGGGCCATAGATTAGTTTCCTAAGGGGTTGGGTGTTGGGAATCCACCTATCATACCAGAAGAGGACTCTGGAGCCATCCTTAATAGCCCAAGTAGAGATTTCTTTGCATCTAGCCCAGCCTTGGCTTATATTGTTCCAAGTTTTGGAGGTATTGGAATGACATACCATGCCCTCTTGGCTATGTTTTCCTCTCAGAACCTTGACCCAGAGGCTATCAGACTGGTGCATGACTCTACAGGCTAGGCTCATAAGAAGGGAATCATTCTTGATGGATGCTTTTTGGATGCCAAGACCCCCTTCACCTTTAGGAATAGTCACATTTTTCCAGGAGATCATGTGCATTTTCCTTTTCTCATTTGTATACCCCCAAATAAAGTTCCTAAGGATTCTATCAATATGGTTTAAAATTTTCTTAGGAATGGAGATGTATTGCATGATATGGTTGGGAATGCTGCTGAGAGAAGCTTTGGCTAGAATGGTTCTACCAGCCATGTTGAGGAACCTAGTTTTCCATCCTCCAAGTTTGGTGTTTAGGGAGTCTAGGATAAAGTGGAAGTCCCTGTTCCTGGGCTTGGAGTGAAAGATGGGAAAACCCAAGTATCTCCCAAGGTCATCCTTGGGTTCAATGTGAAGAAGATGGGCTAATTGTTTTTTTTGTTGGTAGGAACAGTTATTGGAAAAAATCACCTTGGATTTTTGGTTGTTAACCCTTTGGCCAGAGTGATAAGAAAAACTTGTGAGAAGGTCATTGATAATCCTACAATTTTTTTCATCCACTCTGGCTATAAGGGTTAGATCATCAGCAAAGAACAGGTGGGAAATCCTGGGGCCCTTTTTACTGATTGAAATTGGATCCCATTTGAGAAGGTCAACTTCATGATCAATCTTTCTAGAAAGGGGTTCCATTAATAAGATAAAAATATAAGGAGAGATGGGATCACCCTGTGCGATTCCCCTGGAAGGTTTGAAGAAGGTGGCCTTTCCCCCCATTTATGAGGATAGAAATGGAGGAGGTGAAAATGCAAGACATGATGAGCTTGATGAGATTGGTCGGAAAGTTAAAGAAGTGTAAAGTCTGCCTTATAAAGGACCACTCAATTCTATCAAAAGCTTTCTCAAGATCAATTTTGAGCATCATGTTAGCTTTCTTACCCCTCATCCTGGTGAATTGAGTGAAGTATTCTTGGACAATTATGGCATTGTCAGAAGCTCCTCTTGAAAAGAAAGCTAGCCTGGGAATTACTGATGATGTCCCCTAAGTGGATCTTAATTCTATTAGCAATAATCTTAGTTATGATCTTGTACTGAGTGTTGCAAAGCCCAATGGGTCTGAAGTTCCTAAGTGGAGTGGCATTTTTGCATTTAGGGATCAGACAAAGATAGGTAGAGTTCACCTTTTCATTTATAGCACAGGAAGAGAAGGTTTGTCTACAAAACTGTATAATGAAAGGTTGAAGGATATCCCAGTATTTCTGGTAGAAGAGAGGGTGCAAGCCATCCGACCCAGGGGCCTTAGTGGGATGGAAAGAAAAGACAGCTCGTTTAATTTCCTCCAAGCTAGGAATGGTATCAAGGTTTGGTTGGGAATCAGAAGGTAGGGACCCCTTGGATGAAGGGTTTTTATGAAATTTAAGATAAGAGAGGGAGTGTTCAGAGGTATAGAGGTGGTGGTAGAAGTTGAAGATAGTGGAAGAAATATCTTGTTGAGAGTAGTGCTAGATACCAAGGTCATCCTTAATGGAGTTAATTCTGTTGTTCCTCCTCCTATTTATGGTAGAGGAATTGAAGAATTTAGTATTAAGATCTCTATCAGTGAGCCAGTTAATTCTGACTTGAGCTTCCAGAACTCCTGCTCCTGTCTAAGGAGTTCACTGTACTCCCTTGAAAGCTGGAGTTCAAGGTTGTGGAGAAAGAAGCTAAAGGGGTACCTTCAAGTCTTGCAAGGAGTTTCCTTTTTTTTCTGGAAGAGATTCCCAAAGGTTTCTCTGTAAACACCTAATTTTTGACCAAACCTTACGTTTTTATATCATTTTAGTGCTTATTTTTTTTTTTTTGAGTCTAAACTAGATATTTTAAGTTTATCTTATTTTAACTAAATTTGTTTTACAAATTTTGAAAACTACAAAAATAGAGTCACATTTTTAAATAAGTTTTATTTTATTTTTTATTTAGTTATTTATTTATTTTAAGAAAAAAAAGAAAATTTTCTAAATTATATTTATTTTCTTCTTTTAACTTTTAATAAATAATGTAGTGATATTAATATTTCGTAATCACGTTTTTAAGATTAATTATTTAACTTGTATTTTATTAGTTTTAAATTAATTTTATCATTTCTATTTTTATTTAAAACATTAATTTATTTTTTTCTTTTCTTTTTTATATAAAAAAAAAGAACTAAATTATTCCCATATTCTCTCCATGCCTTCCACTTTTCCCTTATGTTACGCGCAACTCCCCCAACTCCCCATGCGCACAACACAAACATGCACTCCCCAATTATATAAACACACATACAGACAAAAATAAGGAAGACATTAAAAACAAGAGAGAAAAGCGAAAACAGAGGAAAAGAAAAGACCAAAACATTTAGGAGAAAAACCAGAAAGAAGAGAAAGAAAGCAGAGAGTTCTTTGAGTTTGGGAAATTTAGTTTAGGTCTCCGTTTTGAATTTTTGGTTTGATTTTGTGGCTCGAAAAATTGCTATTTTAACTTTGTGAATCACAAGATTGTAGCGACATTTGTTAGAAATTTATTTTCGCCAGAGGTAACCCTCGATTTTCAGTTGGATAATTTGACTTGCAGATTATATGAGACTTGATTCCATTATTTAAAGTTGTCAAGATTACATATTTGTCAGCATTGATGCTATAATATTAAATTATATTTGATGAAATTTGATATGATATGAGACTATTTGTATGATAGTAAATAACGCTAACTTTAATTATTTGGAGTCACTGTTAGTCTTCTGTGGCTTAATCTTCTTCTTTTTCTTTTACTTCTTTTAATAAATTTAGTAATAAGGAATAGGAGTTGTTAAAAACTTATTATAGGCGAAAGATTGGTTTAACTATTGCTTTATTAGGTTTATTATTTACAAATTATGCAGAAGTAAATTTCTTATTATTCTTTCCTTCCACCCAAATCATTGGTTATGGCTGACATCTACAGTTAAATGGATCAAAACTATATCTTAACAAAATGTCCTTTAATAATACCTGGTATCATCACTATGTTTAAAAAAAAAAAGAAAAAAAAAAACTTACTTCTCTTAAGTCTAATTTGGTTTTTTCCTAATCGCTTGTGTGGTTCAAGGTTATTTTTTTTTTTAGTTTTCATTACAACCTTATATTAGTGTCATGATGAATGAAATATTAAAGTTGAAGTAGTAGGCTCCTCAGGTTTTATACTTGAAAGAAATGTTGTAGCTAAGGGAAATTACAGTTTAGTTGGTTTTGGGTTTGTCAATTCACATGAATAGCTCAAGTTTGATGGTCTTTGAATGACTCTTTGCGCTTAGTTGCTTCTCTTAATATTAATATTTAGTTTGTTTTGTTCATTTTTATTCCAGTTTATCATTGTCAACTTTACTTGTAATCACAAATTTGACATTGGCTGTTTTATGTAGAGTTGTTTTTAGGCCTCGATATTTGCTTAAGGCTTAATTGATTATATACTGTGTGGTAGATTAAGGTGGCCCAAGACCCATCACAAACGATAAAAGATGAGAGTGAAATTTTTTTTTAAGGGAGTGGATTCGTAAAAAAATAAATTTAGGTTCTCGATCTTTAGAAAATTAAGAATTTAACATACAAGTGAAAGGTTAGCGATGAAGTTGGAAAGCCCTGCTACCGATCATTCATTACAATAAAATCTAATATACCATTTGAAGTCGCTTGAACTGGGTTGGGTAGATTTTAAACCTATTAGGTACTTATTTAGACTAGAAAAATAGGGACGATTCATACATGCCTCAAAGGCACGAGAAATGTATCAAAACTCGTGGTAAGGCTGAAAAGTACTACTATCGGTAAGCCATGCATCAAGGCAGTTTTTAATAAATTCTCAATAAATAAAAACAGGATGTAAGTAACTTTTAGGCTAACAAATGTTTTATATATCTAAAAGATTAATTTAAGCCAGACGTACGTCATTAAAGCGACCGTGCTAGAACCACGGAACTCGAGGGGTGCCTAACACCTTCCTCTCGGTCAACAGAATTCCTTACCCAGATTTCTAGTTCGCAGACCATAAATAAAGAGTCATTTCCTTTTGAATAGGGATTCAATAAGGTGACTTGGAACACTCAAACTCAATTCCAAGTGGCGACTCTGTAAATAAAATAATCCCTATTCAAATCATTACTGTAATTGGAAAAATCTATTTTCTCTAAAACCAACTCCCTAGCTGGGTCGAATGCCGTAAAAAATAGGGGTGTGACAGATAGCGACTCTGCTGGGGATATAATCAGAATTCAAGCTTTTATATTGATTTGTTTGGCTTTATTTAATTTTGATATTGCGTATTGTTGGACTAAATGTGTTATTTGCCTACATGTTTAACTGCTTTGATATTATTTGAATTGCAATATAAACTATCTTCTCTCGCGCACCCATCTGAGTCTTCTGAGATACTGTATATTCGGAGATGCGGTATACGCTCCCAAGCTTGAGATACCAGAGATGCGACAACGCTCCTGGGAAGGATTCTGTAGTCACCCATGATTTAGGACGGGAAGGGACCAACAGTGAGGCCGGAAAGCCCTTCTATCGGTAAATTTGTCCCTTGCCTACTCAAGTTGTCCGCTCATTTTACAGCCAGTCTAGATACCTAACTTCACCAGGTTGAACCTAGCATAACTGAAACTTAGACATGGCTATCCCTAATAGGCTGCGCTTTATTTGTATCGCGTGCATTTTTGACTTAGTGGGGCTCGACACGGGGGTCGGGTTCGTCTAGGACAGGTGTCACCTTTCGAGACCATCATGTACATTTTATGTGCTACTTGTTGCATTATAGGAAATGCCATATCGCATGTTGACTGGCTTTTAAGTGAACTAATTGATATGAAAAAGGGGGTTAAATAAAAACTTTTAAGGGGTTATTTTAGAAAATATATAATATTCTTACATAGAACTTTTCTGTAAAGATTAAGTCGTTTTAACGTTGTGGTCTTGTTATGTCCATTTTCTTTGATTTTAAAATTTCTCTTCGGAATACCATAGAGCCCATTTTTGTCAAAAACAGTTAAAATTTTATCAAACAATTCGGTCCACCATTTTATTTTAATAATTTAATTATTTCTAATGTATCTGGTCCAAACGTTATCAAATTATTGTCTCCACTCTAGGATATTTTAGAAGACTTTTTTGTCGGTTGCTATTTTCTCATGCTCATTTTGAAATCTTTTTCCGTGTCATTCCGTCAAATTCTTTCGAAAATTATTTTTGCCTTATTTTAGGATGTTTAAAATAGAATTCTTATTTTCCATCATTATCCTATAGGGCAATATGAACTCATTCGGAAGGAATGACAAGAGGTCGAGGGATGTTGAAGTACCCCGTTTCATGGTGTTGGATAAAGTCCGAATCTGTTGCGGATATGGTATAACAATATGACTGACTATGGACAGGGAGACGTATACAAACACTTGGGATTTTTAAAGAGTCTGTTGAGTGTTGAACCATGAAGAGACATGATAGAAGTTTGGTACAGTTTTGGGATCCTTCAAACAACGTATTTCAATTCTCCGACTTTGAGCTCACTCCCACACTGGAGGAAATAGGAGCATTTATAGGAAAGGGAAAGAATCTTCACCGAGGAGAACCTATGATACCGAAGCATGTCACTGCCGAAAGATTTTTTGAGCTATTGCACATAAAGGAGAAGAACATAGGGGGCTGCCTAGAAAATGGATGGTTTCTTCTAGAATTTTTGTTCGAAAGATATGGTCAAAAAAAGGGATTCAAGTTGTTTAGATCAGAACTTAACAACGGGGGGTGCTACCGAACCTGGGAAAAACACAGTTCTGAAGCATTCATAGTGGCTTTTTTGGGAATCATGGTATTTCCGAAGAGAGGAGGAAAAATCAGCACCAATTTGGCTGCGTTTATTACCGCTTTTGAGAAGAATCGTACGGTCACCCTCATGCCCATGATTTTGGTAGACATTTATCGGGCCCTGACGATGTGCAAAAATGGGGCGGACTATTTTGAAAGATGTAACATTCTATTGCAGTTATGGATGCTCGAGCATGTTCGTTATCATCCATTTGTTGTGGATTTTCGAGTCGAATAGAATGATTATATCAAAGGCCATGAGAAGAGGATGAAGGACCAAAACTTTCCCGAAGGAATAGGAGCTTGGAAGGAGTACTTGGAGGGGTTAACGGCGGACAAGATAGTGTGGAATTATCATTGGTTACCCTCAAAAGAGGTGATATATATGTCCACTTTCCAACCTTTCATCATCTTAATGGGTCTCCGAGTTTTTCAACCCTACGTGTCACTAAGAGTCATGCGATAATTTGGTCGATATCAGCATATACCGCCAGTCGAGGATATGAAAGAGTTTATGTACGAATTCCTCCCTGACATCCCTCAAAGGAAGTCTGAGATACTTAAGATTTGGGGAGGATGTGTACTTTCAGGTTTCGAGCACATGGTGGAAGACCGCGACAAGGGTGAGGTAGACTGTTGGTATTTGCCATGGTTTCATGACCAGCCTCCTCCTAAAGCTATGCCAGAAAGGTCATCCAGAGAGCCAGTGGATCGAGAAGAGGAGATTGAAGTCAGAATTAAGCAGGCTCGATGAGAGGTAGAGGAGAACTATCAGTCTACTCTGCACGTATTAAATACAGATTTGGAAAGGGCTAGAGAAGAATTGGTTCATCATGAGGCAAGATTTAAGGCCAGAATTAGGTCGGTTTGCAAGGAGATTGAGAAAGAGAACCGTGTTGCCATGCATTCCCTACAAGAAGACTTGGATATTGTCATCGGTGCTTTGGATCAACAATCGAGTGATTTTGAGAAAGAGAAGGCCTTGTTGACAAACACACAGTCGAAGCTTCGGGCTCAGCTAAAAGCTTCCATGGAATGGGAAAGAGAAATAGCGAGGTGCTTCACGACTTTTTAGAAGAAGTTGAAGTTGAGAGAAGCCAGTGGATAACCGAAGGATAGGCGCTTCACTATCAGATCGATGACCTTCATGAACAAGAAGGAGACCTAAAGTATACCATCCGCACTACGCAGCATTGGGTGCGAAACTGCCATGAGAGTATGACCGAAGCCAGGGGAGAAGTACTTCAGCTCAGTGAAACCTTGATTAATGTTTATGCTAAGTATCTTCACCGAGATGATAAAGATCTGGGTCATCAAGCACGTGCTCTCGCTCCACATCTGCCAAAAGCATTATCCAAGATCTACTCAAGTCTGAGGGAGGATTAAGTTGTAAGACATCTTTGGAAGGAATCTTGATGATAATTATTAAAGTCCTTTAGTGTTTGTTTTCTTAGAGTTAGTTTCTTTATAAGTTTTTTTTTAGTATTTCGCCAGTATTCCGAGTCTGTTCTAGTTTTAGATAATTTTAGTTTCCTTTCATTAAAACTTTGTTTTAAGAACAGTTGGAAATGTATGGAAAATTTCGCATTTGTTTCAAGTTTTTATTCTCTTTATTTCTGAAAAAAAAATATATTTACTATATCCATGAACTACGTGATGATCTGATTCATGTAAAACATGATACGTAAGCAACCCTCGGCGGGTACGATCAAATATTTTCCCAAGTTTCAAGTAATAATTTTAAGATATTGGCGTTAAATAATGAGTGTAAAATTAATTCACCAAAGTCGGGATGAAACACGAGGGCTTTCCTAAGTCTATTTCAGGAATAAAATTACTTAGGTGCATGGCATGTGAGTTTGTTATGAATATATCAATATTTTTAAAGCTCTAAATCCTAACATATTTGTTTCTATTTCATAAAAGAGTCAGTAAGGTGGTTGGTTGTGGTTAAGTTGGCCTCTCACCCGTACAACACAAGGTATAAATAAAAAAGGAAGATGACTCGAAAAGATGGAATGGAATCTGATAAAAAAGAAGGTCGAGATCAGTTAATTCCACGAGAGTTCACATCTTTGGAGGAGAATAGGTTATTGAAGCAACAAATTGTGGAAATGTATCAGGCCTGGGCGAATGGATAAGCCCCACCTTTCTTCATTCCCGATCTTTCAGATGCAAATCATTCCAGTTCTACTCAAGCCCAAACCGACGATCCACTTTATCCGCCTGGATTTGGTCCATACGTTAATGTGTCTAGCGTTGCTGGCACATCCACCATGCATCCTCCAAATCCATCATTCAAGAACAACCCACTTTTTATTCCGTCCGTGACAACTAATATAAATCCTCCATCAATGATACAGAAACATACCAACGAGCTGAATCATGATCTAGTCCATCCTCCTGAATTGGAATTCAAACCCGTAAATTCATATCAGCCCACTCATCATCCTAAGTCTCATATCGTTGAGAAGTCTATTATGAATGAAGAACGAAAAGAGATAGCCATAAACGTGAAGCGTCTGGAGCAGAGTATGAGAAATATACAAGGATTGGGAGGACACAAAAGTGTCTTTTTCAAGGACCTGTGTATGTTCCCTAATATTCATTTGCCAATAGGGTTCAAGAACCCAAAATTCGATAAATTAGTGGTCATGGTGACCCAGTGGCCCACTTAAAAAGGTATTGCAATCAACTCAGAGGAGCAGGAGGGAAAGACGAGCTTCTTATGGCCTATTTCGGAGAAAGTCTGATGGGAATAGCCTCTGAATGGTTTATCGATCAAGACATCTCCCATTGGCACATTTGGGACGATATGGCTCAAGAATTTGTACAATAATTTCAATACAATCTCGACATTGTCCCTGACCGTACTTCTCTCGCTAATATGAAGAGAAAACCATTTGAAAGTTTCCGAAAGTATGCCATAAAATGAAGAGAACAGGCGTCCAGAGTCGAACAGCCAATGAAGGACCAGGAATTGATTGACGTCTTTCTCCAAACTCAAGAGTCCGATTACTTCCATCATTTACTAGTCGCGGTTTGTAAGCCTTTCGCCGAAGAGATAAAAATTGGGGAAATGGTGGAGAATGGCATCAAATCATGAAAAATCGTGAGCCAAACCGCCCTCAAGGACACTACACAAGCCATTCAAAGTGGATCAGGTGGTTTTAAAAATCAGAAAAAGAAGGAAGAAAGATCCATGATGGAATCAGGACCGGCCAATGCCCAAAGGGGATGAAACTACCCTTACGTTCAGGTCCAACAGGGGCAATCCAGCCTTTCTCAACATTATTATACACCTCAACCTGCTATTCTTAATGATTAAGCGTATGCCCAACCTCCTAGCGTCCACAATGGAGGGCACCTGCGCCACAAGGTTTTCGTCTACGACAGCCAAATTTTCAAGCCCCTAGTAATCCGTATGTTCAGCCGGATTATAAAAGAGAACAGAGGCCAAGGGAAAACTTCACCCCAATTGGAGAATCGTATACGAGCCTGTTGCGGAGATTGATAAAATTAGAATAGATTGAACCTGTTTTGCCTTTCAAAGTAGATCTGAATGCAAGTTGGTTCGATCCTAATGTAAGGTGTGAGTACCATTCAAACGTCCAAGGTCACAGTACCAAAAATTGTTGGAATCTAAAGAGAGCCATTGAAAATTTAATTGAAAGCAAGGCAATCGTAATACAAAAAGAGAAAGCGCCGAATGTCACCTATAATCCACTTCCCAATCACAGTAACACACACGTCATGGGGATAATTTTTAACGATAGAGACTACAGGCCAACAAGCCAAGCAGTGATGGAAATAGGCACCCCAAAGGAAAACTCAGGTGAAGTACTAAACTCTATGCAAAGAGAACCACTGATCGTGAAAGGAGTGAATTCTATTATAAGACCTTGAGATTCAGAAAAGATGGTATTATATGTTCCTGCAAAGCCAAAGAGAATAGCACAAGATGGGTCAAAACTATATGTTCCGATTGGTCCCGCATGGTTCGACCAACAACGCAACAACATGAGAAAGATAACAAAGCCAATTTTCATAAGACACGTAGCACAACTCCCAATGACAAGCTTAAAAACCATCCCATGGAACTACAACAAAACCACTATGATGTACAAAGGAAAAGAGGTCATGGAAGAAACAAACGAAACAGGGGGCTTGACTCGATCAGGAAGATGCTATGCTCCAGAAGAATTAAGGAAACCAAAACAGCTTAAAGATAGTCAAGGGCCAATGAAAAAACCTGTCACAGATGAAGAGGCTGAGGAATTTCTCAAGAAAATGAAAACCCAAGACTATTCTATTGTCGATCAATTCAGGAAAACCCCAGCTCAAATCTTATTATTATCGCTGCTGCTACATTCTAAATAACATTATCAGGCATTGATTAAGTTGTTGAATGAAGCATACATCCCGAAGTAAACTACGGTCTGTCAAATAGAAATGATGGTTCATAGAATATTTGAAGCAAATAGAATCACTTTCACTGATGATGAGTTACCTACAGAAGGGTCTGGTCACAACAAGGCTTTGCATCTGACTATCAAATGCGAAGGATATTATATAAAAGGGGTAATGATCGATGGAGGTTCAGGAGTAGATATCTATCCCCTCTCTACTTTGCAAAAATTAAAAATCAGCCCAGATAGGATCCGATCCAATAATGTATGTGTTCGGGCTTTTGATGGTGAAAAACGAGACACAATTAGTGAGATTGATCTTGCTTTGGTTATTGGACCAGTTGAGTTTGTGATCACCTTTCAAGTAATAGACATGGATACTTCCTACAACCTACTTTTAGGAAGACCATGGATCCATACGGCTAGAGCCATACCTTCTACTTCGCATCAAGTAGTTAAGTTTGAACACGACAATCAGGAAATCATTATTCATGGAGAGGATGACCTTCCCATACATCGAGATCCTTCTGTACCTTGTATTGAAGCAAAATGGGGTTGTGAATCTTCCATTTATCAGGCCTTTGAAATTATGACAGCTGATCAATTTGTGAAAGGCACGCCGATTCTGGGGCCTCATCTCTCTTCTACTTCAATCATGGTGGCTAGCCAAATGCTACAAAATGGTTATGAACCGGGAAAAGGATTAGGTGTTTCGCTACAAGGAATTATAAACCCTGTAGATCCATGTGGTAGCCACAATACCTTGGCTTAGGCTTTAAAACGACTGCAGCAGATAGGAAATGGGCGAAAGAACAGAAAAAGAAGGCTTGGCAATTAACAAGTACGGTTCTACATATTATCCAATCTTTCATGAAAGCTCAAAAGGAAGAAAATCAAGACCCATCTTCTAACAACGAAGTGGATGAAATATGTCAAGGTCTCAAGGAAATATTTTATGAAGTAAACATGGTTCAGATGGGTGAAGGCCCGAGCCATGCAGATGTACAGTTCCCCGTGCCAAATGTCAAGTTCACTAATTGGGAAACCACTCATCTCCCCACAAGAAAGGAGTCTTGGTATTTTATTTTTTTGTTTTGCTTTTCTTTCTTTTGCATTTTGGATTATTATCAGGGTTGTAATCCACATAGTTTAGTTTCTCTTCTTTGATGTTAATCCTCTTATCCTTTCCGATTCAATGAAATGAAATTCAAGTTTTCTAGTAAATTTATCTTTTCTTTCCTTTTTTAATTTTCATTTTTTATCTTATTTCAGTTATGTTAATACTGGGTTTGATAATATGGAATGCACACGGAGTTCACATTTAGATCCTAAAAAGTTGTCTAATCTTGAATCAGCAAACCAAACGGTAGATGAATACAATGAAGATGAAGCTTATAAGGAAGTCAAAAAAGGATTGGATCAATTTGAGGATAACACCAAACCCAATTTAAATGACACTGAGATAATAAATTTAGGAACTGGTGAGGAGGTTAGAGAAATAAAAATAAGTATTCATGCGGATGAAAATATCAGGAATGATATTGTTCAGATTTTGTTCGAGTATAAGGATGTTTTTGCTTGGTCTTATGATGATACACCGGGTCTAAGAACTGATTTGGTAGTCCACAAACTACCTGCATACCCTGATTTTTCACCGGTCTAGTAAAAGGAAAGAAAGTTTAAAACTGACGTGAGCGATAAAATCAAAGAGGAAATCATGAAGCAATTGAATGCGAACATGATCAGGGTCGCTCAATACACCACATGGTTGGCTAATGTTGTGCCCGTACCAAAGAAAGATGGTAAAATCATATTTTGTGTTGATTATAGGGATTTGAACAAAGCAAGCCCTAAAGATAACTTTTTGCTACCCAATATTCATATCCTTATTGACAATTGTGCTAAACATGAGATCCAATCTTTCGTGGATTGTTATGCCGGATATCACCAGATCTTGATGGATGAAATAGATACAAAAAATACTGCTTTCACCACCCCGTGGGGTACTTATTGCTATAGGGTCATGCCATTTGGTTTAAAAAATGTGGGAGCTACGTACATGAGAGCTATGACTACTATTTTTCATGACATGATGCACAAAAAAGTAGAAGTATATGTTGATGTTGTCATTATAAAGTCCAAGACACAAGTCGATCATATATATGACTTGAGGAAATTCTTTGAAAGGTTGCGAAAGTATAATTTTAAGCTAAATCCAGCCAAGTGTGCATTTGGAGTTCCATCTGAAAAACTTTTGTGTTTCATAATTAGCCGCAGAGGCATTGAATTGGACCCCTCCAAGGTAAAATCCATTCGAGAATTGCCGCCTTCGAAGAATAAAACTGAGGTCATGAATTTTCTTGGAAGGATGAATTATATAAGCAGGTTCATTGCTCAGCTCAGCCTACATGTGAACCGATATTTAAGTTGCTGAAAAAGGATGCTGCTATCCAATGGACAAACGAATGTCAAGAATCATTTGATAAGATTAAAGAATATTTGACAAATCCTCCAGTATTGGTCCCACCGAAACCTGGTAGGACTTTATTTCTATATCTGTCAGTGATGGACAATTCTTTTGGTTGTGTTTTAGGACAACATGATATCACAGGCAAAAAGAAACAAGCAATCTATTATTTGAGCAAGAAGTTCACGAGTTATGAGGTAAAATATACTCTTTTAGAAAAAACATGTTGCTCCCTAACTTGGATTGCTCAGAAATTGAAGCACTATCTTTCGTCCTACACAACCTACCTCATATCTCGAATGGATCCTTTAAAGTATATTTTTCAGAAACCTATGCCCACAGGCAGCTTGGCGAAGTGGCAGATTTTACTTACAGAATTCGACATTGTGTATGTCACTCGTACTGCTATGAAAGCACAAACATTGGCCGATCATTTGGCATAGAACCCAGTTGAAAATGATTATGAGCCTTTACAAACTTACTTTCCTGATGAAGAGATTAATTCAATTGAGGAAGAAGTTCAAGATGATATTTATGCGTGGAAATTATATTTTGATGGGGCGGTAAATGCCAAAAGAGTAGGATTGGGGCGGTTCTTGTATCACCGACCGGGCGTCATGATCCCTTCATAGCACAACCTCGTTTCTTTTGTACTAATAACACACCAGAATATGAAGATTGCATCATGGGTTTAAATATGGCAATAAATCTGGATGTATGCAAGCTAGTGGTGTTGGGAGATTCTGAATTGCTCATTCAACAAATTCAAGGTGAAGGGAAATGAGAGATATCAAGCTACAAACAGTGCTTAGAGGACCTTAGAAAAAGGTTCAAGTCTATCGAGTTTAGATATATTCCCAGATCCCATAATGAGCTGGCTTATGCTCTGGCTACCCTAACTTTCATGCTCCCATACCCAGGAAATACGCATATCAACCCATTGGAGATATAGATATAAGATCAACATGGTTATTGCAACATAAGTGATGCAGAACCAGATAATGAACCCTGGTACTATGATATCAAATGCTTCCTAAAGTCAAAAGAATATCCAATACACGCCAACGCAGATAAAAAAAGGACTATTAGGCAACTTGCTAATGGTTTCTTCTTAAGTGGGGAGATTCTGTACAAACAAATTCCAGATTTGAACTTGTTGAGATGTGTTAATATTCAGGAGGCTGAAAGAATAATGAATGAGGTACATTCAAGGGTACGTGGTTCACATATGAATAGCTATGTTTTAGCAAAGAAGATTATACGGGCAGGATATTATTGGTTGACTATGGAGAGAGATTGATTTCGCTTTGTTCGCAAGTGTCATCAGTGCCAAATTCATGATGATTTGATTCAAATCGTAAAACGTAAGTCTTGCATCAAATGCAAATTAAAGAAAGACGCGCAAAATTGACCATGGCTCCTAGTGAAATTGAGCAGAGATTATTGGGCGTACACCACCTTGACAAAGACAGGGAGCCAGTTAAGATAAGTGTTACGAGTGAAGCATTTGAAAATGAAGAACAAAATCGTACTGAAACAAACAGAGATGCAACAGAATTTGAAAGACAAAGATTCAAGCTCGCCAACCAATTAGTTGAATCAACCGTATCAAGTTGGGGAAGAGATAAGGCAAACCTCCAAGGGATTCAAGTCCACAAACCAACTACCAATTTAAAACTAACATATTTTTTCTTTGCTTGAACAGGGGCAAAGTAGTCTTCTGAAGTTTATTGGGAAAAACAACTATAGCAAAGTTAAGTTTTCTTAAGTTTTCTCTTTTTGTTATACTCCTATAATTCTAAGATCGTATCAATATAATAATAATAATAATAATAATAATAATAATAAAACCCCTCATATTCAAAATTAAGGCATTTTTTTTCTTTTCTAAAATAAAATAAAATATCCTAATCTTATTTCGTCTTCATAGGGCGCCATCCTCTAGTTGACATCTTATCTCATCTTCATAAGGCTCCATCCCCTAGTTAACATATTATTCATCTTCATAGGGCACTATTCCCTAGTTGATATCTTATGTCATCTTCATAGGGCGCCATCCCCTAGTTGACATCTTATTCGTCTTCATAGGGCGCCATCCCCTAGTTGACATCTAATCTAGTCTTCATAGGGCACCATCCCCTAGTTGAAATCTTATTCGTCTTCATAGGGCGCCATCCCCTAGTTGACATCTTATTCATCTTCATAGGGCGTCATCCCCTAGTGGACATCTTATTTTGTCTTCATAGGGCGCCATCCCCTAATTGACATCTTATCTCGTCTTCATAGGGCGTCATCCCCTAGTTGACATCTTTTTCATCTTCATAGGGCGTCATCCCCTAGTTGACATCTTATACGTCTTCATAGGGCGTCATCCTTTAGTGGATATTTTATTTTGTCTTCATAGGGAGCTATCCCCTAGTTGACATCTTATTTGTCTTCATAAAGCGCCATCCCCTAGTTGACATCTTATTCATCTTCATAGGGTGCCATCCCCTAGTTGACATCTTATCTCATCTTCATAGGGCGCCATCCCCTAGTTGATATCTTATCTCATCTTCATAGGGTGTCATCCCCTAGTTGAAATCTTATCTCATCTTCATAGGGCTATTCGTCTTCATAGGGCGCCATCCCCGAGTTGACATCTTATTCGTCTTCATAGGGCGCCATCCCCTAGTGGACATCTTATTTCGTCTTCATAGGGCGCCATCCCCTAGTTGACATCTTATCTCGTCTTCATAGGGTGCCATCCCCTAGTTGACATCTTATTCATCTTTATAGGGCGCCATTCCTTAGTTGATATCTTTTTCGTCTTCATAGGGCGCCATCACCTAGTTGACATCTTATTCGTCTTCATAGGGCGCCATCCCCTAGTGGACATCTTATTTCGTCTTCATGCGTCATCCCCTAGTTGAGATCTTATTCGTCTTTATAGGGAGCCATCCTCTAGTTGACATCTTATTCTTCTTCATAGGGTGTCATCCCCTAGTTGACATCTTATCTCATCTTCATAAGGCGCCATCCCCTAGTTGACATCTTAGGAAACACCATTTCCTAGTTTTTCTTATTCGTCTTCATAGGATGCCATCCCCTAGTTGACATTTTATTTTGTCTTTATAGGGCGCCATCCCCTAGTTGATATTTTAGGGAATAAACCTTCCTATTTTTCTTCTTTATGCCTTCATAGGGTATGACAATCCCTAGTTGCATTTTAAGAAGAAAATATCCTAACTCTTTTTCATGCAATCATAAGGCATAACTTTCTTTAGTTACATTATTGAGAATAGGGTTCTTATTTTATTGCGTACCTAGCTTTGATTCCTATCATTTTTATTTATTATTGTGTAGTTTTTCTAATAAGTCAAAAAAAATTCCTAGTGCAAACTGGGGCAAAAAAAAAAAAAATTGTTTTGTTTTCTTTGATGGCTTACAGGTTTTTCTGCAAAACACATGTATATTCGAGAATGAAATCCCGTCTTCAGTCAGAATATAGAAGAATGATCAGGTTGAAGATAGTTAGAGTCAGCTCTGCATCCGTAGCGACCCAATATCTCAAGACACATCTTTTTAGCTTCTGATCAGGAGAACAAACATCCAATAATATTCAATGAACTGTCCTTTGGAAGAGCACCAACGACTCAATCCCAGTTTCAAGTTCAAGTCTCAAATCCTAACTTTAAGATTAAATTTTGAGATCAAGGTACCCACCAAAAGAAAGTGAGGCGATAACTGAAGATCCAAAAGAAAGATCTGTAGCAAGAGAATCAAGACAAATAGAATAGATAGGATCTTGTATTTCATTCCTAGTTTCATTTTCTTTTTCTGATGTAATAAAAGGAGCCACAGACCGGAAACTCGACTGGACCTCAACTCGACTCTTTAACTCATTCCTTCAGTCCTACACCCATTTGAACTACACGTAACCTGATTCTCTTATAACCTGAGATATGTAGGCTGCTCAAAGCAAGGGTTCGGTCACACCTCTTTCCCAATATTTATTTTTTCTATTTTTGAATAAATGGTTGGGCAAAAAATTAGTCATGTTTACTTCTTGGTAAAATGACCTTCTGGACCTCTATACTATGTCGGTTTTGTAAGTTGGACACTTCTACTTACATATTTGTCATCTGGACCCCTGAACCCGCTAAAAAGCAACATTTTAAACCTCTTTTTGGTGAGTGTAACACACTCTCCCCCACGTCAGCTGCCATGTCAGCTGTCACACCTGCCACGCCTGACATGTCTGCCACATCATCTTAAAAAAATATTACATTAAATTTCAAGTCATTTTTAAAATGCTACATAACAAATTAAATATTAAAATTAATTTAATTAAATAAGAAAAATTTATAAATTGTAGAAAAATTTGAATAATCATGTTTTTATTTTTTCTCACAAATTAAACATCAAATCTATTCCAAATAATTAAAATTCTTCTCCAACTAATTTAAATTTTTAGCTACAAATTCATATATACAAACATAATAAATTTTTTATTTTTAAATTTGAATATTTTTAACAAATTCACAAAAAGTTTAATTTTTTTCAAGCGAAATTCACTAGTTTTTTTCAATATTCACTATCACTCACTTTCAATTTCAATTTAAATTTTAATCCCAAAAAAAATAAAAAGATTTTAAATTTAAATTTTAATTAAAAAAATGAAAAGAATTGAATTGAGAGAGAAAATTAAAATAAAAAATAAAAAGTGAACATGTGTGGGGGAGAGGGGGGACTGGAAGAGTGTTGGGGTGGGGTGTGGGGGCTGGAAGGGGCTGGGCTGGAGATGGGGCTGGGAGGGGTATAGGGGATGGGGGTGGGGTGGGGAGGGGTTGGTAAGGTGTGAGGGGGTGGGGATGGGGCTGGGTGGGGTGGAGAGGCTGCGGGTGGGGGTGGGTGGGGATGGGTAAGGTGTGGGGGGTAGGGACGGGCTGGGGTGGGGGTGGGAAAGGGCTGGGCGGGTGTTGGGGTAGGGTGGGGAGGCTGGGGGTGGGGTGGGACGGGGCTGGGTGGGGTGTGGGGATGGGTTAGGGTGGGAAAAATATATTATTATTTTTTTAAAATATTTTTAAATTATTTTTAAATTTTTAAAAATATTTTTAAATTAAAAAAGAAGGAGGGAACAAAAGGACCGTTTTTTATTTTTTTAAAAATATTTTAAAATTATTTTTAAAAATTTAATAATATTTTTGAATTATTTTTAATTTTTAAAAATATTTTTAAATTATTTTTAAATTTTTAAAAATATTTTAAAATTTTAAAAGATGGAGGAAAAAAGAGGACCCTTTTTAAATTTTAATATTTTTTAAAATTATTTTAATGTAAAATTGGCCAAAAATTGACCCCCACTCGCATCCCAGGCGAGTGGCTACACTCTCTTTGTCCTAGTCACCATGACCTTGCCACATAGGCAAGGTCAACGGTCAAAGGGTGCAAAATATTGCTTTTTGATGGGTTCAAGGGTCCAGATGATAAACATGTAAGTAGAAGTGTCTAATTTACAAAACTGACATAATACAAGGGTCCAGAAGGTCATTTTGCCTTACTTATTTGCTTGAAAATTCTCCATATTTTCAAGCAAAGAGGGGCATTCTGGAAACACCTAATTTTTGACCAAACCTAACGTTTTTATATCATTTTAGTGCTCAATTTATTTATTTATTTATTTTTATTTTTTTTATTTTTTTTAGGGTCTAAATTAGATATTTTAAGTTTATCTTATTTTTACTAAATTTGTTTTAAAATTTTTGAAAACTACAAAAATAGAGTCACATTTTTAAATAAGTTTTATTTTATTTTTTATTTAGTTATTTAATTATTTTTAGAAAAAAAAAGAAAATTTTCTAAATTATATATATTTTCTTCTTTTAACTTTTAATAAATAATCTAGTGATATTAATATTTCGTAATCACGTTTTTAAGATTAATTATTTAACTTAATTATATTTTATTAGTTTTAAATTAATTTTATCATTTCTATTTTTATTTAAAACATTAATTTATTTTTTTTCTTTTCTTTTTTATATAAAAAAAAAACTAAATTATCCCCATATTCTCTCCATGCCTTCCACTTTTCCCTTATGTTACGCACAGCTCCCCCAACTCCCCATGCGCACAACACACACATGCACGCCCCAATTATATAAACACACACACGGACAAAAATAAGGAAGACACCAAAAACAAGAGAGAAAAGCGAAAACAGAGGGAAAAGAAAAGACCAAAACACTTAGGAGAAAAACCAGAAAGAAGAGAAAGAAAGTAGAGAGTTCTTTGAGTTTGGGAAATTCAGTTCAGGTCTCCATTTTGAATTTCTGATTTGATTTTGTGGCTCGATAAATTAGTATTTTAACTTTGTGAATCACAAGATTGTAGTGGCATTTATTAGAAATTTATTTTCGCCAGAGGTAACCCTCGATTTTCAGTTGGATAATTTGACTTGCAGATTATATGAGACTTGATTCCATTATTTAAAGTTGTCAAGATTACATATTTGTCAACATTGATGCTATAATATTAAATTATATTTGATGAAATTTGATATGATATGAGACTATTTGTACGATAGTAAATGACGCTAACTTTAATTATTTGGAGTCACTGTTAGTCTTCTGTGGCTTAATCTTCTTCTTTTTCTTTTACTTCTTTTAATAAACATAGTAATAAGGAATAGGAGTTGTTAAAAAATTATTATAGGCGAAAGATTGGTTTAACTATCGCTTTATTAGGTTTATTATTTATAAATTATGCAGAAGTAAAT
Organism: Capsicum pubescens; assembly: GCA_030864215.1. Taxonomy (NCBI): domain Eukaryota; kingdom Viridiplantae; phylum Streptophyta; class Magnoliopsida; order Solanales; family Solanaceae; genus Capsicum; species Capsicum pubescens. Next base: position 79,230,754 of record CM061538.1, on the reverse strand, counting down.
TTCTTATTACTCTTTCCTTCCACCCAAATCATTGGTTATGGCTGACATCTACAGTTAAATGGACCAAAACTATATCTTAACAAAATGTCCTTTAATAATACCTGGTATCATCACTATGTTTAAAAAGAAAAAAGAAAAAAAAAACTTAACTTCTCTTTAGTCTAATTTGGTTTCTTCCTAATCGCTTGTGTGGTTCAAGGTTATTTTTTTTTTAGTTTTCATTACAACCTTATATTAGTGTCATGATAAATGAAATATTAAAGTTGAAGTAGTAGGCTCCTCAGGCTTTATACTTGAAAGAAATGTAGTAGCTAAGGGAAATTACACTTTAGTTGGTTTTGGGTTTATCAATTCACATGAATAGCTCAAGTTTGATGGTCTTTGAATGGCTCTTTGCGCTTAGTTGCTTCCCTTAATATTAATATTTAGTTTGTTTTGTTCATTTTTATTCCAGTTTATCATTGTCAACTTTACTTGTAATCATAAATTTGACATTGGCTGTTTTATGTAGAGTTGTTTTTGGGCCTCGATATTTGCTTAAGGCTTAATTGATTATATACTGTGAGGTAGATCAAGGTGGCCCAAGACCCATCACAAACGATAAAAGAAGAGAGTGAATTTTTTTTAAGGGAGTGGATTCATAAAAGAATAAATTTAGGTTCTCGATCTTTAGAAAATTAAGAATTTAACATACAAGTGAAAGGTTAGAGATGAAGTTGGAAAGCCCAGCTACCGACCATTCGTTACAATAAAATCTAATATACCATTTGAAGCCGTTTGAACTGGGTTGGGTAGATTTTAAACCTATTAGGTACTTATTTAGACTAGGAAAATGGGGGCGATTCATACATGCCTCCAAGGCACGAGAAATGTATCAAAACTCGTGGTAAGGTCGAAAAGTACTACTATCGGTAAGTCACACATCAAGGCAGTTTTTAATAAATTCTCAATAAATAAAAGCAGGATGTAAGTGTCTTTTAAGCTAACAAATGTTTTATATATCTAAAAGATTAACTTAAGCCAGACGTACATCATTAAAGTGACCGTGCTAGAACCACGGGACTGGAGGGGTGCCTAACACCTTCCCCTCGGTCAACAGAATTCCTTACCCGGATTTCTAGTTCACAGACCAAAAATAAACAGTCATTTCCTTTTGAATAGGAATTTAATAAGGTGACTTGGAACACCCAATCTCAATTCCAAGTGGCGACTCTGTAAATAAAATAATCCCTATTCAAAACGTCACTTTAATTGGAAAAAACCTATTTTTCTCTAAAACCAGCTCCCTAACGGGGTCGGATGCTGTAAAAAATAGGGGTGTGACATTCTCTATTCTAGGAGGTGATGATGGGTTGAAAGTTGGTAGTGTCCTGAGTAAGATCAGAGTTTCCCTGGAAGATATTTTTAACCAATTCTGGGAAGGTGGGGTGGGAACACCAGATGGTTTCCATTCTAAAAAGTATAGAGGAAATAAAGCGGTATTTGGAGATATTGACCAACATAGGGTTGTGGTCAGAATGGGTCCTGGGCAGGTGGGTAACAGAAGCCTCAGGAAAAAGATAAATCCAGGAGTTGTTTACTAGACACCTATCCAATCTTTCAAGGATTAGGGAACCTTTATTCCTGTACCTTTTATTGGACCAAGTGTATTTGCTTCCTTTAAACCCTAGGTCAATCAGATTACTGTGGTTAATGCAGTTCCAGAAAAGAGTATTTCTATTGTGGTTGATGCAGTTGCCCTCAAACTTCTCAGATGATTTAAGGATTTTGTTAAAATCCCCTCCCACTAGCCAGACATTGTTAGAAAAGTCCCTTATGGTGTCAGCAAAGGTCATTAGCTGGTTCCATAGGGTCTTCCTCTCCTCAGAACAATTACTAGCATAGATTTCATTGAAGAACCAGGTAGAGGGAGGAGAACTAACCTGGACAGTAACATAGATACCTTGAGAGGAGATGTTGACGTCATTAATGGTGATGTTTTGATCATTCCACATGATGTCAATGCCACCAGAGTTTCTAACTGTCGGGTATTAAATTTTCTTCGCAAAACCAAACATGTCAGCAAGTTGGTTAGGATCACCCATATGGGTTTCCAAAAGGGCTAGAACGACAGGTTTGTGGAGATCAACTATGGCTTTATAGTGCCTTTTGAATTCTGCACTGTTAGCTCCCCTAGTATTCCATATTATGCAATTCATCATGAAAGGTTGGGGGTTTGTAAGATCCTGCATTACCTCCTTGCCCCTTTCCTGGGCTGAGGTCCCCTCCTCGTGTCTCTTCCTCTTCCTTGAGAGGGGTGACATCTTTGTCTTGTAAAAGTTCCCAGTCCTGGGGGATGGGGGAACAACTTCCAGGTCGAGGTTTATCAGGTCCTGTGGTATAAGTATTATAGACATTTCGCTTATGACATCTTCAAAGGTTAGATGAATCGGCCTTCCTAGAGTTTCCACGTTTGTTCTTGGGGCCTTCAGAGATGCTTGGATGCTCTCCATTTCTATATTGTTCTCTTTTAGGGCTTTGAGTGTCAGTTCTCTTTCTATGACTTCCTGAGGGGTGGTTAAAGTCAACAAGAGATGAGGACTTAGGAATAGGTCCTCCTGATTTGAGGCCCCCCCAGGTATCAGCACAAAAGAATGACCCCTCTCTAATATATGGGGAATTTTTACAGGGAAAAATGGTAAGGATTGTCCCGTGAGGGTCATCTCTGCATTCAACAATTTCTAGGATAGTGGTGCGAGTTGGGCTAGGTTTGTTAGCCTCATCAGAGTGGACAACCATATGTTCTGGCCAAAATTTGTGAGACCCTGGTTCAGCCCCTCCATCACTACTTATGCTAAGTAGCATGGATCCTTGATCAGTATTTTGAACTTGATCCCCTGTCATTCCATATGTAGGGGGACTACTTAGTTCGTTAGGCCTATCTCGAGCCAAGAAGTTAGCAGGTAGGTCATTGGGAGTGGGGCTGTGGCAAAGGTTAGGCCTTGGGGAGGGATCATGGATTGTTCCATCGTTAGAAGTATAAGGAATATCCTCAGGAAGGTCCGAGTGGTTAGAAGGGAAATATTCAGGGGATTTTCCAGAAGTGGAAACGGTAGAGGAGTTAAAAGCTTTATTCTCCATTTCAGTCATTTTAGCATCAATGATCTGATTGATAGATGCAAAAGTTTCTGAAGGGAGAGAAGTCGTATGTTGGGTGTTTGTAGGAGCCTGGGTTTGGAATGACATTCGAGATTTAGTAGTCTCAAAAGTCTTTGACAAGACTGTCATGGCTTCCTTTGCCCCTATTCCCAAAGGGGAGGTGTTATGGACTTTTTTGGACCGTTGTTTGGGACAGGGCCCAACTTTGTTGGTATTCTTTGTAAATTCCAATTCTAAGAAGCCCAAGTTGTTCTCTCGTGAAGTCGTGGGCTCCTTATTGGGCTTATGATGAGTTGGGCCATTAAGAAAACCTAATCCGCTGGTGGAGGCGTGGTTTTGGGCCGATGGATAGAGGGATCCAATATTTTTGCCTTTGGGTAGGGTTTCGGCGGAAATCACCTTTCCTTTCCCGACGGCTTTGTCAAGAGAGGAAGATGACTTACCTGAGCCCAATACGGATGGTTTCACCAGCCTGACGTCTTTGGCTGTGTGGTTCCTTCTTGATTTTTTGAAGGTTACCGTGGTCTATTGGTCTTTTGTTTCTTTTGATTCTTCGTCAATATGTGTTTTGTCAACGGCTTCCTCCGGCGCGTCATTTTTCAGGTTAGGAAAACTATTCCTAACGTGTCCCAACTTTTCACACAAGTTACAGAGAAAGCCATCCCCCTCATAGTGAAGAGGTTGTTGGTGACTCCCAATGGTTATCATTTTTTTTAACCTGGGTATCCATCGGGACTTGCATGTATATCCGTGCGTATCGACCACGGATTGCAGCGGTTGTGCATGCATCGACCTTAACGAGGGAGCCAATCTTCTGCCCTACCTTTTCTAATATGATTCGGTCGTAGAACTCTGTTGGCAATTCGGGTAGGCTGACCCAAATTGTTGTCGTGAGTACTTTGGAGTTGCTGGGTACGAAGTTAGGCACCCATCTTCGGACTGATAGGTAAGCACCGGTGATGAACCACGGACCCTGCTGGACTACTTTCCTTTGAAGATCCTCCTTATTGAATTTAGTGGTGTAGAAATCTTTCCCCGGATCTATCAGTGGAAAGGGATCGTGTATTTTCCACAGATCTACCAATTTCTTGCGTAGGTAATGGTGATTGAACCTCTTTCCCACAACTTTAACAATAACTGAGTAGCGCCATGGATTATACATCATTTCCTTATCCTCTATCGTCAGTGGAACGATGTCGTCTGTGTTCGTTGAATCTGTTGTGCTTGATTCCTTTGGTAGTTCTATTGGAGAAATAGGGTTGATGTGACTATTAGCCATAAGTATTTTGCTATAAGATGTCGCAATGGGTTCTTTAGGGGACTCCCGGAAGGCCCCTTAGTCCGGAGGTTCCGGTGGGATGTTGGTCTCCAGAGGCCGGTCTTTCATAGTTTCGTCCATCTCTCCCATCTCATTCGTCACTAATGTGGGGCGTAACCATCATTCTTGCTAATAGAAGATACACATTATATTATTAGAAAAGATTAAATATTACCAACTTTGGAGCGAGCGTTAGATTAACTGTCAAAGTTATTGCCATATGACCCTAGAGGCCACGATTTCTAGTTATGGAAACAGCCTGCGAAAGAAATGCAGGATAAGCCTGCATACAATAGACCTTTCTGGTTCGATCTATTCCTGGACTTCATACATAACAAGAGCTTTACTGCGCAGGACTATCCTTTAACTATTATTAACTTTAATGCTATCAAGTCTTTGCACTATGTGTCATATTGATAATTTTTTTTCAGTTCATGCAAAAAAATTTCAAGAGATCATAACATTGATGGAAAAAATAGCTACAAAATATCAAGGACTTTCAACAATAATTTATCAAATTTCAATGTTGATTCAATGGAGTACTATCCGAAAAATCATCTTGGCTATCTCTATTTTCAATATTCTGAGGTTGCTGCTGTCAAATGGAGATATCCCTTAGTGGACAAGGTACGCATAATTGATTTCTAATTTTATTATAATTTTAAAATATATGTGACGTTGGATTCACTATATTTTCCTAACTTTTAATATCGAAATTCATTATAGTCCCTCCTATGATACTCTAACCACTCCATTTTCTATTCTACATTTGTTCCACAATAATTTGAATTAAGTCAGTTTGAACTTGAACATGAATGTTGAATTCACTTGTTTATTCTTTCTTGTTCTCCCTCTCTGATTCACACAAGGGGAATCAAAAGAGAAACGAGGGGAAGAGAAAGGATTGATGACTGAGAGATTTCAATTTTAAATTTAGAATACGTATGTTGAAATTCTATTGTTATATCATTTCTTTCTAACTAAAGTGCGAGAAGCAACTAGAGTCAACTTTACTGCAGGTTGATATAAATATCTAGTGCGACAAATTTATTCTGAATCTGATGTTTTCATCTAACTAATGCATACATACTAAACGCTATTCATACAAGCGTTTATGATATACAAAAATTAAGTGAAATGTACTCTCATTAATTTGTCACAAACAAAGTCATATTTATTAGTTTGTGCTTTGTTTGTATTTTATCATGATGAAAAATAATATTTTTCGTAAATAATTTTGATGTTCTAGGTTATTGATTTAAGCAAGAATTATCCTGGAATTATGACACTGAAGAGTATTGACTTGGCTCCAGCAAGTTGAATGGTTGTTGCTTGATATATTTTTTTAAATTTTTTAAACTATTTTTAAGTGAATTATGATAATAAATTAAAAATTAAAGTTTTAACTATTTATTTTCAAGCAAAAAGTTAATCAAATATACATAAATTAATCAACACTCAATGTTACGATAATTTTTTAATTCATTAATAAGAAAAAAATCTCACTCAATCTTTCATCAATTTCTTTATTATCTTAAGAAAATTTATTTTAACTTGTTCCATTGTAATAGTTAGGTGTCCAATCAACTACACACCAATGAAGGAAATTAAAAAAAATGTGTCAACACATTTCCTCACCTATCATACAATATCATCAATATATCAAGGTATGTCTTTTATTTTACTATTTAGTTTTAAAAACTCGATCATGACAATAGTGAAATTGGTAAAATATTTCTATAGAAATCTTTTAATAATACCATGAAAGTATACAAAAGTTCAATTTTATACAAAATATTCATTATTTTGAATTATAAATGACTTTCTTTTCTATAATTATACGCTTAAACTATACGAAATTTGAAAAGAAATGATATAAAACTATTAGTTGTGCATATTAGTACTTCCTCCTTTTCATTTTATGTGGCATACTTTGACTGTGTACTAAGTTTAAAAAATAGGAAAAGACTTGGTGATGTTTACCAAACTATTCTTTATTAAAAAATATACTGCTAATATCTTTAATTATGTGGGACCTTATAAGTGGGACCAATGGGGATAAAAGTTAAATTGCTTCATTAAATAGTCACCAAATAAGGAAAGGTAACATTCTTTTTGGGTGGACCAAAAAGAAAATAGCGACACATAAAATGAGACGGAAGATGTTTGTACTTTGGTTAGTGACACGTACGTGCTTGTGTAATCTTATTTTTTTTGTGCTTCGATTAATATATATCGTATTATGATTTTCTAATACTATTACATTTTCTAAAGAAATTTTGTTCGACTTCATTTATCCTATGTTTAACGTAAGCACGCTCTCATAATAGACATTATCATTTTCCTAAATAAAATAATAAAAATCATCCTTTACCAAAAATATAAAATAAAAATAGGACCTATAAGTTTTCATTTCAGGATTACTATAAAAAAAGTCTTATATTATTAAAAATACATTTAAATGCTTAAACTATTTTAAATTTGATAGTAGCTGATAAACGAGATAAATGGGTGTTTAATTGCCATGACCCGAACCCGGGCCTGGCCGTGACAGGCATCTCAATCCTACTATAGACCAGAGACAACCCCCATAGCCTTACCTCAAGCGTACAATAAAAGTAAACAGTGGAAGCCAACCAAAACAATAAAAGATAATCTAAAGAATCAAAGTAAGATAACAATGACACACCAATCTTGTCCACATAAGCCTTTAAACAAAGAATGCCAACTCTGTCGGGAAATGACCCCGACTATGTCACAACCCAATTTTCGAGTCATGATGGCACCTACCATAACCCACTAGTAGATAATGACAATGACCTGAAGGGTCATTATAGACTATGACAGAAAAGAATTTGTAAGTACCATGGAAATAAAGAAATCTAATGAAATGAAAGGTCCTTTCAAAGGATGGAGGCGCATCACTTCACAGCTGATCAATAGGAGTACCAAACCAAGTAACGTTGCACAGAGTCAACAAAAAAATTCTCGGAACCTACATCATCAAACAATGTAGCATCTGGATATGGTCAGAGGAGCGAACACTGACATGTAACCTATAAGAAGGGATAAAATAATTCATTTACCAAAATCCAATCATAAATCATATGCACAACACTTATAAATATATATAGGAAGCCGAGATAGGGACAAGGGTCATGAGAAATAATAGTTTACAAAATTATCCTAAACTATGTAGCTAGTACCGACATTCCAGGCACTCATGGGCTATATGGGTTCTGCTTCCCCTATCGGAAGAGCCACAGTCCATGTTAGACACATGTACCGAGGAATGACTAATGAAACCAGGGCAATAGTCATACAAAATATAATGTGTATCTAGTATATAGACCCCCAACATCGACAAACGTGATTTCAAGTGTTGGTCCCTCTGGGACTATACCTTCTCGATGAGCTACACAATTCCCTTTAATCCAAATTAAAACAACTTGAACATAACCCAACCATTAACAAGGAAGTTATTTATTAAGGCATTTACCTTTTTGGTACCGTCATGCCAATATTCTTGCAAGCTATTCCATTTATGCCAAATCAATCTGTATAATCATTAGACTCTCAAGTTTTATTTAAAATCCGAAACCATGGTCACCAGGGCCATTCCAAAACTATATTTATCCATTTATCCTTTAATACAATTCAATGTTCTCAAAGGAAAGTTAAATTTTGTAAACTTCTATCTTCAAAGTCAAAATTAATAAAGTGGGTTGAGGTTAATGCCATTACCAAGCCAAAATTTTATCAATTTGGGAAAACTCATGTCACCCATTCCATCCAATATGATAATGCACCAATTAAGCTCCAAATGTCATAATTTAAAGCATGAATAACACATTAAAACAATGAAAAAGTAATTCAAGCATTAACAACCAAAAATCCTCAACCCAATTTCAAACCCATCACTAAAAACACATGGATATTGAATAAATTTATGCCACAATGTAAAATACAAGTTAAGGAATGAGAAACATGCCTGAAATATAGAATAACATGAAGAGAAGTCGAAGTTTGAAGCTCGAATGATGAAATCCTTTTGAAATCCTTGAATTTTCTTGGTTTGGGAGTTTAAGAGGAGAATTGTAGTGTTTCATCTTGATAACAGAAGGAAATGGGGTCAATTGGTTGTTTTTAAGTAGTTTAAGAGGTAAAGGACCAAAAAGCCCCTCACCTCAAGTGAAGAAAATAAAACTGGATGAAATTAGCATAACAGTATTGCACGCCGCTATCGTGGTGACTATCCAGTGTTCCACAACCTTATCGTAGCAACTAAGTGGCATGGCATGCCACTATCGCAAACCCTCACTACCTCGAGGCCCCAAAATGATCCTCGAACCGTTTCAAAAATTCAGAAACTTTCCTTCAACACCCCTTATCATAACTCAAATAAAAAATTAATGTTACGCATATGGGAGGGTCAAAAATAAATTGATCAAATTTTTGTGGGGTCTTATATTATACCCCCACCCTCCTTGGATGATTCATCCTCGAATAAGGAGTTAAGATATTTTTAGCACAATAAATAGAAATAATTTATTAGAATAATGGGAAAGTTCAAAATGGGATAAGAGGGAAATGAAACTCATACCTTAGCACTTTTGTCCAACGTTGGAAACAAGAACGGATATTTGGCCTTTATATCATTTTCAGATTCCCTTGTAGCTTCTTCTACCTTTTAATTTCTCCAAAGCACTTTCATTAAAGCTATATCCTTTGTCCTCGACCTACGAACCTACCTATCTAATATTTCAACCAGAACTTTCTCTTAAGACAACGAATCCATAACACCAACATCCTCAATAGACACTATCAAAAAAGGGTCACCCACACACCTTTTTAGCATGGAAACATAAAAAACTAAATGAATCAAAGCCAAGCTTACTGTTAAATCTAACTCATAAGTAAAAACCCCAATTTTCCTCACAATCTGAGATGGACCAATGTAACGGAGACTGGTTTTTCTTTCTTCCCAAATCTCAAGACTCCTTTAATAGGTGAAACCTTCAAGGATACCCAATCTCCAACACCTTTTGCCTCACATCCGCATAAGACTTTTAACGACTCTGAACTGTCTTAAGTCTTTCTCTAATAATTTTCACCTTCTTCATGTCTTGGTGAACCAAGTCAGGGCCAAACAATATAGTTTTCCCCACCTCAAACCATTCAATAGGAGACATACACCTTATACCACAAAGGGCCTCAAAAGGGGCTATTGGGTATTAGTATGGTAACATTTCTATAAGCAAACTCAATAAGAGGCAAATGGTCAACCCAACTACCTTTGAAATCAATCACACAGGCCCTTAGCATATCCACCAAAGTCTGAATAGTGTATTCCGCTTGTCTATCCATTTGAGGGTGAAAAGCGGTGCTAAAGTTTATCTGAGTACCAAAACCTTTCTGACAAGAACGCCAGAAATGAGAAGAGAACTTTATACCTCGATCTAAAATGATGGACACCGATGCTCAATGCAACTTAGCTACCTCCTGAATAAACAACTTGACATAATTTCTTCAGAGTAGTTAGTCCTTATAGGCAAGAAGTGGGGAAACTTTGTCATTCTATCTACAATGACCCAAATAGAATCATATTAATTCTGATACCATAGAAGACCTGTAACAAAATTCATATTAATCATCTCCCACTTCCATATAAGGAAATCTATCTCTTGGGATATGCTACCAGGCCTCAAATATTCAACCTTGACTTACTGAAAAACCATACACTTAGCAACAAAATTTGCCACGTCTCTCTTCATATTATTCTACTAGTAGATTTCCTTCAAGTCATGATATATTTTGGTAGAACCCAAATGAATTGTATATCGGGACTCATGTGCTTCAGTCGAAATCCTTTTCCACAACCCATCTACATTAGGAACGCACAATTTTCCTTGATATCTCAAGATGTCATCTCCCCCAATCTCGAAAGACATAACCTTTTCCTAACCCACATCATCTTTGATTCACATAGTATGGGATCCAAAACCTGTTTCTCCTTTACCTTAACACCAAGAGATGATTTAACCATTTCTTAAATGATCACCCCTCCATCTTCAGAGTCTAAGAGGTGAACTCCCAAATTAGCCAACCTGTTAATATCTTTCACCAATCCTCTTTTCTCCTCATCGACGTGAGATAAACTCCCCATGGATAACTTGCTAAGAGCATTAGCAACAATATAAGCTCTACTTGGATGGTAGTGCAAACTTATGTTGTAATCCTTAAGAGGCTCAAGCCACCGCCTTTGCTTGAGATATTCAATTCCTTCGGGGTAAATACATACTACAAGCTCTTATGGTCTGAATAAATATCCACGTGTAGCCCCTACAAATAATGGCACCAAGTCTTCAAAGCAAAGACCACAGCCTCCAACTCTAGATTGTGAGTCGAGTAATTCCTCTCATGAACCTTAAGTTGCATGGAAGCAGAGGCTACAACTTTATTATGCTGCATCAAAACACAACCTAGTCCCACATTGTACATATCACAATACACAACAAATACCTCATTACCCTCGGGTAGGGTCAAAACAGGCACTAAAGTGAACTTATTCTTCAACTTCTCAAAGCTACCTTTACAAGAATCAGACCATAAAAAACAATATTTTTCTGAGTTAACTTTGTCAGCGGAGTGGTAACAGATGAGAAACTTTCTAAAAAACTCCTATAGTTCCTCGCGAAGCTAAGAAAGATCCTAATATTAGTTAGAGTCGTGGGTCTAGGTCACTTAGTAACTGCTTCAACTTTTTATGTATCAACCTTGATCCCTTCACTAGAAAAAACATGCTCAAGAAAATTCATAGCACTTAACCAAAAATCACACTTAGAAATTTTTGCATATAACTTCTAGTCCTTAAGAGTTTGCAACACAATTCAGATGTGATTGGCATGATCCTCCTCACTCCTAGAGTACACCAAGATGTTATCAATGAAAACTATAACAAACAAATCCTAAAACTACTTAAACACTCGATTCATAAGATCCATGAAAGCAGTTAGAGCATTAGTCAACCCAAATAACATAACCAAAAATTCATAATGACCATACCAGGTCCAGAAAGTATTTTTGGAAATATCAACCTCCCTAATCTACAATTGGTGATAGCCTAAATGGAGAACAATCTTAGAGAAACAATTAGCGCCCTGAAGTTTATCGAAGAGGTCATCAATCCTAGAAAGATGATACTTATTTTTTACGGTAATCTTATTCAACTGATAATAGTCTATATACATCCGAAGAGACTCATTTTTATTTTGCACAAAAAATATAGGAGCACCCCATCGGAAAACACTAGGATAGATGAAACCCTTATCAAGAAGATCCTTCAACTACTTCTTTAGTTCCTTTAGTTTAGTCGGAGCCATTCAATAAGGAGGAATGAAAATGGGATGGGTATTCGAAAGAAGGTCAATTCTAAAAATTTATTTTCCTATCTGAAGAAATCCCAAAAAAATCATCGAAAAAAACTTTAGGAAATTCATTAACCACAAGGACAGATTGCAAAGAGGGACTCTCAGAGTTAAAATACTTAACCCAAACTAGATGATACAACCACCCCTTGGAAATCAACTTCTGAGCTCTAAAATAAGAAATAAACTTCTCTTTGAATACCAAGAAACTCTGCTCCCACTCAGTTACCGGTTTATTAGGAAAATGAAAATTGACCTTTCGGGTCCTACAACCTAGAGAAGCATAGCACGATTGAAGCCAATCTATACCCAAAATTCCAAAAAAATCCACCATGTCAAGTTCTATCAAATCCACCAGTGTCTCCCTATGATGAATGGATACCACAAAATCCATATAGATTTTTCTAGTAAAAATAGACTTACCCACAGGTGTAGAAAATGAGAGGGGGTCAAAAATATTTTCAGGACCAAAACCAAAGTGTGTAGCCACATAAATGGTTACATAATATAGGATAGAACACGGATCAAGCAAATAATAAACATCAAGAGAGAAGAGTTGTAACATACTAGTGAAAACATCTGGGGATGCCTCAGATTCCTAACGAGTAGAAAGTGCATAGAGGTAATTTTGGCTATTATCGGTACCTGAAGTGGCATCCTTAGGTAAAGGAGACAAAGAAGTGGAGATCGGGACTTTATTAGCTCCAGTGAAAACTCTAGCTATAGGAAAATTCTGTCATAAATGACCAGGCTGGCCACAATTGAAACATAAGTTCCTTCCCTCCTCATAATATCCATGATGGAGTTGCCTACAAAAATAACATAGAGGATAGGGTGCAGCCGATTGAGCTCTACGAACTTGAGACTGGACACCCTGTTCCTTAGGACAACTGCTAGCTTGAAAACAACAATCAACTTAAGGCTTAGAATAAGGAGCACTAGATAACGACTAAGACCTTCCCAAATTCTTCTTCTTAGACCATTTTCTACCATCACTCCCACTATTATGCTAATTTGCACCCTTCGCTGCATATCTAAATTTCTTGCTCTACCTTTCTCCCATCTCTACCTATTTTTTTTCATCTTTCACCTGTTACATATAAACTACAATCCTGGATATGTCCATATCATTATTCAGCATTGTAGTCTTACACTCTAACACCAAATCACGAGACAAACCAGAAGCAAACTTACTTATTATAGACCTCATATTTGACACCAACTCTGTAGCATAACAGGATAATTGCTAGAACTTTAGAATGTACTCCTTAACACTCATCCTACTCTACTTCAAGTTTACAAGCTCTTTGGCTATAGCCTCCCTCAACTCCTGAGGAAAGAAGCGATCAAGAAAATACCTTAAAACTCCTCCCACACAGTTGACTCAGCATTATCACCCCTTAACTCTTTTCACTCCTCATACCACTAGTAAGCCACATTCTTTAACTGATAAGAAGCAAACTCCATACCTTCTGAATCACTAGCATGAGTCACCCTAAAGAATTTCTCCAATTCATCAATAAACCCTTGAGGATTCTCTCAACTTTAGGGCCAATAAAGGTTGGGGGATTCAACCTCATAAATTATCCAACCTATGTAACCTCAGATGAATTAGCAATAGGACTAATATGATTCGATCGATGAGACTGTGATATCACCTGTTAGGCAAGCATATGGATAGACTGGTGGAACTCCGCATTAGAGATATCTTTCTGAGGCGAATGAGCATAATTATCACCAGCCTAGAAAGCTCGATGAGGACTAGTAAAGACCAGTGGAGACCCATGTGGAGTGGTACATCTAGGAGCAGGGACCCTAGACTAGGTCTGCACTCCATAAGATGGGAGAATTCCCTCCATATTTTTCTTAGGTGGGACAGAGGTTTCGGATGAGATCCTACGACCGTTAGATCTTTAGATAGGCATGATTTGAAATGCGAATAAGCCAGGAGTTAGAGAATTTTTCATGATAACTAGACTCTCTAGCATGAAATAGAACAGAATAAAAGAAAAACATTTCTAAATGCCTCGTAGCCTCTTCCTTATAAGTGTATGTGTTACACACTCAGAAAAAAGGCTCTACTCAACATGCCTTTGTAGACACCCAACGACCTTGAATCGTGCTCTGATACCAATCTTTTCACGACTTTAACTCGAGCCTGGCTGTAATGGGCATCTGAATCCCACCATGGGTCGTAGACAACCCCCTTAGCCTTACCTCAAGATAATAATAAGAGTAAACAGCGGAAGTCAACCAAAATAATAAATGATATGTGAAACCAAAATATAATCTAAAGAATCAAAGTATGATAATAATGACACCTCAATCCTGTTCAAAGAAGCCTCAAACTAAGAACACCAACTCCGTTGGTACATGCCCCCGACTATGACAGAAAAGAATCCATATGTACTAAGGAAATAAATGAATCTAATAAAATGGCAAGGCTTCAAAAGGATGAAGACGCACCACTTCACAACTGATCAATAGAATACAAGATTACCTAACGCTGCACAAGATCAACAAAAAAATCCTTGGAACCTACATCATGAAATAATGTAGCTTCTGGGGACGGTGAGTGGGGCGAGCACTAACATATAACCCATGAAAGGGATAAAATAGAGAATTTACCAAAATTCAGTTATAAATCACATGCACAACACTTGTACATATATATAGAATGTCGGGATAGGGACAAGGTTCATGAGACATGATAGTTTAAAATATTAGCCTGACATATATAGCTCATACTGACACACCCCGAGCTATATGGGTTTGGCTCCCCCTTCTGGAATAGCCCCAGCCCATGTTAGCTGCATGTATCAAGAAGTGGCTAAAGACACCAAGGTGATATCCATCTAAAATATAATGTGTATCTAGATACATGGTCATATAGGCCCCCAACGTTGGCAAACGTGGTTTCAAGTGATGGTCCCCGTGGGACTACACCTTCTCGGTGGGTTATACAATTCCCTTTAATCCCAAATTAAAACTATTTGCACCTAACCCAACCATTAATTAGGGAGTCATTTATTAAGGCATTTACTAATTTGGTATCGTCATACCAATATGCTTGCAAGTTATTTTATTTATTCCAAATCAATCCATATAACCATTAGACTCAAAAGTTCCATTTAAAATCTGAAACCATGGCTACCAAGTGCATTTCAAAATCATATTTATTCATTTATCCTTTAATGCAATGCAATGTTCACAAAGGTAAGTTAAATTGTGTAAACTTTTATATTCAAAACCAAGATTAATAAAGTGGATTGAGGTTAATATCATTATCAAGCCAAAATTTTATTAATTTGGGGAAACTCATGTCATCCATTCCAATCGATATAATAATGCACCAATTCAGTTCCAAAATTCATAATTTAAAGCATTAATAACACATTAAAATAGTAGAAAAAGTCATTCAAGCATTAACAATCAAAAGTCCTCGACCCAATTTTAAACCCATTATTCAAAACACATGGATATTGAATAAATTTATGTCACAATATAAAATACAAGTTAAGAAGTGAGAAACTTGCCTGAAATATAGAAGAATTTGTAGAAAATCAAAGTTTGAAGCCCGAATGATGAAATTCTTGTGAAACCCTTGAATTTTATTGGTTTGGGAGTTTAAGAGGAGAAGTGTAGTATTTGATCCTGACAACTGAAGGCAATGGGGGTCAGTTGGGTGTTTTTTAAGTCGTTTAAGGGGTAAAGGACCAAAAAGTCCTTCACCCCAAGTGAAAAAATGAAACGAGATGGAATTAGCATAGCAACGTGGCACACCGCTATTGTGGTGACTAGCCAGCATGCTATGGTCTTATCGCGGCAACTAAGTGGCGTGACACGTTACTATCGCGGACCTTCACTGCTTCGGGATTTCAAAATAACCTCAAACCCCGGCTAAAAATTTTAAAACTTTCCCAAAGTACCCCTTCAATATTTCTTATTATAATTCAAGTAAAAAAATTAACGTTACGCACACGGAAGTGTCAAAAATAAGTTGATCGAAGTTTTATGAGGTCTTACATTAATAGTGCACATTATGTGCTAATTTGGTGACATTTATATGATTGTCAATCTTCTTATGCATATAATTTCTGATTTTTAAATGATATTACAGAAAACTCTAATAATGAAGAAGGAGAAGGTATCCTGAGGAAAGATGGTAGAATTTCTCTTTCACCTTTCGGGTCAACATCGTACAAGATGCAAAGTGATATATGGATAAACAAGGCTGAAGCCCGTAGAAAGTTTGATAATCTTCTTGGTGATGCTAATTCTTGGCTAAAGCAGCTTAATTTTAATCACTATGATTTTAATATTTTCTGTTCAAATTTAAATGTGGGCCATATTTATTTATTTTGAAGTAATTTCAAGAATGGTCTCATATTATGTTACTAATTTAATTTCTTATTACTAGAGAACCTGTTATGTGCTATATTTGGATTTTGGTTAAATGCGAAGTTATTTATATCCTTTATTCTTATTTTATTTTATACTTGTATTCTTCTTTTAAATTTGTTGACTTGATATTATTTAATTTCTTGTTTAGATATGCAATGTTATTAAAATATAGAGAAATAAATTTTAGAATGACACATTTTAACTATATCATGTTAAGTTGTCAATTATAATTTTGAATGTGAGTTTATGCATACAATAAAAGTTATATAAATTATATAAAATTTTGAAACTAATTTTTTCAGCAAGTATTATAATTATCAAGTGATAATTTCTTTTTATATATCAAATTTTTAAAAAAAAGTGAATGGTAGTAAAGAAATTATTAGAAAAAAAATTTTAAAAAAAATTCTTCCATTGAATTCTTGTCAAGAAAGTGGTCAAAACAAATGCGGAGTTTTCTTTACCCATTGACACCAATGTCCCTTTAAAAGATCAAGAATGTACATTTTTGTTTTGAGTTCTTAGTTTAAACATCCTATTCCCCCCCAAAAAAAACGATAAATACAATCCATTTTCATTCTTACAAGATCGTTTCAATTATTCTTATAAAAAAAATTTTAATATCAAATTAAGTTGAAATTGTTTTTATGTTTATATTGTTTTGAATTTGACAATTATCTATAAACAAGATGAATGACTAGTTGTTGTCCACGTTATGTGCTTGGTTGATGATATATATGTGTTAGTCATAATCGATAATCGTTAGATTTTTCATTTACTAAATAACAATATTTAGACCATGGTTTAACTCCTAAGATGTTTTATGTTGCTAGTATGTTTTAAGTAGTTGATTTATCTTTTTTTTTTTAAAAAAAACGTATTGTATCATTAACTCTAGTCTCTAGAGAAGTAAATGATAGTTGAAAAATAATATCAACTTTTATAACAATAATACAGTTTCATTTATTAAGTAGTAATCTACTAGTAATTATACATCTTATGAGTTTTTTTTCTTATTTTAAAAATCTTCATAAATAAAAAAAATTCAAATACTTTAACAAATCTTGTAATATGTTTGTCTTAAAATTTTGTTTGCATTAAATTCTGAATAGTTGAATTCTTTGGTTAAATCTACAGCATATCAAATTATATGTATGAGAAACATATGACACAATTAATTCTAGAGAGACAAGCATAAATCAATTAACAAGCAAAATCATTATTCATAAACAGTATTTATTAATTAAATATTAATTTGTTAGTGTGTCTACGTCTTATTAATTATTTTAATTCTTACTATAATTTGAAAATTTCAAAATATCCATACAAATCCTATGACTTTTTTTCTTATAATTTTCTAAAGGTTTTAAATAGTTAAATTATTTGGTTCAGTCAATCAATATATATATATATAAAGGAGGATAACAAAAAAGTTGATGTGGCACCTTCCAATGAGCAACAATTAGATTTATCTATTTTCTTCTTTTTTTTTTGGACAATTTTACCTTTATGATCCATTTAATTCTCTAATTTATATATATGGCTGAGTAATTTAAATTTAAAAAATATAAAATAGTAACTGAATATAGAAAAGCTAATTTTGTTTCATAAGGGGTTTGAAAGGTCAAGAGTCTTGTAAACTACAAGAGAATTAATGCTAATTTATAATTGCTAATTAAATTTTAGAAGAAATTTGAAAAAATGAGAGTCTTGTGAACTGAAAAATAGGCCACTATCAACTCCACTATCAATTTCCCCGTGATCTCTTATTTAAGTTAAAATCCATCATTCAAATTCACAGAACTTAATTGATGCACCATGTAGTTATAAAGAAAACATATGCAAGCTTTGATGAAAAAATTGTAGCAATTATATTCTCTAACGTCTCTAAGCGCACTAGGTTGCATACATGATAAAAAATAGCAAATGTGCAGATGATGAGGTGTTATTTCATGTATTCAAAAATTGAAAATCATAGTTAAGTTAATTTTGTCTGTAATTTCTGATATGTATTTTCAAGAGTATGCTAATGATTTTTTTTCTTCAAATTATATTGTTATCATAAGTTAACTTCATTGATTTGCTCTTCCTTATTAACTTGCTATCCTCGTAATATTTTGATTTTCACTTTTTAAACTATTTATGAATTCATCTCAGTCTTCTTCATCAAAGCAACTAAAATTCTTACATTAGCAAAATGGCTAGAGGTTTGAAGAAGCATCTGAAGAGGCTCAATGCCCCGAAGCATTGGATGCTTGATAAGATTGGTGGAACATTTTCTCCCAAGCCATCTTCTGGTCTACACAAATCAAGGAACTGTTTTCCATTGATCATTATCTTGCGAAACAGATTGAGGTATGCTCTCACATACCGAGAGGTGATCTCGATTCTGATACAATGATAAGTTCTGGTGGGAAAGTTAGGACTGATAAGACTTATCCATCTGGTTTCATGGATGTTGTTTCAATTCCAAATACTAATAAGAGCTTCCGTCTCCTTTATGACACCAAGGGCCGATTCCATCTTCACTCACTCGGGGATGAGGAGGCCAAGTATAAGCTTTGCAAGGTCCGTTCGGTATAGTTTGGTCAGAAGGGGATTCCATACTTGAACACTTACGATGGAAGAACAATCCACTATCCTAATCCTCTCATCAAGGCCAACGATATCATTAAGCTGGACTTGAAATCTAACAAGACTGTTGATTTCATCAAGTTTTACATTGGCAATGTTGTGATAGTGACTGAAGGTAGAAATAGAGGACGTGTTGGTGTTATTAAGAACCGGGAGAAACATAAGGGTAGATTTGAGACCGTCCATATTCAGGATGCGTTGGGTTATGAATTTGCTACACGTTTGGGGAATGTGTTCTCTCTTGGCAAGGGTACTAATCCATGGGTTTCACTACTCAAAGGTAAAGGTATTAAGTTGTCCATCATCGAGGAGGCACAGAAGAGGCTGGTTGCTCAATCCGCCACCACTGCTTAAACTGTTTGGAGTCAACTTTTTGCTACTGCAGTTTTGTAGTTTTGTAGTTTTGATTCTTAAATGTTTGCTTTGTTTAGTAGTACCTATTTTGAATATTTGTGCATTTGTATGCCCAACATTTTGATGAGAAAGTGATTAGAAAAAAGAAAAAACAAACTCAACTCAAAGGTGATTTTTGCTTATTTATCTTACTGTCCTTTAATCCAGCAACATTAGAAGAAATATTTTTTCTCCTCAAATTCGACTTTCACCTTAGAAAATAGAAGATATTTTCACACCATACTTTGCTATAGTGCGTTTCACAGGGCAAACATTATATACACGATAGCAAAGTTGCTTGCCCTGTGCATTGCTCATGTTTTGAAGATTGGGAAAAATTCACATTTTAATGTATATAATTGTGATATATTTATTTTTTGGGTAAAATATAATTAATTTCTATTAAAGTATTTATTGATGTGACATACTTCTAAGGTTATCATTTACAAATTTTTATTTTTTTCTCCATTTATTTATTTATTATTATAAAAAATAAATATGTTAATTATCATTCCTTCATTTATTTCTATTTTTTATTGTTAAAACTTAAATGTATCAAAATTCACTGCTCCACTTATTCATATTCTTTATTGTATACTTAAAAGTCTAAATATTTACTAATTCAAACTTTCATTTCCTTCGTAAAAAATCAATCATCAATATATATATATATATGTATGTATGTATACATATATATATATGTATGTATGTATACATATATATATATGTATGTATGTATACATATATATATATATATATATATATATATGTATAGACAAGGTGATGTAGTCCTCCATTCATAGTTATCTTTATCTTTTTTATTTTTATTTTTTTCTTTGTTTTTTTAATTAATTATTTTTTCTATAAATTAAAAAATAATCTATCATATCATATCTATCAATCATTAATCAATCAATATATAATAATAAAGGAGAATGTAGAAGAGGTGATGCGGCACCTCTGTATGACATTTAATTGCATTTTTTTAAATTTTTTTTAGACATTATTCTTTACATTTCACTATATAATAATAATACAATAATTCATTTGAAAAGTATTTTTATTTTTCTTAAATAATTTATTTAAAAAGTCATTTTCATAACTCACAACACTTCATATTCCTATAACTTCTATTCTAATAATGTCTATTAATTTTGCGCTTTTAATTCACATATTATTATTTTTATAACTCATGCTTTTTATAATCTCCATTACCCAAGAAAATTAAGAGATATAAATAAACAATGAAAAATCACCATATAAAATAATTCAATTCTATGCAAAAGACCTTGTGTAGTTGATCTTGTTAGTTACAATATTGTACACTTCAAAAATATATGGAGAAAGAAGTTATGAAATGTTGGAGAAGATTTTGTGTTTTGTTGATATTCAGGTGCGGAGAAATTATGATATTTGCACAAGGATCTACTTAACTTAATTTTTTCATATTTTTTGAACTTTTTGTTAATAAAGTTCTTCATTGTTTTGTTATTTTAAGCTCTATATATAAATATGTATCATACGATCTTTCTTCTTCCCATCTTCTTTTTTAATGATGCAAATTGCAATATGTACAGTGAGGTACGTAGTTGTAATATGGAGTTAATCTGTATATAGTGTTGACGACTTAAAGAGATTTATGCTATTGAAATTGGTATATATATATATATATATATATATACATATATAACGATGAAAAAATTATTTTACCATCTTAGTGCATTTAGAACCATATATAAGTACATTATTTCAAATTAAAATCTCAACTTCATTGAATACGCAATAGAAATGAAATAAAATTAATTTTAGGGAATATATTTTAATTGGGAAAAGGGCCAAAAATACCCTTCTACTTTTATTAATTAGCTAACTTTACTCTCCGTCCTACTATTTGGCCATATTTTCCCTTGCTGCGCTCTCAAACTTATCACATATACCCCTAATTTGGATGAAAATTTCCAAATCAAAATAGATACTCAATTTTGAAGAAAAAAAATCCATCACCCTGATATTAAATCACTATGTCTGTCATTACTTTGATGCTATACAATAACCGAGCGGCTTCATAGCAATTTCTGGCAAATTGCATCAATTGGACTATAAACTCAACCTGATCGGGTTCATCATCTTTTCTCGGAATGAATTCATTTTTATCTCTAGTGTCTCTCGTGAAAAACAAAAAAAAATTCATCAGAAGAAACTATTTTCCTTCATTATTCCCCTATTTATCTTCCCTTCCGCGCATACTATTTTTTAACTAAAATCCCAATGATTTCTCTTCACTCTAACCTCATCACTATTAACAATTTTCTTTATTGTGAAATCTCCGTTGTGTCATTGTTTATTCCATTGAACAAGTATCTAACATTAATTTCAACAAAAACAAAAATGCAAGGAATATAAACAACTCACCAATTGAAACCGTTCTTACAATTCCAGATTTTTTAGCTAATTTTCATGGAAGCTTACTAATAAAAGAAATTGTATACAACAAATGAAGTTGAAGAAAAAAAATAACAAGAAAATACTCTAATCAATTGAATAAATAAAGTGGCTTTTGCAAGCCAATTATATTACAAGCTTTTAGTCAAATGAATTGCCTCACAACCCCATCATCATCATCAATATCAGTTTTTCAAATTCACAATTGTCATTTTTTTTAAGGAAAGAATCAATGAGGGTAGCTGTTTTGGGAGCTAGATATTTATCTCGACTGTGTTTCTTTAATTGATTCGGAGTGGGTCAAATGAGGATAGTGAGTATTTTTTTAAAAATTAGATATTTTATTTTAATTTGGGGGTTTTCATCCATAATAGGGGTATAAATGAAAAGTTTGATGACGGCGAGGACAAATATAGCCCTATAGTATGACTGAAGGGGTAAATATGACCACATAGTATGACGGAGGATAAAGTTAGCTAATTAATATAAGTAGAGGGGTATTTTTGACCCTTTTCTCATTTTAATTTATTGATAAAGAATATACTATCCATCATTTAATATATGTTAAATTGTTAAATTTTATTTTCTTTTATGGAAGAAAACATTCTTCATAATATAATTATAACAAGTTATAATATTACGATTAGATAATGAATCTAAAATGAATCAAATAAAATAATTAATTTCTTAACACCACGCGAAGCGCGGCTAATTTCCCTAGTAGTATAATAAAATTTAGACATTAAAGAAAACATATTGCATCGTTGATTTTAGAAACATAAGTAATTGATCCTTGAAAAACAATATCAATGATAATGATTGTATAGTGTTTTATCCATTAAGTTTGGTTTGTAAGGACTTTCAACAATAACTTATCGAATTTCAATATTGAGTCAATGGAGTTCTATCCAAAGAATCATCTCGTCTTTCTCTATTATCAATATTCTGAGGTTGTTGTTGTCAAATGGAGATATCCCTTGGTGGATAAAGTATGCATACTAGATTTTCAATTTTATGATGCTCTAACCATCCCATTTTCTATTCTACTTTTGTTCATTACTATTTATATTCAATCAATTTGAACTTAAGCATGAGTGTTGAATTCATTTGTTTATTCTTTCTCTTCCTTCCTCCTGATTCATACAAGAGGAAAAAAGTGAAACGGGGAAAAGGAAGGGTTTGATGAATGCGAGATTTCAACTCTAAATTCAGAATGCATACGTTGAAATTCTACTGTTATTTTATTTATTTCTAACAAAAATATCAGAAGCGATTAAAGAAAACTTTACGGCAGCTTGGTATAAATATCGAGTGCGAGAAATTTATTCTGAATCTGATGTTTACACCTAACTAATGAGTACATACCATACGTTAGTTATTCCTGGAAGTTTTTATGATGTACAAAGATTAAGTAAAACGTAATCTCATTAATTTGTCAAAAACAAACTCATATTTATTAGTTTGTTCTTTATTTTTATTTTATCATGATGAAAATAATAATTTCTTAACTAATTTTGATGTGCTAGGTTATTGATTTAAGCATGAATCATCCTGGAATTACGACATTAAAGAATATTGACTTGTCTCCAGGAAGTTGGATGGCTGTTTCTTGGTATATTTTCTATTTTTTTAAAATGATTTTAAAGTGAATTCTGACAACAAATTGATCAATTAAAAATAAATGTTTTAATTATTTATTTTCAAGAAAAAATTAATCATATAACATAAGTTAATGAAGAATCAATGCTACGATATTTTTTTAATTCAATAATAATAAAAATATCTCACTCAATATTTCATCAATTTCTTTATTATTTAAACAAAATTTAATTTACTTGTTGTAATATAATTGTTAGGTGTCCAATCTACTACCCTCCACTGAGGTAAATTAAAAAGAATGTGTCAATACATTTCCTCACCTATCATACTGTATCATCAATATATCAGGGTATGTTTTTTATTTTTCTATTTAGTTTTAAAACTCCATCATGACAATTGTGAAATTGGTAAAATATTTCTACAGAAATTCTTTTAATAATATCATGAAAGTATACAGAAGTTCAATTATATACAAAATATCCATTATTTTAAATTATAAACGAGTTTCTTTTCTATAATTATATGCCAAAATTATTCTGAATTTGACAATAAACTTTCTTTTTCTATAATTATATGCCAAAATTATTCTGAATTTGACAATAAACGATATATAACAATTAGTTGTGCATATTAGTATGTATTTTGTTTAGTTACATGTACGTGCTTGTGTAATCTTTAGTTTTTTTTTGTATTTTGATTAATATATATTGTATTATAATTTTATAATACTATTACATTTTCTACAAAAATATATTTTTTGACTTCATGTGTCCTATTTAAAAGTAAGCATGCTAGAAGTTATTGTTTTTCTAAATAAAATAATAAAAAATCATCCTTTACCAAAAATATAAAATGAAAAGGGCCTATAACATTTCATGATTATAAAAAGAGACTTACATTTTTGAAAATATATTTTAAATGTTTAAAGTATTTTAAATTATATAGTAACCGATAAACGAGATATATGGGTATTTAATCATGCAGATTACGTGTTAGTTTGGTGACATATATATATATATATATATATGATTTTCAGTCTTCTTATTCATATTATTTCTGGTTTTTAAATATTATTACAGAAAATTTAAATGATGAAGTAGGAAAAGATATCCTGAGGAAAGTGTAAGACCCTATAAATTTCGACTAATTTATTGTGAACTTTCCCTCATGTTTAATGATAATTTTTTACTTGAATCATGATAAGAGATGTTAACGGGATAATTTTAAAGATTTTTAAAATTTTTGGAAAACGTTAGGGGTCATTTTGGGACCCCGAACAAGTGATGGTCTGTGATAGTAGCATGGCACACTGCCTAGGCTCCGCGATAGGAGTTTGGAATGTTGGCTAGGCTTTGCGATAGCAGTGTACCACACCCTTGGGAAAAAATTGCCCTGTTAAATTTTTTTCAATTGGGGCAAGGACTTTTTGGTCCTTTGCCCTATTAAATGACATAAACGCCTTTTAATCCCTCTTACTCATCAGTTATTATTTTTTATTATTGCTCTTCTCCTCTCCAACTATCAAGTTAAGAAACACAAGGGTTTTCTAAAGGATTCAATTCCCCGACTCTAAGCTCCAATTTCTCTCAAATTCTTCCGTCTTTTAGGCATGTTGGACACTCCCTGTTTACATTATTATATTAATGCATCAATTTACTTGATATTTATGTGTTTTTTCAATGATTTGTTAAACTAGGGCTGAGGGATTTTGATTGTTAAACACTTGTATTATTTTTTCTTATTTTTAATGATTAATTCATGGTTTAAATGGTGGATTGTGAATTGAATTTGTGCCTCGTGGTAATTTTTTTTTTTTTTGCAATGTATATAGATTTTGTATGATGTTATTGACATGAACCTCAACCCACATTGTTATTTTGGCTTTAAACAAAGATTCTACATACTTTAACTTATCTTTGGAAATATGACATTGCATTAAATGGTAAAAAGGTAAAAAGGTTTTGGAAATTTCCTTGGGGGATTTGGTTATGGTTTTTAAAATGGAGATTGGAGTCTAATTAGTTAAATGGTTATGATTTGGCATAATTGGAATATCTTGCAAGTCTATTGGTATGATGATACCAAGTTGGGAATACCTTAATAGAAGACTCCATGGTTGGTATTATATATAAAATCATTTTAATCTGGGATTAAAGAAAATTGTGTATCTCACCAAGAAGGTGTAGTCCAGAGCGACCAACACTAGCATTCACATTTACCGACGTTGGAGGTCTATAACCACTATGTCTACTTTACACAACATATTATTGGGAGGCTAATTGGCTATTGGTGGCTTTAGCTTAATTTCTCGATAAATGCAACTAACTTGGATTGGGGGCCTTCCGACAGGGAGAGCCGGACCCATATAGCCCGTGATTGCCTTTAGGTTGGTACGAGCTACACCATTCAGGATTAAGTTTTCAAACGGTCATGCTTCTTGCCCTTTTCCTTATCCTAACATCCTACAGATATATGTATAATTATTGTGCATGTGATTTATGAATAGATTTTTAATAAATACATATATTTTATCCCTTTCCTTGGGGTTCACGCAAGTACTCGCCGTACTGACCGTTCCTGGATGCTACATTATTTCATGATGTAGATTCTGACGACTTTTCTTGTGACCCTATGTAGCGTTAGATGGTTTGATGCTCCGATTGGTCAACTGTGAAGTGGTGAGCCATCCATCCTTAGAAAGTCTTTGTTTCTCTTAGTTTTCTTTTACTATTTTAGTACTTTTTAGATTTCTTTGGCATAGTCGGGGTTATGTCTCGGCTTAGTTGGATTTATTTGGATTAGATACTTTTGTGGATAGTGTTGGGATATCATTGTGGATTTGATTTTGACTCTCAAACTCTCTCTTAATTTACACATTTCTCTTGTTATCTTGGTTGGCTTCTGTTGTTTTTCACTTCTATTATGCTCTTGTGGTAAGGCAAGGGGTCATCTCTGGTCTTGGCTAGTTTGGGATTCTCATCATGATCATGTCTCGATTTGGGTCCTAAGAAGATTAGTATCAGAGCATGGTTAAGGGTCATTGGGTTTCCACAAAGTCGTGTCGAGGATAGTCCCTTTTATAGGTGTGTAGCGTGCCACACTTATAAAATGAAGGCTACAAGGTATCTAGGAAAGTTTCCCGTCTTTGTATTCGAATTTGTGCTAGAAAGTCTAGTTATCATGAATATTTCTAACTATTAGTTTATGCATATTTCAGATCATGCCTCCAAGCAGATTTGGTGGTCATAGGAACTTTGCGAGAACCTTCACCATAACTGGGTCAAATGCAGAGAAAGTTTGCCCTACTCATGGAATGCTGACTCGGTATAGGGCCCGTATTCTTTCCCGCAATGCTCCGACTGAGGTTCTACCGGTTCGTACTAGTCCTCTTCTGGCCTCCCAGGCTGGTGCTACTCCTACTCTCTCCCCTTAGAGAGATGTCTCTAATGTTGAGTTCCATTAGTCCATCCATATGCTTGCTCATATTGTGGAATCACAGTCTCATTATTCTAATCATTTGAGTCCTACTACTAGCTCATCTTAAGGCACTCAGGTTGTTCAGTTTATGAGGTTGAATTCCCCAATATTTACAGATTCTATGATTTAGAAAAATCTTCAGGGGTTTATTTGTGAGATGGAATTTTTTTTAGAGTTATGCATGGTAGTGATTTAAAGTGGGTCAAATTTACAGCTTATCAGTTGAAGGAGGTGAGGGAGGCCAAAGAAAAAGAGTTTATGAATCTGAAGTAGGGTAAGATGAGTGTTAAGGAGTATGCATTGAAGTTCACCCAAATGTCCCCTTATGCTCAGTAACTGGTGTCTAATATAAGGTCCATGATAAGAATATTTTCTACGGGTCTATCTTGTGACTTGGTATTAAAGTGTAAGAATATTATGCTAAATAGTGACATAGATATCTCAAGGCTAGTTTTTTACATGCCTCAGGTAGAAGATGAGAAGAAGAAGTACGTAGAGATGAGAGAAAGACACAGTAAGAAGTTTAAGTATGCAGTGCAGGGTGCAAACCAATAGAACAGTAGGAAGGATTGTAGGAAATATCCTAAGAAGAAAGATTGGGAAAATTCTCATTCGTCTACTAGTGCTTCTTATCCTAAACCTTCAGGCGATCAACATTTTCAATATAGTAACTATCTTAGGGAACATGGTGCCTAATCTCCAATTGGTAGAGCCCAGTCGGCCCTGCCCGATCTACCTTATCGTGGTTGTGGAAAGCCTGGCAGTCAATATTATGAGGAAGGGAGAAATTGGTGCATTAATTTTCATTAACTTGGTGATATGCAGCAAGATTGTCCTTCATCTAGGGTTGCCACCAGAGCTAATAAGGTCCCAGTTGCCATATTTTCATTGCCTGCGGCAAAAAGGTGATACTTCAGGGATGGGAATTGGTCGAAATCATCTTTATGAAGTTTCTACTCATCATGAATCTGAGGCATCTCTTGATGTTGTTACCGGTATGTTACCACTTTTCTCTCATGATATTTATTGCTTGCTTGACCCTGGTTCCACCATATTTTATATGACTCATTATGTCATTGTACACTT
The DNA here is from genome assembly GCA_030864215.1 of Capsicum pubescens. Classification (NCBI taxonomy): domain Eukaryota; kingdom Viridiplantae; phylum Streptophyta; class Magnoliopsida; order Solanales; family Solanaceae; genus Capsicum; species Capsicum pubescens. Next base: position 79,202,836 of record CM061538.1, on the reverse strand, counting down.
TGACTTTGGTCCTGAAAGTATTTCTGAGCTATATTCTATTTCTACCCCGACGGGTGAGTCTATTATTTCTAGAAAAGTCTATAGGGGTTTTGTGGTGTCCATATTTTACAAGGATACATTGGTGGATTTGATAGAGCTTGATATGGTGGATTTTGATGTGATCTTAGGGATAAATTAGCTTCATTTGTGCTATGCTTCTCTGGATTGTAGAACCCAAAAGGTCACTTTTCATTTTCCTAATAAGTCGGTATTAGAATGGGTGAGGAGTTCCCTAGTACCGAAAGGGAAATTTATTTCTTATCTTAGGACTCAGAAATTGACATCCAAAGGATGTTTGTATCATTTAGTTTGGGTCAAGGATTCTAACTCTGAAAGTCCCTACATATTTTGTCCCTGTGCTAAATGAATTCTCCAAAATTTTTCCCGATGATCTTCCCGTGATTTCTCCGAATACGAAAATAGACTTTAGGAATGATCTTCTACCAGATAGACATCTTATTTCCATTTCTCTTTATAGGATGGCTCTGATAGAGCTAAAAGAAATAATAGAACTATTCAAGGATCTTCCTGATAAGGGTTTTATCTGTCCTAGTGTTTCTCTATAGGGTATTCATGTGCTTTTTATGCAAAAGAAATATGGTCTCTTTGAATGTGTGTAGACTATCGTCAGTTGAATAAGGTCACCGTGAAAAATAAGTACCCTCTTCCTTGAATCGATGACCTCTTTGATCAGCTTCAGGGTGCTACGTATTTCTCTAAAATAGATCTCTATCTGGGTTATCATTAGATGAAGATTAGGGAGGCTGATATTCCCAAAATTGCTTTCCAAACCAGTTATGGCCACTATAAGTTCTTGGTTATGTCAGTCGGGTTAACTTATGCTCCGTTTTCTTTCATAGCCTTATAAATGAGGTATTCAGGTAATTTCTGGACTTGTTTGTTGTAGTTTTCATTGATGACATCTTGGTGTACTTCAAGAGTGAGGAGGATCATGAAAATCACCTCTGAATTATGTTGCAGACTCTTAAGGACCAGGAATTGTACAAAATTTTCTAAGTGTGAATTTTGGCTAAGTATTGTGACTTTTCTGGGCACATTGTATCTACTGAAGGCATTAAAATGGATCCACAAATGATTGAGGTGGTTAAGATGTGGCCTAGACCCACGACTACAATCAACATTATGAGCTTCTTAGGCTTGGTCGGGTACTATAGGATATTTATGAAGAGTTTCTGATAACGCCCAAACTACAGCTCTCGTTAGAAAGTGTAAGCGGTCGCTGTCAAATATAGAACCCAACTGGGTTGGGTGTCGAATCCCACAAGGAATACTTGGTCACCAAGTGTTGCAATTGTTAGTAGACTGTTGGTCGAAAATTCTACGGAAAATGGGGGTTTTGATTTAGGCGTGAATTAATAATATCAAAGTAACAAATGAATGATTTGTTTAGTAAAGGTTAATCACAGAGAATAATAAGTTAGGGTTATGTCCACCTTGTAGTTTCTACTTCTCTATTAACTATGAGTAACGCGGAATTTAGACATGCATGCACTTATAGAGAATAGTATTCTAATTCTAAATCCAAGTGTTTCCCAACCATCAAGGATTTATTTCACTTTAGCTCTCCCGAGCCTAAAGTGTATAACGAATGGTACAAATTCTCCAAGAAGTCAATCCGGTTAAGGCATTAACGTGTAAATAGAGGTTAGAAGCCCTATTTCCTTGTCACACTCTCTTTTCCAAACATGTAACTTTTCTTCCGAACAAGCTAATGCTATAATGGCATGTTCTCTATGTTTGCAACCATGAGAATTTAATGAAAACGAAGAGAGTAATGATATAAGTAACATACACATCAAGAATTCACAAACTCATAGCAATAGATAGTATCTTACAAGGTTTCCATAACCCTAACAGAGAAGTTTAGCTACTCATGAGTACAACGGAAATCAAAGAAGACATCATCATCATACCAAAGTTAGAATAATCTCACGATGGGGATGAAGTTGGCGTCAAACAAGAGGTTGACGTTTTTCTTCCCTTTAGCCGTTCGTGTAGCCTTAGCATTTTTCTCTGTCTTAAACTTACAGAATCTGTAAAATGAATAATCAAAAGTGATCGAATGAATGAATCAATGAATGCTGAAAAATTCAGCAAATAGGGTTTTTATAACATCCTAGTCCTACTAAGTTACTGTTGCATCCCTAAGTATTTAGAAATACTGATTTTTCCCGGGACAAGTTCTCCATGCATCACATTCAGTCCACAAGCTTCCAAAAGCTGCCTTCCCTCTTATGTGAAGTTTCCCTTTGCTGCCCAAAGGTCCACAAAGTGCTGAAATCTTCATCATTAATACCTGAAAAACATGCTAATCACATAGGTTAGCTCACTTAAAGGAAAATGGACTAAAAGTGCAGGAATTATATATTATCCTCAAAACTTAGCTAAAATATGGGTAAATTATGGTTCTTAGGGGTATAAATACGCCCAACATCACCACCCCACACATAAAGCTTTGTTCGTCCTCGAAAAAAATATTACGTCCATGTAAACATCTAACTAGAATTTCACAGTAGCAACACAAAAGGTTCAACAAGACATGCACGACAATTATTAACAGAGAGTAGGTTTCTTGATCACTACTAGAAACAATTCAACCTCCAACATAGACTCGTGAGGATGGTTAATTCGTATCCACAAGTTAAGCCACAAAGAATCATATAACACTACCCAAAAATCATCAACCATGTGTGTCTCACATATGATATTACCCATGATCACTCACAGTTTTGCAATTTTCGAAACATGGGTATATGACTCTCCTTGCTCTCACTTCTCACAAAGAATTCTTATGTTGCAACTGATGACCATAGGCTTTCCCTTAGTGTAATGCTATGATAATATCTGAATGCTAAACTTAGGATCAAATAGGTCTTTACAGGTTGTAATGTAGGCTAAGGGACAGGTAGGACTATTTTGGCCAGAAATAGTGACTATGTTCCCTAAGCGCTTTAATACACTACGTTATGTCATTAACACTCTCTTTTAAACAACCCCTCTACTTTCCTTTCATCTACCACCCCTTCTCACCTATTTTTTTATTCAATTATAAACACAACTATCTTTTTATTTTTCTATTTCTTTTTTTTTCTTTTCTTTTCTCTTTTTTTTTTTATAAAATACCTCTATGATAGCCACTCCTTTTCACAACAATTTCAAGTACCAATACACTCTGAGGCATCACTCTCACCCAATTTCCTCTTATTTTGTCACATGATTCTACAATTTAAAACGCTTAGGAATTTGGATCAAATTATGGTCTTGAATAAAAATGGATTAGGCTACATATGAGGCTGTCAAAGAAAATAGCTAAAGGCTCAAAGGGGGTTAACTAGGATAATGTACAAAGGTAGGTGAAAAGAAGGTAAACAATTACAGGCTGCCAAAGAAATGCCTAAATCATCTCTTAAACTCACACACTTTATTTCACTTTACACACACACCAGGCAAGTTCTAGCATCAGTCACAACACAGAATATACTATATCCTCACACACACAAGGCACATGGTCAACTTTATTGGGAGCAGTATAGACTCTTGACCCAACAGATGAATGAATTAAACCACACAATTATCACACAGTGAGTCACACTTAGAGACTAAATGTCTCAATAGTAATAAATTAGCACAAACTCTTGTTATAATAGCATGCCGTCTATCAGAACAATTTCATGCAAAATAAAAAAATTTGAAAATTTAACTAACTAATTACGACTAATTAGAAAAAATAAGAATAAATGTAGGCAAAGAAGTACCATACAGCATACAAATACCAGCACCCCACACTTAGACTGGACACACTGCCCTCAGTGAAAAATAAATAAGGAGAACCTGATTAGTCGGACTCTTTCTCTATGTCTGGGGTCATACCCCCTGCGTCAGAATCATCATCAGAGTTGTCCTCCACGTCTGAGTCTGGCAGTCGGCGATTATCGTCAGTCGGCACGTCATCATCGAGAGGTTCCTCAAAATGTACCCCTACTCCACATATAGCCCGCGCATGCTCATTCATCGGGTAGTCATAATCCAACTGCTGAAACTCTGCATCAGTCAGAACCCGACCCCCAATCATCATGGTAAACCGAGTCATGTCATATAGATGGCGAAAGAAACTTTCATCCCGAGCATGTCTTTCTGCAGTGGTAAGGTTGATGTCATGACCAGTTTCAGGCTCTTTAACTTTCGTAAGATCAACCTTCTTCAGGTTGTATGGAAGCTTATGATCTGCAGGTTCCTCTTCAATGTGCTCCTTCCTTAAGATTGCAGTCAACAAATTGCCAAAGCTGAAATGGGACCTTTTGTGCAGCCTAGCCTTACGCATTGACGATCGTATAACCACACCAATGTTGATGGGAATATTAGTCATCAGAGCGTACACCAAGCATACTTTATCACGTGTGATCTTTGTGTACTGTGTCCCAGGAATTAGGCAAGAGTTGACTATCCTCAACCATATACGAGCTTCTCTATTCAAGGAAGCATATAAGAAGGTATTGTGCCGACCGTTATCCTTATGACGAATCCACCGGGCCATGGACCTTGTTCCGCACAGTGTGTGTCTGATTGCCCTGTAGGGAGGTCAGTGATAAAGCTCCTTTAGCGGTGATGGATCCACAGATGGAAGACCCAGAAAAGAGTTGAAAAACTCCACATTCAGTTGCAAGACTTGGCCCCGAATCTTCACTTCACTTCCGGTAGTCTTTGGGGACCAATTGGCATAGAAATCTCGCGTTAGATCAAGATTGCATTCCCCCATATCTCGGAAAATGAAATCAAGATTTAGTGCCATGATTTTCGCCAAAATGTGGGGATCTCTCTTTGCTAGATTCTCCTTCTGCATCAAATCCACGTGAACATATTTTTTCACTTTGTTGTTCTTGTACCACTCCTTTCCTTCCTCCTCTAGGACCCATTTTATCCCGAAAGTGCGTTGAGGTATTTGTAGAGAGGAGGACTCAGCTTGATCTTTTCTTCCCCTTTTCTGACCTTTCTGCGAGGTGGTTACTTTTTCTTTTCCTTGTCGTCCTTTTGGGGCAATTCTACCTAAGATTAAAATAAAGTCATGTTAGCTTCATCTCGGAAGATTCAATCGATAAACAAATAGTAATGGCACCAGCCCACACTTAATTTGTTAGCACAGACTAATTAAGTGAGTGATGTCGATTACTCAGACTTCATCGACATACATTTAGGCGATATGTTCCAATAACATGTTTAGCACAGTCATACTTTCATGTAATCTTTGAATATCCTTTCCAACTTTGTTTCATGTAATCTTAACTATACTTTCATGTTTGGATTAATGCACTTCTTGAATAAGACTACCACATAGAGATCGTATCAAGTTATTGCAGAGAAATAATCACAACATCATATGCTCGTGGTCAATCGTGATCGTTATCTCGATGAATGAGTCATTCAAACATTCAAGCTTTCAACTTTCACGATTACGCATTAACTTCACAATTTTGACTCCATAAAAATATGATAGTGTATAACAATCAAGTACAAGTCGGAACAAAGTCAAGAACACCCACACGTATTCTTTTCCTCAATCTAGATGTATCATAACAAACCAATCATATTCTTATCACCAAACACCACTTCAAAATCTAAAATACCATTATAAACGTAGTATTGCAACAACTACGGAATATAAAAGAATAACTTACTTGGTGATGGTTCGGGAAGATGATCTTGCAAGATTAGATGAGCAAAAAGAAATTTTTTGAGAGATTTGGAAAGCTTAGGCGGCGCCTAGGTTGAGCAAACAAGTGCATTTAGTTCTAAGGTTGAAGATCTATTTATAGACTAAGCCATGGGTCGGGTTTGATCCATGTAAAATCGGGTTAGGAGACAAAAATGCATAAGTAGGCGGCGCCTAATTCTTTGCCTATGCTTAGCATAGGCGGCGCCTTTGTCAATGCCTAGTTGGGCATAGGCGGCGCCTTTGCCAATGCCTTGTTGAAACAGTGAGCATAGGCAATGGCATAGGCGGCGCCTATGGTATTGCCTAGATTTACATAGGCGGCGCCTATGGTATTGCCTAGATTTGCATAGGCAATGCCTTGTCCGTTGCCTATGTGAGGCAGTGAGCATAGGCAATGGTATAGGCCTTTCCATGTCCATTGCCTAGATTAGCATAGGCCTTGCCTTGTCCATTGCCTAGATTAGCATAAGCAATGCCTAACCAATAGAATTTTCTCCATCATTCCTAGCTTACCACCCTTAGCATGGCTCACTTTCAAATCAAAATTTTAGGACCAATCTCCTCCTTTATACATCTTTCACCTACATTTAATCAAAAACAACAAGAAAATGATTAGACGGATGGGTTGCTTCCCACCAAGCGCCTTAGTTTTGGTCGTGGCTCGACTCTTCTTTTTGGATTTTTATTTAACAAAAACAAACTCCTAGTAAAACAAAACTATTAAAAACAATGGGTTGCCTCCTATGTAGCGCTTGATTTATTGTCGCGGCATGACATAGCTATCTCGATTACTTTAGACTTCATTGAGTTAGACGGTGACTATACATTTTATCGAGTTAAGTGGACCGATATATGGCTTCACTCGTTGGCCATTCACCTTAAAGACACCACCATCATTGTTTTCTAACTCTATTACTCCAGACGAGTAGACTTGGCTAATTTTAAATGGACCAGACCATCTAGACTTCAACTTACCTGGAAATAGCTTCAGTCTGGAGTTGAAAAGAAGTACCAAATCACCCTTCTGTAAGTTTTGTAGGATAATCCTCCGATCATGGTACTTTTTCATCTGTTCCTTGTAGAGGTCTGCTATTTCATACGCGTGTAGATGGAATTCATCCATCTCATTCAGTTGTTCCAATCTTAGATTAATAGCATCATCCTAATTCAGGTTAAGCCGCTTCAACGCCCACAACGTTTTATGTTCGAGCTCGATTGGCAAGTGACAAGCCTTCCCATAAACTAGTTGGTAAGGTGACATACCAATTGGTGTCTTGAACGCAGTCCTATTAGCCCATAACGCATCATCCAGATTTCGGGACCAATCCTTCCTACTTGCATTTACAGTCTTAGCAAGGATCAGCTTGATCTCCCAATTAGAAACCTCTACCTTCCCCCTAGTTTGCGGGTGGTAAGGTGTAGCTACCTTATGTTGCTTGACCCCATATTTCACCAACACGGCTCTGAACAGCTTGTTGCAAAAGTGTGATCCTCCATCGCTTATGATGGTATGTGGTACCCCAAAACAAGAGAAAATATTTCTCTTTAAGAATGCTACAACACACTTACCTTCATTATCAGCCAGCGCTACCGCTTCGACCCATTTGGATACATAATCCACAACAACTAGGATATATTTCATCCCAAACGAATTCACAAATGGGCCCATGAAATCAATACCCCATACATCAAATAGCTCCACTTCAAGAATTTTAGACATGGGCATCTCATGGTGCTTTGAAATCGCGCCTTGCCTCTGACACTGATCACATCTTCTCACAAAATCATAGGCATCCTTGAATAATGAAGGCCAATAATAGCCGCTTTGCAATACCTTCCTAGTTGTCCGATCACCTGCATGGTGACCCCTAACTTGGGAAGCATGACTTGCTTCCAAGATGCTAGGCACCTCCACATCAGAGATGCATCGCCTAATAACACCATCAGCACATCATCGAAAAAGATACGGTTCATCCTAGAAGTAGTGTTTCACATCATGCATGAACTTTCTCTTTTGATGAAAGGAGAGATTTTCAAGCATCACTTTACTTATCACGTAGTTCGCAAAGTCTGCATACCACGGTAAGTCTTCCACCATAGTGGCTAGGATCTCTTCGTCGGGAAATGCATCATCAATCTCAAGGTCGGGTTGCGCTATGTGCTCACTCTCAAGCCTAGATAGATGATCAGCTACTTGGTTTTCACAACCTTTTCTATCCTTTACCTCGAAATCAAATTCTTGAAGAAATAACACCCACCGAATTAGCCTTGGCTTAGCATCCTTCTTTGCCATTAAATATCTCAAAACCGCATGATCTGTATGAACCACCACTTTGGTTCCCAACAAGTAAGCACAAAACTTTTCAAAAGCATAAACAACTACTAGAAGCTCTTGTTCTGTGATGGTATAGTTCTTCTGGGCTCCATTCAAGGCCTTGCTCGCATAGTATATTGGATGAAATAGACTTTCTCTTTTCTGACCAAGTACAACACCCAAAGCTACCCCACTTGCATCACACATCACTTCAAACGGTAGAGACCAATCGGGTGCTACAATAATAAGAGCTTCAACTAGCTTCCCTTTGAGGCATTCAAATGCCTTCAAGCAATCTTCACCGAAGTCAAACTTTGCATCCTTCTCCAAAAGTTTGCATAATGGACTAGCAATCTTGGAGAAGTCTTTAATAAACCTCCGATAAAAACCTGCATGACCGAGGAAACTACGAACTCCCTTTACAGAAATTGGAGGTGGTAGTTTCTCGATAACTTCAATCTTGGATCGATCCACCTCAATTCCTCTTTCAGAGACTTTATGCCCAAGAAAAATGCCTTCCTTCACCATAAAATGGCACTTCTCCCATTTTAGCACCAAGTTGAATTCAACACATCTCTGCAACGCCATACTCAGATTTGCCAAGCATGATTCAAATGACTCACCTACTACTGAAAAATCGTCCATGAACACCTCCAAGGTGTCTTCAACTATATCAGAAAAAATAGACATCATACAACGCTGAAAAGTGGCAGGTGCATTACATAACCCAAATGGCATACGTTTGAAAGCAAACGTACCATACGGGCATGTAAAAGTTGTCTTCTCTTGATCTTCAGGAGCAATGTAGATCTGATTATAGCCGGAATAACTATCTAAGAAACAAAACCATCCCTTCCCTGCCAATCGATCAAGCATTTGGTCCATGAATGGCATTGGGAAGTGATCCTTTAGCGTCCACGAATTCAGCTTCCGGTAGTCCATGCACACTCTCCACCCTGTGACAGGTTTGAGTGGAATTAGCTCATTCTTTTTATTTGCGACTACCTTCATGCCCCCTTTCTTGGGCACACATTGTACCGGACTCATCCATTTACTGTCGGAGATTGGATACACCATCCCAGCATCTAACCACTTAATAATTTATTTCTTTACCACCTCTTGCATAGGTGGATTCAAACGACGTTAATGCTCAATTGTGGGCGCGCAATCTTCTTCGAGCTGAATCTTGTGCATACATATCCCAGGAGGGATACCAATGATATCAGAAATAGTCCAACCAATGGCTCTCTTGTATTTTTTTAGAACAGAGATGAGAGACGCTACTTGCTGTTCACCTAAATCAGCCGCAACAATAACCGGAAGTGTATCACCACTTCCCAAAAATGCATACTTCAGGTGGCTGGGCAGCTCTTTCAATTCTAGCACTGATGGTTCTTCAATGGATGGCTTTGCTGGTGGTGAAGGTCGATTCTTAAGATCAAGGTCCAGCTTCTTCGAAGCATGAGAATATGACCCTATTCCTGTTAGAGCACAAATAGTTTTTTCATATTCTTCAACATCCTCACGCTCAAAATTTATAAGCACAGCAGCCAATGGATCAACAATCAGTTGCTTCTCTACAGATAATTTTTTCTCATCTTCATAATAAACATCAGCTACAGAGAACACATTTATATCTTTGGGCTGCTTCATTGATTTGCATACATCAAAACGGACCACTTCATCATTCATCCGAAATAAAATCTCATTAGCTCTTAAATCAATAAGCACACTTCCTGTTGCAAGGAAAAGATGCCCCAAGATTATGGGAACTTCAGAATCCACCTCACAATCCAAAATAACAAAGTCTGCAGGAAAAATGAAGGTGGAAACCTTCACCAATACATCATATAAGATACCTACAGGTCATTTTACCGATCTATCTGCCATCACGAGCCGCATATTGGTTGGTGTAGGATCACCCAACCCCACCTTTCTGTAAATTGATAGCGGCATCAAATTGATGCTAGCTCCCCAATTGCACAATGCCTTAGCAAAATCCAAAGATCCAACCGTGCAAGGAATAGTGAAAGCACCAGGATCTGCCTTTTTCTGAACTAACGATCTTGTAGCGATAGCACTGCAATGATGAACATTATCTGCCAGCTCATAGCTTGCTGCCCGCTTCTTTGTCAAAAGGTCCTTCATGAATTTAGCGTACCCAGGCATCTGTTCCAGCGCCTCCACCAAAGGAACATTATTAGTCAGCTACTTCAACATAGTCATGAATTTACTGAACCTGGTGTCATCAACTTTCTTCTTCAGTCTCTGAGGAAAAGGTGGTGGTGGAAGGGGAATAGTTTTCTCCACCACTTCTTTTTTATCTTGCTTCAAATTATCAATCTTTTCAGGCTGGTGACGTCTAAGTGTAGTGTCATGAACGTTCTGACTTTCAGCTTCTACAGAATCATCACAATCTGCTTCAATCATATTCTCTTCTGTATTATCAACCACCTGCTTGCCTTTGGATGGATTTTCCAATACCTTACCACTCCTAGTAGTAATAGCCATACATGATCCATCATTCCTTGGATTTTGCACGGTGTCGCTAGGTAGGGTGCCAGCTTTTCTTTGATTGAGTGCCGCTGATAGTTGATTCAATTGTTATTCCAACTGTTTTATTGAAGTGGAATGCGAATCAACCAATTGATTTATTGAGGACAAATCATTTTTTACCTACGTTACTCCCGTGTTGGTTGCCTCTACTCCTTTCAACAGCTTAGCCATCATATCTTCCATGGACGTCTTCCCAGAGCCAGATGCCGCGGCCTCACGATTTCCAGGAGGAACATACAAACCACTCATGTCAGTCTTATTCTTGTATCCGTATTTATCATAATAGTTCCGACCTTGGTTTCCCTGGGCATTGCCTCGGAAACCCCCCTGATTATTCAAATAATTTGCTTCCTTCTCAGAATCGGATTCATCTCTTGCCTGTGATACAATGGCCTTAACCTTTTCGGTCTTCCCTGATAATAAATGCTTGGTAAGAAGATCCATCTGCGTTTTCATGTGAGCCATATCCTGGTCACGTTCCTCTTCTCTTCGCCTTTGTTCTGCCGTCAAGCTAATAGATACAGTAGAGCTTGCTACCTCAGAATCCCTGGTATGCCAAGATCTACTCTGCTTTTTCATACGATCTAGCATATCACTTGCCTCAAGAAAAGTAAGGTCCATGAATGACCCACCTTCAGCATTATCAACCACTGGCTTAGTCACCGAATTCAAAGACCTGTATAGTATCTCCATCAAGTGGATATTGGTCATCTAATGGTTTGGGCACCGCATAAGCTTCTTCTTGAACCTCTCCCATGTTTCGTGGAGAGATTCAGTTGGAAGCTGTCGAAAATTGCTGATCTCATCTCTTAATTATGCTTTTTTGGATGGCGGAAAGAATTTTTCTAGGAAAGCGTCTTTCAGTTGCCTCCAATTAGTAATAGAATCAGGAGTTATCCCGTTCAACCATAGAGTTGCCTCTCCAGATAGAGACAATGGAAATAAGCGCAGTCGAATTACATTCTGTCCAACTCCTGGATTGTCAAACGACTTGTATGTTGAGATAAAGTTGATCAGATGCATATTCGGATCATCGCCTGCAAGTCCACCAAATAACCCCTTAAGTTGCAATAGCTGAATGATGGTGCTAGTGATATTGAACTTGGCTCCGGGTGCCAAGGGCGGAGGAATAATAGCCCCGGTGGCACCAGCCCCATCCAGATCATCATCATCATCATCAAAAGGAGCCTGCACAGCTCGGCATTCAGGTCTCATTCTAGCTTGACGATCCCTCCTGATCACAGGTGATGCCACCTCATCTGCACGCCGTGGATTAAGTAACTCATCATCACCCAGGTCCTCATCATCAGGATTTGTTGCCCGACCTAGGTTATCAATATTCTGTTGATGCACTTGAGCAGCTGCCAATGCAGCTAACCAAGCCTGCTCCTGTTGAGCAGCCCTTCTTTCAAAGTCACGTTGTGCATCCATTCTGCCAATAGGTTGTGGTTCAGGATTTATGGGTAATAATGGCTGACCAGATCTTTGTGTATTTGGCATGCACTCTACCAAACCTGAACAAAACAAAAACAACAAACAAAAACAACAAACAAAAAGTAAAATTCGAGAATCTTTGACCAAAGGGTCTAGTAACTATCACAAACTTAGTTGACAACCGTATTCCCCGGCAGCGGCGCCAAAATTTGATAACGCCCAAACTACAGCTCTCGTTAGAAAGTGTAAGCGGTCGCTGTCAAATATAGAACCCAACTGGGTTGGGTGTCGAATCCCACAGGGAATACTTGGTCACCAAGTGTTGCAATTGTTAGTAGACTGTTGGTCGAAAATTCCACGGAAAAGGGGGGTTTTGATTTAGGCGTGAATTAATAATATCAAAGTAACGAATGAATGATTTGTTTAGTAAAGGTTAATCACAGAGAATAATAAGTTAGGGTTATGTCCACCTTGTAGTTTCTACTTCTCTATTAACTATGAGTAACGCGGAATTTAGACATGCATGCACTTATAGAGAATCGTATTCTAATTCTAAATCCAAGTGTTTCACAACCATCAAGGATTTATTTCACTTTAGCTCTCCCGAGCCTAAAGTGTATAACGAATGGTACAAATTCTCCAAGAAGTCAATCCGGTTAAGGCATTAACGTGTAAATAGAGGTTAGAATCCCTATTTCCTTGTCACACTCTCTTTTCCAAACATGTAACTTTTCTTCCGAACAAGCTAATGCTATAATGGCATGTTCTCTATGTTTGCAACCATCAGAATTTAATTAAAACGAAGAGAGTAATGATATAAGTAGCATACACATCAAGAATTCACAAACTCATAGCAATAAATAGTATCTTACAAGGTTTCCATAACCCTAACAGAGAAGTTTAGCTACTCATGAGTACAACGGAAATCAAAGAAGACATCATCATCATACCAAAGTTAGAATAATCTCACGATGGGGATGAAGTTGGCGTCAAACAAGAGGTTGACGTTTTTCTTCCCTTTAGCCGTTCGTGTAGCCTTAGAGTTTTTCTTTGTCTTAAACTTACAGAATCTGTAAACTGAATAATCAAAAGTAATCGAATGAATGAATCAATGAATGCTGAAAAATTCAGCAAATAGGGTTTTTATAACATCCTAGTCCTACTAAGTTACTGCTGCATCCCTAAGTATTTAGAAATACTGATTTTTCCCGGGACAAGTTCTCCATGCATCACATTCAGTCCACAAGCTTCCAAAAGCTGCCTTCCCTCTTATGTGAAGTTTCCCTTTGCTTCCCAAAGGTCCACAAAGTGTTGAAATCTTCATCATTAATACCTGAAAAATATGCTAATCACATAGGTTAGCTCACTTAAAGGAAAATGGACTAAAAGTGCAGGAATTATATATTTTATCCTCAAAACTTAGCTAAAATATGGGTAAATTATGGTTCTTAGGGGTATAAATATGCCCAACATCAGTTTCTCATCTATCGCTGCTCCACTTATGAGGTTGACTCAAAAAATGGTGAAGTTTTTGGTCTAATGCTTGTGAGGGCAGTTTTGAGAAGTTGAAGGATAAGTTGGCTTTTGCTCTAATTTTAACCCTACTAGAGGGTATTAAGGGGTTTATTATGTATTTTGATACGTCACTTGTAGGGATGGGTTGTGTCTATATATAGTATGGTAAGATAGTGGCTAATGCTTCACAATAAATTAAGGTTCATAAGAGAATTTCCCGACTCACGATATAGAGTTGGCAGTTGTGGTTTTTGCTTTGAAGATTTAGTTTCACTATCTAAATAGGGTGCATGTGGATATTTATTCAGATCATAAGACCTTACAGTATGTGTTCACACAAAAAGAGTTAAATCTCATACAAAGGTGGTGTCTTGAATTATTTAATTATTATGATATAAGTTTGCACTACCTTTCAGGTAGATCTAACGTGGTTGCTAATGCTCTTAGTAGGTTGTCCATATAGGGTTTGTCCCATGTTGAGGAGGAAAAAAAAGGATTGGTGAAACACATTCACTGTCTTTCCAATTTAGGAGTTTATCTTTTCGATTCTAAAGATGGAAGAGTGATCATTCATGAATTGTTTGAATTTTCTCTTGGTGCTAAGGTCAAGGAGAAACAGGTTTTGGATCCCACACTACAAATCAAAGAGGATGTGGGTCACCAAAAAGGGATGGCTTTTGAAATTAGGAAAGATGGCATTCTGAGGTACCAAGAGAGGTTTTGTGTTTCTGATGTAGATGGGTTGCATGAAAGGATTTTGATCGAAGCCCATGTTTCCATATTTATGGTCCATTCGAGTTCCACAAAAATGTATCATGACTTGAAGGAAATCTATTGGTGAAGTAATATGAAGAGGGATGTGGCAAATTTTGTTTCCAAGTGTATGGTATGTCAATAAGTCAAGGTTAAGCATTTGAGGTCGGGTGGTACTTCTCAAGAGATAGCGTTACTCATGTGGAAATGAGAGATGATTAACATGGACTTTGTTACCAGTCTTCTGCGCTCTCAAAATCAATATGATTCTATTTGTGTTATTTTAAATAAAATGACCAAGTCTTCTCATTTCTTGCCTGTGAGAACTAACTACTCAAGAGAGGATCATGCCAAGTTGTTTATTCAGGAGATAGTTAAGTTGCATGGTGCTCTAATTTTCACTATTTTTGACTGAGGTATGCAGTTTTCTTCTGATTTTTAGCATTCTTTTCAGAAAGGGGTGAGTACTCAGGTGAACCTTAGCACCACTCAACCCTTAAATGTATGGACAAGTGGAGCGTACTATTTAGACTCTGAAGGATATGCTAAGGGCCTGTATGATTGATTTTAAAGGTATCTAGGTTGATCATTTGCCTCTTATCAAGTTCGCTTATTACAATAGTTATCATTCCTACATCTAAATGACCCCCTTTCAAGCCCTTTATGGTGGGAGGTGTAGGTCTACGATTTGGTGATTTGAGGTAGATAAAACTAGGTTGTTTGGTGCTGACTTCATTCCGTAAGCGATTGAGAAGGTAAAGGTGATTCAAGAAAGACTTATGACTTCCCAAAATTGCAAAAAGTCTTATACAAATGTGGCATAACCCAAGAGTGCCCCTAGTCATAACACGGTGCTTAGAATTACAAGTGAACCCAAGCTAACCCATGAACTACCATAACACTAAAAGTACTGAAGAAATAATAAAATATTGGGCGCAAGCTAAACTGATAATAAATAATAATGGAATCAATACTAACACTGTCTGAAATGCTCAACAAGCTAGAAACATGACCAACTGTCTAAATGCCTCTAAATCATAATGAGTTATTGGGACACGCCCCCAACTATCTGAAGTAAAAGATGAATGAAATTAAATAACTGATAACTGCTCATCACATGATAAGGACTCACCAAACACTGCAGTTGATGGTACAAAATCGTGTTAAGTGCAATCCGAGTACTGAGCGTCAGAACCTATATTATGAGACAATATAGTGCAGGAAAAGTATGCGATCAGTACTTTGAATGTACTGAGTATGTAAGATGAGAAAACTAAATAGCATAAGATGAACATAAATTCATGAAACATTGTGAACTGAATGTAAGACCAAGTATTAACAAGTACTAAATTAAAATTGAATAACCGAATACAAGGTCATGCAAATTTGAACTAAAATATAAACTGATACGTAGACTGAGGACTGTGGGAGATGGAATGACCTTTCAGGTCATTTTTCTTATTTCTGCTTATTTTTGCCTTTATGGATTTCCCATAGCTTTCCCAAGTCATTTATGAATTGTTGGAACTGATAGTTTGGTTATTGCGCAATTCGTTTGGTGTTTAGAGCCAATTCCTTGTTTGAAGTCTTCATTGATTCCAAATGGCCACTAGGCAAACACATCAGTAAAATGATATCAGATGCAAATTCCAACTATGCCATCAGTTTTGGAATATCAATTTTAGGCTAGGCAGACCTTTTTTTTGAGTCTCGATGTACCCAAGATCATTTTGACCTATTGATCAAAAAGTTGGAAAATTAGAAATATGGGTGTGGGACCCACATTTGGTTGAAACAACCTTGGATGGAAAATTTTCACATTTGGTTGAAACAACCTTGGATGGAAAATTTTACTTCGCCATTGCATCTAGAATGTCGAATTTAGTATGGTTACATAGTTCATTTACATATATTTCATTTCGAATGAATCCCAAGGCATTGGCGAAAACTTGAAAAAATTCCAAGTTTTAGCTGTCAGTTGCGCTGACAGTAAGTAATTCAATTGCAGTGAGGAGTATGGTGATCGCCACACCTACTTCTTCAGAAAATTAGTATGATCGCACACCCTATTGTACGATTGCCACACCTGGATACCTGGTATGGGTTTAAAAGGACCTCTTTGGCCTCGTTTTGGCCATTCCCCACTCACTCTTGAGAGCCAAAAATCCTAAGAAGAGTCTACTAACTCAAAATTTAGTCTTGTGGGTTACTTGGGAGCTTGATTAATATCTATTATCATGAATATCTTTGGATTTAAGGTAAGATTGCATCCCATTCTTAATGAATTTCTTGGGTTTTGTCCCCAAACCCTAAATAGCTTGAGGGCTTGATTTTAACCCTAAATTAGCTTGGTTTTCACCCATTTCTTTAGTGTTATGATTCTTTGATAATGTATGAATGTTGGGTTAACCTCGGATATGTGATTTCCATAAGTGGTCCCCACTTGGGGTTTTTGGTGTCGTTTTTGGACCCGAAGCACAATGGTACAATATGAGTATCATTATTCTCGTATTGATAAGTATATTAAGATTTTGATAGTGTGATGGAATTTTGGGATTGTTATATGAAGATGATCATTTGGTGGATAGTTTAGAGATTTGCATCGACTTTGAGGTAGTCTTCTGTCTACTCTTCTCCGAAAGATTATGTGTGTTATATATTACATGTGAATATGAATGTTAAGTTTTATTATGGGTAGAATGACTTAATCTTGATTATTGAAGTTTGGGGATTAGATGAGGATTTTTGACACGTAAGGTGAAATGCTTATTACCCTTTTTGAATCCTATGTCCTTCTTCCTAGATTGAACTAATATAGAATGAATATGATATAATGCAAGGTTTGGGATGTGGTTTTAAGTATTAGAAGCACGGTTTGCATATTTAACCTTATTTGGGCTATTGTGGTGATCTTGAAACCTTAATTTGGGTGGAGTTGACTTAAATACTCATGTTTCTAGGCGGAATTCCTATCTTAGGAATGGTTATCGCTTACTTGACATCTAGAAGTTAAACTAGATACCTTAGCCTAGTTTGGGGCATAAATTTCCTAAGTATGTAAATTGAGGATTAGAAGTGGGTTCCTCAAACCCACCTTAGGCTTAGACTTGTGTTAGCCCTTAGGGACTTAGTTGCAGATGTTAGAAATAGTTGAGACTATTGATCCTTTAGAATAAGGTCACTTTGAGACTTGGTAAATTATGATGACTTTCCCCAAATTACGGCTACTATTTGTAGATATGTTATGGCATTCCGAACTAGACTTATGATATGGTCCATTGGCATTATTGACAATTTAGGCATAGACATAGTTATGAAGCTGTGACACCCCAGGTGTTGGCCTCTAAAGTTCTTGAGTTTATACACTCACTTCCCATACTATGACTCTCCATACAAGTCTTAAGGTGTCATTACTGGTTATAGGACACTAATCATAGCTGACCAATGTGTTGGCTAAGTCTCTGTATTAGTAACGATTGGCACCCAACTTGTTGTCAAGAATCATTACAAGTCATATAGTGTTTCTCATAACCTAACTACTAAAGATGTCTAATATTTTTGTCTTGCCTACGATTTGACCTAATGAGTCGTATGGTCAGAATACGAGTCGTAGGGCACGACTCATAGTCCAACCAGTGTTGATGCCCATGGATATTGTACATCCTACTACTAAATGTCACAAGTCGTAGTGTGACTCTACGAGTCATGAGGTCACCCGTAACGACTGGGTAACAGTTTCTCAGTCTTTTATTAAGGGCAATTTGGACATTTCCCTCCTTCCCCACTGAGAACCCACGTCCATAAAATATCGAAGGGGTTATTATCAGAACTTTAACATATCAAACACTCTTTTTTCTCTCCCAAATCCCCAAGTGAAAAAGCAACTACGGTTTCTCAATAGTGATCAATTAGAGCCTCCAAAGGTGAATTCTCTCTATAATTGTGACACTTTCAAGCATGTGAATCTATCCCTAAACTTGTTTTACATAAAGCATGAAATTATATGATTATTTATGTGGATTTGCACATGGGTTTTGATATGGATTGAGAATTTTGGAATAAATATTTCTATAATTAGATTCTCATGATTTTAATATGCATTGTTCATGCTTTATTTATGGTTTTGAACTTGTGGGGTGCATGGACATAGTGAATAAAATAAGGGGATGTGGTTTCCCCTAATTTTATAAATTTTGGTAATTGAGTTGTTATAACCTCAACCCAATATTTTTGAAATTGGCTTTAAATATGGGTACTGACTATTGAAAATACCTTTGGAACTATTATACAACATAAAAAACATTTGAAACATGAATTGAATTTCAATCGAACCTTGGGGTTTGTGGATCCCCCTTAGGGATGAGTAATTGAACCTAGGGTGTTATGAATTCCCCGCATAATGGAGAATTAATGCGGCATGACAATGTTAGATTCTAAGTGAAGTTGGTGTGATGATACCAACGGTATGCCATAATGAATGAATTGATTCAATGAATGGGAATATGTGAAAAGTGTTTTAATTGGGATTAAATAGGGTTGTCCAGATGGGCCATGAAACTGGAGATTCTGAGAGACCAATACTGGAAACTGCATTTGCCGTTGCGGGGGTCTTAATGACCAAGTGGTTTGATTCCCCCTTATTACATGATTGGGTGGTTTGAGTCCCCCATGTTAAAAGAATGGGTGCCTAAGTCATACTTTATATATTACTAGGAGGTTCAAGTCCCCCATGGTGTATATGTACATATGATTATTCTCTGGCTTGTGCGGCTACATGCATTGGGGCCCTTTTAGCTGGGGGAGAATTGAACCTATATAGCCCATGGGTAACTTCTTATGAAGGTTGGGGTACATAGTCCAGGTTAAGGTTTTAAAGTTCATGATAATCCTTGTTCTATACCCCGGCATATGATATATATATATATATATTTTCATATGGTTGTGTGCATTAATTTTAAATGGCTTGAAACTATTGATCCTGACATTATTTTACCTTATATCCCTGAGTTACATGCTAGTGATCAGCCTGCTTACCATCTTTAGACGTTGTATCCCCACATGATGCATGACATTATACACTTCTACCTTTCCTGCATAGTGATAGAACTTATGGGTTGTTAGCAGTCATCTTGAATTTGTGAGTATCCTTTTTTTTGGAAGACTGTTGCTTCTTGCTTTATTTATTATCATAGACTTTTATTTGGACCTATTTTTTACTATCGTTGGGAGCAAGTCTCAACTCAGATTGATTTGGTTTTGTTAGAGGCTTTGTGGATTACAGTGGACTAGTATTATTGTTGATATTCTTATACTCCTTTGAGTTTTCATTATTCTATCTTATTATATGGTCAAAATTCATCCGATACTAGCTGTATTATGGTCCATTTGTATAATCAAATGGGGTGGTCTCTGATCCTCGATGGACTTTAGATACCTATCATAGTCAGGCCCTGGTTCGGGTTATGACAAGCTGGTATCAAAGATAGGTTCATGGTTAATTGGGTGTTTATAAAGTCGTGTCAAGTAGAGTCTCTTTTATGGGTGTGTAGTATGCCACACTTATAACGGAGAGGTTACGAGGCACTTAGGAATATTTCTCTTTCTTGTGATCTAATTTCAAGTTATAGAGTCTAAGGTCTTGAAACACCTCAAATCTCCATTTGTTCATATTTTAGATCATTCCTCCTCGAAAATCTGGTGCTCGTGGAACCTCTTTTATCCCACCTAAGGACAATTCGGATGGAACTCATCCTACTTATAGAGTTCAGACCTGGTCTAGGGTTTTGACTACTAATTTTACTACTCTCGTGGAGTTCCATTGATTTCTACCAGTCCTCCTCAGGATCCTCGGGCTGATAATGATCATGCCCCACTGCCCCAAGAAGATATTTACAATGCTGAGTTTTGTTGACTTATTCATCTACTACTCAGTTAGTGACTTCTTAGTCTTATAAACCTAATCATGTTGGTTTTATTACTCCATCTTCGGAGGTTACTAGAGTGGTCTAGTTCATGAGGCTAAATCCTCTTACCTTTTTTTGCTTTAAGGTAGAAGATGATCCTCAAGGTTTTGTGGATGAGATAGAAAATATATTCAGGGTTATGCATGCTACTGTCTCTGAAGGTGTGGAAGTTGTTGCATATCAGCTGAAGGATGTAATATATCAATGGTATAAGGAGTGGGATTAGTTAAGGGGGTGATGATACAGAGTTCACATTATTGGATAACTTCCCTGGTGCTTTTCTTGATCACTTCTTTTCTTAGGAGTTGAGGAAGGGAAAGGCTAAGGAGTTTGTGAATCTGAAATAGCGCAAGATGAGTGTGAAGGAGTACGCCCTAAAATTTTATCTATTATCTCGCTATGTTCTTGATCTAGTATCTAGTAAAGGGATAGGATGAGGATGTTTACTTCGGGCTTGTCTCGAGACTTGGTGTTGAAGTGTAAGGCATTCTTATTTAATAATGACATGGATATCCCTAAGCTTGTTATATATATGCAGCAGGTTGAATATGAAAATAAGAAACATGCCAAAATAGGGGAGGGGCAAAGTAAGAAATTTAGGTATTTTGAGTAGGGCGGAGGCCAGCAGAATAGTGGTAAAGATGTCAGACAGTGGTCAAACAAGAAATGGGTAAATTTTGGTTCCTACTCTATAGCTAGTGCTCCTTGTGCTTAGTCATCCAGTGATCGACAATTCTAGACTTACAGTGGGTATAGGGTACATGGTGTCCAGTCTCAGGCTAGTGGAGTTTAGTCGACCCCATCTTATCCTCCTTATCATTTTTGTGAGCAAGTATAACTTGGAGTCTGCAATGAAGGGAGGAATAAGTCCTTTAAGTGTGGTCAACTTGGTCACAAGTAGTGGGATTGTCAATTTAGGGGTGCTTTTGGGGCTAATAAAGTTCTGGTTGCTATTTCATCAGCTCCTGCACCAAAAGGTACAACTTATAGTATCGGCACTGGTTGAAATTATCTCTATGCCCTCACAACCCATCAGGAATTTAAGGCATCTCCCGATGTTGTCATTGGTATGTTAAAGCTCTTTTTTTATAATGTGTATTGTTTACTTGATTCGGGGTCCACTCTCTTGTATGTGACCCCATCTGTGGCTATTTATTTGGCTTCAACCTGAGTGCATTTTTTATCCTTTTTCTATGTCTACTTTGGTGGGTGACTCGATTATGGCTAAAAAAGTGTATCGGGGTTGAGTGGTATCTATCTTTAATAAGAAAACCTTGGTGAATTTGATAGAGCTGGATATGTTAGATTTTGATGTGAGCTTGGGGATGTATTGGCTTCATTCGTGGTATGCATCTCTTGACTGTCGGACTAGTCAGGTTAGTTTCTACTCCCCGAATTAACTAATGGTTGAGTGGGAAGGAAGTTTCCTTGTACCTACGGGAAGATTTTTTTCATATCTTAGGACCATAAATTTTTTTTCCAAAAGGTGTTTAAACCATTTAGTACATGTTATAGATTCTAATGTTGAAATCCCTTCCTTGCAATCTATTTATATGGTTAGTGAGTTTCCTGAGATCTTTCCTAATGATCTTCCTTGTATTCCTCTCAATAGGGAAATAAACTTTGCGGTTAATCTTATTTTGGGCACCATCCTATCTCTATCCCTCTCTATAGATTGACTCCAACTTAGTTGAAAGAGCTTAAGAAGTAGTTGAAAGATCTTTCTGATAAGGATTTTATACACCTTAGTGTATCGTCGAAGGGTGATCTTGTTCTTTTCGTGTGTAAGAAGAAGGGTTCCCTTTGTATGTGTATAGATTACTGACAGTTGAATAAGGTGACAATGAAGAATAAGTATCATCTTCCTAGGATCGATGATTTGTTTGACTAGCTTCAGGATTCTAAGTACTTTTCTAAGGTTGATCTCTATTTGGGTTATCATTAGTTGAAAATTAGGGAGGTAGATATCCCTAAGACTACTTTTCAAGCCTGGTATGGTCATTATTAAGTTTTGGTAATGTCCTTTGGTTTGACTAATGCTCTGAAAACTTTCATAAATCTTATGAATCGGGCATTTTTTGTCAGTTCTTAGATTTTTTTGTGATTGTGTTTATTTATGACATCTTTGTATATTCTAAGACTAAAGAGGGTCATGTGAATCACCTCCGTATAGTGTTGTAAACTCTTATGGATTAGTGTTTATATGCTAAGTTCTCGAAGTGTGAGTTTGGTTGAATATTGTGATCGTCCTGGGTCACGTGGTTTATAGTGAGGGGATCATGGTGGATTTACAAAAAGTTATGGTGGTTAAGAAGTGTCCTAGGCCCACTACTCCAACTGATATTTGGAGCATCTTGGGATTAGCCAATTATTATATGAGGTTTGTGGAGAGTTTCTCTTTGAGTTCTACTCTATTAACTAAATTAACACAGAAAAAGGTAAAGTTTTTGTGGTACGATGCTTGTGAGGGTAGTTTTGAAATGTTGAAGAATAAGTTAACTTCAGCTATAGTTTTGACCCTACCCGAGGGTATAGATGGTTTTGTTGTATATTATGGTGTATCCTATGTGGGACTAGGTTGTATGTTCATGCAACATGGAAAGGTTGTGGTGTTACTTCTAGGCAGCATAAGGTGCATGAGAAAAACTATCCAACTCACGACATAAAATTATTGGTTGTGGTGTTTGCATTTAAGATTTGGTGCCATTACTTGTATAGGATTCATGTTGATATCTACTCTGATAATTAGAGTTTGCAGTAAGTGTTCACCCAGAAGTAGTTGAATCTCAGGCAAAAGATATGGCTTGAGTGACTCAAGGACTATGTTTTGAGTCTTCATTATCATCTAGGTAAATCTAACATAGTTGTTGATACTCTTAGAAGGCTACATATGGGGAGCTTATCTCATTTGGATGGGAAGAAACAAGGGTTTTTGTAAGATGTTCACCATTTGGCTAATCTTGGAGTTTATCTTTTGGATTTTGAGGATAGTGGGGCGATCGTCCAAGAGGTGGTGAAGACTTCTCTTGGTACTGAGGTGAAGGAGCAACAAGTTTTAGATCCTATCTTGGTTCAGATCAAGGATGATGTGGGCCAATAGAAAGTTATGGATTTTGAGATTGGTGGTGATGGTATTTTGAGATACCAAGGTAGACTATATGTTCCCAATTTTGATAGGCTGCGAGAAAGGATCTTAGTTGAGGATCATGAGTCGAGGTATACTATTCATATTGGTTCAAGGAAGATGTACCATGATTTGAAAGAAGCATATTGGTGGAATAATATGTAGAGAGATGTGGCCAATTTTATTGTTAAGTGCATGGTGTGTCAATAAAAGGTGGAGCACTTGAGTCCAGGTGGGCTGTCTCAAGAAATTGAGTTTCTTGTGTGGAAGTGGGAAATGATTAATATGTATTTTGTTATGTGTCTTCCGTGGTCTCGTAGTCAATTTTATTTGATTTGGGTCATCGTATATAGGATGACCAAGTCTACTCATTTCTTGCCTGTGAGGACTAATTTTTCGTACAGGATTATGCAAAGTTTTAATTCAAGAGATCATCAAGTAGCATAGTGCACCTGTTTCTATTATTTGTAATCGAGGTACGCAGTTCTTATCTCACTTCTGGAGGTCATTTTAGAGAGGTTTGGGAACTAAGGTGAACTATAACATCACTTACCTCCCTTAAAAGGATGGACAAGTGGAGAGAACTATTCCGAATTTAAAAGATATGCTAAGGTCTTGTGTGATTGACTTTGGTGGAAGTTGGGTTAATCATTTGCCTCTCATAGAATTTGCGTATAATAACAGTTATCACCCTAGTATTGGAATGTCTCTTTTTGAGGCTCTTTATTGTAGGAGATGTCGTTCTCCGATTGGATGGTTCGAAGTTGGTGAGACTAGATTATTCGGTCCAGATTTGGTTCACTAAGACATGAAGAAGGTGAAGGTGATTCAGTATAGGCTTATAATCGACCAAAGTCGTCAAAAGTCTTAAGCAGATATGAGGCGTAGGGAATTGGATTTCAACATTGTTGATTGGGTATTCTTGAGGTATCTCTCATGAATCTCAATCCTCTCTATGTTGGCCCATACTTGATTTTGAGAAGAGTGGGAAATATGGCTTATGAGTTGGAGTTTTCTTCGAGTTTGGGTTCTATACATCCGGTGTTTCATGTTTTAATGTTGAGAATGTGCGTGGGTGATCCTTCCTTGGTTGTTTCCTTGGAGAGAGTTAGTGTTTTGGATTTCTTATCATATGAAGAAGTCCCATTTGAGATTTTGGATAGGCAAGTACATCGTTAAAGGAATAAATATGTGGCTTTGGTAAAAGTTCTATGGACGAACCATAAGGTTTAAGAAGCTACTTAGGAAGCTGAAGAGGACATGAAGTCCAAATATACATTCTTGTTTCCCGCTTTGGATAATCTTGCTTAAGGTATGTGTATTCCTTAGTATCTTTGTTTTTGTCTTTGTTAAAGGAAATTGTGGTTGTGTTCTGTGTTAAATCATTCTAATGGATGCCTTGTTTCATCATTCGGGGACGAATGATCCTAAGGGGGAAAATGTGATACCCCAGATGTTGTCCTCTAAAAGTCTTGAGTTTTTACACTCACTTCCTAGACTACGACTCTACCTATGTGTCATAGGGTGTCATTACAGGTTGTAGGATCCTAATCGTAGCCTGACCAGTGTATTTGGCTAAGTCTCTATTTTGGTCATGATTGGCATCCAACTAGTCCTCAAGACTCATTACTAGTTGTATAGTATTTCTTGTAGCCTAACCACTAAAGGTGTCCAATATTTATGTCTTGCCTACGATTTTACCTAATGATTCGTAAGGTCGGAATATGAGTCGTAGGGTACAACTCATAGTTAGACCAGTGTTTGTTTCCATGGATACTATCTAGCCTATGACTAAATGTCACGAGTCGTAGGGTGACCCTACAATTCGGAAGGTCACCTATACTGACTGGGTGACAATTTTTTAGTCTTTTATTAAGTGCACTTTGTATATTTCCTTCTTTCCCCACTGAGACCCCGCATCCATAAAACACCAAAGAAGGTTTTTTTTCAACATTTTAACATATCAAACACTCTCTTTACTCTCCCAAATCCCCAAGTTAAAGAACACCTAGGGTTTATCAAGGGTGATCAATTAGAGCCTCCAAGGGTGAATTCTCTCCATAATTGTGACAATTTATGGCTTGTAACAATTCTCTCCACAATTTGAACATCGGTTTGATATGGGTTGAGGGTTTTGGAATGAATGTTTCTTAAATTGGATTCTCATGATTTTTATATGCATTGTTCATGCTTTATTTATGATTTTGTACTTGTGGGGTGCAGAGCATGGTGAATATATTAAGGGGACATGGTTTCCCTTAATTTTGTGAATTTTGGCAATTGAGTTGGTATAACCTCAATCCAATATTTTGAAATTGGTTTTGAATATGGGTATATGCACATTGAAAATACCTTCGGAATCATTGTATGGTATAAAAGGCATTTGAAATGCAAATTGATTTTCAATTGAATCTTGGGGTTTGCGGATCCCCCATATGAATGAATATTTTAACCTAAGGGGTCATAAATTCCCTCACATGATGAATAATTGATATGGCATGATAATGTTAGCTTGCAAGTAAAGTTTGTATGATGATACCAATGGTATGGCTTAATGAATTAATTGGTTCAATGAATGCAAATGTGTGTAAAGTGTTTTAATTGGTATTAAAGGGGATTGTGTAGCTGGGCTATGAAAGTGGAGGTCCCGAGGGACCGATACTGGAAACCGCATTTGCCGACGCGAGGATCTAAATTTTTGAATAGTTTAAGTCCCCCTTATTAAATAATTAGGTAGTTCGTGTCCTCCATGTTAAATTACTGGGTGCCTAATTCAACCTTGATATATGACTGAGAGGTTTGAGTCCCCCATGGTACATATGCACATATGATTATTCTATTGTTCATGCGGCTACACGTACTAGGGCCCTTTCAACTGAGGGAGAGTTGAACCCATATAGCCCGTAGGTGCCTTCTTATGACAGTTGAGCTACACAGTCTAGTTAAGGTCTTAAAGTTCATGCTAAGCCTGGATATGTCTAGGGATTCGTGTAATCTATAAATGCCCTTTAGGCTTTGTTTAGTATATTCATTCACATATTGAGAGGATGTTCTAGCATAGGCCCTTTGGGGCTAAGGTTACAAACATCTTTTGATTCTAAGATTGACTTGTGGTCTTAGGATCTTATTGTTCTTAGTTTGTTCTTGGTTTTGTTATTCAGTTTAAGACTTTGAGATTTCTTCTTTCATTATTGTGAGATTAATTCTTTAATTTTATTTGTGGATTCCATGATTAATGTCATAACTCTAAGAAGCTAATTCCCTTAGCTAGGCTTATGGTAACCCTGGCGGATTAACAAAGTAGAGAAAGTGCCAAGTCGTTCGACAAAAAGATTCTTTCATGTATTGGGTTTTCTTCGCTCTTATTGATGCCATAATAGATGCACATATTAAGATCCCACCTAGAATATCGCTACTTACTCCACAAGATGAGTAGTGACTGGGAAAAGAAGACCACAACAGTGATTTGTAGTTAACTGCCAAAATAAGCTTAGCTGTACTATCTTCTTAATATGGTTAACTCTCATCAAATAACTTCACACTCAAAAGGTAATAATGAAACAAGCATCACCTTGAGACTCAAAATGTAAAGGGTGAGATCCGTCAATGAGTCTACAAGATAGTTGATGGTACATAACTTATCGGATTTTGCATGCACGATATCAAAATAGTTTAATCATGCATGATAAATCTACGGAGTTGAGAATCCAAGGGGAACACAAGCCTAGTGTTCATCTTAGATTGCTTATAACAAACAAAAACCAATTCTTTTCCCTTTTACTATTTCAGCAGATCCCCCATTTTTAGTTTTCCGCACTGCCTGGTGATTTCAATAAGTTTGAGAATGATTTCTAACATATTCCCTGTGGGATCAAACCCAACCTAGTTGGGTTACTATATTTGACAGTGACCGTTTTATCCTTCTATAGAGGGGTAGTTTGGGTGTTATCAAATTTTGGTGTTGTTGCTGGGGAATATGGTTCAGAGTTCTTGATTGAAGTTGTTGGAGTATTCGAGTTTAATTTTTTATATTATCTATTTTTTTGTACCACTCCTTGATATAATAACTTGGACAGAGGAAGTGTGGAGTAGTGAAGAATTTCTTATTATTGATCTTTTTTCTTTTGATATGTTGCGGTATTGCAGAAATGTGGCAAATATAGTGTGTGAACACAAGGATAGACTAGCAGAAACAATAACACACTTTTTCCACAATAATCATGAGATTATTCAAAAGGTTGATAGGTTTATCTTGGATATTTACCACTTATAGGTAGAGTTGGATGAAAAAGTTATTGTGTGTAATGCCCAACAACTTAGTTATGGGTGGTGTGAGACTGAAAGATATCTAAAATGCCAACTTGAGGAGCTAAAATTGGAGGAGTTTAAAATTGTTCATATTCATATGGATTTTTTCATTCTTAAGGAGAGCATACTAGAGCTATGTGGGGATGTAAATATGAATGTAATTACTGAGCTGGGGCGTATTGGACCTTATTCAAAGAATTTTTCCATATTGTTTTTGGATATTCAGATCTTGATTTAACCATTCAAACCTAAAGAAAAGTGAAAGAAAGAGGAAACATATGTTTATATTCTTGAATTTGCTGATCCAAAATTTAATAATTACATTCCTCACATAAGGACAAAGAAGTACAACATGCCATATCTATTTTCTGAGTCCTTTATTTTTATACCTCCATCTCATAAGCATAATGGGAAATTATAAAAATAATTAGGGGTGAAATTCATTAGTTCAAAGTGGAAAGAGAAAACTGCAGGTCAATTCTTGGGCTACCTTGATGAAGTATGAGTAATCAAGGTACCCATGGGCTTGTTAGGGAAGTCTGAGTACCCAACCAAGCCCTGTCATGCCACAACGTTAAATCAGGAGTTGCTTGGTAGGCAGCCCAAGGTATTTTGTTGTTTTTATTTGTTTTTGTGATTGACGTCAGATCTCCACACCTATGGTGTCACAAGTATGTTCCTAACTCTTTGTGTTATAGCAGTTTGATGCATTGGGGACAATGAATAATTTTTAGTTTAGGATGGGGGTGTTGGTGGATCTTGATGTCCTATTGGGGGTTTTTATTACCGTGCCTCTTTTCCCTAGAGTCCTATTACTAGTAAATCTAGCATGTTTAGGTGTATTGTGTTTTGTTTCATGATGTTTTATATTTAACTAGGAGAAAAATGAGTATCTAGGGAAGTTGATATATTTTTGTTCTTGAGAAAAATATACCCCTTCAATGGATTGTTTTTGAGTTGTGTGATATGTACATATATATATATGTAACTATTGTGAATCTTTTCATGGCATTAGGATTAGGAACATGATAATCATAGCTAACAATTGCATGAACTGGATAGGTAGTAGCTTGTGATATAACCCTATGCCATGTGTGTGTAAGATACTACTTTAGTTCCCTTTGTGTGTTAAATCTAGAACTTTCTCAGTTAGTCTTGCCTAGGTTGTAAGATAGTCTGTTGGGAAAGGATCATAGGTCATTTTTTTCATTATAGTCCACTTTTATCCTAAACGACTTTCCATGTGGAAATTTGTATCCATTGATCCCTGTTTTGAGCCTTATACCATATTTGTTTTTTCACCTTTCACCTATCTATTTGTGATACAATGAACTTGTTTTGGCCCTGGTCCTCCTTGGACATTATGCACTTCAACTTAAACAAATCGCCTAAGTTGAGGGTGGCTATCATAGGGTTGCATAATGTAAAGTGGGTATGAATAAGGGAGAAATAAAAGATAAAGAAAGTAGGGCTGGGTGTGGTAGAAAATGGAAAAGAAAAAATGAATAAAAGAAACCACAGTTAACCTGAATGTGCAACAAAGACTAAAAGGGAGAAATAAGGGTGGAATAAAAGGGAATTGGTTAATTTGTGGACCCCAAAGTAAGTGTAGTGCCAAGAAGGCTTAGTCACTTGGTATCCATATGTACCTTACCAACCTCCAAGCCTACATTACAAGCCCAGAAATGTCCTATAGTGATCCTGACTTGACTGTTTGAAAGCTTAGGTATAGAAAATAAGGGCAACCCTATGGTCCTCTTTCTGAGTGTGAGTGTTTATTGACCGTCCCTACATTGACATGCTTTATTTCATAAATGAGTAAGGGGGACTTCTTTGATGTGAGGGAACATGGGTTGTATTGCTAGTTGCTTACTTGTTTGGGTAGTATAACTTGTTTATATGCATGGTTTTCTGTTGCTAATGTAATTCCATAACTTGATTTTTTGTACAACATTGATGTGCTTCATGTATACACATAGTTGGTTTGCAAGTGTTGAAATTAGAGAAGATAATGAGTTTGAACCTAAAATGTTGATTGATGCCTTGGATTCCTTAGATTCTCCTAGTTAAGCGTTGTGTTTTATTTTTGTTTTGTTTTGTTGCCTGAGGACGTGCAAACATTCTAAGTTAAGGGTGTTGATGTGCTATAAATTTATAGCAGATTTTATGCTTAAAACTATAAAAAAATATGCAAGTTTCTTTAGTTGTTTTGTTAGATGTGATGTGTTTTAGGTATGTTTTACAAGAAATTAGGTTTTTGATGCTATATTCAAGAAAAAAGATGAAAAATAAAGTTTTTGGCTACTTACATGGTCATTTTGGGGCTTATGTGGAACTTACCAGTGTATGTGACCAAAGCATATACCAGAACTTGAAGTCAAGGGGCTTAGATTCAGGAATTTAAAGATCCTGTCACTTACAAAGGCTACTTGCAGTCCGTATGTAGAACATACGGGGGCCGTATGTAGAACATACGGGGGCCGTATGTAGAACATACGGGGGCTGTATGTGGCTAAGGTAAGTGACAGAATCCAAGATCCAGAGAGTTCAAAAGCTGAAGAAAAGGTTTTCACACTTACCTAGGTCCACTTGCAGATCGTATGTAGTACATATAGGCCGTATGTGGCCTAAGTAAGTGGCCACCAACTCCGTTTTTCCTTTTTCATTTAGGATTTGAGGTGTGATTCTAACATCTTTTATCTTACAATTATATTATCATGCATGACCATCTGATGACGTTATATATAGATTAGAGTCCTGAATATTCTAGCACTAGCTCCTGCTATGATTATGATGGCTTAAATAGATAGTATGATGATTTATGATGTAATTCAAGCAAACCTTGGTTATATACTTATATATATATATATATATGCATCCTTAGCTATATGTATCTATGGTATTACCGTATATCCACCATTTCCTTTATTTACTCGCATTAAATACTCATTCCTTGCCCTTGTATACTTACATGTATCTTCTTTTCGCTCTTACTTGCATGTTGGCCAGTGATATATAGTATAGTGTTTATACTCCTAAGTATGGCTGGAATAGGATACTACATTCTTACTACTTTCTTAGCCTTAATATGTTAGTTTCTCGGACATAAATAGGATAGTTCATCCTTATTATCTCATTGGTTATCTTATGTGATTATTGGACATTTGGCTGCAGTTTCTATTTTGTTTATATGTTATATAAATTTTATTTATCTTTGTAACTCAGTCGGCAGTTGCCTACAGAGTACCACATGTTTGGTATTCATACTACACTTCTGCTTCCTGCAGATCATAGTACGGTTTATCGTTGTTGTGTATGCATTGTGCGAAGAAGCCATGGTTTGGAGACTTAGAGTGAGTTCCTGACATTCGGAGTAGTACTTATCTCTCTCTTATGTACTCGACTAATCTCTATGTTGTATTTGGAGATAAGTTGGATCAGTGTATTTATTTTTACTTCACTTTGAAATTTTATTATGTAGAAGCTCTTGTACGGATACCACCAAGTTTTAAAACTAAATTATGTATTTGATATGTTATTACATCTTTTTTGCATTCTTTTTTTGATCTCTTTAGGTAGTTTATTACTAATGGTTCCAGACTATAGGTTTTTCTTGCCTACTAGTGGGTTATAGTAGGCACCATCACGACCTGAGAAATTGGATCGTGACAGGAGCTAACGATAACAGACATACCCTAATCTGAGCTAATCGAGGTCGAACCTGTAACCCCATTTGGATGGGTGTTTGGTACCTTGCCAAGGGTATGAACACTGGCTGGCATAGATCCACTAAACTAATGTCCCGAAGGAGTAGGGTGTCAGTCCTTAACTGGCGGGTGACCCTTATAAGCTATAGTGGCACCGTAGTTTTTTAACTTAAGGACTTCTACTAAAGGTCTCAGTTCTAAACATGGGTGATCCTTCATCCTTGCATTCGCTCGGTGCTAAGTACTACTCCAACTAGATAACGCTGATGAGTGATATATATATATATATTCTCAATATAATAGTAATCTAAAAACAACAATATATGCATAATCTGAAGTACTCAAGAACATGTAAACTGATGTATGCATGAATTCCTAGGTATAGAGTGTTCATAACCCACCAACTCTGTAAATATAACTAAATGTGACAATATTAAAATAAATACATGATAGGGAATTTCATGATTCAAACTCAAGAATTTAACAATTTTATCAATATAAAGAGATATCATTATTTGAGTATGGAAGGATGCTTGAGTTTTTGAGGACACACGTATTTATGGTTGAAATCAAGAATATAACTAAAGAATTAGGAAAGTCATGCTTTTTATGAAACCCTAAACTTAAAAAGGAAATTAAACTTGAGAATTGGGGAAACATTGGGACTTAATGGGTGAATGGAACCCATTGATTAAATCCCACACCTGGAGATAAAATCTTGGATGAACTACTAGGGATCTATGCTTGAAGTTGAGGAACCCTAGTGTTTTCTTTGGAGAAGAATAATTGTTCATTTTCTTGTTGTGGATTAAATTTATAAATTAATGGGGATATTGGGGAAAATTAGCCTTATATTCCACCCTTGGGGAAGCCTAAACAATATGGAATAGGTGTTAAAATAATAGGAAAAGACCAAAAATCCCTTCTTAAAATGTTTAGGAATTTTTGGGCAAGTCGTAATGACTTAGGCCGTACTCGTTGGGTCAGGTCACGAGTTATGTCCTGGAGTCATGACCTGAAGACCCAAGCCTTGGGTTCTTACTGTTATGACAATGACTCCCTCTCTGACAAATCGTTTGGTCGAACGATGAGTCGTTATAAGAAGTTGTAGTCAAGAAGCTGATTTCATGGATTCTTACTGTTGTGATGATGGGTCCACCTAACGATTCAATTAGACTGATAAAGAGTCATATACTGTACTTGTTATTACTGGACTGAAATTTTTGGTCTCGTACTGTCGTGACTATGAGTATTTGCTATGACTTGTTGCGTCTGAAAATGGGTCGTTGCCAATGTCGTTGCCACTGGAGGTTTGACAGTGCCTTATAAAAGTTCCCATAACATTTTACTAGTATATCAGATTAAGTCGAGATTGGTGACATTAAAAAGATAATCTAGTATTCTATCTCTTGGTGGTTCTAGTGCTTTAAAACATGGGGTATTACAGGATGTGAGACGGAGGGAGTTGGAATTTGAAGTTGATGATTCGGTATCCTTGAAGGTTTATCCTATGAAAATGGTCATGATATTTGGAAAAAAAGAGAAAGATCAGTCCTTGTTAAATTGGTCCATATCAAATTGTAAGAAGAATTAGGAATGTTGCTTAAGAATTAGACTTACCAGCGAACTTAGCCTCGGTTCATACTGTTTTTCATGTGTGTATGCTTAAGTAGTTTGTTGTGATCCTTCCTTGGTAGTTCCTGTTAAAGATATTGTTGCTAAAGATTCGTTGTCCTATGAGGAGATTTTGATTGAAATCTTAGATAGGCAAGTCCCAAAATTGAGGACTAAAGAAATAACTTCGATAAAAATGCTTTAGACTACCAAAAGATAGGGGAGGCTACATGGGAATCAGAGAGGATATGAAATCCAAGTACCCTTCTTGTTTCAATTGTTGAACAAAAATGTTTAATGTATAAGTTTTATTTTCCCTTTTATCGCATTTCAAATTTGTCCTTGAATCCCAATATATTCTTTCTACTATCGTGCTAAGGGTGTCTTAACTTCTTATTCGGGGACGAATGATCCTAAGTAGGGGACAATGTAAAACCCCAGAAATTTTGACTAATTTATTTTGGACCCTACCTCGTGTTTAATGATAATTTTTTACTTGAATCATGATAAGAGATGTTAACGAGATAATTTGGGAGACTTTCAAAATTTTTGGAAAGTACTCGGAGTCATTTTGGGACCCCAAACTAGTGAGGGTCTGCTATAGTAGTGTGGCACGTTGCCTAGGCTCCACGATAGGAGCATGACACGCTGGCTAGGCTCCACGATAGGAGCCTGCCACTCCTTAGGGAAAAATTGGCCGGCAAAAATTGGCCATTTTTTTCAATTAGGGGCAAGGCATTTTTGGTCATTTTCCCTATAAAATTACTTAAAATGCTTTTTAATCCCTATTACTCATCAGGTATCACTTTTTATCATTGCTCTTCTCCTCTCCAACTCCTAAGTCAAGAAACACAAGGGTTTTCTCAAGGATTCAATTTCTGAGCTCTAAGCTCCAATTTCTCTCCAAATTATTCCGTCTTTTAGGCATGTTGGACACTCTCTATTTTAATTATTATATTCATGAATCAATTTACTTGATATTTATGTGTTTTTGAATGATTGGTCAAACTAAAGTTGAGTTTTTTTTTTGTTTTTAAACACTTGAATTGTTTTCCCTTGTTTTTAATGATTAATTCATGGTCTAAATGGTGGATTGTAAACTAAATTTGTGCCTCATGGCATTGATAGAATTGTCAATTTATTTTTTCACAATTTTTATGGATTTTCTATGATGTTATTGACATGAACCTCAACCCACATTGTTAATTTGGCTTTAAACAAGGATTCTACATAGTTTAACTTATATTTGGAAACATTGCATTAATGGTAAAAAAGTAAATAGGTTTTGGAAATGCCCTTGTAGTCTTTGGTTATGAATTTTTAAATGAAAATTGAAGTCTAATTAGTTAAATGGTTATGGTTTGGAAAAATAGGAATAGATTACAAATTTATTGGTATAACGATACCAAGTTGGGAATGCCTTAATAAAAGACTCCATGGTTGGTGTTATGTGTAAAATTGTTTTATTTGAGGCTTAAAGGGAATTGTGCAAGCTCACCGAGAAGGTGTAGTCCCTGGGGGACCAGGACTGGAAACCACATTTACCGACATTGGAGATCTATGACCACTGTGTCTTCTTTACACGCTATATTTTTTGAAATCTAATTCACTATTGATGGCTTCATCCTAATTCCTCGGTACATGTAGCTAAAATGTACTAGGGCCCTTCCATCATGGGGAGCCGGACCCATACAGCCCGTGGGCATATTTAGGTCGGTACGAGCAACATATTTCAGGATTAAGTTTTCAAATGGTCATGCTTCATACCCTTGCCTCAATCCCGACATCCTATATATATATGTATAATTGTTGTGAACGTGATTTATGATTGGATTTTTTGTAAATACATATATTTTATCCCTTTTCTTGGGTTTCATGCCAGTACTTTCCGTACTAACCATGCCTGGACACTACATAGTTTCATGATGTAGGTTCCGAGGTCTTTTCTTTTGACCCTGTTTAGCGTTAGGTGGTTCGATACTCCAGTTGGTCAGCTATGATGTGATGAGCCCTCCATCATTTGGAAGGCCTGGCTTAGCTTAGTTTTTGTTAACTATTTTAGCGTTTTTGGATTTTCTTTAGCATAGTCGGGGTCATGTCCCAGCTTAGTTGGATTTATTTGGATTAGAGACGTTGGATAATGTTTGAATATCATTGTGGATTTGATTTTGACTCCCAAGCTCTCTGTTGATTTACATATTTCACTTATTATCTTTATTGGCTTCCATTGTTTATCATCTCTATTACGCCCTTGGGGTAAGGCTTAGGGTCATTTCAGGCCTTGGTTGGTTTAGGATGCCCGTGACAGCCAGGCTTCAGTTTGGATCACGACAGAAAGATGGTAGAATTCCTATTTCACCTTTTGATACAAGATTAATATATGACTATGAGAAGAAACACAAACATTAAATAAACAATGAAACTGACAAACATAAAGTAAAAGGATAAAAAGGATAGATGATGGAAAGATAGACACAAGAAGATAACAAAACAACAATAAAAAGGTGTATCAAACCCAATGACCTCACTTATTTATCTACAAGCACCTAGCTATTACATTGACCAAAAAGGGGATCGAATCTCCCTTACAACCACCATTCTAAACAAGGTTCAACATTGGCTTTTCCATGCACTCAACACTCCCAATGGAGTTTTCATGAATTCATCATCATCATTAAACAAAACTAACTAAATAAGCCTAGCTACCAAGTATTTATAGTTTGGCTAAATATTACGTAATAAGGACCCAAAAGTGACCCAGATACAAGAAAAGGCCTATTTGGGGCTATTTTGACCTGCTCTAGAAATGCTAGAGCAGATCCAAAGCGCCTAGGGGCCCGTTTTGCACTCCTTCAACCTCATTAAATTCTTTTGACCCTACTTAATGGTAATCTTCATCCATGTGGCATGTTTTAATAGCACTATGGAGTCATCAAGCACCTCGAGCATCATACGTATCTCATCCAAAGGTCCAGAGGTAATTTGGCTTGAATCATCCTCCCATTATTGAAGGATTCAACTTCAAATCCAAACCTTGAAAAACTAAATGAAGGACAAACAAATACAACATCCTCATGACATGCTCGTGACATGAGGGTTAGGGTTTGCACAAATAATCATAGCATCATGACAAGGTTGCATACACTTAAGATATACCAAGGATACTTTCGTGGTAAAAATTAGAAACTTATTGAAAAACGCACAAAGGAGTTGGTTATAGAAATCACCAAGAGTTAAGAAAACCACAAAGGTCATATGTAATACCCCAAACAATCCAAACCAAAATTAGATCCATGTACCAAGCTCATGCATGGTACACCATGGTTCTTTTATAGTTTTATGAGTAGGTTAGATGTATATTAAGGCTTCAAATAACTCCCAGCTATCAGACGAATCAAAACATTAATTATCGATTGAATTCTTGAGAAAGATATTGGTATAGTCAACTTCAAACGAGTATATCTCTCATTATACTTGGAATTTTTGAGATCATTACCTATAAAAAGATATATAATTGAACTAGATTTCCAACGATACCAATTTCGCCTAAATCGAATATCGGAGCAAAGAGTTATTCCTATTTTACTCCAGCATGTCAGGCTGGAAATA
This sequence comes from Capsicum pubescens, assembly GCA_030864215.1. Classification (NCBI taxonomy): domain Eukaryota; kingdom Viridiplantae; phylum Streptophyta; class Magnoliopsida; order Solanales; family Solanaceae; genus Capsicum; species Capsicum pubescens. Next base: position 79,166,169 of record CM061538.1, on the reverse strand, counting down.
GTATGACGAAATTCGTGGTAGCTTACCACATTTGTGATGCCCTACCACGAAGGTCGTCATCCTTAGGAAGAATCCAGCTCCTGTGTGACAACATTTGTGGTAGCTTACCACATTTGTGACGCCCTACCACGAAGGTCGTCAGCCTTAGGCAGAATCCAGCTCATGTGTGAAGACATTCGTGGTAGCTTACCATATTTGTGACGCCCTACTATGAAGGTCGTCAGCCTTAGGCAGAATTCAGATCCTATGTGACGACATTCGTGGTAGCTTACCACATTTGTGACGCCCTACCACGAAGGTCGTCAGACTTAGGCAGAAACCATCAATTTCAGCTTCTGTGTGACGACATTTTTGATGGCTTACCACATTTTTGACGCCTTGTCACAAATGTCGTCAGCTATTATTTTCAGCAACTGGGAATTTATTTCATAAGGCTATTTTGATCTTTTTCCTTCACTTCCCACGACTTATAACCGTCAAGGAATGTATTATCTTCCATTCTCATTAGTTAAAACATCTCTAAAAGCTCTCTCATACACTATCAACCACAAGATTAGGATTTCCTCTCAAGATCATCTCCTCAGGAACAAGAACATTCTTTCCAAAGGGGTTAAACCCTAGTCAATAAAAATTAAAGGCAAGCCTAAGGATTTCTTCAGGAACCTTCAGAAACATTTGATCTCTTTCAAGATCAAGCTTTAAGGTATGCATAGTGTTCATCTATGGATTCAATTCGTTCATAGAGTTCAAGAATCATGCTTTTAAATTTTATTTTGTAAACTTTTGTCTTGATATAAGCATGTACACGTTGATGATTGTTGTTCAAGTTTCAAGATGATATCTAAGGATGTTTTTCATGGAATATATGTGATTGTTGGTTGAAAATCATGAACTTTGGGTGGGTTGAACTAATGCAAGTATGAAATCCACCTATGCCTTAAAGAATGCATGTAAGGTGTTTGATAAAATGCCTAGGATGTTCGTAGTTCATATTTACATGATTTCATGATATTTAAATGACAAGTCCATGTTAGCGATACACTTCAATATGAATTCCCATGCTATTTATGTATTCTTATGGTGATGGCATGAAGTATGTATGATGATGGAAATATGAATTTTGTGTGTGAATTATATCCATTCTTTCCCTACCATGTTTGAGGTGTTGATTAAATACATGAAGTATACTATCCCCTACTTATGATATAGTGAATTGTGGACTCCAATCTTGTGATCAAGTCATGTCATGTGTGTCAGTTTTCTTCTATCGAATCCTGGGGGTATTCGTACCCGAAAAACATAGCTGTGTGCCTAAAGCCATGTCATGTTGTCACAATAATCTCAGTCAAGTTATAATGTATAGAACTCAGTCAGTCATGTGACTCAGGAAACCTCAGAAATCTCATGATCCCAGTTATCACTCAGATAATAGTACTACTCCGTCAGTCAATGGAAGTCAGTTAATCTGCCCATGTACAGTCAGTTGAATCATGTTTAGTCTTTTCATATATAAGTATGAGTTAGCACCGAGTTAACCCAAGGATGGGAACTCACCTGTATATGAGGGTGTGATTCTTAGCAGTCATCCTTGCATTCCAGAACTATGTAGCCAGCATAGGTTGAGACATCGCAGCCTGAGGGTAGACGAGGTGGATTAACCTGTTATATGAGGGATCCCACCGTTCTCACTCGATTTACCTATTATATGAGGGTTTCTCATATGTTGTCCTTACCAGTGGAGCGGTATTGACACCTTTCCAGTTAGGGCAGAGATTGGACCCCATCTTAGCCATAATGGCACATATGGGGCATGTCGCTTAAACAACTACCTCCCACAGTTTTTAGTATCATTCTCAGTAAAAGAACTCAGATAGTTCTTCAGATATCAGTATACCAGGACTGTTCGATACGGTCAAATTCGGTTATAGCACGGAACTTAGAGATTTCAACAAGATTCAAGGCTGTCAGATACAGTCATCCATGTTATCAAAACTACGGTTCCATCCATGTATTAGCGTGTAGATTTAGTCATCACATACTCACGATCTTAGTTACTATGTATGTATGTTTGTACTCTTACGTCCATATCAGTCAGTCAGTAGTATTATTTATATATGTAAATCATTTGCATTAGCCTACCTCACTCGTATACTCAGTACTCCAGTTGTACTGACATATTTGCGCTATGGTGCTTTATTTTCATTTTTACACCGTAGGTTCAGAGACACGAGTTCCAGACCAGCAGTAGCAGCTGCATTCCAGTATCCAGAGTTGAAGTGAGTCCTCTTCATCCGAGGATGATACGATATTATTTTATTTTATTTATTATTTTAGCTCATTTTTGCTAGACGGAGTTAGTTGGAGACATGTTCCTTCAACTCCTTATTCAGACAGTATTTAGAGGCTTTCATATTTAGTTCAGGTTTGATTCAGTTTTTAGCTGTTTTGGGTATCTTTCACCCACACAGATGTTACTATTTTATAAATTCTTTATTCAGTTGAACCTTATGGCCTACATGTTCATGTTTTCCGCATTATTACATTATATATTGCAGTGCACAAGTACAGATATCAGTCATGGGTTAGCTTGTAGTCCTTCGGGGTCATAAGCACCGTGTAGCATTCCGGTTCAGAAAATTTAGGTGTTACAAACTTGGTATTAGAACCTAAGGTTCAATAGAGTCCTAGGAATTCTGAAAGCCGCATCTAGTACAGTCTTGTGCATGGGTGTATTGCGCACCACATTTATGTATAGTAGGTTATATTATGTTTTAGGAACAGTTCCCTTTCTTCAGTATTCATGTCGTGCTAGTAAGCATAATTTCAAGTCGGTCTCTCAGTCTAATCTACTCTTCTCTTATTTCAGAAACATGCCTCCAAAGAGAAGAAATCAACCAGCTCCTCAGCACGAAGATCCTTTGGGCAAACATGTTTCTCAGGCGGAGTTCAGGACCGCATTTACCTCTCTTGCTCAGTCTGTAGCTGCCCAAAATAAATGACCAGTAGTCATTTCGGCCAACCCAGTGGACAATTTAGAAACAGCTAGGATTCGGGACTTCACCCGAATGAACCCTTCATCCTTCTTTAGGTCTAAGCCAGATGAGGATCCTCAGGAATTCGTTGACCAAGTACAGAAGGTCATTGATATCATGGGAGTCACTTCTTCTCAGAGTGACGAGTTAGTCGCATACCAATTACAAGATATCACTCACACTTGGTACAAGAAGTGGTTAGCAGAAAGGTTAGGGGATGCAGGTCCTGTTGAGTGGGAAGAATTTGTCACGGCTTTCTTAGATAGATTCTTTCCCCAAGAGCTGAGAGAGGCCAAAGTTCTTGAGTTCATCAATCTCAAACAGGAAAATATGACAGTTAGAGAGTATTCTCTTAGATTTACTTAGCTGGCCAGATATACCTCTCATGTGGTTGCAGACAACAGGGCTAAGATGAGTAAGTTTGTGTCAGGGGTGAATGATAGAGTAGTGAATGAGTGCAGGTCTGCGATGCTGAACAGTGATATGACTTTAGCCAGGCTCATGATCCACGCTCAACAGATAGAGGAGAAGAAGGTTAAGACTAGGGAGAGGCCGAACAAAAGAGCAAGATTAGGAAGTTTTAGTTTTGCTCAGCCCAAATCAGATAGAGAAAATCATTCGCAGTTTCATCCTAAGTCAACAGTTCCAGCCCCTTCCTCCGCTAGTGCCCCAGTGCCGCAATTCAGGGACGGAAACAGAGGCAGATCACCAGGCTCTAAATCTCAGTGAAGTGTTAGCAGTGCCTGCACTTATCCTCAGTGTCAGACCTGCGGTAAGCATAATCAGGGTGTGTGTAGATCGGGTCAAGGCATTTGTTTTGGTTGTGGAAAGTCAGGCCACAGAGTTAGGGACTGTTCTCATCCAGGTCCTCAGGGTCAGCAAAATTGTTCCACAGCTCAGTCCGGTCTCTCAAACCAGCAGGGTGCCACTTTCAGTGCTACTAGTGGGCAACGCCAAAATAAACTCTATGCTCTTCAGACCTGACAGGATCAAGAAAATTCTCCTGATGTCGTTACTGGTACGTTACAGATTTTCCATGTTCATGTTTATGCTTTGCTATACCCAGGTGCATCCTTGTCTTTTGTCACTCCATACATAGCAGGCGATTTCGGAATCAATCCCGAAATTTTAGCAGAGCCCTTTTTAGTCTCTACCCCAGTGGATAAAACCATCATAGCTCAGCGCATATATAGGAACTTCCCGATTATGATATTTCAGAAATCTACATCAGCAGATCTAGTTGATTTAGAGATGACTGATTTTGATGTCATTCTCGGGATGGATTGGCTTCATTCCTTCTATGCCATAGTCAACTGCAGAAACAGGATAGTTTAGTTTCAGTTCCCGAATGAGCCCATCCTAGAGTGGAAGGGTAGAGCTTCGTCTTTCAGGGGTCAGCTTGTTTCCTACCTTCGGGGAAGGAAAATAATTTCTAAGAGGTGTGTGTATCATCTCGTGCATGTTAAGGATTCCAGCTCCGTATCTCCCAGTCTTGAATCAGTACCAGTGGTTAATGAATATTTAGACGTCTTTCCCGAAGATCTTCCAGGCATTCATACCAAAAAGGAAATAGACTTTGGGATAGACCTTCTCCCAGATACTCAGCCTATTTTTATTCCGCCATACAAAATGGCACAAGCAGAACTCAAGGAACTAAAAGATCAGTTGAAGGATCTCTTAGATAAGGGATTCATCAGGCCCAGTATATCCCCATGGGGTGAGCCAGTCTTATTCGTGCGCAAGAAAGACAGTTATCTCAGAATGTGTATTGATTACCATCAGCTCAACAAAGTCACAGTCAAGAACAGGTATCCGCTGCCTAGGATAGATGACTTATTTGACCAACTTCAGGGTGCTAGTTATTTCTCAAAGATAGACCTCAGATCAGGATATCATCAGCTCAGAGTTAGAGAATGTGACATTTCAAAGACAGTTTTTCGTACTCGATATGGTCACTTTAAATTTTTAGTCATGTCCTTTGGTCTTACCAATTCCCCTACAACTTTCATGGACTTGATGAACCGGGTGTTTAAGCAGTACTTAGACAAATTCGTTATAGTTTTCATAGATGATATTCTGGTCTATTCTCGCACAGAGTGTGATCATTCAGACCATCTCATAATTGTTCTTCAGACTCTCAGGGATCATCAGTTGTTTACCAAGTTCAGTAAGTGTAAATTTTGGCTAAGATCAGTAGCATTTCTTGGCCACATTGTTTCGGGTGATGGAATTAGAGTAGATCCTCAGAAAACCAAAGCGGTAAGAAACTGGCCTCGCCCTGTCTCTCCATCAGATATCAGGAGTTTCTTAGGTTTGGCTGGCTATTACCGATGGTTTGTTGAGGTATTTTATTATATTGCATCTCCTATGTCCAGATTGAATTAGAAGAAGGTCGAGTTTCAGTGGTCAGAACCTTGCGAGAAGAGTTTTTAGGAGTTGAAGACTCGACTTACCTCAGCTCCAGTTTTAGCACTTCCCAATGGTTCCGATGGATTCGTAGTATATTGTGATGCATCCATAGTAGGTTTAGGTTGTTTCCTCATACAGCATGGTAGAGTCATAGCCTATGCCTCCAGACAGTTAAATCTCCATGGGAAGAATTATCTTACTCTTGACCTTGAGTTAGCAGCAATTGTCTTTGCCTTAAAGATTTGAAGGCATTATCTATACGGTGTTCATGTAGACGTCTTCATAGATCATAAGAGCCTTCAGTATGTCTTTTCCCAGAAAGATCTTAATCTTCGTCAGAGAAGGTGGTTAGAGCTCTTGAAGGATTATGACATGAGTGTCTTTTATCATCCTGGAAAGGCCAATGTAGTGGCCGACACACTCAGTAGACTGTCCATGGGTAGTGTTTCCCATGTCAAGGATGGTAAGAAGAAATTAGCTCAAGAGATTCATCAGCTTGCCAGACTAGACGTTTGCTTAGTCGACTCTTCAGAGGGTGGTGTATGTGTTCAGAGAAGTTCAGAGTCATCTCTAGTTTCCGAGGTGAAAGAGAAGCAAGACAGGTTTTCTTTCCTTGTCAATCTAAAAGAGTCAGTTCATAGTCAGGAAGTAGAGGTTTTCTCCCAAGGGGGAGATGGTGTTCTTCGTTGTCAGGGTCATCTGTGTGTTCCCGATGTAGATGACTTGAGGCAGCGAATTCTTGTAGAAGCTCATGGTGCACGATACTCTATTCATCAAGGGGCCACAAAGATGTACCGCGACTTTCGGGAGATCTATTGGTGGAGTGGGATGAAGAGAGATGTTGTAGAGTTTGTGGCTAAGTGCTCTACATGTGTGCAGGTTAAGATAGAGCATAAAAAACCTAGTGGTTCTATGCAGGAGTTTACTATTCCTACTTAGAAGTGGGAAGAAGTAAACATGGACTTCGTGATGGGTTTGTCTAGAACACGTCATCAGCATGATTCAGTTTGGGTCATTGTAGACAGAATGACCAAGTCAGCTCATTTCCTTCCAGTTTGTACCTCTTACTCAGCCGAGGATTATGCCAAACTTTATATCAGGGAGTTTGTCATATTACACCGTGTTCCACTATCTATCATCTCAGAAAGAGGTACCTAGTTCACCTCTCACTTCAGGAAAGCATTCCAAAAGGGTCTTGGTACCTAAGTTTATCTCAGTACAGTGTTTCATCCTCAGACAGATGGTCAAGTAGAAAGGACCATTCAGACTCTAGAAGATATGCTAAAGGCGTGTCCAAGTGATTTTAAGGGAATCTGTATGACCACTTGCCTTTGATTGAATTTGTATACAACAACAACTATCACTCCAGTATTTAGATGGCTCCATTCGAAGCTCTCTATGGTAGGAGATGTAGGTCTCCGATCGGTTGGTTCGATGTTAGTGAGACCACAGTCATAGGGTCTAACTTAGTATTATATACCTTACAGAAAGTTCAGTTGATCAGACAAAGATTTTGGGTTGCTCAGAGCTGACAGAAGTCTTATGTGGATGTTCGTAGAAAGGATCTCGAATTCGAGGTCGATGACTATGTCTATCTAAAGATCTCTCCCATGAAGGGAGTGAAGAGATTCAGCAAGAAGGGAAAGCTCAGTCCCTGATATATCGGTCCCTTCAGGATGCTCAGTCATTTTGGCAAGGTAGCCTATGAGCTCGAGTTTCCTTCAGATCTAGCCTCAGTTCATCCAGTCTTCCATGTCTATTTGCTCAAAAAGTGCATAGGTGACCCAGCAGTTGTAGTCCCTATTTAAAGTGTTGACATTTAGAATAGCCTCTCTTATGAAGAGATTCCAGTCGAAATCCTCGACTATCAGACTCGTAGGCTGAGGAACAAAGAAGTTCCTCTAGTCAAGGTTCATGGGCACAATCAGTCGATGGAGGGAGCTACTTGGAAAATAGAAGCAGACATGCGAACCAAGTACCCTCATCTTTTCTTCGCTAATTCAGACTTAGCTCGAGGTAACCATTTTTCTTAAGCTTATTCAGTTACATGTTCAAAATTACAGTATAAAATTGGTATCAAGTATCAGTGCGTAGCTTATCATGCATTCATGAGTTCAGCTTATCAGTCATGCATCAGATATGCATGTTTAGTTGGGATATATTAGGTTTAGAATTCAATTCAGTCCTAAAATCATGTGCCATTTGAGTATGATCAGTGTATGCATCATTTTATCTTTTCTCCCATCTCAAGCAGTCATCATTCGAGGACGAATATTTCTAAGGGGGAGATATTGTAAAACCTCAAAAAATCAAAATCACTATTAGATCCATATACCAAGCTCATGCATAGTACATCATGGTTATTTTATAGTTTTATGATTAGGTTAGATGTATATTAAGGCTTCAAATAACTCCTAGCTATAAGACGAATCAAAACATTCCTTACCGATTAAATTCTTGAGAAGGATATTGGTATAGTCAATTTCAAATGAGTATATCTCTCATTATACTTAGAAATTTTGATCTCATGACCTATCAACAGATATATAATTGAATTATATTTCCAATGATACCAATTTCGCCTAAATTCGATATCGGAGCAAAGAGTAATTCCTATTTTACTCCAGCATGTCAGGCTGGAAACAGTGTGATGACATTCGTGGTAGCTTACCACATTTGTGATTCCCTACCACGAAGGTCATCAGCCATAGGAAGAATCCAGATCCTGTGTGATGACATTCTTGGTAGCTTACCACATTTGTGATGACCTACCACGAAGGTCGTCAGCCTTAGGCAGAATCTAGCTCCTGTGTGACGACATTCGTGGTAGCTTACCACATTTGTGACGTCCTACCACGAAGGTCGTCAGGCTTAGGCAGAATTCAGCTCCTGTGTGATGACATTCGTGGTAGATTACTACATTTGTGATGCCCTACCATGAATTTCGCCAGACTTAGGCAGAAACCATCAATTTCAGCTTCTGTGAGATGACATTTTTGACGGCTTACCACATTTTTGACGCCTTGTCACAAATGTCGTCAGCTATTATTTTCAGCAACTGGGAATTTATTTCATAAGGGTATTTTGGTCTTTCCCCTTCACTTTCCATGACTTATAACCCTCAAGAAAAGTATTATCTTCCATTCTCTTTAGTTAAAACATCTCAAAAAGCTCTCTCCTACACTTTCATCCACAAGATTAGGGTTTCCTCTCAAGATCATCTCCTCGGGAACAAGAACATTCTTTCCCAAAGGGGTTAAACCCTAGTAAAGAAAAATCAAAGAAAAGCCTTAGGATTTATTTAGGAACCTTCAGAAACATTAGATCTCTTTCAAGAACAAGCTTTAAGGTATGCGTAGTGTTTATCTATGGATTCAATTCATTCATAGAGTTCAAGAATCATGTATTTAAATATGATTTTGTAAACTTTTGTGGTGATATAAGCATGTACACGTTGATGATTGTTGTTCAAGTTTCATGATGATATCTAAGGATGTTTTTCATGGAATATATGTGACCGTTGGTTGAAAATCATGAACTTTGGGTGGGTTGAACTAATGCAAGTATGAAATCCACCTATGCCTTAAAGAATGCATGTAAGGTGTTTGATAAAATGCCTAGGATGTTAGAACATATTTACATGATTTCATGATATCTAAATGACAAGTCCATGTTAGCGATACACTTCAATATGCATGCCCATGCTATTTATGTATTCTTATGGTGATGTCATAAAGTATGTATGATGATGGAAATATGAATTTTGTGTGCGAACTATATCCATGCTTTCCCAACCATGTTTGAGGTGTTGATTAAATTCATGAAGTATACTATCCCCTACTTATGATATAGTGAATTGTGAACTCCAATCTTGTGATCAAGTCATGTCATGTGTGTCATTTTTCTTCTATCGAGTCCTGGGGGTATTCGTACCCGAAAAACATAGTTGTGTGCCTAGAGCCATGTCATGTTTTTATGATAATCTCAGTCAAGCCATAATCTATAGAACTCAGTCAGTCATGTGACTCAGGAAACCTCAGAAATCTCATGATCCCAGTTAACTCTCAGATAATAGTACTACTCCGTCAGTCAACAGAAGTTAGTTAATCTATCCATGTACATTTAGTTTAATCATGTTTAGTCTCTTCAGATGGGAGTAGGAGTTAGCACCGAGTGAACCCAAGGATGGGAACTCACCTGTATATGAGGGTGTGATCCTTTGCAGTCATCCTTGCGTTTCAAAACTATGTAGCCAGCATAGATTGAGACATCACATCCTATTATATGAGGGTAGATGAGGTGGCTTAACCTGTTATATGAGGGTTCCCACCGTTCTCAGTAGAGTTTCCTATTATATGAGGGTTGTTCACATGTTGTCCTTACCAGTGGCGCAGTATTGACACCCTTCCAGTCAGGGCAGAGATTGGACCCCATCTTAGCCATAATAGTACATATGGGGCATGTCAGTTAAACAACTACCTTCCACAGTTTTTAGTATCAGTCTCAGTAAAAGAACTCAGATAGTTCTTCAGATATCAGTATACTAGAATTGTTAGATACGATCAAATTCAGTTATAGCGTGAAACTCAGAGAGTTCAACCAGATTCAGGGTTGTCAGATACAGTCATCCGTGTTATCAGAACTATGGTTCCAGCCATGTATTAGCGTACAGATTTAGCCATCACGTACTTACGATCTTAGTTACTATGTATGTATATGTGTACTCTTACGTCCATAGCAGTCAGTCAGTAGTATTATTCATGCATGTAAAACCTATGCATTAGCCTACCTCACTCGTATACTTAGTACTCCAGTTGTACTGACGCCTTTGCGCTATAGTTCTTTATTTTCATGTTACACCATAGGTTTAGAGACACAAGTTCCAGACCAGCAGTAGCAGCTACATTCCAGTATCCAGAGTTGCAGTGAGTCATCTTCATCCGAGGATGATACAATATTATTTTATTTTATTTTTTATTTTAGCTCAGTTTTGCTAGACGGAGTTAGTTGGAGACATGTTCCTTCAACTACTTATTCAGACAGTATTTAGAGGCTTTCGGATTTAGTTCAGGTTTGATTCAGTTTTCAGTTGTTTTGGGTATCTTTCACCCATACGGATGTTACTATTTTACAGATTCTTTATTCAGTTGAACCTTATGGCCTACATGTTCATCTTTTCCGTATTATTACATTATATATTGCAGTGCACAGGTATAGATATTAGTCATGGGTTATCTTGTGGTCCTTCGGGGTCATAAGCACCGTGTAGCATTCCGATTCAGAAAATTGGGGTGTTACATCATATGGCATCACTAAATCCAAAAGATAAGGCTACCTTCCCCATAGGAGCCATAAGACACAATTGTTTTATCACCTCTTTAAGAGACCACATCAAGAGTGGTACCTCAATTGATTTTAAAGTCCACAAGATCCATATAGCATTGTCATTCAAACAAGTGAACCAACCAACAAGTTCCCTACCTCTACATATAGAAAATCAAAGACTAGCATGTATATCATCATAAGAAAAGAGGTAGTAGAAAGGAATCAAGTGTAAAATCATCATCCAAGGTGCTATTATCTACAAGAAGGCCATTTGGATCAAAAGATATAGCACACAATGCACACAAGGATGGGATCAAAACATTTAATCACATATGACTTTTTCCTTTCAAACAACTTCCCTTAAGAAAGAGGTCACCAATTGTAAATAATTCACAAAGAAAGGTATCACAAGCATGGAATCCATCCAAAGTGTTTTGAAGAGGATACTCTCTGCTTGACCTACAAGTAGTGAACCCTTGTTCAAGATTGGAAACAAACAATATTGAATTCTCTAGTATATTTTCTTTACTTCCCATCTTTAATGAATGCTTAGCTTTGTTAGAAATACTTTCTATGCATAACTTGGGTCTATCAAGTGGGTTGTAAATCCCCAAGAAAGTCTTTCCATCATAGGGAAGGATTCCAATATCCTCATCTAAACTTTGTTTGTCAACTAGACCAAGCATCAAGTTGGGTGTGTGGAAATCACCACATTTAAATTTATCACTGGGGTCAAATAGATAGAGTGGCTATAGACATGGGTATAAAAAATACTTCTTTCCCCCAAACACATTACCGATATCAAAAGATATACTCTTCATACTAGCATAAGCATCATCAAAAGCAAATGAAGAGTAGAGAAAGGTATCAGCCAAGTTAACTTCAACCAATGTGTCCTCGTGTGTATACTCACTATTAGATTTAATATTATCACCATGAGTATTATCAACAATAGGATCAGACAAAGTAGAAGAAGAAATGGTTTCCAAAAAATTGATACTTTCTCTTTTAAGGGAAAAATTATCAAGTAGGAACATACCACTACTAACATCAAAGGAATCATTAATCAAGTGATCACAAAAATCAAGCAATTCATCCTCATAATTATCAAACAAGGGTAGGGTGTCGTACAAAGGATCACAACTACAAGAATTTTCATAGGAACAATCACTAATTGGGTTTCTTAAATATTCAAGTGAATCAAAGCTATCATCACCCAATTGATCATTCCTTTTCAAAACCTCGCATTTCTTTCCCTTAAGAGTACTCTTATCTTAAAGAAAGAGATTTCCATCTTTAGGAGGAATGTAGTCACACCATAGTGGGTTTTCATATAAGCTATAACCCTCAAGATGAGCTATACCATCAACATAATTCACACACTAGGTTCACTAAGAGTGATTGTACCATCTTGAAACACGATATTGTACTTAAAGAGGGTAGGATCAATCCATGAAGGAGGATTAGAACTTGTAAGTCCACTCTCAATAACATAACTATCAAGTTCTAAAGAAGTTTCAAACACATAATCATCCCTATAAGTAAGACAAACAATAGGATATTTACTAAAGGACATTCAAAAAGGGTCACTCCTATTTACTTGATCAATATTTTAAATATTATCACTCACTTGAGGTTCATTAATCACATTACAATCATACTCAAGTAGTGTGCTAGTTTTACCCATAAGTTGGTCAACACAATTTTCATAAGACAATATACCATCATTCATCAGATTGGCTTCAACACTAGGTGGACTAAAATTGATCTTACTGGAGGAGTCAATAAGGTCATCAATAAGATCAACTAATCTTTCCATACTCTCAACGGGTATATGATCAACAAGAGGTAAAGAATCAATAGATAAGCTAACAGTCACACTTAATGTGCTACTAGTCACACAATCATCATTCACATGTAAAAAAGTGTAAGAGTTAGCTATTTTACTTTAAATTTCATGAGAAAATTCTTCTTTTCCTTGGTGTGAAGGTTCTTCACAAGCCTTGTAAGCATATAAGATTACCCTTGTCGAATCTTCAAAGGTAATCTTATCTTTTGGTTCTTGTTCTTCTCTGCTTTCCATATTGGTACCTACACACATGTCCTTATTAAAAGAAGGACATAAAATGTTAGCTCGATCGGTCTATTGATAACCTCTTCATTTCACTCCTCACAACCTCTCTTTTTTATCTCTTAGGTTGCCACCTTGCACTCCCTTACTCCTATCAATCTTTTGTATATCATTTTCAGTAGGCTTGGAGTAAGTGGTCACATCTCTTTGATATTGGGGAAGAATGGGTGGAAAGAGATGATTTCCCCATTGGTGTATTACATTCTTTAGCCAATTTTGCACATTTAGAACTCTATGCCTTACAAATAAATTGTTGCCCCAGCATAGATATCCATGTTCCAAGGAAAATATGTCAGACCATACCTCCTCATAGTACCCACGTTAGGTGAAGGAAACCCTTACTCTCTCAAAAACTCTATACCCCTCCAAAAAATATGGAACAAGTAGAGGCTATCGAGGTATTCCTAGATGTTCAACCATGGGTGGGATGATGTAGTTTCTATAGCACCAATCATCTAGCACAGGGAGGCATCCTAGAACCCCATAAATGCTTACCCTTCTGGAGAAAACATTTCTTATTGGATCAATATTGTAAAGCTTTGTATACCCTATTGGTACATAGGTATCCCTCATGTATTCTTTCAAGGAACTCCACATTTGGACAGACTTCCTTATGGATTACCACCACAACGGTGTTGGGGCTTTAATATGTTTAAGGGCACATATAGCTCTTTCGACTTTGCTTAAATCATAACCGTAAAGATCCTTTCACACTCCCATTCCCAATCTAGAGATTCTTTGGGACCCGAGTATCTTATAACAATGGGGAGAGTATAAATATCTTGACTCCTAGTATACCCTACATATCTACCTTAGATCTCATTTCCACATGTTTGGGCACTAGAACAAGAAGCTCGAGATGTAACATCCCTCATCTTTGGAGACGCACATTCTTTTGGTACCATAGAGAAACCTCTACTATAGTTAGTATAACCATTTACCCCATTTGACTTTGATAAAAAGTACTACAAGGAGAGGAATATTAATCTTCATACTCTACATGTGCACTCTCACCATGACTCTCATAAGATTTATAGATGAACGGGTTATACCTTACATTACCTCTAGGCTTAGAGTGGGAAGTGTAATACCCCTCACATGGTCTATCTCCCTTACAAGAACCATCACAAGGATATTCATCATCTCTATGCTCACTATAAGAAATAGGGTTATCATTCATCTCATATTATCCTTCAGAATAGTAACCCTCATTTTCACTCAACTCTTGATCATGTCTATATTCATAGCCCCCATAATCTCCATCTTTTCCATAACCATAAGTATCTACACCACAATCATAGTCTCCTATGTCGTAGTCACAATTATCTAAGGCTATCAAAGATGTACTTCCTTATATAACCTTGTACCTAAAAAATGAACAAACAAGATTAGTAGTAAAGCTTCTCACCAACACTCGTAAGAATCTCACCTTTGTAATTATCACAATTAGAGCAGCGAATGTTAAAAGTTACTTATACTTTGATTGAAAATAAGGTGTCAATCTCTACTTTGTGGCCAGAGTCGATTCTTGTTTGAATGAATCAAAATAAAAATTACTTAAGGACTTGAATCAAGAAATCACAATGAATTGAAAAAGTGAAAAGCTTGAATAAGATTGGACGATAAAAAAAATGGGACTCACGAACTAATCAATCAAGTTAGTAGATGAATTACTTAGTTTTTGAGTAGTTTAAGAATAAAAAGATGAGTTTTGGAATCAAGAAAATGAAAATAAGGAATCAAACCTTGAACAATGGAGTAATTTAAGTGTTGAATTGAGTTTGGAGGCTTGAATTTTGCATTTGGGACTTGATCTGCGTTGGGAGGGGCTAATCTGCATTTGGGGACTTGCTCTAGCAGGTGGGGCACAGGTCCAATGTATCCTAGAAACATGTTCTACTGCTTTGAGGTGCTTCAGCACCTTGGTCGTACCTTGGGCTCTCTTGCAAAGCAAGTTGGTCGTCCCATGCCTTTGAATTGTCCAAAATGCCCTCCAATTGGTCCTTTATGTCCTCTTTTGTTGGGAATCCTTGGAATATTTGTAGATGCCTTAGAAAAATTACTTTTCACTCTTTTTTCTTCCTTCTTCTTGGATTAAGCAAGCACCTTTGGTTGAAATTTCAACATGAATATAACAATCTCCTCAAGAATACACCAAAAACATCAATCTTTCTAACTTTTTCTCCGTAGCTTGGAATGAGTTGAAATTTTGTAAGTAGGCACTTCTTAGCCTTCTAAAATAATTCCAAACATCAATTTACCTAAATTATTCACCAAAATCTTCAAATTTTTAATTCACCTCAAACTTCTTCAACCCAAGCTTCCAACAAGGATAGAACACTCAAATAAGCTCCGATTTGACTCAAATTTAATTTATAGACTCGTATAGTGTTATAAAACACAATTCTAACACAAGAAATCACAAAAATCAAAAACTTAAAATTTGACCTAAGACCTAAAATGTGAATAGTAATTTTTTTGTGGTTTTCAATTTTCTAAGATGACTAGACCCAAGATTTGACTTCGTAGAAACAAAATCAAGCTCAGCTCTGATACCAAATAATACAAGAGTAATATACGATGAAAAGAACAAACACAAACACTAAAGAAATAATGAAATTAACAAACAGAAAGTAAAAGGATCAAAAGGATAGATGGTAGAAAGATAGACATAAGAAGATAACAAAAGGGCAACCAAAGGGTGTATCAAATCCAAAGGCCTCTCTTATTAATTACCTACGAGCACCTAGCTCTTATGTTGACCGAAAGGGTGATTGAATCTTCATTACAACCACCGTTTCTAAACAAGGTTCAACATTGACTTTTTCAAGCACTCAATACTCCCAATGGAGTTTTTTTGAATTCATCATCATCATTAAACAAAACTAACTAAATAAGTCTAGCTACCAAGTATCTATAGTTTGGCTAAATATTACATAATTATGGTCCAAAAGTGACCCAAATGTAAGAAAAATCCCACTAGAGGATGTTTTGACCCACTCTTGAAATGCTAGAGCCGATCAAAAGCAGATCCAAAGCGCTTTGAGCGCATGAACCTTCCAGGGGTTTTTCTAGCCCTGTTTTGCACTCCTTCGACCTTGTCAAAGTCCGTTGACCCTCCTTAATGGTATTCTTCATCCATGTGGCATCTTTTACTATCACTAAGGAGTCATCAAGCACCTCAAGCATCATACGTATCTCATCCAAAGGTCCGGAGGTAATTTGGCTTGTATCACCTTTTGGGTTAGAATCTTACAAGATGCAAAGTGATATATGGATAAACAATTTTCAAGATGTTGTCGATTCTTGGCTAAAGCAGCTTAATTTTAATCATTATGATTTTACTATTTTCAGCTCAATGTTCAGTATGGACCATATTTACTTATTTTGAAGTACTTTCAAGAATTGTCTCATGTTATGTAACTAATTTGATTTCGTATTATTTGAGAACCTGATATGTGCTAGATTTGAATTTTATTTAAATGGAAAATTATTTGTATCCTTTGTTCTTATTTTATTTCATACTTGGATTCTTCTCTTTAATTTATTGACTTGATCTTATTTAATTTCTTGTTTAAATATGCAATTTTATTAAAAGATACGAAAATTAATTTTAGAATGACACATTTTAACTATGTCATGTTATATTGTCAATTATAATTTTAAATATATAAAAGTTGTATAAATTATGTGAAATCTTGAAACCAATGTTTTCAGCAGGTATAATAATTATCAAGTGATAATTTCTTGTTATATATGAGTGGCTATTTCCGTCCATATTAGTGAAAGGAATCCATTTAATTCATATTTATTGAGTTGGATCACTCATATTTTAAATGGGTAAATGTGGACTTCAACGCATTTTAAAAGTTCACAAATATGGATAAAATGGGTAAAACATGGATATCCATTTAAACACAGTGACCACCCACCTATGCTTAAAATTTCTAATTGAACTATAAAAATTTAATATTTTTTTAAGAAAAAGATATTAGGGGAAGGGGTGGGGTAGTAGGGGTTAGGGTTGGGGGAGCAAAAAAAAATTTTTTTTAAGATTTTTTTTTATATAATTTTTGTAAGAAAAATTCATTTTCTTTTAAAAAAAAACTGAGGGGTGGAGGGGGTGTGGTGCAATTTTTTTTAATTTTTTAGACTTTTTCTTTTTGAAAAAATAAACTTTTTTTGGAGGGGGAGTGGGGTGGGATTAGGGGTTTGTTAGGTTGGGAGCCGGGGTAGATGGTGGGGGGGGGTTAAAAAGTGGGTGTGGGGGTAGAAAAATTATTTTTTTTTCAAAAAATAAAAATTTTGTGGTGGGTGGGAGGGGGGGTTAACATTTTTTAAATAAAATAATTTTTTTGTGGTGGTGGTGGGGAGGAGGATTGCAAGGAGAGGGAGGGTGGGGTAGGGGATAAAAAAATCAAGTTGATATGCATATAGAAGTTTTAAGTTTTTGGCTTTAAGAGTTAAAGTGGGTTGGAACCAAATTAATATTTACTCATTATTATATATTATATGGATGAATTGCAATCCAAACAATTTAAACTCAATCCATCCAAATCCGAGTCAATCCGCCTATTTGTCACCCTCTACCCATTGAAACCAATGTCCCTTTATAAGATGTATCAAAGATATAATGCATCAATTATTATTTTTTGAAAATATATGTTTTTGATCCGACTTCTTAGTTTAATCATCTTATTTTCCAAATAAAAAAAGAAAAAATAGAATCCATTTTCATTCATACAAGATTGTTTCATTTATTCTTATAAAAATTGTTTTGATATCAAATTATGTTGAAATCGTTTTTTATGTTTATATTTTTTTGAATTTGATAATTATATATAGACAAGAAGTATGATTGGTTGTCGCGCACGTTATGTGCTTGGCTGGTGACATATATGTGCTAGTCGTAATGTTTAATCATAAGATTTTTCATTTACTAAATAACAATTTTTGACTGTGGTTAAACTCCTAAGAAGGTTTTAAGTTGCAATTTTATGTTTTGTATAGTTGATTTATCTTTTTGAAAAAAATGTATTGTATCATTAACTCTGGTCTTTAAAGAAGTAAATGATAGTTGAAAAATAATATCAACTTTTATAACAGTATTACTATTTCATTTATTAAGTAGTAATCTACTAGTATGTAACGATTCGAACCCGTGCCTAGCTGTGATGCGCATCCCAAGCCTACCAAGGCCAGAGATAACCTCCTTAAATGAACCTCATGAGCAAAATAAAAGCAAATAGCGAAAGCCAACCTAAGTAATAAGAGAGATAGATAAGTTAAATGAAAAGTTGAGAGTCAAAACAAAACAACCATAACATCCCAATACTGTCCATAAAATCCTCTAATCCAAGAATACCAATTATGTCGGGGCATGCCCCCAACTATGACAAAAGAATCCAAAAGTACTAGGAATATAAAGGAACTAATGGAATGACCGGGACTTTCGAAAGATGGAGTCTCACCATTTCACGGCTGATCAACAGGAGAACCAGACCACCTAACACAGCACAAGATCAACAGAACTGTCCTTAGAACCTACCTCATGAAATGATGTAGCAATCGGGGAAAGTAAGCATTGGTATGCAACCCAAGGGAAGGGATAAAATAAATGCATTTACCAAAAGTCCAATAATAAACCGCATGCATAACATTTATACATACATATATATATATATACGATGTTGGGATTGGGACAAGGGTCATGAAACATGATAGTTTAAAATATTAGCCTGAACTGTGTAGCTCGTCCCGATAATCCAGGTACCCACGGGCTATATGGGTCTAGCTCTCCCTACCGAAAGAGCCCCAGTTCATGTTATCCGCATGTACTGAGGAATGAATAAAGACACCAAAGTGATAGCAATCCAAAATATATTATACATCCAGAAATGATGGTCATATAAACCCCAATATCGGCAAACAAGGTTTCCAGTGTTGGTCCCTCGAGGCTACACCTTCTCAGTGAGCTACACAATTTTTATTAAGTCTAAATTAAAATAATTTGTACATAAACCAACCATTAACCATATAGTATTTTATTTAGGCATTTCCAACTTGGTATCGTCATACTAATATACTTGAAAGCTATTCCATTTATGTCAAACCAATCCAATTATAACGATCTGGGAGTACCCCCTGGACGTCACACGGTGCTTAAGACTACAAATAGTCCCAAGCTAACCCATGATATCTAATTGAAACAGAACTCATAAGAAGGTGGACTGAGATAAACATAATTACCAAAAGAAACCAACTTTTAAATCTCCCTTTCGAAATCTTATAACTTAGAAATCTCAATAAAATCTCTTTAACAGATACAAACACTATTCGACAAGCCTCTAATCTTACAACTGAAAAAGTCATTGGGATAGACCCCAAGTAACCCATAAAGGAAATAAACTAGTTAACCAACATCCATAAAGTTTGAAACTCCAATAGAATTGGTCCTTGGACTATGAGGACTCACCAAATGTCAAGATATAGGAGGTGATGCCCGTGATCAATCGTGCTTCTAGAGACGAGCACCAGAACCTACATAATAAGACAATGTAGCACATACTGAAAAATTTTATGGTCAATGAAATCATCAACATGCACAACATATAAATACTACCTCCAAATTTTCAGAGCGAACACTACAGTAGGTAACTCCAAGTCATGAGTTGGGTAATTTCTTTCATTATTCTTAAGTTTTCTAGAGGCATAGGCTATTACTCTCCCATTTTTCATCAAATCTCAACCTAACGCAACTCTAGAAGAATCATAATACACTACAAATCCGTCTAACCCCTCTGGTAGAGCTAACACTAGTGTTGAATTCAATTTATCCTTCGATTATGAAAACTCTTCTCATATTTATCCAACCAAATAAACTTTACCTTTTTTTTGTGTCAGCTTAGTCAATGGTGCGTCTATGTAGGAAAACCCTTCAAAAAATCTTCTATAATACCCAACTAAATCCAAAAAGATCTGAATATGGATGGAGTGATGGGTCTAGGCCTATGCTTCACTGCATTAGTCTTCTGAGGGTCCACATGAATACCAGGTCTTGAAATGACGTTCCCTAAAAAGGTAATGGACTCCAAAAAAAACTCACACTTACTGAACTTTACATACAGTTGTCGGTTCTTGAGGGTTTGCAGCATTATCCTCAAATGGTCTGCATGTTCCTCCTTATTCCTAGAATACACTAAAATGTCATCTATGAAAACAATGACAAACATATCCAAATATTTCTTGAAGACCCTGTTCATCAGATCCATAAAAGCGTAAGGAGTATTCATTAGTCCAAACAACATAACAACTAACTCAAAATTACCATACCGTGTTCTAAAAACCGTCTTCAGGATGTCGTGCTCCCTGACTTTTAATTGGTGGTACCCCGACCTGAGGTCGATCTTGGAAAACCACTAGACACCCTAAAGCTGATTGAACAGATCATAAATCCTCAGAATGGGGTACTTATTCTTGATGGTAACCTTGTTTAGTTATTTATACTCTATACACATTCTGAGAGTTCCATCTTTCTTGCGCATAAATAGGACTAGAACACCCCCACGGGGAAACACTGGGTCTAATGAAACCCTTATCTAAAAGATCCTTAAGTTGCTCCTTTAACTCCTTGAGTTCGGCTGGAGCCATATGATATGGTGGGATGGATACGGGTTGAGTATCAGGAGGAAGGTTAATACCAAACTCAATTTCTCTAGCTAAAGGTATCCTGGCAAATCATCGGGGAAGACCTCTAGAAATTCACTGACTACCCAGACTAACTGAATGGTTGGGGCTTCAGACTTAGTATCCTTGACTACCCGGACTAACTGAAAGGTTGGGACTTCAGACTTAGTATCCTTGACTCAAACTAAGTGGTAGATACAACCTTTTGATATTAAATTTATGGACATAAGGTAAGAGATGAAACGACCCTTAGGAAGCACCAACTACCCTCCCACTCAAAGACTGAATCATCGAGAAACTAAAACTTCACCATGTGGGTGCGATAATTAATTGATGCATAACATTAATGAAGACAATCCATGCCCAGAATAACATTAAAATCTATAATCTCTAACTCTATCAAGTTTGCTAGATTGACCTTATGGAGGATGGCAATCGGACACCCTCTATAGACTCACCTAGATATAACTAACTCACCCTTTAGACAAGAGACAGTAAAGGGATCAGGAAGAGTTTCACAGATTACCCAAATATGTACAGTAATAAGCGAGGTCACATAAAAGAGGTTTGATCCCGAGTCTAATAACACATATACATCAAGGTGAAAGACACGAAGCATAACAGTGACAAATCTGGGGAACTCTCTTTCTTCAGATAGATTGGTAAAACATAAATTAATTCTGGCATTGACCACCACCGGTACTGGATGATATGTCTTGTGGAAGAGCTGCGCAGCCTGACTGAGCTACTGGATTCATGGCCTGAGTCTAAGGACGGGCATCTTAACTTCCTTGCTTAGTATACGGGAATTCCTTGATCTTGTGGCACGTCTTATAACAACCATAGCAACCCCATTTTCCCATCAAATAATCACCAGAATGGGTCCTACCACACTTTGCATAAGTTGGATAAGTAGGCCTCCTGGCCACACTATCTTGAGACCTCAAATTAGAAGCTTAACCCTACGACTCTTGCTTGAACCTGGGTGTAAGGGCACTAGCTGAGGATGGTGCAGGTACTGATGAGTGACCCTGGAGTTGTGAATGACTTCCCCCTCCGAACCTTTGTTGACTGTACTCAAAATATCCAGTCCTAGCTCTTTTTTCCTCCTCTATCTTTTCTTAAAATTCTCCGCCTCAATTTGTTGATCATGAGTCATCAACCGAGAAATATCTATATCTCCGATCAGCATGGAAGTCCTACACTCCTTGACCACTAAATCAAATACTCTAGTGACAAACTTACTCATACGATCCCTAGAGTCAGGCAACAGCTTTGGATCATACTTAGCTAACTGAGTGAACTTAAGGCAGCACTTTTTTACTGACATAGAGCCCTGCCTCGGGTTTATGAACTCCTCCACTTTGGCCTCCCTCATCTCACGAGAAAAGAACCTATCCAGAAAATCACACTGAAATACCTTCCAACTCATAGGTGTCGCATCCTCACCCCTACCACCCTTCCACATGGTAACCCAATCACATGTAATATCCTTCAATTGATAAGATGCCAACTCTACATTTTCCTCTTCAGTAATATGCATAATTTGTGTAATCTTTTTCACCTTATCAATGAATAACTGTGGATCCCCATTCACCTTTGACCCAAAGAATTCAGGTGGGTTCATCCTCATAAAGTCCCTAATTCTGGCTGAGGCTAAGTTACCATTCTACTGGAGTAGGACTATTGCTGGCTGGT
This sequence comes from Capsicum pubescens, assembly GCA_030864215.1. Lineage (NCBI taxonomy): Eukaryota > Viridiplantae > Streptophyta > Magnoliopsida > Solanales > Solanaceae > Capsicum > Capsicum pubescens. The sequence goes on along the minus strand of CM061538.1, from coordinate 79,143,888 downwards.
GTCCTTGAACATTTGCATTCATAGACTGAGCTAACACTTGGAATGCAGCTATAAATTCAGTATGTGAAACATTCTCATTCAGAAGGTCCGAAGGTGGTGGTGGGGCTGGAAGGTCCCCGTTAAAACGTGTGTAAGCTCTACTAGGAGGCATTCTCTAGCACGCAAAAAAACAAATTTGATAAGATACAGACAACCTCAAAGCATGATCGAGATTATAAAATAAGGGACAATTCCTAATACTCCCCATAGCCTTTTGCTTATAGGTGTGGCCCACTTTACACTCATGATGAAGACTTTACATAACACAGCTTGTCAAACCCTCTTGGACTTTTTAAACTCTTAAGCTCTGATACCAAGTTTGTAATAACCTAAGATTACCCCATGGACGTCACACTATGCTTAAGACTATGAATAGTCCCAAGCTAACCCATGATATCTAATTATCACTGAACTCATAGGAAGGTGGACTGAGATATACATAATTGCTGAAAGAAACAAACTTTTAAATCTCCCTATTGAAATCTTACATCTGATAAATCTCAATCAAATCTCTTTAACTGATATAAACATCGTCCGACAAGACTCTAATCTTATAACTAAGAAAGTCACTTAGATAGACCCCACATGTACCATAGAAGAAATAAACTAGTTAAGCAACATACATAAAGTCTGAAACTCCAATAGACTTGGTCCTCCGACTATGAGGACTCACCAAATATCGGGATGCAGGAGGTGATGCTCGTGATCAATCGTGTTGCTGAAGACCAGTACAAGAACCTACATTATAAGACAATGTAGCACATAGACATGCATATGGGTTAGTACTTCTGGAATGTACTGAGTATATGGGGGTGAATGCACAAGTAAAATCAAAACCGAATAAACTTTCAAATCATGCATGCTAAGTGCAATAGGACTCACCTTGGACATGAGTAAAGCTGAAAACTGAAGGACCATAATACATAAATGATAAAGCATAATGTAAATCTTAGTTAGTCATCACACTTAGTTTCTAAAATCTTTGCTTTTATTATTTCTTGTGGGAGATTCTTATAACTTACATAAACCATGTGAGCTATCATGGAGTCCAATATCAAACCCATATTGGGGAGAGTTGTCCTACCCTTGCCATCGAAATAGAAACTTAACTTAAGTGATCACTAAAATTCATTTATATTTGGAAAAGAAGACACTCTATGGCGAGGTCTCTTAAACCTACGGTGGCTCGTAGTTTCCAAAAATTAGGATACGCTCATCCACATCCCTTTTTTGGTGCTAAATACCACTCACAAACAAATATATATAAATATATATATACATATATTTGAACTTTCATCAAGTTGAAATGCTTGTAAATTGAACTTATAAGCTTAAACTTCTTGTTCTAAATAAATTATCCTTAAATCTTTAAATTCATGCATCATGTCTTAGAAACTTTATATCAAAATACCATGCTCAAGACTTAAATTATAATCTTTCGTAAATTCATCAAACTTCAAGTCAAGATAATGAAATCATATCATAATAGCAATATTTTAAGTCAAAACATGAATAAAGGGTACTTCTTGTATAAATCAATCTTTAAATCACATGATGATATCATAAATTCAAGAATATGGGAATATGGGTATGAACCCTAATTGCAATCATCTGAATTCAACTTTAAAATCAAGTTTTCGGGCTCAAGGATTTAAGATTATCCTTTCTCAAACACCACATACTTGGACTTGCTTGATTTCCTTGAAGGGAACTTAGACTTGAGAACTTGAGAGATGATTTTGAAAAAGAAACCCTAGTCTTGATGTTCTTGAGGGAGTGAGAAGAAAGAATATAGTTAAGTGATTAAGAATAAGGAAAAATAATGCATGTTTTATGTTTTAAGTCGTGGGTTGGAAGTTTAAAAAGGAGAAAAGACCAAAAGGCCCCTTAATTGAACAAATAGAAACTTGACCTTCAGTCGTCATGAGTCACCTTAGGAATTGTGACATCTGATTACGAGTCTTCCCAGTAATTCATAACCTTGGAAGTAGCAGGAAGTGTACTTACTTGTCTAGCTACGAATTGTACCCTATAACTCATAGTCAGTCAATACGACTCGTAACCTCCAACCGTAACCTGAACAAAAACTTAGGGGTCCTACAATATTGTCTCTACGACTCCCACTATATGACTCATATAGTCTCACTACGACTTGCTTTACATGAGTCTTACCCAAAGAAGAACCTCAACCACCCCCACACTATCTTGATTACGATTATATCTCACAACTCATAAGGAATCTTCATGACTTGATGAGTGAGCTGTAGGTTCCACAGTGAACTCAAAGACACGGGGAATTACTCTACTTAACCGAATTGACTCCAATTACCAATTGATAATCCAAACCATAACAACCAAGGGCATCCAAATCCTTTTTATCTATTTATCCTTTAATATAATGCAATGTTTTCAAAAGATAAGTTAAATTATGTAAAAGTCCATATTCAAAACCAAAATTTCAATATGGGTTGAGGTTAATTCCATTACCAGCCAAAAATTCATCAATTTGGTGAAACCCAAGTCACCCATTTCATCCATTATAAAAATTCACTAGTTAAGTTCCAAAGTCCATCAATTAAATCATGAACAACCCATTAAAATACGAAAAAGTAATGTAAGTGTTAGCAACCAAAAACCCTCAACCTAATTTCAAGTCCATCATTAAAAATACATGAATATTGAATAATTTGATTCCACAATGTAAAATACTAGTTAGGGAGCGAGTAACATGCCTGAAAATTACAAGAATTTGAGGTAGAATTAAAGTTTAGAGCTCGGAGAATAAAATCCTTGAGAAATCCTTGAGTTTCTTGGATTGGAAGATGGAAGAGAGAGAGCAATGTATAATTTTATGAATTGGGGTTTTTTGGGATTGGAGGGACGTTTAAGATGTTTTTAAAGTAAAAAGCACCAACAAGCCCTCACCCCAAGCTTAAAAATAACAAACTAGGAAAAATTAAAATAGCAGTGTGGCATACACTATCACGAAGTGTAGCCAGCATGCTACGCTCTTATCAAGGAGACTAAGTGGCATGGCACGCCACTATCGTGGACCCTCACTGCCTTGGGGTGCCGAAATAACCCCGAACCCCTTCCAAAAATTTTAAAACTTTTCCAAAATACCCCTTTAACATCCTTTATCATAATTCAAGTAAAAAATTAACATTACCCATGCGGGAGGGTCAAAAATAAATTGGTCGAGATTTTTTGGGGTCTTACATTATCCCTCATTTGGATCATTCATCCCTGAATGAGAAGTTAGGACATTTTTATCACGATAATAGAAAGAGTATAGCAGAATCCAAGAAGAAGTTTGAAATGCAACAAGAGAGAAATGAAACTCATACCTTAAGCACTTTTATCCAATACTGGAAGTATTTGGCATTCATATATTCTTTAGAGTCCCATGAAGCCTCTTCTACCTTTTAATTTCTCCAATGAACCGTCACCGATGTTATATCCTTACGAACTTGCCTATCTAATATCTCATCCAAAACTTCTTTATAGGAAAACGAATCCTTAACACCAGCATCCTTAATCGGCACTATCAAATAAGGGCCACCCGCACACTTTTTAATCATGGACATATGGAAAATAGGATGAATAGAGGCCAAACTTTCTGGTAAGTTTAATTCATAAGAGACATTCCCAATTATCCTTATAATTTCATACGAACTGATGTAATGGGGACTGTGTTTCCCCTTCTTCCCAAATCTCATAACTCCTTTTAGGGGAGAAACCTTCAAGAATAGCCAATCGGGCTTACTTAAAACTCTAACTCCCTTCATCTCACATCCGTATAAGACTTTTGGCGACTTTGAGAAGTCTAAAGTCGTTCTCGAATTACCTTCACCTTTTTCATGGCTTGGTGAGCCAATTCTGGGCCAAACAACCTAGTCTCACCCACCTCAAACCATCCAATAGGAGATTTGCACCTTCTACCATAAAGGTCCTTGAAAGGGGCTATTTGGATGGTAGAATGGTAACTTTTGTTATAAGCAAATTTGATAATAGGAAAATGGTTAAACCATCTACGTTTAAAACTAATCACAGACAATTAGCATATCTTCCAACATCTGAATAGCATGCTTCACTTTCCCATCCATTTGACGATGAAAAGAAGTGTTAAGGTTCACCTGAGTACCCAAACCTTTCTAAAAGAAATGTCAAAAGTGAGAAGAGAACTGTGTACCTCGGTACGAAATAATAGACACTGCCCTTCATGAAACATAACTATCTCCTAAATGAACACCTTAGCATAATCATCTCCTGAGTAATTAATCCTTACAGGCAAGAAGTAAGAGGACTTGGTCATTCTATCTATGATAACCCAAATACTAATTTTGAGACCACAGAAGACCCATAACGAAATCCATATTAATCATCGCTCACTTCCACATAGAAAATTTTATGGATCATTTTCTACTTCCACATAGGCAATTCTATCTCCTGAAAAGTGCCACCCAATCTTAAATGTTCAACCTTGACTTGTTGACAAATAATAAACTTAGCAACAAAATTATCCACATCCCTCTTCTTATTCCACCAGCAGATTTTCTTCAAGTCGTGGTATATTTTAGTCGAACTTGGATGAACTGTATATTTGAATTCATGAGCTTCGGTCAAAATTCTTTCCCGTAGCCCATCTACATCAGGAACACACAACCTTCCTTGATATCTCAAAATGTCATCCCCCCCCCAATATCAAAAGCCATACACTTATGCAGACCCAAATTATTTTTTATTTATATGAGTATAGGATATAGAACATGCTTCTCCTTTACCTCAGCACTAAGAGATAATTTAACCACTTCTTGAATAATTACCCCTCCATCCTCAGAGTCAAAGAGGCAAACTCCCAAATTGGCCACCTAGTGAAGATCCTTCACTAATTCTCTTTTCTCCTTATCAATGTAAGATAAGATTCCCATGGATAACCTACTAAGAGAATATGAAGACTCTCTTTTGATACGGCTCTGGTGGGTTCACTTAACCAAGCCACTGTTGTTCCTGGGAAAAATGGAAAACATGGCATGCCTTATGGATACTGGTTGAACAAAGTGTTTGATCATTTTGGTATTTTTTGTGATAACTGTATAGTAGTGAAAACTCATTTCCTAATCCTTAAGCAATTCAAGCCACCGCCTTTGCCTAAGATTAAATTCTTTCTGCGTAAACACATATCGTAAGATCTTATGGTACGAATAAATATCCACATGCACCCCATAAAAATAATAGTACCAAATCTTCAAATCAAAGACCACAACCGCCACCTCTAGATCATGAGTCAGGGAATTTCTCTCATGAACCTTAAGCTGCCTGGAAGCATATGCTACAACCTTGCCATGCCATATCAAAACACAACTCAATCCTATACGGGATGCATTATAATACACAACAAACCCCTATGTTCCCTCGAGCAGGTTTAAAATAGGCGCAAAAGTGATACGGGTGTACCAAGCTGTCCAACAAGTTCTACAAGTTGTCCAACAAGTTCACGATAATTCACACGTAGCCAAGCTCGGAAGTTAAAAAAATTCCAAGTTATGTTCATAAAAATGTCCTTGTGTGAGTTGGTACTTGAGCCTTCCAATGGATTAAATGTTTTTAAGTGTGAAGAGGAGACTTGAAGTGTAATAAACTTACACTCCAAGGCCACCCCTTGTCAAGGGTAGGATGGTTATTTGTTATCTCCCTTTGTGTACTAATATAAATAGATAGTGTTAGGATTATTTTTTAGTTAGTTCATTCATATTTTAGAAGACAAAAAACACTTTGTAATATTTTGGAACTTCTCTCTTCCATTGGAGAAGCCCCAATTCTGAAAACTCACTAGTAGATTGATACTAGTGTTGTCTCTTAGCTAGAAACTAGGGTCTTAGGTTCTTTGAGTTCCTCTTGGTCCAAGTAAGAGCTTGGTATTAATATTTATTAATCTTAGGATCCTTTATCTTGTTAGGGTTCTTAGATCATTGAATATTGTGTGTCAAGTTACTATCCCTCTTGTAATCTTGTTAATCTTGTGTTGTTGGAATCTTGAAGTCTAGTGAAGCCGTGTTAGGATCCTTCGATTCACTAGAATTATTATTGACATTCTTTTTCTTGTTGTTAATATCATTTTCTTATTCTAAAAACGTGACTCTTGAAGACTAGTGAAGCCGTGTGTGGCCTATTTCGATTCACTAGCACTTGTTGTTCTTCTTGTTGTTCTTGTTATCGTTTGTTTCTTGTGTTGTGAACTTGGTCTCATATCATTTGGTATCAAATCTTGTGGTTGATTTTGTTCCAACAAAATTGGGTTTGGTAGTTGAAAAATACCAAAAAAAAAAAAAAAAAAAAAAAGGGTTGCTGAAATCTGAAAATTTCAAAAATAAAAAAGAAATCTGTCCATCTCGTTCTTGGCCGAGAAAATTGTGTTGTGTTATTGTCTTGGACAAAATTGATGTTTTTGTGTTTATATTTAGATGTTCTTTTGTTTGTCTAGTTTTTCTCTTGTGTTAATTTCTTTCTCATCAACACAAAAGGTGTCTAAAGCTAAGTTGAGCTTAATATATTGACATTGCTATTGTGGACTTGAAGTGGTAGTATGATGAACTTGAAGTAGGCTGAGTTTGTGTATTGTTGATTGACTTTAAAGTGGGCTATTGTTGGTGAATTGTGGTTGTGTTCTTGAAGTATTGTTGTGGTGTTCATCTTTATCTTCTCATCATCTCATATCTTGACCACTATAAAGACTAAAATAGATCCAAAAGGGTTGTAAGACAAAGTTGTAAAGTTGTTTGTGAAAATACTTGCCAACATCACTTCCTTGACTTAACAACCACTTTTTTTCTTAAAACGAGGAGCCTTATCTTGTGGAACTAGTAAATTCAAGCCTCGTCTTTTTGAGTTGTAAAAAGTTGAAAACTTACAACACTTTACTTTCCCTCCAAAAGCAAAGTCATCCATTACAAAATTGTAAAGATTAAGGCTTCAAGTTGTTGAACAAAATGTATGGACCCATGACCAATTTCATACTGCCACATCACCTTAATCACTGTTCACGTCATTAATTAAGCTCAATTTGGATATTATAGTTTCTAATTATTGATTCTTAGTTTCTTCTAATTGACTCGAGAACTAATTAGCAAGCTAGTACATTCCTACTAGGTTGTCAATTAGTCCTTTGAATCCTTGTACTCGTGTCATCGTTTGTTCGTGTTCCTTTGTTGTTTGAATACGTTGTAACTCCTTGACTCTAGTCCAACAAGAATTCTTTGAGTTTCAAACAAAAATCTACTCCGGAAAAGAGCATACTCAAACCTTAAGGATTCATGGGTTACTAGCCAATCTACAACACTTGTAGAGCTCGAGTGTGAGTGATCCGAGAGTGTGTGAGTGAGGAGAGGTTTTAAACTAACTTTTTTTGTTGCTTGTGTAGGTGATACCTTGACAATGGAGGGAACCACATCTAAAATCATGGATTCTAATGAAATGGAGAATATGAGGGTCACTCTTGAGGCTATGACCCGAGCTCTTGAAAGGTTGAGTACAGAAGTGGGAGCCATAATGGGAGAAGTGACGACTATTATTGGGAGGTTAGAACAAGTGGAGAGTCAAAGGAACTCTCGTCCTTCTACTCCTTGACATGTTTCATCAAGTGGACATGATAGAAATTCCTCCGCCACCGTTACTCTCGAAACATGGACACAATTGCCAAATCCTTCACTAGCTCCACTAAATGCCGCAAGACAAACCACTCATGAGCCCCTAAAACAAGACTCCAATAGACCAATCCATTCCCAAACTCTTCAAGTTCTGCAAGAGAGACTCAGACGTCAAATGCCTCTACAAAATCCGAACCCTTTCTTCCAAGCTCTACTAAACCAATGACCACCACCTCCATAAAATCCAATCCCTCCAAATCAAGTTCCAAACGTCCAAAACCATCCCGTCCACTTTGCGAAATATGGTATAGAGTATTATGAAGGGTATGGAGCCTTTGACGATGCTTATATGAGGGAAGAAGATATGAGAGGGGGATATGTGGATCCAAGAAGATACTGAGGGTATAGAGAAAGGGGAAACTGACACCAAGAGAGAAATATAGGCATCAATACAATCAAATTGAGCCTATCTATATTTAAGGGTGAAAGTGACCCCGAGGGGTATCTTTATTGGGAGTCGGTGTGTGATAAAGTGTTTCAAGTAAATGATATATCGGAGGAGAAGAAGATTTGTTATGCCATAGCTCACTCTGAAGGCTATGCTAACATATGGTGGGAATATGTCAAAAGGTTTGGTAATGAGTTGATTGATGGACAACCACCACCATGGTTTCGATTGAGGTATCTAATGAGGCAACATTATCTTCCCAAAAGTTATCGTCATGAGTTTCTTGCTAGGTTGTACAATTTGCGACAAGGGAATCAAAGTGTGAAGGCATATTATGGTGAGTTTCAATAACTCATGTTGAAGCTTGATCATCGTGGGGAACAATTGGCCATGATATCATTCAGTTCAAGTGTGGGTTGAACAAATAGATCTCCACTCATTTTATACTTCACAAGTTTGATACCGTTGAAGGAATTTTCTTGAAAGGGAGATTAAAGAGAGGTCGTCGTTCAAGGAAAAGGGACCATCAACCTCGGGTTGGCCGAGGATCAAAGATATGGTTCAACCATATTCGGGTTGGCCCAAAAAAAAAGGACCAACCCACCACTATAAGGCTGCCCGAGCCTAAAACAGTCCTTAAATTTCCTCCCCGACAAGAAGCTCACAAGTATCTTAATCCTAACGGGTTCTAATGTTTCAAGTGCCAAGGTTGGGGACATAAAGCCAATGAATGTCGAAACCGACGCAATGTGATCCTAAGGTAAGGGATATTGTATTACCTTGGTAAGGAAGTGAGTCTTGAAAAAGAAGAGAATGAGGCCGAGCCTCAAGATGGAGAGGAACCCAAAATTGAGCCACATAATGATGATGATGATTGTGAGGATGCTTATCCACAAGAACGGGAGTGCGTGGTTCCAAACTTTGTAGTAAGGAGTGCCATGATTAGTAAGGCGATATATAATCCTAGCCAATAGGAGAATCTATTCCATACTAAATGCCTTTTAAAGGGAAATGTGTGCACTTTGGTGATAGATAGTGGTAGTTGTGCAAATGTTGTTAGTATTGCTATGGTGAACTTCTTAAAATTGACAACTACACTTCATACTAGACCTTACAAATTGCAATGGTTGAATGAATGTGGCAAATTTAAATTCATGAGGCAGTGTATGATACGGTTTAACGTAGGAAACTACCACGACGAAGTGCTTTGTGACGTAATACCAATGCAAGCGTGTCACTTGTTGTTAGGTAGACCTTGGCAATATGATAGGTATACCAAAAATGATGGGAGTTCTAATCGATATACATTTGAGAAGGATGGACGAAAGGTCACACTTCATCCCCTTTTGCCTTCACAAGTGAACGAGTAGCATCAAAGGATGAGAGAATTGAAAGAAAAGGGAAAGAAATCCAAAAATGAAGAAAAAGAGGGAGAACCCGTCGGTGGGGTAGTGGGGATATCCGGGGATACCTTAACATCAAAGGGAAAAGAAAATAAGGTGATGTTGGTTAGAAAGAAGGAGCTCTTCGTGGATCATGATGAGGAGACACCCATGTTTCTTTTGGCACATTGTTTTAACACTAACCCCACTAATTCTTCTATTTCTCCTTTGATTTCTTGTGTGTTGTAGGATTATGAAGATTTTTTTCCCAAAGAACTTCCACAAGGTATGCCCCCGCTTCGGGGAATTGAGCACCAAATAGATTTTGTGCCGGAATTACAATTGGCCAACAAACCAGCTTATAGGAGCAACCCAATGGATATCAAGGAATTGCAACGCCAAGTTGAGGAACTCCTCAACAAAAGTTATATCAAGGAGAGTATGAGCCCTTGCATGGTTCCGGTGCTACTAGTTCCCAATAAAAATGGGACTTGGCATATATGCGTTGATTGTCGAGCCATCAACAAGATAACGGTAAAATATCATCACCCTATTCCTAGGCTAGATGATATGCTTGATGAATTAAGTGGTTCATGTTTGTTTTATAAAATTGATTTGAGGAGTGGCTATCACCAAATCCGTATGCAACTGGGTGATGAATGGAAAACTGCCTTCAAGACCAAATTTGGTCTCTATGAATGGATGGTTATGCCATTCGGCCTAACAAACGCTCCAAGTACTTTCATGAGGCTAATGAATCATGTGATGAATCATTTTATCAGAAAGTTTGTTGTTGCCTATTTTGATGATGTGTTGGTGTATAGTAGGTCCTTAGATGAGCATGTAAAACATTTACCATGTATGTTTGATGTCCTCCGAAAGAAGAAGTGATATGCTAATTTAGAAAAGTGTTCTTTTGGAGTCCAAGAAGTTGTATTTCTCGGTTTTGTGGTGAGCTCAAGAGGGGTCAAAGTAGATGAATCTAAGATTGACGCTATCAAAAATTGGCCAACTCCCAAAACCATAGGTGAAGTGAGAAGTTTCCATGAGTTGGCTAGTTTTTATAGACGTTTTGTCAAAGGATTTAGAACCATTACCGCCCCCTTGACCGAAGTGATTAAAAAAGATCGTCCTTTCAAGTGGGGAAATGAACAAGCTAAGGCCTTCAAGGACTTGAAAGCTATGCTCATCTCGGCCCCTTTGTTACAATTGCCAAATTTTGACAAGACTTTTGAGGTTGAATGTGATGCTAGCAAAGTTGGTATAGGCGCGGTTTTAATGCAAGAATTAAAACCTATTTCCTACTTTAGCGAAAAGCTCAAAGGAGCAACTCTAAACTACTCTACGTACGATTTAGAGTTGTATGCCTTGATTAGAGCCTTGGACACTTGGCAACATTATTTATGGCCTAAAGAATTCATGATCCGAACGGACCATGAGTCCTTGAAGCATATTTGGGCACAAGATAAGCTTAACAAATGGCATGCGAAGTGGATTGAGTTTCTTGAAACTTTCCCTTATGTTATTCATTACAAAAAGGGTAAGGATAATGTGGTTGCCAATTCTTTGTCTCAAAAACATGTTCTTGTATCTACTTTGTCTTTAAAATTGATGGGTTTTGAGATCTTAGAGGAATTATATCCCGAGTACCCTCACATTGCTCCAATCTATAGGGAATGCAAAGAATAGGGTAGGGACAAGTGGGATTCATCTAGGGGTTCAAATCCCTATGCCAAGTTTGATGGTTACTTGTTTAAAGGTAGGTGATTGTGTGCACCCTCTAGCTCTTGGAGAGAGTTGTTTGTGAGAGAAGCACACAATGGCGGTCTAATGGGTCACTTTGGGTCGAAAAGATCCTTGGAATATTGGAGGAGCAATTCTATTGGCCAAAAATGCACAAGGATGTGTCTAGGATTTGCGGCCAATGTGTAGATTGCAAAGGAGCCAAATCACAGCTCCAACCTCATGGGTTGTACACCCCGCTACCCATTTATTTACATTATTGGCTTGATATATCTATGGATTTCGTGTTAGGATTGCCAAGGACTAGAAGAGGTTGGGATAGTATCTTTGTTGTAGTTGATCGGTTTTCTAAGATGGCACACTTTATTCCATGCTCTAAATGTGATGATGCACCTAGTGTGGCCTCTTTGTTTCTTGATAATGTTTTCAAGTTGCATGGTGTTCCAAGGACCATTATGAGTGATAGGGACTCTAAGTTCCTAAGTCACTTTTGGAAGTCCATGTGGGGTAGGCTTGGTACCAAGTTGTTGTTCTCCACTTCTTGCCACCCACAAACCGATGGCCAAACGGAAGTAGTAAATAAAACTTTGGGAGCTATGCTACGTTCCATGATTAAGGGAAAATTGACTTCTTGGGAGGAACACCTACCATTAATTGAGTTTGCCTATAATTGTGTCATACACTCAAGTACGGGAATGACTCCCTTTGAGTATGTATACGGCCTCAACCCTCTTACCCCTTTGGATTTAACTCCTTTGCCAAGTGATCTTATGATTAGCCTAGATGGAATAAAGTGGGTAGATTTTATGAAAAAGTTGCATGAGAAGGTGCGGCTTCGACTTGAGAAGAAAATCAAGAGATTGCAAAGCGAGCAAACAAAGGAAGAAAACAACTCATTCTTGAACCGGGAGATTGGGTGTGGGTGCACCTTAGGAAGGATCAGTTTCAATCTCAAAGGAAGACCAAATTGATGCTAAGGGGTGATGGTCCATTCCAAGTACTTGAAAGAATAAATGATAATGCCTACAAGATTGACCTTCCCTCGGAATACCAAGTGCACAACACTTTCAATGTGTGTGATCTTTCTCTAGTGGATGCGGTTGAGGATGACCAAATATTGAATTTGAGGTCAAATTCCTCTCAAGATAGAGAGGATGATACGGGTGTACCAAGCTGTCCAACAAGTTCTACAATCTGTCCAACAAGTTCACGACCATTCACACGTAGCCAAGATCGGGAGTTACAAAAACTCCAACTAATGTTCATGCAAATGGTCGTGTGTGATTTGGTACTTGAGCATTCTAATGGATTAAATATTTTAAAGTGTGAAGAGGAGCCTTGAAGTGTAATAAACTTAAACTCCAAGGCCACTCCTTGGCTAGGGTAGGATGGTCATTTATTATCTCCCTTTGTGGAATAATATAAATAGATAGTGTTAGGGTTATTTTTTAGTTAGTTCATTCATATTTTGGAAGACAACAAACACTTTGTAATACTTTGGAACTTCTCTCTTCTATTGGAGAAGTCCCAATTCCGAAAACTCACTAGTAGAGTGATACTAGTGTTGTCTCTTGGCTAGAAACTAGGGTCTTGGGTTCTTTGAGTTCCTCTTGGTCCAAGTAAGATCTTGGTATTAATATTCATTAATCTTAGGTTCCTTTCTCTTTTTAGGGTTCTTAGATCATTGAATATTGTGTGTCAAGTTACTATCCCTCTTGTAAACTTGTTAATCATGTGTTGTTGGAATCTTGAAGTCTAGTGAAGCCGTGTAAGGCTCTTTCGATTCACTAGCATTATTATTGACTTTCTTGTTCTTGTTGTTAATATCATCTTCTTATTCTAAAAACGTGACTCTTGAAGACTAGTGAATCCGTGTGTGGCCTATTTTGATTCACTAGCACTTGTTGTTCTTCTTGTTGTTCTTGTTGTTGTTTGTTTCTTGTGTTGTGAACTTGGTATTATATCAAAAAGTCAACTTATCCTTTAACTTCTCAAAACTATCTTCGTAAGCGTCCGACCACAAAAACTTAACCTTTTTCTGAGCTAACTTCACTAGCGGAGCAACAATCGATGAGAAACTCTCCACAAACCTACTATAGTACCAAGCCAAGCCCAAGAAGCTCTTAATGTCGATTGGAGTCGTAGGTCTAGGCCACTTCTTAACTTCCTCAATCTTTTGTGGCCTTAATTCCCTTTACTATAAACGACATGCTCGAGGAAAGTCACGGCATTTAGCCAAAATTCACACTGAAAAATTTGGATAAAATTTTTTGTCCTTAAGAGTTTGCAACAAAATTTGGAAGTGATTAACATGATCCTCCAAACTTTCAGAGTACACCAAGATGTCATCAATGATGACTATAACAAGCAAATCCAAAAACTGTTCTAAAATCTGATTCATAAGATCAATGTAATCAGCTATAGCGTTAGTCAACCCAAATGACATAACTAAAAACTAATAATAGCCATACCAGGTTTGAAAAGTAGTCTTGGAAATATCAACCTCCCTAATTTTAAACTAGTGGTAACCCACATGAAGATCTATTTAAGAGAAACACCTAGCACCCTGAAGCTGATCGGAAAGGTCATCAATCCTAACAAGAGGGTACTTATTTTTCATTGTAACCTTATTAAACTGATGATAGTCTATAAACATCCGAAGAGGCCCATCTTTCTTTCGCACGAAAATCATAGGAGCACCCTACAGAAAAACACTAGGACGGATGAAACCCTTATAAAAAAGATCCTTTAATTGTTTCTTTAGTTTCTTTAGTTTCTTTAGTTCAACCGGATCCATCCTATAAGGAGGAATGGAAGTGGGACAGGTATCCAGTAGAAGATTAATCCCAAAATATATTTACCTATCGGGATGGATTCTAAGAAGATCATCGGGAAAAACTTCAGAAAATTCATTGACCATAGAGATCGATTACAAAGGGGGACTCTCAGAGTTAGAATTCTTAACCTAAACTAGATGGTACAGACACCCTTTGGAAATTAATTTCTGAGATCTAAGGTAAGAAATAAACTTCCCTCTGGGTACCAAGGAACTCCCCTCCCACTCAATTACCGGTTCATAAGGAAAATAAAAGGTCACCTTTTGGGTTCTACTATCCAAAGAAGCATAGCACGAATGAAGCCAATCAATCCCTAAGATTACATCAAAATCCACCATATCAAGTTTTATCAAATTCACCAATGTCTCCCTATGATGAATAGACAACACACAACCCATATATAATTTTTAGCAACAATAGACTCACCCATAGGAGTGGAAATAAAAAAGGGGTCAAAAATATTTTTAGGACCAAACCGAAGTGTACCATCATATTAGGGGTCAAATAAGATAGAGTGGAACCTGAATCAAGCAAAGAATAAACATCATGAGAGAAGAGTTGTAACATACCAGTGACAAAATCTAGGAATGCCTTAGATTTCTGACGAGTAGCAAGTACATAGAGGTGGTTTCGTCCATTATTGGTACCTGATGTGGCACCCTTAGGTGAAGGAGCTAAAGAAGTAAAAACCGAGATCTTATTAGCTTTGGTGGCAACTCTAGTTATGGGATAATTCTGCCAAAAATGACTAGGCTGACCACAATTAAGACACAAATTTCTCCCCTCCTCATAATATCTATGGTAAAGTTATCCACAAAAATGGTAAGAAGAGTAAGATGGGGCTAACTGAGCTACACTGGCCTGAGACTGGGCACCCTGTGACTTAGGACCATTGCTAGACTGAAAACGATAATCACCTGAAGGCTTAGGGTAAGAGGCACTGGCTACCGAATAAGAATTTCCTAGTTCTTCATCTTAGACCATTGCCTACCATCCTTCCCACTATTCTGCATACCCGCACTCTATTTTGCATATCTAATTTCTTTCTCTATATTTATCCTATTTTTGCCTACTTCCTCTTCTCATCTTTCATGTGTTGCATGTAAACCACTAGCCTTGATATGTCCATATCATTATTCAACATAGCAGCCTTACATTCTAACACCAAATAATGGGACAAACCAGACATAAACTTTCTCATTTTGGACCTTATATTAGACACCAACTTCAGAGCATAACAGGACAACTGTAGGAACTGAAGTGCATACTCCTTAACGCTCATCCTACCCTCTTTTAGATTCATAAACCCCTCAGTTTTGGCTTTCCTTAACTCCTGAGGATAGAAATGATCAAGGAAAGCACCAACGAACTCTTCCCACAGAGCAGACTCAATATTATCACCCCTCAACTCTTCTCACTCTTCATACTACTGATAAGTTGCATCCTTCAAATGGTAAGTTGTAAATTCCATACCCTCTAAATCACTAAAATGCATAACTCTAAAGATTTTCTCTATCTCATCAATAAACCTTGAGGATCTTCCTCAACTCTAGAGCCTGTAAAGGTTGGGAGTTTAGCCTCATAAATTAGCTAGCTCGGGTGACCTCAAATAAGATGACAGCAGGACAAACATGATCAGAATGACGAGAATGTGATGCCAAAATCCGTATAAGCATATGGATAGATTGATGAAACTCCAAATTTAAAATATCTCTCTGAGGAGAATGAGTATAAGAATTACTAGCTCAAGAACCTCGGGAAGGACTAGTAGGGAATGGTGCAACCCAGGTGGAGCAGTGCAGTCAGGAGTAGGGACCCTCAACTAAGTCTGCATTTCATGAATAGGGTGAATTTCCTCCACATTTGCCCTAGGTGGAAAAGAGGTTCCAACTTAGTTCCTACGACCAGTCAGATAATTGGGGAGGCATGATCTGAAATGCAGGTAAACCAGAAGTTGGAGAAAACTCAAAGTAATAGACTCTATAGCACTAAATTGAAATCAAATATGGGAAACATTCCTAAATGCCTTATAGCCTTCCCCTTATAAGTGTAGTGCGTTATACATCCATAAAAGAGACTCTACTCGACACGGCTTTATAGACACCCAGCAATCCCAAAACATGCTTTGATACCAAGTTTTTCATGACCCAAACTCGGACCTGGCCATGAGGGCATCCCAAGCCTACCAAGGACGGAGATAACCCCCTTATCGGAACCTCATGAGCATAATAAAAGTAAAAAGTGAAATCCAATCGAAGTAATAAGAAAGATAGATAAGTCAAATCAAAAGCTGAGAGTCAAAACAAAGCAGCCATAAAATCCTAATACTATCCATAAAAGCCTCTAATCCAAGAATACCAACTATGTCGGGACATGC
Source organism: Capsicum pubescens (assembly GCA_030864215.1). Classification (NCBI taxonomy): domain Eukaryota; kingdom Viridiplantae; phylum Streptophyta; class Magnoliopsida; order Solanales; family Solanaceae; genus Capsicum; species Capsicum pubescens. Next base: position 79,127,416 of record CM061538.1, on the reverse strand, counting down.
CCCCGACTATGACAAAAGAATCCAAAAATACTAGGAATATAAATGAACTAATGAAATGATTGGGCCTTCAAAAGAATGGAGGCTCACCACTTCATGACCGATCAACAAGATAATTAGAACACGTAACGTTGCATAGGATCAATAGAACAATCCTTGGAACCTATATCATAAAATGATGTAGTGTCAGGGACGATCTGTGGGGCGAGCACTGAAATATAACCTAAAAGAAGGAATAAAATAATGCATTTACCAAAAGTCCAGTCATAAATCACATGCATAACATTTATACATACATACATACATATATATATATAGAGAGAGAGAGAGAACCCCAAGATAGGGACAAAGGTCATGAAACATGATAGTTAAAAACATTAGCCTTAACTACATAACTTGTACCAACTTTCCAGTCATCCACGACTATGTAGGTCCAGCTCCCTCTGTCGGAAGGGTCCCAGTCCATGTCAGCCGCATGTACTGAGGAATGGATAAAAACACCAAGGAGATAGTTGTCCAACATATATTATGTATCCAGACACAATAATCAAATAGACCCCCAACATCAAAAAATATGGATTCCAGTGTTAGCCCCACCGAGACTACACCTTCTCTGTAAGCTACACAATTTCCATTAAACCCAGATTAAAATAATTTGCACATAAACCAACCATTAATCATAATGTCTTTTATTTAGGAATTTTCAACTTAGTATCGTCATACCAATATGCTTGCAAGCTATTTAATTTATGTCAAACTAATCCAATTAACCGAATTGACTCCAATTATAGATTTAAAATCCAAACCATAGCCACCAAGGGCATCCAAATCCTTTTTATACATTTATGCTTTAATGCATTCAGTGTTTTCAAAATATAAGTTAAATTATGTAAAAATTCATATTCAAAACAAAGATTATAATGTAGGTTGAGGTTAATTTCATTACCATGTACAAAAATTTATCAATTTGGTGAAACCCATGTTACTCATTTCAACCATTATAACAATGTACTAATTCAGTTTCAAAAGCCATCAATTAAAGCGTGAACAACCCATTAAAACACGAAAAAAGTAATGTAAGTGTTAGCAACCAAAAAACCTCAACCCAATTTCATACCCATCATTTAAAACACATGAATATTGAATAATTTGATGCCACAATGTAAATTACAAGTTAGGGAGTGAACAACATGCCTGAAAATTATAAGAATTTGAGGTGGAATTGAAGTTTAGAGCCAGGAGAATGAAAATCCTTGAGAAAACCTTGAGTTTCTTGGCTTGAAAGTTGGAGAAGAGATATCAATGTATAATTTGATTAATGGGGGGGGGGGGTCTTCTAGGATTGGGGGGGACATTTAAGATGTTTTTAAAGTAAAATGGACCAAAAAGCCCCACCCCAAGCTAAAAAATAAGGAACTGGGTGAAATTTACATAGCGGTGTGGCACGGCACTATTGCGGAGGTAGTCAGTGTGCTACGTCTTATCACAGAGGCTAAGTGGCATGACATTCCACTATCGTAGGCCCTCACTGCCTCGGGATCCCGAAATGACCCCGAACCCCTTCTAAAATTTCCAAAACTTTCCCAAAAAACTCCTTTAACATCCCTTATCATAATACAAGTTAAAAATTAACATTACGCACACGGGAGGATTAAAAATAAATTGGCCAAAATTTTTTGGGGTCTTACATAATAAGTATACATCTTATGAGTTTTTTATTTCAAAAAATCTTAATAAATTAGAAAAAATCAAATACTTTAACAAATCTTGTAATATCTTTTTCTTAAAATTTTGTTTGTAGTTAAATTCTGAATAGTTGAATTCTTTGGTTAAATCTGTGGTATATTAATTCATATGTATGAGAAACATATGACACAATTGATTCCAGAGAGACAAGTATAAAAAATTAACAAACAAAATCATTATTCATAAAAAGTAATTATCGATTAAATATTAATCTATTAGTGTGTCTACGTCTTATTAATTATTTTAACTTTTACTCTAATTTGAAAAATTCAAAATATCCTCACAAATCTTGTAACCTTTTTTCTTATAAATTTCTTAAGGTTTTAAATAGTTAAATCATTTGGTTCAATCAATAGTATAATAAAATTTAGACATTTAAGAAAACATATTGTATAGTTGATTTTAGAAAAGTAAGTAATTGATCCTTGAAAAACAACATCAATAATAATAATCGCATTATGTTTATTCCGTTAAGTATTGATTTGTAAGGACTTTCAACAATAACTTATCAAATTTTAATATTGAGTCAATGGAGTACTATCCAAAGAATCATATTTTCTATATGTATTATCAATATTCTAAGGTTGTTGCTGTCAAATGGAGATATCCCTTTAGTGTATAAGGTATGCATAGTTGATTTCTAATTTTACTATAATTTTAGAATATATGTGACATCGGATTCACTATATCATCGTAATTTTAATATCCAAATTCGTTACTATACCTCTTGTGTACTCTAACCACCCCATTTTCAATTCTACCGTTGTTCCACTATTATTTATATTTAGTCAATTTAAACTTGAGCATGAATGTTGAATCCACTTGTTTATTCTTTCTTTTTCTTCCTTCTTAATTCGTACAATGAAAAAAAAAAAGAGAGAAATGAAGAGAAGAGAAGGGTATGATGAATGAGAGATTTCATTTCTAAACTAAGAATACATAAGTTGAAATTCTACTATTATATCTTTTCTTTTTAACAGAAGTACGAGAAGCAATTAGTGGCAACTTTATTGCAGGTTGGTATAAGTATCGGGTGCAACAAATTTATTTTGAATCTGATGTTTACACCTAACTAATGAGCACATACCATACGTTATTCATACAATCTTTTATGATATTCAAAGATTAACTGAATTGTAGTCTTTCATTAATTTGTTACAGAAAAGTCATATTTATTAGTTTGTGCTTTATTTTTATTTTATCATGATGAAAAATAATATTTTCTTAACTAATTTTTATGTGCTAGCTTATTGATTTAAGCAAGAATTATCCTAAAATTATGACATTGAAGAGTATTGACTTGGCTCCATCAAGTTGGATGGCTATTGCTGGGCATTTTTATTCTGTTTTTTAAAAGTATTTTAATGTACATTATAATAATAAATTGATCAGTTAAATAAAGTTTTAACTATTTATTTTGAAGAAAAAAATTAATCATACATACGTAAATTAATCAAGAATCAATGCTACGCAAATTTTTAATTCATTAATAAGAAGAAAATCTCTTTCAATTTTTCATCATTTTCTTTATTAGTTTAACAAAATGTAATTCAACTTATTCCAGTATAATTGTTAGGTGTCCATTCTACTACACGCCAATGAAGAAAATTAAACAAAAAGTGTCAACACATTTCCTCACCCATCATACAATATCATCAATATATTAAGGTATGTCTTTTATTTTGCTATTTAGTTTTAAAAACTCGATCATGGCGATAGTAAAATTGGTAATATATTTCTATAGAAATTCTTTTAATAATATCATGAAAGTATACAAAAGTTTAATTTTATACAAAACATCCACTATTTTGAATTATAAACGAGTTTCTTTTCTATAACTATATGCTTAAATTATTCTAAATTTGATAATAAACGATATATAACTATTAGTTGTGCATATTAGTACGTATTTTGGTTAGTGACATGTACGTGCTTGTGTAATCTTCAGTTCTTTTGTACTTCGTTTAATATATATTGTATTATGATTATACTATTACATTTTAAAAAAAAAAAAAAAAAATCAACGTCATGTGTCCTATATTGAAGATAAGCATGCTCTCATAATAGAAGTTATTATTTTCTTAAAAAAAAAAAAAAATCATTCTTCACCAAAAATATAAAATAAAAACAGGGCCTATAAGTTTTCATTTCATGATTACTATAAAAAGTGCATTACATTATTGAAAATATATTTTAAATGTTTAAACTATTAAATTTGATAGTAATCGATAAACGAGATATATGGGTGTTTAGTCGTGCACATTACATGCCAATTTGGTGACATGTATATGTTTGTCAATCTTATTATGCATATTATTTCTGATTTTTAAATGTTATAATAGAAAAAGTAAATAATGAAGCAGCAGAAGATATCCTGTGTGAAAGATGGTAGAGTACCTCTTTCACCTTTCAGGCTACCATCTTACAAGATGCAAAGTGATATATGGATAAACAAAATTGAAGCTCATATAAAGTTTAAAAATCTTCGAGGTGTTGTTGATTCTTGGCTAAAGCAACTTAATTTTAATCATTATAATTTTAATATTTTCTGCTCAAAGTTCATAGGACCATATTTACTTATTTTGAAGTCATTTCAAGAATGGTCTCACGTTATGTTACTAATTTAATTTCTTATTACTTAAAACATGTTGTGTGCTACATTTGGATTTGGTTAAATGTGAAGTTATTTGTATCCTTTATTCTTACTTTATTTTGTATTTGTATTCTTCTCTTTAATTTGTTGACTTGGCCTTATTTAATTATTTGTTTGGATATGCAATTTTATTAAAATATATAGAAATAAATTTTAGAATACTTTAACTATATCATGTTAAGTTGGTAATTATATTTTTAAAAGATAACATCCAATTATCCCCCTGAACTATACTCAAAAAGGCTATGACACACCTCAACTTAAAGGGGGTCCTATTAACCCCTGAACTAATTAAAAGTGTAATTTTAACACCCTTAGTGCCTACGTGGCACATACGCGACACAACACACTGAAATATCCATGTAGGCACACGTGTGTGCCACGTAGGCACTAAGAGTGTCAAAATTATACTTTTAATTAGTTCAGGGGGTAATAAGACCCTCTTTAAATTGAAGTGTGTCATAACCTTTTTGGGTATAGTTCAGGGAAGCAATTAGGTATTTTCTCTATTTTTAAGTGTGAGTTTATATATACAATCAAAGTTATATAAATTTTATGAAATCTTGAAACCAATTTTTCAACAAGTATTTTAAATATCAAGTGCTATTTTCTTCCATTGAATTCTTGTCAAGAAGTGATCAAAACAGATGCAATGCCAAGTTTTCTTTTCCCATTGGCACCAATTATCCCTTCCAAAGATTAATCAAAGATATAATGCATTAATTATTATTTTTTAAAATACACTTTTTTGTTTTGAGTTCATAGTTTCATCATCTTATTTCCAAAAAATAAAAAAACAAAATAGAATCCACTTTCATTCATTCAAGATTGTTTCAAATATTCATATACAAATTGTTTTGATATCAAATTATGTTGAAATAGTTTTTTTAAGTTTAAACTATTTTGAATTTGATAATTATCTATAAACAAGTTGTATGATTGGTTATCGTGCACGGTATGTGCTTTGTTGGCGATATATATGTGTTTGTCGCAATGTTCAATCATTAGATTTTTCATTTACTATAAATAATATTTAGATCGTGGAGAGGTATTTAAGTTGCAGGAAAAATAAAAAAATAGGTTATTTACTAAATAGTTAGTCCCAAAAATAGATAACCAACTGTATGAATATTTTTGTCGTTATGTATAAATCTCCCATTAAAAGTTCTATTTTAAAATTTCTTTCTATTTTGAAGTTATAAATTTTAGGTTAGGCCAATTTTCAACGAAATTGGAGTAGGCATGGTCTCAAAAAATTTAAGAATGATTTGGACAAGTTTAATGGTGTTTAATTTGATTTCTGGTTAGCTAAGATGAAAAGGAATCAACTGAAATTTATGAAATCGAATTTGGTTAAGTAGAACTCCGAAATTGATCTTAGCCAAAGGGCATTGTTTGGAATGTCTCAGGTTTAAGGTGTATTGTAAAAATTAAATTTTTTGGGTGAAACTGAACATTCGGTTTCATTGATGTTGTTGTAGCGGCATGCACCCGCTATAGCAATTGTCGCTATAGCGGAGTAATTTTTTATTTATATTTTAAAATTTATTTTGGGATAAAGGAGGGGTGATTTTCACTAGATTTTCATCGTTCGATTTCGCTAAAGTAAGAATTTCATCCCCGTTAACTAGTATCTGATAATTAAACCTTAGAATTGCTAATTTACGAAGTTTGGAGAGGTTTTTAGGACTGATTGTAGTTGCCTTCCGGTGCAAGGGAGAAAATTAAGTAATAAGTTACTATGTTTTAATTATTAATATTTAATTTACCCTTGCATTTTGTTAATTCACTAATTTATCCATGAAATTGATAGTTTTAGGTGAATTAGTAGAAAATTCCTAGAATGAAAAAGGAATGGTCATGAACTTGACCTTAGAGATTGGGTGTGGGTTATAATTCTCAATAGGTCATTTCATTAATTATGTGTTTATATTCGTGTTCTAGATCAAAAGCAAGCAGAAATTACACGAAATGGCAAAGCTCTAGCTTAGAGGAATTGTATAGACTTGCTTTGAGGTAGGCGATGATAATGTAGTTTAATCCAATTTGTGCTATATGTGCATGTTAACTACCTTGTAGTGTCTTGTTAATGCATGTTATTTGGTGTGGTCAATGCAATTGATCTTACGTTGTTGTATGATTTTATCCTACCTTATTGTTTAATGTGGAGTATTTCGGTAATTGAAACATTCTCATAGGTTATTGGTGAAACAAGGTTGATAGACACTTGTATCTGGGGTTTTAGTACATGGACGAAATTTATCCCCTGCAAGTCATGACTAGAGGATGAATGTATTACCTATATTGTGTATGTACGAGGGTCAGGTGAGTTTGATAGTTCCATGAGTGAACTGGGAAATATACTTATACGGTTGATAATTTGTATAATTTGTCTTGACTTGGCTTGACTGAACTTGACTTGGTGATAGTATGTTGACTTGTTGATTGAAATCCTAAGTCGCTTATTTGATACTTTTTGTGCTAAGTGTAAGTTAGTTGAGCATGGATTAATTTGTTGTATTATATTTTAGTTAAGTGTCGATATTCTCATCTTGAATTTGACCAAATGACCCTACAAGTGCACTATTGTTTTCTTGTGTGCCGATACTACACTTGCTCTTACTTTGTGAGTGCGCCGCATATTCCAATAGCTCCTACGAGACCTCACGCGTGATTTTAGCTGTTGACTTCAGATTTCAAGGTGAGCGACATATCCGGGCTACTATGAGATCTTTACTTTATAATATAGTCCTTTGCATTGGACATTATGCACTTTCTTTTAATTTTGGGATTGGATCCCCTTCTTGACAATCTTAGATGTTTTTGTACAGACAACTTTCGGATCCTTCGGATGATTTTATTCTATTTAAGACAATGTTTCGTAGTTAGTTGTACTTTTTATTTTTATTTAGATTTGAATAATTATTGATGGATTGGTTCTATTATCTCTTATTAATTTTAAGATGGTATTTTGAGTAGATGATTCTCCCACCGAGTGAGTAGTGTGGGTATCATTCACAATTACAAATTTTATATGAAGCTCTTTTATTCTCTTCACAAAAATTTGATCAATAATTTGTGATTTCACTATGATAGCTATATTTATTGTTGATAAGTTTCATGTTTATTACAATTTGTGTTTTGATTAATACAACTTCATATATTAAGATCATAACTTCTTTGAGAGACTTGAATATTTCAAGCATTTTCTTTGAAGAGATTCACCATTAACATCTAATTTTTTTCAATCACAATGATAATCATATATTAACCTCATCCTTCAAGAAAAAATACATTAATTATTATTTTCTTTCAGAAAATCAATAACAATTCACCATAATGTATCAATGAGGTTATAGTGGAAATCATTCCATGTGAATCACAAGAGTCTTTCATAATTATTCATTAATAATTCATAATTAGACCTAATCAAAGCATGCTTTTCGAAGAATGGTCATCTTCACATGGTCATATCCTATTTTCAAAGTTTTCCACATTATGAGAGAAGCCTTAATAGTGAGATATTTTTCAAGCGTCCATCAAGGGGTACTGGAATACCATTGTCTTAGCAGAATCTTGACATGATGCCTAATATTTATGTTTGAGGATACTGTCACAATTCAAGCCGAGGCCTTGTCCGCAAAGGGCATTCTGAACCACGAAGGTTCAAGAGACCCCTTAGCATACTATCTCAAGCATAATTCATATGAAATAGAAGTGGGGAAGATATAATGAAACTCAAGGAAAGCTTATAATCAAATTATGCCAAAAATATTATGATAATACAATAACCAAATCTCGTCTATGAAGCCTCTACTAATGACTAACTGTCGAGGTCAGGACAATGCCCCCGGTTGGATTATAAGATGAAAGAAATAAACATATGAATAAAGTGTCTTTCGAAAGATGGATGGCTCACCAACTCTGACATAACCAAAAGTTCTACTGATGTGATGGACCACGGGACCGAGCCTTAGAACCTATATTATGAGACAATATCGCCACCCGAGGACGGTCAATACTTGAAATATATTGGTATGAAGAACAATCCATAAACAACATAATTTCATATAAAATAATAGAGAGCATTGTGAAAATAATTTAACATAATAGAATTCAAACTTATGGGAATAATTAAAGAGCTTCAAATCATTCTTGTAAAACATTGACTCAACTCTTTACTTTAATTCTGAGTTAGATAGTACACCCTATAATTCTGGATATCCACGGGCAATATGGGTCTGCTATTGACTCGTCGGCTAAGCCTGCAATCTAAGTTTTCTGCAAAGATCAGAGTTTTTGTAAAGGGGTATACAAGATCACAACACATGGTACCATAATCCCTAATTGAGTCAACATGCAATAATAATGAACAAGATCACAAAGCAAGGCACCATAATCCCTAATTGGGACAGCATGAAATAATGGTACACAATATGCAAAACAGGGTATCATAATCTCGCGTCGGCATAACATGATTTCTAGCGATGAGTCTTTCAACTCATGCTTTCTTCGAGTAACCATCTAACTCTCTTTAAACTCGTTTTTATCCTCTTAAAATCATATTTCATGGTTATAAACATTCATTTCTTTCATTATCAGGGTATTCCATAATAAATATCGTCATATCTATACTTACAAGGTGTATCATATCACATTATATCATATCATATCATGTCATGTCCATAGCCCTTTTCATTCAAAATATATTAATGACCACCAAAAAATTTACTTATCACATGAGAGTTCTTATTTCAAAAGCACATGAAAACTTATGCAAAAGTACTCTCCTTTCAAGACTTTAAAATAGGGTGACCATCTCTTTCATTAATCACATGCAATTCTTCCATTTAATACAAAGAGCATTTATAAAATCAAAAAACACCCTCTCATTGAATCATAAAACAATGTCAATCCATAAATGATAGTGAAGAATTTAAACTCAAGTTTTTAATCATCCATTTAAATAACCCATAACCTATTAAGAAAAATAAATTTTATCATGAGAGAGATAAATCAAGCTCTAAATCAATTCTCGAAAATTGTAACGTATATACACATGAATACATCTCAAGTTCATGGAAAAAACCTCATAGTAAATACAAAATTTCTTCATAAAGTGGGGTTTATAATGCATGCTCTTTAAAAAATTTTAAAATCCAGATCATATATATACATATACACTTTAAAGTTTAATAAAATATCATACTTACACCCATGAGAGTTAGGATAGTTCTATATGCCTTTTGACGGAGGTAAACTGAAGAAAACCTTGTGATTTGAACCTACAAGCCTTGAAAATTGAGAAACCCTTCTTGATATCCTTGGAATAAAGAGAATGAGGATTTGAGTGACTTCTACTAGTTTAAGACGACTTTAGGGTTATAAAAAAAATTGGGGGAGTTATGGTGGGTGAAAGAACCATTTTGTCCTTGATTTAATAAGAAAAAATATTTTTAATGTTTGAGAAGGGAGGGTTTCACCACAGACCCAAAAGCATGGCTTCAGCTATGCCTCGCGACCCCAATCCCGCAGCAAGAGCTTTGCCCTACGCGCCCATTCGTACACCCTGGACAGTTGTCACTAAAACGCTTATAACTTTTTATTCCGAACTTGAATTGATGAACGGTCAATTGCGTTAGAAATAAGAAATAAAAGGATTTAATTTGATATTCAGTAGGCTACATAGCTCATTATATTATATTCTAGGAGTAATGGTTGTTGGAATTTGACCCAAGTAAAAACGTCAACTAAAATTTTGATCAGTTAGAAAGTGCTCAACTTAACTCTGAACTAGGAGATTTTTATGACATATATTCATCTCCAAAGATGTTCCCACACGAAAAAATTGTTATTCATACTTATATCTAAATATAAATTACTAGGTTTGGGTCTATATACATAAATAAAGTTGATTCAGGTTCTAGGACGAAAATATAGTGTGTTACAGATACCTGCCAAAATTACTGCATCAAAATGAATTTCAACATCAAACACCTCAAATATATAGGTGATTTTTTCCCGGTGTATTCAAGGCTACAACTTTAAATTTACTATTTCAGGAGTAAATTTTAAATTTACTATTTCATAAGTAAATCGAGACATATATATATATATATATATATATATATATAGTAGAAAACTTTTTTTTGTCGATAGCATATCTTACGGAATACATCAAGCTTCAAACTAATCACTGCTTTAGGAGCACACTATAAAGCACAATATTATTTAATCATTTCTTTAACAAATTGCTATAAAACTATAAAACCAAAAGCTCTTACATTAAATGTAGGGAAAAGGATCAAAAATACTCATTGGTTAACTTTATCCTTTTTCATGATATGAGATTAAATTTATCCTTAGTATTATCAAATTAAACAAAATTGCCCTTCAATTGGATGGAATCCATCCAAAATAACTGATTTTAATTAACTTAACAATTTTCCTCATCTAACCTGTTTTTAACCAACCAAACAGCCTAATTAACTTAACCCTCTTCCCAAACACATCTATTTTTTTTCAAATTAACTGTCACGGCCAGAAATAGATCGAACAACCACACACACAAAGAAGAATCAGAACAAAATTCTTGACATCAATCTCAATTTTTTTTAGCAAGATGCTTTCATTAGTACTATCAAACAATTTTGTCTCAAGCTTGCTTCTACAAACAAGACAAAAGGGTGTTTGAACAATAAGTATCACCACATTCTACATGGAGGGCAACGTTACAATCCAAGCAAACAGCAGAATGCTCTCCACTTCTTCACTTACTATCTCTCCTCTCACACTAGCACACACACCCTACCAGATAGAGCAACTCAACAATGGCTTACCCCAATCGTCTGCCCCAAAGAAGTCGTCGAGCGCTAAAAAGACAACTCTCTTTGTATATGCTACGCCCTCTCGTACTCCTTCGATTTCGATAAATCCACCCAACCCGATTTATACTGATTTCTTGACATGGAGGAAAATTTAAGTTAAAGAATTTTACTTTTTCTTATCCTAACCTTACCTTTGATTGTGGAGATTTGTAGGAAGCTTTTGTCCTCTCTTTTTCTCTTCTTATTTTTTTTCCACGAAAATTGGTGTTATGAAGGTTGTTGGGTTCCAACAAGAAGGAAAGAAACAACAAAATCAGATTTCCACATCAAATGTTGCCCATTTATGACAGTGACAATTAATTTGGAGAATGTGTGTATTTGTTTGGGAAGAGGGTTAAGTTAATTAGATGGGTTTGGTTGGTTTAAAAATAGATTAGATGAGAAAAATTGTTAAGTTAATTGAAATTAGTTATTTTGGATGGATTCCATTCAATTGAGGGGCAATTTTGTTTAGTTTGATAATATTAAGGGTAAATTTGACCTCATACTATCATAAAGGATAAAATTAACTAATTAATCAAAGTAGAGAGGTATTTTTGACCCTTTTTCCTTAAATGTAATACTTTCTTTGTCCCAATTTATGTGGCACACTTTTCTTTTTGAGTTTGTTCCAAAAAAAAATGTCACCTTACAATTATTAAGAAAAAAATTAACTTTAAAATTCCTCTCATACCCTTAGTCAAATAATTTACAATAACAAAAATATTCAATGATTATTTTAGGTCATAAGTTTCAAAGTCCTTTTCTTCTTAAAGATTATGAGAAGTCAAAGATGCTGCATAATATAAAGCGAAGGGAGTGATGTTATGAGGTGAACTAGATGCTTTCTAATATCTTAACATTAATATTTATTAACTGAAATATTTAAAGTAGTGCAATTCACCTGACTATTGACTAGAGAAAATCATTTATCTTAACAACTCGGGAGAAATATGTTAATGAAATCTATCATCAATTTAATTTCTTTCATTTTCGTTTAAAAAAAATAGCAAAAGAGAAGTTCTCATTAATTTCCAGTGAGGCAACGGTTGTCATCCTCAAGTTTAGAAATAAAACATTAATTCAAAATTATAGTTTCGTACAAATAATATGTTATGAAATAACAAAATATCAAACAACAAGAGATATATCAAAGAAACAAGAAGGGGTGGGGGACATAGAGAGATTTTATTTTTCTTCAAACGGATGTATAAATGAACTGAATTGACTTCTTATTTATTTTCTTTAGAAAAAGATGTTATACAAGCTATCTGTAAGTTATCAGCTTGATTGCAAATTTATTCGATAAACTGTATATTTTTTTAATAAACATTCACAATAATTTGTTTATACTCTTTTAGTTTAAAAAGGAATAACTTATTTGAACTTAACACAAAATTTAAGGAAAAAAAATTAAATCATATGTTCTTTAATTAAAATTATATCAAATATATTAAAATATTTTTTAATTTTACAATCTCAAATATACTATAGAAAAATTGAAATTAAGATATTATAAAAAAAAATCAGTCTTTTCAAAATTGAATAAAACAAAAAGTAGATCACTCTATTTGAATGAGTGGAAGTAATAATTTTGAAATAACATAGTTCGTCAGGACTTTTGACTTATGCGGCGATATGGACATGGCATTAGCTAAAATTGGGCATAGATGATGTATGCAAGTACATAAAGCCAAAATAACAAAATTATGAAAATGAAAAAATACAAATAATATACCTTCTTTGTTTAAAAAAAAAGGATATATTTTAATTTGATACGAAATTTAAGAAAATAAAAATATTTTAAAAATTTGTGATATTAAATTAAAGTTATATCAAATATATCAAAATATCCTTTAGTCTTATGGTCTTAATATTGCACTTGAAAAGTTTAAATTAAAATATTATTAAAAAGAAAAAAAATCATTCTTTTTTAAACGGAGGGAGTAACAACTTCTCCGTTCTAGGCTATTACATGACACATTTTCAAGATATGCATTAGCCCATTCATATTCGCAATAAATTTTATTGTTACCTGAACTGTTGAATATGTGATAAAGTGTTTCTGTTATACAATTTGGGCTCATCTACAAAATATTATGTATGTATTCACAAAACATTCATTACGTAGATATGTTAACAACAAAAAATATATTTTCTTCGTTTATTATATACATTAACATTGATTGAAACATGAATGAGATTTTATTGAGTGTAGTTCACATAATTAAATGAGGTGACATATTTAAGTACTTTCTCTGTCCAAATTTATGTGGTATCTTTTATTTTTCGAAATTCAATCAAAGTAAGTTTGGCAATGAATTTGGACATAAAATCTTTAATTTTTTTAAATAAAATTTATATATTTAAAAACTACGTACAAAGTATTATAAGTCACAATAATTGACTATTCAAAACATTTGAAATATATATGAAAAATTACGATCAAACATAGACGTTTTGTATTCTGAGCGGCGAAATATGCCACATACATTGGGACAGAGGGACTAATGATTACTCCTTCCATACCATTTTATGTGCCAGTATTCGACTTAGCATGATGTTTAAGATAAAAGGAACGACTTTTGAAATCATGATCTAATACAATACTTAAATATTTGGGTAGCTGTAATGTAAACAAGAAATTTTAAAGTTAAATTGTTTCTAATTATGATTAGGTGATATTTTTTTTAGGGACGGACTAAAAAAGAAAATGATGCTGCATAAAATGAAATGAATGGATTAAAATATTTTGTGTGTAATGCACACTAGAGAACATGTCATGCACAAAAGCTATTTTAAAATTTTAAGTCAATGATGTCTAATCTAAGTTACATGGACTTTTCACTTTCGATGATGTATTCATGTTGTATTCTTCAAATATACATTATTTTTGGAGAATCCGACACACATCCACTGATATTTTTTAAGAGTCCGATCAACACACTGTCTAATAGGAACACTTTATTATATATAGCGCGCTGCTCGTTCGAACATGTCATAGACCATAGTTTAGAAAATGGAAATGTTGCTTCTCTTCTTAGTAGCTACACCTGCAATTGTATTTTTCCTTGTAAAATACTATTGCATAAAACTTGGACACCAACATCATCATCCACCAGGTCCCCTTGCACTTCCACTTATTGGAAACTTGTATCAATTAAATCAAGAATTCCTTCAGAAATACCCATGGAAACTTTCAAAGAGATATGGTCCTTTAATGTACATGAAGTCCGGATTTTCCCAACTAGTTGTTATTTCATCTGCAAGAATTGCTAAAGAAGCCCTGGAAACTCACGACTAGCAGGCCATCAGTTTCTGTCCAAAGAAAGTTATCATACAATGGCTTGGATATCGCATTTTCGCCTTACAATAACTATTGGAAGGAGATGTGAATGATTTGTACCATACATTTGCTTAGTCCCAAAAAGATGCAATCATTTCGTCAAGTTCGTGAAGATGAAGTATCAAGGATGATCAATGGCATAAAACATCTTTCTTCATCGTCGATATTGGTTAACCATAGAGAAATTATGTTTTCTCTATCGAGTAGCATAACTTATATTGTTGGATTTGGCAAGAGATATGATGAGAAAGACCATGAAATTAAAGTAGGAAGTTTGACAAACTTTTATGTGAAGCTCCAGCCATGATTTCTTTTTCTCTGATCATTTCCCTATCTTAGGGTAGTCATAAAGGAGACATTGAGATAGTATCCACCAGCTCCACTAGTACCTAGAGCAACAATAAAAAAATGCACCATAGATGGATATGAAATCAAACCGAATACTATAATTTTTATCAACGCGTGGGAAATAGGTAGAGATCCTGAATGTTAGAAAAATCCAGACAAGTTCATTCCTGAGAGATTTTGTGATGTAACCAACAATGAGATCATAGACTACAAGTCGGGATTTTGAAAATGATTCCATTTTGAGGTGGTTGGAGAGGGTGTCCTAGGTTTTCACTAGGAATTGCCTAGGAATGCTCCCTAATCTTCTCTATGCATTTGATCGCGCTCCCTAATCTTCTCTATGCATTTGATTGGGAATTGCCTTTCGGGATGGTAAAAGAAAATACATGTCACGACCCAGAATAGGATTATGATCGGCGCTAAGGAGGTTAGAACTCCAAAGAGTACTGAAGAAGTAATACACTGAGCGGAAGCTAAACTGAAATGAACTAATAATAATAATAATGAAATCAGAAATAAACTATTTGGCAATACTCAACAAGAAGAAAACCTAAACATCTTGTTTGAAAGCCTCTAACTCATATGAGTTGTTGGGACAAGCTCCCAACTAACTCCAACTGTTTGAAACTAAAAGAATAATGAAAAATAATACTAATAACTGGTCCTCGAATGGTGAGGACTCACCAAATACTGTATTTGTTTGTACGAAAGTGTACTAAACTCAATCCAGATGCTAAGTGTTAGAACCTATATTACAAGATAATATAGCAGAAAAAAGTATGCGATCAGTACTTTGAATGTACTGAGTATGTAAGATGGGAAATAACTAACATAAGCTGAGTACAATGCATGAAACATGGTGAACGGATGTAAGACCAAATATAAACATGCACTGAATGATAAGATAAATAACTGAATACAAGGTCATGCAAAATCTAAGACTGAAACATAAACTGTGGACTGTGGGAGCTAACATTAACTGGCATACCCCAGTCTGAGATGATCGGGGTCCAACCTGTAGCCCTAGTTGGATGGGTGTTCATTACCTTGCCAAGGGTATGAACATTGGCTGGCATGGATCCATTAAAATGGTGTCCAAAAGGACTAGGGTGTCAGTCCTAATCTGGCAGGTGACCCCTTATAACCTATGGTAGCGTCGTAGTTCTAGATCTTAGGGACTTCTACTAAAGGTCTCAGTCCTAACTGACGGGTGAGCCTTCATCCCTGCATTCACTCGGTGATAAGTACTACTTCTAACTGAAACAAATTGATAACTGATATGCTCAATATAATAGTATTCTGAAAATAATAATATATGCATAATCTGAAGTACTCAAGAACATGTAAACTAATGTATAAATGAATTCCTAGTTATCGGGTGTTCATAATCCACCAGCTCTGAAGAATGAAACTGAACATGACAATATCAAAATATAAACATGATAGGAAATTTCTTAACTCAAACCTAAGAATGAACAATTTTATCAATATGACGACATTTCATGTTTCTGAGAATGGGAAGATGCTTAATATTATGGGAAACACATATTCATGGTTTGATTTAAGAAATAAACTGAAGAATTATGAGACTCGTGCTTTTCACGGAACCTTAAAATTGAAAGGTGAATTTAACTTGAGTATTGGAGAAATTTTTGGGACTCAATGGGTGGAAAGAACCCATTGATGAAATCCCAAATACCTGGAGATGAAATTCTTGAAGAATTCCTTGGATAACTTTGTACTTTGATATCAGATTAAGGCAAAACTAGTGGCGTTGAAAATCTAATTCAATGCTCTATATATTGGTGGGATAGAGCTCAAAAACTTGGGGTACTACAACATTATCACTATCTCATTTAGATCCTTCAACAAATCAATGTGAGCAAGAGGTTAAAAAGATGATTTACTTGCAAAATATTGCAAATCACTTCCAAATGCATTTATTAACCTTCCAAGGGTTACTAAATCCTATATTCTAGATGCAAATGCTCCAACTCAAGTTGTTGTACCGGTAGGACAAGTTGTTAATGCAAATGAGTCTAGGCCACGTTTGAAATGTGGCAGACTAATTGGTTCCAAGGATAAAAATCCTCAAAGAAAGAAATAAATGATTAGAATGATCATGAGATGGTGGCAATTGCTCAAAAAGATCCTCGATATCTAATAAATTATAAGATTATTGAGGAGGTTAAAATGCCTGAAACTAATGAAAATGAAAAAATCTCAAAAAGTTATGTCTCGATGAGAAATAGGTGGAAACAAAATAATATTGTGGTTGACAATATTTTTGCTTACACAATGTTGCTACTAAAATAATACAACAAGATGAGTATTTGGAACAAAAATCTATCAATGAATACAGACAAAAAATGATTGTCCAAAATGGAAGGATGCATTTCAAGCGGAATTGACTTCACTTGAAAAACATGAAGTTTTAGGACCAATAGTACGAACGCCGGAAGGTGTCAAGACAGTGGGGTACAAATGGGTTTTTGTGTGAAAATAAAATGAAAAGGGTGAAGTCGTAAGATATAAAGTATGACTTTTGGAATAAGGTTTTTCGCAAAGGCCTGGCATTGACTATGCCAAGACATATTCTCTTGTAACACCCCGTAATTTCGGGCTAGAATTCGAACCCATCCTATATTTGAGTATAAACCCAAGACCAATGATCTCTATCTAAAAATAAGTGGGATGGTCATTTATATAGTGTGGTAACATCTTTGGATATTGATTAAAGTCACAAAAATCTCTTAGCTCAAGGTTGAGTTGAGAACTTTCCAAACTATTGAGTTTTAGTTTACGATTTTACTTAGGTCAAATTCCCATGATTGTTACTCTTAGAATATGATGAGTTATGTGTCACATTATTTAACAAATTAAAGACCTTTGAGTCTTCTTTCCAACTCCACCGACCGTTCATAAATTCTAGTTTCGGATCAGAAGTTCTAAGTGTTTAGTGAGACACTATCCAGGGTCCGCGTTTAGGGTTGCGAGGAAAACCTCCAGCTTCGTGTTTGGTTCGCACGACAAACCCTAAAGTTTGTGATGAGTCCGTGTAGACACCTAATTTTGTCCCTCCCGAAGCTTTATTTTATTCATTTTTATTATCTCACCTTACCACGTACCCTCACCCATTCTATAATTCTTTTTTCACAAAATGACAAAAAATAACAAACTCCTTAAACTAATTTTATCTTATCCTAATCCTAACAACCTACCCCACATACCCCTTACCCCCACCCTCTCACATGCTCTTGCCATTTTCTCTTAACAGAATTGCCAGGGACCCCACTGGAATTTTCCATTCCACTCATATACACAACATCATATATACTAAAAAGGAGGCCCCACCACTAAAAAGGAGGGACTCTACAATCATCATACATATACAACTTTTTCTCCACAAAAAGGGGGACTCCATTTTTATTTTTCTTCTTCAGAGCACACTCACAATCTTCTTTGATGAACACACAAACACTCAGTATTTCCTAATTGATCTCATACACACAAAACCCATATTTATTATCATTGGGAGCACACAAAAAGGGACGTTATTTTTGCTCTTCCTGTAAATCGCACACACAACATAGTTTGAGAGAGAAAAGAGGATCAAAGAGAGAGAGGTGTGGAATAGAAAGATCTACAAGAGAGTGAGAGAGATCTGAGGGAGAGAGAGAGGGAAAAGGGTAGGCTGACTGTTTTTCGATGAGCTTTCACCAGAAACTAGTCAGAATCCGACACCGGAGAATACCATTGATCTCAAAACCACCTAAAAATTGACCAAAAATTTAGTTCAGTCAAAATCACCATAACCAGCCCCGGCTCTAATGAAATAGAACGGAAAATGAGCTATACAGTGATGTTTAGGCATGAAATCGGGTTCGGGTGTGGTATATTTTTGCGATATCTGTTTCAGCTCAACTTGGTTTTGGTTTTAAGATTTCCCTGTTGGTTTTTTATTTGAACGGAGCTCGGGTCAAAGTTTTTCGAGTCGGGATTCGTATTTGAGGTTCAAATTGAGGCATTTCGAACGTGGCTCTTCTTCAATATATCGAAATTCACAATTAAGGTCCACTTCCTTAACCTATTTTTTCTTCTTTATCTGGATTTGTCGATTTGGTTGTGATTATGTATGGTTTTATCATGATTGTTGGACTTTGTTGATGTTATGATTATGTGTTGGACAATGCAATTTTGGTGATATTGTGGAACAAGGTTGAGTAGTTTTGATGGTGTTTGATAAAAACGAAACTATTTGGGGAGGAATGAAGAAAATTGATTAAAGTGAATGTAGATTAATTTTGATTTGTTGTCTTTTTTGTTTAATTCGGAATAACCATGACTGTGATAGATTATGATCTGTTGAAATAGATAGGCAATATAGGTTCGAGTAGGCAAAATTTAGGAATGATGTGTTGATTGAATGCTTTGAAGGTTTAAATATGTGTTTTGAATGTTTTCTAGTTATCTTATTTAATTTAGATGCATTCATTTGGCCGAGGAATGCCTCAAGGTATTTGTGTTTATTTGTCGGGGAATACCCCGAAGTATTTTGTACCCGGAAGACGTTCGTGATCAAGGCCCGAGGCGTCGGGTAGAGCACGGGAGTTTAGTTTAGGATTATTTTAGAATAGAGTAGGTCTACATTTTCGTTCTTTTCTATTTTCGGACTGTATAACCCGAACTGGACTTTATTTTGGTTTTGAACTCTGTTTGATTTGATTTGTTTGTTGCTTGTCTTATGTGTTTTGTATGGTTTATACTATTGTGTTGTCAAATTAGCTAATATCCTCCATCAAGCGACCGTGGTCAAACCACGGAATTGAGGGGTGCCTAATACCTTTCCCCGGTCAACAGAATTTCTTAGTCGGAATCTCTGTTCGCGGATCAGTTTTAAAGAGTCAAAATCGTTTTGAAAAGGATTTTCCAAAAGGTGACTTAGCACACCAGATTATGCCAAGTGACGACTCTGAGTTTAATTGAAATGAATCCTTTTTCGGAACAAATACTTCATTTTGTCACTTTAATAATAAAAATCCTTTCGAACTTAAAATCAATTTTATCTTTTTTTTTTGGTTAAAAAAGGGGTGTGACAGCTCTGGCGACTCCGCTGGGGATTTTTCAGAATTCGGGCTTATTTTTGGAGTTGTATCAGCTGAGTTTGACATTATGGGTGTATAAACATTGTTTGTGTTATCATTTGTTGTTTATTTTATCATTGTTGAGTTCTACGTGTTTACAGTTTTTCTCTTGTGTGTTACCGCTTTATATCTGGCATCATGTGCATAACCCGAGTCAATTCTTTCTGCAACAAGTCCCGGAGTGCACGTCATGCGCACGAACTCTAGTTGAGTCACCCTTATTTTAGGAGAGGGAGCCATTGGATGTATGGAGTAGGTGGAAAGCAAAACAGCCACTATCGACCATATGCTCCCCCGAACGGCCTTGTTAGTAAATCCCAACGTAGGTCAGCCTTTAGGTCATGCTTATGTGCATCATATTGAGACCTAGAGGGGCCCACTTGGTCCTTTGTTGGAGACTTTCCTCTAAAGCATCCCTACGTGCTAATTGTTGTATTTTTTAGGGTAACAGGTCATTTGATGGACTGATTTGAGGAAAACATGTGCTAGAATTAAAGAAAGGTACGTAGGCATGGAAAAAAAAAGAGAAAAGGTGAATCAAAAAAGAGTTTCGTAGTTTTAAGGTTCTTTATGGCTTTTGTTTTCCACAATTCAAAAATTAAAAAAAAAAAGATTTGTTTTTTACTTTTTTCACTCATTTTTCAAAAATAAAAAAAAAACATCATCAAAAGAATTTTCCTTTTGTTTCCTTTAGAAAGCATTCACAATTCGAAAACTCCAAAAAAAAAAAATTCAGGAGCTTTTTATAAAAGAAAAATTCAAAAAAAGGGTGGTAGAAGTTTTGTACATTTCATAAAACAAAAATACCCAAAAAAAATTCTTTCATAGCTATTGGTGTCGTTTTTTATGTGAAGTGTCAAATTGAAAACTCAAAAAAAAAAAAAATTGTTATGTTGTTCATCGTGTGTCTTGGTCGTGTCTTAAGTCAGGGTGCAATCTGTTATTTAATCATTAATTGTCCAATCTGGACGAACTACGCACCCCTAATTCTCCTCTCTCGGGAGTGAGATACATAGGCAACCTATTGTTGGTTCAGAAATCTTATTTGAAAAATTCCAAAAAAAAAAAAGATATTTTCTTCACTCTGTATTAGAGTAGGTGTTTAATATACATCTTTAAAAGAAAACTACAAAAAAAAATCCTTTAATAGGTTCAAGTTTCATTTTTCATATGAAATTCAAAATCGAAACCCCAAAAAGATTTTTCTTTGGTAATCATAGGTTTCATTTTGTATAGGGAGTTTAAACTTGAAAAATGCAAAAAAAAAATTGTCAATTCTTTTGATAATTTGTTATTTCCTTTTCCTTTTAAAGTTTCAAGAAAAAGAAAAAAGAAAGGAAAAAAAATTAATTAGTCATTGTGGCAAGACTTCACGAACTACGTACACCTGATTCTCCTCTCTCGGGAGTGAGATATGTAGGCGCCCCTCTTGGGTTCGGTGACCTTTTCAAAAAGAAAAAAAAGGTTTTGAAAAAAAGTGTTGAATTATAACGCATTTGTTATCTCTTGTTTAGTTAGTTTAAGGTGGTTGGGTTGTGGCATTTTGGCTGGTCCTCCATATTGAACCAAGTCACAGAGAACGTTATGGACAACAAGGATACCGAGTTTATTGTCACTAATCATATAGGGAGTTCGGAAAATGAGAATTTAGGATCTAATGAAGAGATTCAGATATTAAGGCAGCAAATGATAGAAATACATCGAGCTTGGGCTAATGGGTTGCCGCCTCCCCCAGTTCCCACTGATAATTTGGAATATCTTTCTGGCTTGCCTCCTGTGTCACATGCACAATTTCTAATTTTTGTTGATATGCCACAACATGCATGATAACGCCCAAACTACAGCTCTCGTAAGAGTGTAAGCGGTCGCTGTCAAATATAGAACCCAACTGGGTTGGGTGTCGAATCCCACAGGGAATACTTGGTCACTAAGTGTTGCAATTATTAGTAGACTGTTGATCGAAAATTCCACGAAAAAGGGGGGATTGGATTGTGGCGTGAATTAATGATATCAAAGTAACAACAGAATGCTTTGTTTAGTAAGATTTAATCACAGAGAAAAATAAGTTAGGGCTATGTCCACCTTATGAGTTCTACGTATCTATTAAATTTGAGTAATGCGGAATTCAGACATGCATGCACTTATAGAGATTCGTAGTCTAATGGTAAATCCTAGTGTTTCTCAACCATCAAGGATTATTTCACTTTAACTCTCTCGAGCTTAAAGCGTATAACTAATGGTACGAACTCTCCAAGAGGTTAATCCGGTTAAGGCATTAACGTGTAAATAGGGGTTGGTAGCCCTATTTCCTTGTCACACTTTCTTTTCCAAACATGTTACTTTTCTCTCGAACAAGTTAATGCTATAATGGCGTATTCTATATGTTTGCAACCACAAGAATTTAATTAAAACAAAGAGAGTAATGATATAAGTAGCATGCGCATCAAGAATTCACAAACTCATAGTAATAGATAGTATATCAAAAGGCTTCCATAACCCTAACAGAGAAGTTTAGCTACTCATGATTGTAACAGAAATCACAATAGACATAATCATCATACCACAACCTGGAATAATCTTGGCGATGGGGATGGATTGGCGTCAATAAGAGAATGTCGTTCTCTTCTTATCCGTTGCTCACAAGAGCCGTGTTTTCTGTTCTAAAACCTCTTACAAAAAAAACGAAATTGAATAATGAGTGAATGATAATGCTGCTGAAAAATTCAGCAATAAAGTTTTTATAGTATCCTTCTCTAACTAAGTTGCTACTGAATCCTTAAGTCTTTAAAAATACTGGGTTTGCCCGGGAAAAAGTTCTCATGCATCACTTTCAGTCCAAAAGTTGTCTTCCCTCTAATGTGAAGTTTTCCTTTGCTGCTCATAAGTCCATAAAGTGCTGAAATCTTCATCATTAATACCTGAAAAATATGCTAATCACGTAGGTCAGCTCATTTAAAGGAAAATAGACTAAAAGTGCAGGAATTATATATTTTGTCCTCAAAACTTAGCTAAAATATGGTTAAATTATGGTTCTTAAGCGTGTAAATACGCCCAACATCAATGCATCAGGATCGACTTCGGGGAAACAATAGCCAACCACTTCCAATGTTAATTTCCTCACTCCCCAATTCAAGACTACCACATACGCGGTTCCACCTATTGTTCATGATTTTGCGGCGCCACACCTACCTAAAGCTCCTACTTTTGATGTTCATCTACGAGTTGTGCCTCCCTACTCTACAAGAGAGCCTGCATTGAATATTACTGGCGATCAGCGTTACACTTCCGAGCCTACATTCAAGTTGATTGGTCGTTATGGTGACACTCACCTGCCTGAATTTACTCCTAACTCTGAGAAGACTGTTATGACATAAGAACAAGAGGAATTGACCAAAAAATTGAGAAGTTTGGAACTGGCTATGAAGAGTTTGCAAGGACTTGGGGGTTACAAAAGTGTCTCATATAAGGACTTATGCATGTTTCCAGGGGTTCATCTTCCTTTCGGTTTTAAAATGCCAAAGTTTGAGAAGTATGATAGACATGGTGATCCTGTAGCACATTTGAGACGTTATTGCAACCAACTAAGGGGTGCTGGGGGGAAGGAAGAATTACTCATGGCATATTTCGGTGAGAGTCTTTCAGGCCTAGCTTCGAATGGTTTGTTGACCAAGACATCGACAAGTGGATTAGTTGGGATGACCTAGATAATAAATTTGTGCAACAATTCCAATACAATATGAAGTTGATTCCTAATGAGAAATCCCTACCTAATATGAAGAAAAAGAGTACTAAGACTTTCAGAGAGTATGCGATTAGATGGCGTGAACAAGCTGCTAGGGTGGAACCATCAATGAAAGAAAGTAAGATAGTAGAGGTATTTATTCAAGCGTAGGATGAAACATATATCAACACTTGTTACCTACATTAGGCAAGCCATTTATTGAGGTCCTCAAAATGGAGGAGATGATAGAGGATGGAATTAAGACTGGCTGCATTGTGAGTTTTGCAACATTGAAAGCGACTACTCAAGCAATTTAAAAAGGTTCAGGAAGTGTCAGAGGGAAGAAGTATGAGAAAGATGCATCTGACATTATAGTTGGACAATAGGCACGGGCAAGAGGACCACACCATCGTTACCCACAGGCTCAAACTTAAGCTTATGCCCAAGCTCCACAAAATCTTTCCCAAAATCCATTATACTGTATTCCCCCACCTATATATCCAATATACAATACACAACCCTATGGTTAATTCCCTCCTTACCCACAATGGCGTGCACCAACTCTTTAAAGTCATCCTCAAACTCCATAAACATACCAAAGCCCTTCTATGTCCGATTTTTGATCCAAGACAAACAATGAAATGAGGAAGAAGTCAAGAGATAGCTTCACACCAATTGGAGAGTCGTACGCCAGTTTATTCCAAAGATTGGTACAATGGGGCATGATCACTCCTCTCCTTGGGTATACTCCTAACCCGCATTCAAGAAGTTTTGATGCTAATGTATGATGTGCATATCATTTTGATGTTCAGGATCACAGTATTGAAGATTGTCGTTCTTTGAAAAGAGAAATACAAAAGATGATTCAAGATAAATCACTTATGGTGCAGACCATTGACAGTGAGGAAAGATCTAGTCATGCTGATATGCAAACCAGTGGATAAAATATTAGGCTGAGTAACTGAGAAGTCACCCCTCTCCCTACTAGGAAGAGGTCTGGTAGTGTGTTTTGTTTTATTTTCTGTTGTCCGAATTATTTCAGGATTGTAGTTTGGGATTTATCTTGTTTTGTCCCTTTGTCATTATGTTCAAACCCTATCTTTTATTTTAATTAAATGGAGTGTCCCTTTTTCCTTTGTATTTTAAATTTGTGTTGTTTGTTTGTTTTCTTTACATAGCACATTTTATGTTGATTCTAGTGAAATGACATGCTAGCGGAATTTTTAGCCAGATCTTGAAATCCAGTTTAAGTATGAACATTGAATCAGAGGTTTGAGTTAGTAAAAGAGAACATCTAAGGAAATAAGTAGAGTGTTGGGACATTTGGTGACAAGTTGAAGCCTTCTTTGAAAATTAAGGCACTTATTTTGAGAATCACAAGAAAAACTTGGTCATCAATTGAAAGACATGTCTCAATTAGGTGAAATAGTGGCTGCGTGAACAGAACAAAAATCATCTCCACAAAATCATGAGTCATTCAATGTGAGGAATATGCAAAAAAAGTGGAGTTGTATGCTAGAAAAGCGCAGAAAAAATAGTGACGCACAGATTCAGTCAAAGTTAATGCTGCAAAAGATGTCACAAATGATCTTTCATCTTTCACTTCCATATTTCATGATATGTACTTGCATTTTTAAGGATTGATATGACGAAGGCATTTCATTCTGCTATCCAAACATTGTATCATCCTTTGTTTACCCCATTTGAGCCTTAGTATTATTTTCTTTCATACCCCTCTTTTGAAATCAAGATGGAGTCAGCAAAACTCCAAAGAAAAAGTGTCGAGCAAAGAACAAAGTCAGAAAGTTTTAAAAAAGAAATAAGAGAAAAAGCATGTCAAAAAGAAAAAAATAGAAGAGTGTCAAGAAAAATAAAGTCAGAAAAGTCCCAAAGAAAAAGAGTCAACAAAAGAAAAATTTAGAATCAAATGAAAGAACAAGCTGCCAGAACTACGCATGACCTGATTCTCCTCTCTCGGGGGTGAGATACGTAGGTTGCCCTACTAAGGGATCGGTCCAACCAAATAAACAATTTAGAGGCACCCAGTCAAAAGAAATTGGGGCATGAGTTAATCCTCATTGTTTGAGTCAATTCCAAAAGTTGTAAGTTCTACCCTACTTTAAGTGTCGTTTGGGCCCCATGCCATCCTTTCTTTCTAACCCTATCCAAAATCCAAGTTACAACCAAAGAAAGATCTTCAGATCAATCTTTGAGGATGTTAAGGCTAAGCATGCAAGGGATATGATGATGCATTTGGGAACTACTTATCTTCCTCAGCATAAAAAATCAGGAGAGAAATAAAAATGAGAGAGTCTTATTGGTGAAAACCCTCACGGGTACCGTAAGACGATGGTAACTTGAGAGAGATAAAAATAAGAGTCTTATCGGTGAAAACTCTCACGGGCACCGTAAGACGACTGTGAGTTAAGAGAAATGAAGATAATAGAGTCTCATTAGTGGAAAACCCTTACAGACACCATAAGGCAATGGTGAGTTGAGGAAAAGAAAATAAGAGAAGTTTGTTGGCAAAAATCCTCCAAGACGCCACTAGCCGAATGGGGTCTTAAATACAATTGACCTAAGAAAACAACTCAGTTTCAAGGCTATTAACTCAACAATAATGGGTAGAAAGTTTGGATGAAAAGATCAAGCTGCTTAATCCAAAATGCATGGCATAATCATTAGTGTTGACTATTATTTTTAGATGAATTTTTCATTTCTTTGTTTCAAAAGGGGACATTCATTTTCTTTTCTTTCTTCTCTTTATTTTTATTTTATCTTTCTTGAGTCAGTTATCCAAACAAAAAATATCATTATTTTTTTCATTTCTTGTCTTTGAGTCAAGTCCGTGTCAAAACAAGTGAGAAAAGATTTCAAAACTAGCTACCAGCTTCTTTAATTGCATAAAGCAAGAAAAAAGCTAGCACATGAAAGAGACATAATTGTGAGCCAAATAAGGCACGCAGAAAGCTCTGTCAACAGACAAATCTGGGACCTTATGGAAATACCAAAGTTCAAAGGGTTTATCTGAAGAGCATGGCAAAGCAAAGATACTGTGTTTGTTTCAAAGTCACTCTTAATAATCTGAGTTTGAGTCAATGATGAATCAAGTCAATGATATATGTAATGGTTGGAACCAAGGTTAAATATGATGACGGCAAGAGCATTTGCCACGAAAGCCAAAGCCACAAACCAGCCACCATGGTTTTAAACTCAAAACTTTTCTTTGCATGAAACAGGAACACATTGTACCTTCAAATCAAGAATTTCAAAGCCTAAACATCAAGGCCCATAATTTCTTGATTTTACAAATGCAGGAAGCAATGTTGCTGCACAAGTTTGATAATTAAATCATAGTAAAAATTCATCATCTTATATCCCTCGGAGACACACTTTCTTGTCCAGGGATTTCAGTTTTCATTTGTTGGGTGATACACTTCTTAAATTGAACCTTCACTCCTAGAAGATGTACCTTTTAGTCGAGTCATTCCCCTAATTCCTATAAGACATACCTTTTAGTCGAGTCATTCTCTTTGATTCCTATATGACGTACCTTTTAGTCGAGTCATCCCCTTTGATTCCTATAAGACATACCTTTTAGTCGAGTCATTCCCTGTGATTCCTATAAGACGTACCTATTAGTTGAGTCATTCCCCTTGACCCCTAGAAGACGTACCTTTTAGTCGAGTCACTCCCTTTGATTCCTATAAGACGTACCTTTTAGTCGAGTCATTCCCCTTGACCCCTATAAGACGTATCATTTAGTTACTCTAAAGCTTGCAGTTAGTTATTATTAATGCATATGAACCCTTATATTTAGTATTACCCCATATAGTATACCTATACATTCCACGTACTGGCGCATACTCTTTCTTTGCGCTATGATGTCTTATATCATAGGTTCTGTAACACCCCGCATTTTGGGCAAGAATAAAAAACGTCATTTCTATGCGTGGATGATCCAAAAGCCATAAATCCTATGCAAATTTGGTATGTTAATCAATTATGCAGTGTGGGAACCTATTTGAGCATGAATTGAGATCATAGAGGTCCCTTAACTCAAGGACAAGTTGAAAGCTTTCCTATCATTCGAGTTTGAGTGAGCGTCGAAACTTGGATCAATTTCAATCGACCATAACTCTTTTTATATAACAAATTATGAGGTCTATATATATCAAATGAAAGTTCTTTGAGTCCTCTTTCCAACGCCACTGGTTTCGCTTTAATTCGATATCAGAGTAGAAAGTTATGCTCATTTTAATTCGAAGTGTTTGTCTGCCAAAATGTGACGACGAGGGTGATGACTTATCAGCTGTGTGACAGCTCGTCAGACCTGGTCGTCAGCCTAAGGCAGTGAATGGTGAAAACCAGCCCAAAAGTGACGACTTGAGTGATGACTTATCACCTGAGTGACGACCCGTCAACCCTAGTCATCAACTGATGCAATTATGCTATTTTTTTAGGTTCCTTAGGGGTATTTTGGTCTTTCCCTCACTCCAAAAACCTTTCATACGAATTAAATCACCCCTTAAGTGTTACTAATCAATCATTATCAGTTTTACAACATCAAAAACTTCCTCTTCACTCTGAAAATAAGATCAATTAGGGTTTTCTCAAAGAATAATAAATTCAAGAAAATCAAGCCTTAAGTTCACGATCTCCAAGAAACAAATCAAGATCCGAATTTCATATATCAAGATCTAGGTTCCATCTTTCAGATCTTATAATTTGAGGTACGTGGGATTTTTCTAAAATTTCATAGGCATAGAAATCTTCTTTAAATTATGAAAAGGGTTTAGAAATCATGATTTTTAAGAAAAGGATTTTGGATTTACGATTTTAATTATGTTTTTAGAAGCTTGGATGATATTGGTTTGGTCTTTAGGCCTTCCCCCAAAGCGATTTGAAATCCTATGTATATTTATGTATGTGTTTTAATATGATGTTTGAATTGAGAGCATGACTCGCATGAAATCCCTCTTTTGATATGATTTATCCCATTTTTCATATGATATGGATTGTTTTGAAATACATCTTAAAAAGCATGATACGAAATGTATTGATTTATACTATGACATTAATATGATTTTTGAATCAAAAGAGAGGGTTGTTTGTATTGATAAATATTGAATATACATATCTAATGGAAAGAGTTGCATGGTTTGACAAAGATTTCAGGACAACCACATTGTTATTGAAAGAATGATAATCCTTGAATAGTTTTGACTTGTGCTTTTGGAATATGAAATCTCCTATACTATTTGCATGTTGGGGTGGTCTGAATTGATTTTTTGATGAAAGAATCATGCATGATGCATTATAGCTCAGAAATAGGACTTGTAAGTCTTGGTGTGATGATACCAACTCAGATAATGCCATGTTAATTCAGAATAGAATGCATGTTTGAAATCAGATTTTTAGATTTTGAAACTAGAATGGTGCATGTTTCAGAACAAACTAAAATTGGGCATAAAGAGAGCTTAGGTGGTTCCCTGAAGAAAGCACGAGTTCAGACAACTCATTGCCCAAAATCTTGATTTTTTGATTTGGGTATATTATTATTCGCTGGCCTAGTGCCCTAAGGCATATCAGACTCAGACACTCCAACCTTTATGGCACACTTGGGTTGAGGGATTTTCTGCCGAGTCAATTGTCGATTCCATATAGCCCATGGAATATCAGACTTGCATGGGAGTGCCACCTAACTCAGAAGTAATACAAAGACCAGAAATTGCATTGACAGAAAAATTTTATGATTATCAAAAATGCCCATGTGTTTTGAAATAATAGCTTTCATGATGATTATGACAATCTCTCAACTATTTTATTTATATACAAGCTTTATTTTGGATTTCTTCGCATACCAGTACATTTGTATTGACCCCCCTTCCTCCCAGGGTCTAAAGCTCAGTTCAGAGGTCCTGCTAGGCCGTAGAGTTTTCAGATAGCAGTGATGTGTGCAGTTGGTGAGCCTTCTTTATTCTAGAAGGCCTATGTCTTTTAGATTATGTTATTTATTTTGGTTTAGGTCCACTGGGGGCCTTATCCCAGTTTCAGATAGTTGTCATTTTCAGATGTAGTAGAGATTTTGCAGACTGGTTCAGATGTTATGTAGTTGATATTGGATTTCATTTTTCATAATTTAATTGAACTCAGAGTATGACCATGTTTCTGTAATGATTTATAATTTCGCATCTTCTACTATAATTTATGAATATTGTGCATGATTACCAGATAGAGAAGGGCATTCGGGCCTTCATGGTTTGGGATGCTCATCACAGCCAGGGCCCCGGTTTGGGTCATGTCAAACTTGGTATCAGAACATGGTTTATGGTCCCATGGTGTCTGCGAAATTACGTCGGGTAGAGTCCTATTTGTGGGTGTGTAGCGCACCACACTTATAAGCAGGAGGCTACTAGGAGTTTAGGAATGTTTCCATTTCTTCATGTTCTAGTTCATGCTATAGAGTCAGGATGTTCCTCCTTCATACTCTAATTCGTGCTATGGTGTCACCCATACGAAAAAAAAGTTATCCTAATTCTTTTTCTTACTATGGTGTTCTCAGATAATGCTCTCAGATTTACTAATGGAAATTTTAGAAGTCACACAAAGGGCTTGAGAGGAACTCCCTGATATGTCATAAGTCCCTCAAGTTTAAAATTATGCCCTCGTTCTTAAGAGGCGTTCAGTTAAGACAAGAATAAGATGTGTATTCTTGGGTCATTAAATATTGTGTGTCGAGTTTCTATCTCTTGTAATCTTGAAATCATTGTGTTGTTGAAACAAATAGTCTAGTGAAGCCGTGTGGGGATCTTTCGATTCACTAGCATAGTTTCTTTGTTATTCATTCCATTTTCTTGTTCAAAACACAAAAATCAAAGTCTAGTAAAGCCCTGTGAGGCCTATTTTGATTCACTAGCAACTTGTTGTTCATCTTATTATTCTTGTGTTTGTTGGAACTGTATTTCCACCCGAGTAGTAGTATAAGTTAAAGTGTTGGTGTCATGACCTATTGGTGGTGATATTAGATCAAGAAATTGATGATATGAAGTCATAAGGTTAGAATTTAGAGTGAGGGTGACTTTTGTGTAGATAAGATCGTATTGAAGTATAATATAAGGTTAAGGTTGATCATGTCTATTATGTGACTTTACCCCCTTAACCTTCTTTTCTTTGGTAGTTGTAAACTAGGACTACTTATGAGAAGGTATGTGGTAGATTTGGAGGTATAGTAGTAATTCCATAAGGGTGTTTTGGTTATGGGTAGTATCTATATAAAATGAAGTATTTGGGTAGAATTTCTCAATTTGATGGACTAGTATATCATGTTGCATTCTTTATTGGTGGTAGATAATTGATGCTAGACTATAGGCTTGAATTTAAATGTAGAATTTGGTGGTAAGAATAGTGGCATGGGATTAATGATGTATGTTTTGTGGGAATAAATTAGTAGGCTTGATGTATTGAAATAGTATGTGCTAATGAGTTATCATAAGGAAAACCGTAAAGTCATGATCGATTATTGTTGTTATGAAGTGCTAGTGTACTAGTATTTCTTGATATTTATTTCATGGTTTCCAAGTGAGAATTGTGCGTAAGGTTGGGCTGTAAATCATGTTTAGCACTAGACATTAAGTTTTATCAGTTGATAGCCATGAAAATGGATGTGACAAATCCTTAATTAATGATACTAGTTAGATGGAAGTAATCTAATAGGCTTGAATGGTGTATGCAATAGATTAAGTTTATTTGATTCGTAATGAAGTATGATATTGTATGTATGAGATATAACTATGACCAAGGAGATATGAGGTTGCGGTATTTTTTTCTAAGGCTATTACATGTTGTATGTGGATAGTGGTACCGTTGAGTTGCTAGGTGGAGAAATACTAGTTAGATGGTACAAGGTGCTCTAAATGGCCAAGTTAATGAGTTTTTGACTTATAGTTTTGAGACTTTTGATATGATCTTGATCCTTATGGTAGAGAGATATAAGTTTGGGATCGCAATATTGGTAGGCTATGACGGAAGAAGTATGGTTCATCAAAGGCTTGGTGATATCCATGTTAAGTGTTAGAATCTAAGTTTGAGTTTTGAAGGTTGAACTAATAGAAATAAGAATAGAAGCACCAGAGGGTGTGCACTTCAACTATGGGGATATTCATGAAGATTCGAAGTTAGTAAGTGTTCAAGTATTATATGATGACTATTGGTGGCTATAGAAAGATAGAGTACATCTCAGAAGGTAGTTTTAACAGTGGGTTTTCCACTTTCAGGTGTAGTCATTTAGGTTAAGTTCTATGATATATGTGTAAGGTCGTTTTCTAGACCTTAGAGTGCAGTAAGTGTAGGTCGGTTAGAGTCTAGTAAGTGATCTCTCAAACTTAAGATGATGGCTTGAAGCTAAGGGGGAGATGATAGAGAGAATAACCAAGTCAGGCTCTCAGATTCTAGTAGAAATACCAGTATGATATAGAACATCAGAGGGTGAGGGTGAGGCTCAATCCATTCTTGTTTCTGTATTTTTCAGTTATCCCAATACCTACTCATGCCTTACGTTTTAGTTCCATGATCATAGTTCACGTTCATGCATTTGATAGAGGATCAGGTTCTTTTCCAGTCCCTTAATGAGGGGTTTCAGTTCTTATAATAGTCGAAATCACAGTCCATAAGTTATGAACTCCAAAAATTGAGGTCATGCAGCTCATGACTCATGTACTCACGTTGTATAGAGTGCTCGGTTTCCATAACTCATGCTACATGCCAAATTATTGGCGAGATTCCATTTATAGTCAGGTATGCCCCCAATTCAGTTCACTTTGATGAATACATGATGTTGATTTGTTGTTCCCCAGGCATCAGTTAAGTGTCAAGTTTTGTATAGTATCCTTCCATTCTTCAAGGTCTTATGTTCTAACCTTTTTGTGACTCCTCCTTATGTAATGATTGTGGTGATAAGTGAATGTTTCTTATTGATGAAAGATCATTGTATTCTTGTTTTAGATAAGGCCATTAGTATGAAGTAAGATTTGGGGCCAAGTCTTTGATACATGTGATGGTTAGTGGGAATTTTTTTTAGTGTATATTCTTGGGGTAGAGCATGTGAGTTGTATTGATAGTAGTTTAGTGAATATATATGAAGTATGTCTTTATGGGTGTTTGCTGTGAAGTTCATATGTGGTTATAAAGATGGTCTTGAATGTCACGTTGGGATTTAAGTGGAGAAACACAATATGCGCTAGTGAATCCATAGTAAGAGTTCAGAGTTAGTCATTGAAGTGATAAGGCACGTTATGCTTAGGGTGTGATCTTTTAAGAGGATATATAAAATTGAATCATATGGTTTAGACTAGTATCGTGGTGTGGCATGTTGTATTTTGTGATTTAGAGTTAGGCTTGATCAAAGTGAAAGGATTTAAGCTACTTTAGACATTAGTAGAAAGAGTTATCAATGCTCATATAAGAATTATAAGTTGAATCAAATGAGTATGGTATTTAAGGGGAATAGTATAGTTAAGGGAGTATTCGAGAAGTGTGCTAAGATTGGAAGTAAGAAGTTGCATCGCCTAAGTCCTGGAAATTCTATCCTAGTTTATGAGTTATATGTCCTTATTCCATGCAATAGAGTAGTGCCAAGGTTGTGATTCCTTAGTTGGATGTCTTGTGTAAATCATGCCTATTAATCTTTGATCCCTAATGCTATTGGAACTTCTTTAGAAAGAGTGTTGAAGAGATAATCTATTCCATCCATGTAAATTGTGAATCCATTTCAGTCCAAGCACCATGTTTCAGATTCAGCTATTTAGTCATGACTTAGTTTATAAGAGTTCAGTGCATAATCTCAAATTTTTTCCAAGTATTTTAGCTCAGACGGTGTAATACCCTGGTACAGTCTAAGTCTTGTTGCCTCATGATTCGTACTTGCACAAGTTATCACTTATCAATTCAATATATATGATTGGATCATGAACACTTCAAGGAAATCCTAAACTCTTAGCATGAATCAGCTCCTTAAAGTAAGTAAAGTCAAGTCAGCTCAAAATTTAGTTTCATGATAGAAGTTTAAATGTTTCAGCTCAGCTATATCCCTTCTTAGAAGACATATCATGTCCAAGTTATTCCATACCTTTAAGACTTCAACATTCCTACCCATTATTCGGGGATGAATGATCCCAAGGGGGAGATAATGTAATACCCCGCATTTCGGGCTAGAATAAAAATCATCATTTTTATGCGTAGATGATCCAAAAGCCATATATCCTATGAAAATTTAGTATGTTAATCAATTATGTAGTGTGGAAACCTATTTGAGCATGAATTGAGACCATAGAGGTCCCCTAACTCAAGGACGAGTTGAAAGCTTCCTATCATTCGAGTTTGAGTGAGCGTCAAAACTTGGGACAACTTCAATCAACTATAACACTTTGTATATAACGAATTAGGATGCCTATTATATTTCAAATGAAAGTTCATTGTGTCCTCCTTCCAATGCCACTGGTTTCACTTTAATCTGATATCGGAGTATAAAGTTATGCTCGTTTTACTTCGAAGTGTCTGTCTGCCAAAACGTAACGACGAGGATGAAGACTTATCAGCTGTGTGATGGCCTGTCAGACCTAGTCTTCATCCTAAGGTAGTGAATGGTGAAAACCAGCCCAAAAGTGACGACCTGGGTGACGACTTATCACCTGAGTGATGGCCTGTCAACCCTGGTCATCAACTGATGCAATTATGCGATTTTTTTGGGTTCCTTAGGGGTATTTTGATTTTTCCCTCACTCCAAAAACCTTTCACATGAATTAAATCACCCCTTAAGTGTTATTAATCAATCTTTATCAGTTTTACAATATCAAAAACTTCCTCTTCACTCTCAAAATAAGATCAATTAGGGTTTTCTCCAAGAACAAGAAATTCAAAAAAATCAAGCCTTAAGTTCAAGATCTCCAAGAAATAAATCAAGATCTGGGTTTTATCTATCAAGATCTAGGTTCCATCTTTCAGATCTTATAATTTAAGGTATGTAGGGTTTTCCTAAAATTTCATAGGCATAGAAATATTCTTTAAATTATTCAAAGGGTTTAGAAATCATGATTTTTAAGAAAAGGGTTTTGGATTTATGATTTTAATCATGTTTTTAGAAGCCTTGATGATATTATTTTGGTCTTTAGGCCTTCCCCCAAAGTGATTTGAAATTCTATGTATATATATGTATGTGTTTTAATGCGATGTTTGAATTGAGAGCATGACTCACATGAAATCCCTCTTTTGATATGATTTATCCTATTTTTCATATGATATGGATTGTTTTGAAATGCATCTTGAAAACCATGATACGAAATGTATTGATTTATATTATGAAATTAATATGATTTTTAAATCAAAAGAGAGGGTTGTTTGTATTGATAAATATTGAATATACATATCTAATGGAAAGAGTTTCATGGTTTGACAAATATTTTAGGACCACCACATTGTTATTGAAAGAATGATAATCCTTGCATAGTTTTGACTTGTGCTTTCGGAACATGAAATCTCTTATAATATTTGCATGTTTGGGTGGTCTGAATTGAGTTTTTGATGAAAGAATCATGAATGATACATTATGGACCAAAAATAGAACTTGCAAGTCTTGGTGTGACGACACCAACTCAAATAATGCCAAGTTAATTCAAAACAGAATATAATACATATTTGAAATTAGATTTTTAGATTTTGAAACTAGAATAGTGCATGTTTCATAACAGACTACAATTGGGCATAAAGAGAGCTTAGGTGGTTCCCCGAAGAAGGCACGATTACAGACAACTCATTGCCCAAAACCGTGATTTGTCAATCTGGGTATATTATTATACGCTGGCCTAGTGCCCTGTGGCGTATCAGACTCAGACACTCCAACCCTTGCGGCACACTTGGGTTGGGGGATTCCCCGCTGAGTCAATGGAAGATTCCATATAGCCCGTGGAATATCAGACTTGTAGGGGAGTGCCACCTAACTCAGAAGTAATACAAAGATCAGAAATTACATTGACAGAAAAGCTTTATGATTATCAAAAATGCCCATGTGTTTTGAAATGATATCTTTCATGATGATTATGACAATCTCTCAACTATTTTATTTATATACAAGCTTTATTTTGGATTTCTTCGTGTACCAGTACATTTGTATTGACCCCGCTTCCTCCCAGGGTCTAAAGCTCAGTTCAGAGGTCCTTCTAGGCCGTAGTGTTTTCAGACAACAGTGATATGTGTAGTTGCTGAGCCTTCTTTATTCAAAAAGGCCTATGTCTTTCAGATTCTGTTATTTATTTTTGTTTAGTTCCACTGGGGGCCTTGTCCCAGTTTCAAACAGTTGTCATTTTTAGATGTAGTAGAGATTTTGCAGACTGGTTCAGATGTTGTGTTGGTGATATTGGATTTCATTTTTCATAGTTTAATAGAACTCAGAGTATGACCATGTTTCTGTAATGATTTACAATTTTGCATCTTCTATTATAATTTATGAATATTGTGCATGATTAGCAAATAGAGAAGGGCATCTGGGCCTTCATGGTTTGGGATGCTCGTCACAACCAGGGCCCCGATTTGGGTCGTGATAGGTTCGAATGCTCAGGTTCCTAGTCGCGCATAGATAGATCCAGTTTTAGCCAGCAGTAGATTTAGCAGTGAGTCCTCATCATTCGAGGATATTCTTTCATTTTATTACTACAGTAGACTCAGTATTTTAGTAGATGGAGATAGTTGGGGGATTGTCCCATCAATTCCAGTTTTAGACAGTTTCAGATTAGAGGCTTTTTAGACTAGTTTCCTGATAGTGTTCAGTTTTACAGATTGTTATTTCAGTTGATACACTTTAGCAATATTTATAGATTATGAACCTTACGGCATTTTAGCCTATTTTTTTATATTTATTACAGTATCATATTTCAGTGCTCACAGCAGATATCAGTCATGGGTTAGCTTGTGGTCCTTCGGGGTTGTAAGCATCCGGGGTACAGACTCGGGGCATAACAAACTTGGTATCAGATCCTAAGGTTCAATAGAGTCCTAGGAAGTCTAAAAGTCGTATCTAGTAGAGTCTTGTGCATGGTTGTGTAGCGCACCACACTTATGGACAATATGCAATGAGATGTTTTAGGAAAATTTTCCCTTATTTCAGTATTTATGTCGTGCGAATGAGCATGAGTTCAAGTTAAACTCTCAGTCTAATCCGTTTCTTCCCTTTGTTTACAAAACATGCCTCCCAAAAAGACTATCAAAAGGAGAACCGAAAATTAGTCAGCACCTCAGCCCGTTCATGTAGATCCCCTAGATGAGCATGTCTCCCATGCAGAATTCAGAGCTGCATTCACTACTCTAGCTAATTTTGTAGCATCTTAGAATAAATGGCCAGCTGCTGTTCAGGCCAACCCAGTGACCAATACTGCTGTAGCTAGGATTCAAGGCTTCATCCGAATGAATCCTCCTCAATTATCAAGATCTAAGTTAGAAGAGGATCCACAGGAGTTCCTCGATGTAATGCCCTGAGTCTGTACCCCAGACGCTACACGGTGCTCATAATCCCGAAGGACCACAATCTAATCCATGACTGGTACCTACTGCAATAACTGAATAATAATAATAATGTAATATGCAAAATTTAGGTAGAAACTTTCCATAAGGTTCAAATCTGTAGATAAAACTGAATATGGTATAACAATACCAAAAATGAAATATCTATCTATACTTCTAGTCTGAAAAGCCTCTAAACGGTCTGAACTATGGAGTTGATGGGACAAGCCCCCAACTAATAAAAGTGAACTAATAATTTGAAATACTGAAAGAAAACAATCATGTCCTCGAACTATGAGGACTCACCACTAACTCTGACTGCTGAAAGTCTGAATTACTAAGGGTGCTCGGGAGCCTGCGTGTCTGAACCTATGATATAAGACATCATAGCGCAAGTGAGGTAGGTTTAAATGCATGGGTTCGTATGCATGAACAATACTGACTGAATGACATGAGTATTACTGATTGAGAGTAAATTCATGAATACGTAAACTGTAACTGAGATCATGGTGACACTGAATAGTTTGATCTTTTCCCATGGCCTCAAACCATGAAAAACACGGGATGAAAGTCACCAAAAGCACATTTGGTCATCTTTTATTCAAATTCTGTCAATTTAAAACCAAATCCTCTCAAGAAGAAAACCCTAACCCCTTCAACATTCAAGATCAATTCTCAAGAAATCTACCAAGAACTCTTCAACTAAGGTATGTTAAATGTTCATCCATGGGTTCCTTTCACCCATGGAGTTCAAGAATCTAATTTCAAATTCAAAGTTATGATTTTTACAAGTTATTATGATTTTAACCATGAATCCTCATGAATTTTGATTCTACACCATGTTTACATGAAATTGTTGTTGTTATTGAACCCCACACATTTGAATAATGCTATTCACTGATTTAAATCATAATTACTGATTCTGATGTTGAAATCATGCTATTACTACAAGCTTTAAACTATTTCCATTCTTAATTTAAAATATTAATATCAAGTGTTTGATGAAATGCCTACAAGAATGAATTTCGAATAAGTGCCTTCACATTATGTCCTCGAAGTTTTAGTACTATTTTGCTATTGAGTCCTGGGGGTTATGAGTACCCGAAAACATAGCTGTTACTTAGTCTTAGTATCTTCAGAATAGTTTCAGATATGTTATGAGCATTATTATTTCAGTCAGTTATTATAATAGGTTAAACTTAGAACAGTTTAATATTTCAAGTCAGTTCAGTTGAGAGTAGTATTTAGCACCGAGCGAACCCAGGGATGGGGGGATCACTTACGAGTTGAGGGTGTGACCTTTATTAGCAGTCCCTGCATTCTAAAACTACATAGCCAGCATAGGTTGAGACATTAACCTTCCAGTTGAGGGTTGACATTGATCTCATAAGGGCACCTGCCAATTAAGGGTAACCCTTAGTCCTTTGGGACAATACTTTAGTGGATCCACACAGCTAGTGTTAGTACCCGCGGCATGGTACTGACACCCTTCCAACTTGGGTCACAAGTTATACCCTAAATTAGCTCATTGGAGCATGTTGGTTAGATGATAGCTCCCACAGTATCAGTTCAGTATTCAGTATACTTCAGTTTAGGCTTGTATTGACCATAGCATACAATTATCAGTTATTCGGTCATCAAATTTAAGTATTTTAGTTTACAAACTATATTTAGAATATGTTTTATGCTTGGTCGTGCATTCTCAGTCTTTACAAATTTCATGCATTTTATTCAGTATTTCATGTTATTCATTCAGTCAGTTGTTACTCCTGCACATAAACCATGCATACCAACCTACCTTATTTAGCATACCAGTACATTCAAAGTACTGACTGCATACTCGTTTCTCGCGCTATGATATCTCATATCATAGGTTTGGATGCTTAGGTTCCCAACCGCACCTAGGCCTTCCAGTGCATCAGCAACAGTAGCAGTGGTGAGCCCTCATGTTCTTACGACCTTTTATGTTTATTTCAGTTCAGTTTAGTAGTTAGTCAGAGTTAGTTGGGGACTTGTCCTATCAACTCCACCATTACTCAGTTAGAGGATTTAAGAAACTTTTAGTCAGTTATTCAGTTATCAATTGTTATTGGTAGTCTTACAGTATTATTTTCAGATAGATGCCATCAGTATTTCGAATTCGTATTATTTTTTGAATTTAAAACCTTCTGGCATTTTCAGTTAAGCTCTTCATATATTCTCTGTTATTTTATTCAGTGCTCATAGCAGGTACCAACATAGGTCAGCTTGTGGTTCTTCGGGGCTATAGGAATCGTGTGGCGTCTGGGGTGTCCCCT
This sequence comes from Capsicum pubescens, assembly GCA_030864215.1. Classification (NCBI taxonomy): domain Eukaryota; kingdom Viridiplantae; phylum Streptophyta; class Magnoliopsida; order Solanales; family Solanaceae; genus Capsicum; species Capsicum pubescens. The sequence goes on along the minus strand of CM061538.1, from coordinate 79,087,750 downwards.
TGGGGCATTACATAAGCTCAGTTCGAGAAATGTTGGACACTTTAAGATTCTCTGCGCCATTGGTGAGGTAGCTTATGAGTTTGCTTTACCTCCAGTTATTACTGCAGTTCATACAGTTTTCCATATGTCCATTTTGTGGCCACTTAGTACCCATCCATCTCATGTGTTTTGATAGGGCTCATCCCAGCTGGATGATTATTCGATCTTTGTTAAGGAGCCTGTGCTCACTTTGGCTAGTTATGTAAGGTGATTGCGCTCCAAAAAAGTTCCAGTTGGTAAGGTTCGGTGGAGATACTATCCAGTAAAGGAGGCCACATATAAGATCGAGAGCGAGATGTGGACTAGTATCCTCACCTGTTCGAGGCTTCAGGTACTTCCTTATCCTTAACTATCAGAGATAAAAGTTCCTTAGTAGTGGATAATGTAATGTCCCTTCAGGTCATTTTCTGTACTATCTACTTATTTTTGTCGTTAAAGATTTTCTACAGCTACCTCAAGTCATTTATAGGAACTGATAGTTCGGTTACCAGGAAGTTCTTTTGGTTTCAGGATCAATTTCCCATTTAGAAGTATTCGTTGGTTTCAAATGGTCGCCGAGCAAAAATTATAATTAAACAACCTCGTATGCAAATTCCAACTGTTCCAGCAACTCTAGAATATCAATTTTAGGAAAGAAAATCCCTTGGTTTGGGTCCCAAGACACCCGAGTTCATTTCGATCAACTGGTTGAAAAGTGAGAAAATCGTTAACATGGGTGTGGGGACCATAATTGGTCTAAACGGACCTAGATAGAAAATCTAACTTCATCAATGCATTTGGAACATAGTATTTAGTGGGGTTACATAGTTCGTTTGTGAAAAATGGAGTCTGAATGAGTCCAAGAGGTCAAAAATAAGTTTTGACCATGCGGACCCCATTAACCTCGACCAAGGTACTATAAATAGTCCCCTTGGTCACGAAATTGATCATTTTCATTGTCCTTTAAGCTCTAGAAGCCCTAAAATTATAGATTAACTTTAAATTAATTCTTGGGGGTGAGTTAGAAGCTTGATAAACGTATATTTTTGTGATTAACAATGGATTAAAGGTATGAATCCATCCTTTTTCAAGGTTCAATTTCGGAGTATATGTTGATGATATTGATACCCAGTTTGAGTTTGGAGGATATGTTGATGATGTTGATACCCGATTTGAGTCCAGAGAAAATGTTGATGATATTGATACTCGATTCAAGTCCAGAGGATATATTGATGATATTGATACCCTATTCGATTCTGGAGGATATGTTGATGATAATGATAGATGGATCAAATCCGAAGGTTATTATGATTATATATTGATACCCGGCTAGGAAGGAAGATATTATAATGATATATTGAGGACCAATAAGGCTAGAGGATATTATAATGATATATTGATGTCTGACAAGGCCGAAGGATATTATGATGATATATTGATACCCGATAAGACCGGAGGATATTATGATGATATATTGATACCTGGTTCGAGTCCAGATGATATTATTATGACATGATGATTCCTGGAAAGGCCGGAGGATATGATTATTGATGTGCCTATGTGTGCACCTACCGATTGAATCCGGCTAGCCCTATGTATGGCAATTATATGTTTATTTATGTTCTTGGGTAGTTGGATATAATATTGATATTAGAGGTGTTGGTTATAGTCTTCTAATGGGTTGAGGTATAAAGTGGTATAGTGGTTGATTTAAGGATGAAAGATGCTTAGTGGTGGATATTACTTAAATGACTAATAGTGACTAGTGGATTTGTGAACCTTAGTGATAAATAGGACTAGTGGCATTGGTGGCTATTAATAGGGATGATTATTTCATTATGGTGGTTAATGATAATGGTTTTAGCAATGGTGATGATCAGTTGCTATTGATGACTAAGTTTATGATGTTGATTTGTATTTTAATGAGGATTTGTGGATTAATGATGCTAGTTAATAAGAGATGTTAGTTAAGAGATAAATAAGTGTACTCATGGTGATTAGTGATCTTAAATAGTGACTAGTGGGATTATGTTGGCTAGAAATGAATATTGATTAATTGGAGAATACAGTCTAGTGGTGAATCTTGACTAGATTCTATTTTTGGCTAGTGAATAAATAATGATTAGTCGTTGATCCATGAATAGTGACTAAGTAACGAATAGTGGATGGATAAAAATTAAAGGTCATATAATGACTAGTAAGTAATTTGTTTAGTAATAAGCATTGGCTAGCTAATAATGAGTAAATAGGGTGTAATAATGAGATAGGTGCCTATATGGTGGTATGGTTATGGTTACGAGTATATTGTTATATGTTATTCAATTATGATTATTGGTGATGATTATGAATATTGACAATTAGCGGTTTGATGGAAATTGTGGAAAACTATGGATAATGAGAAAGTTGGTTATATATACACACATACACACACACACACATATATATACACATTCACTATTTGATTCTTTACTTTATGCTCTCTTGGGTGTACTCTCCGGTGGTACGAAATGTTGTGATGGGTTCCTTACTTTATGCACTAGTTGGTGTATGGGCGCCAACTTTTTACTTGTGTTGCTTTATGATTTTGAATCATTTATTCCTTATGCTAGATGATATTGTCATGCTTGATACCTTTTATTATATTGTTATTTTAAATATTCCATGCTTGTTATATATGACGATACCAACATGTGTTCATGCCTTATGTTATTGACACGACCCGAACCAGGGCGTTGTCATAATGGGTATCTCATGCCCAACAAGGTCCAGAGACCACCCCGTTTTCCCATGCCAACCAACCAAGCATACACCCTGAGTCAAATGAATTTCGAGCATATAACAAGATAGAGTGTCTAATAACACTAAAACTCTGGGATAAGTTATGACTGTGACTAGCCCAACCGAGTACAACCGTACCAACATCCAATCGAGCAAACGTAACCAATACCACAATAACAACCAAACCATTCCATAACATAAAAAGATAGGGTGGATCAATCATAAGTTCAGTCACATGGTATCAGCCCCAATACCAATGCCAATACTAAGACTAACACCACTACCGACACCGTCCATACAATCCATCGCAGTTCCACAAAGCCTCTATCCAAAAGTAAAACAATATCCAGTCGGGACATACCCCCAACCATGGCCAAAACCAATGTCCAAAACTAAACCAATGAAAAACATAAGAATCCCAAAAAAAGAAATTGTGCCTTCCGAAGTATGGAAGGTCATCACTTCAAGTTAGCACAAGTTGTATCCGAAATCCAACTCTACTAAGCCGGAGGTGTAGTATGACCAACACTTGCATCCGTCGGGATACAGGACCGAAGACCGTTAGTGGTTGGAGCGCTAGAATGTAACATAAGAATAAGGATAAAATAGTGGCAACAGTTCCAAAACCAATCAATCAATGCAAATAACCAATGCGCACACGCATACACACACATATATATAGAGATATACTATGTCGGAATAAGGAACCATATTAGCATAAACTTTTGAAACCATTAACCTGGGTTGTGTGATGATAGGCGTATTTACACGCCTAAAGTACTATAATTTACCCATATTTTAGCTAGGTTTTGAGGACAAAATATATAATTCATGCACTTTTAGTCCTTTTTCCTATAAGTGAGCTAACAAACGTGATTAGCAAGTTTTCAGGTATAAATGATGAAGATTTCAGCATTTTATGGATAACTTGACACCCAAGGAAGCTTCACGAAAGAAGGAAAGGAGAGCTTGGACGCCTAGGGACTAAAAGTGACGCATGGAAAACCTGTCCCGGGCAAAAACAGCATTTCTAAAGACTTTGGGGATCAACAGTAACTTAGTAGGATTAGGATAATGATGCAGTAACCTAGTAGGACTAGGATAAGTAATGCAGTAGCTTAGTAGGAATAGGATATGGTTGTTATAAATACCCTATTTTGCTGGAGATTTTTATTATTGCCATCCATCCACCATCCATCCATCCATCAAAACAATTCTCCACCACCCTCATCCCTATTCTATCCTTCCCCCTTTTTCTTCATTAATTCATTGTTGACATTATTTTTCATATATTCGACTTTTAATTTTTACAACAAGAGAAAAGCTATTTGCAAGGAATTCACGTGAGATTTTTATGATGATAATGTCTATTGTGTTTTTCGTTGCACTCATGCGTAGCTAAACTTCTCTGTTGGGGTTATGGAAGCCTTATGAGATACTATCTATTGCTATGATTTTGTGAATTCTTGACACGTATGCTGCTTATATCATTACTCTCTTCATCTTAATCTAAATTCTTATGGTTGCAAACACATAGAATATGCCAGTATAGCATTAACTTGTTCGAAAGAAAAGTTATATGTCTGGAAAAGAGATAATGTCAAGGTAATAGGGCACCAACCCCTGTTAAAAAGTTAGTGCCGTAACTGGATTAACCTCTTGGAGAATTTGTAAGGTTAGATACGCTTTAAGCTCGAAAGAGTTAAAGTGAAATAATCCTTGATGGTCGAAAGACGCCTGAATTTACCATAGAATACAATTCTCTATAAGCACATGCATGTCTGAATTCCGCATAACTCATAGCCAATAGAGACGTATAACTCATAAGGTGGATATAACCCCAACTCTCAATTCTCATTGGTTAAACATCTTACTAAACATTCTTTCTTTTTACTTTGCTATTTTATGTTTTCACCTTTTTACATTATTGCACGTTACAATCCCCTCTTTTACGAAACTTTCACCAAAAGTCTACTAATCTTTGCTTACTTAGTGACCAAGTATTCTCTGTGGGATTCGACACCCAACCCAGTTGGGTTCTATATTTGACAACGACCGCTTACACTCTTACGAGAGCTGTAGTTTGAGCGTTATCATTGTGTAGCATGACCGTCCTAGAACAAGGCATCCAAGGGCTATATGGTACCAGCTCTCCCCTAGCAGGAAGTGCCCATGTACGTGTGGCCACACAAACTAGAGAGTATCCATAACCGTAATGCCTATACGGAGGACTCGAACCTCCCAACATAATCAAGGTGACATAAGAACCAATACATGTAGTAAGGGGGACTCGAACCTCCCATTCATAGATTTTTTCGGGGGACTCGAACCACCCTATTATAAGACACCCGCAATGGCTAGCACAATTTCAAGTGTTAGTCCTTTGGACTCCACTTTCACGACCCGGCTACACATCCCGCCATTAAGCCTAATTTAAAACCATCATTCCACATACACAACTAATAAGTCAATTACTAACCAAAGTCGTTACGTTAGTATCGTCATACCAACACTAATTGTAAGTATACCACATGCCATTATCATTATCAATCAATTAATCATTCAATTGACTTCGGGACTCGAACCCATCGTCTAACAAAGACACTTGTTACATTTAAAGATTAGGGACTCGAACTCAATGTCTAGCAGAGACATAATTCAAGTATATATTTATATTTAGGGACTCAAACCCATTTAACAATTTAAACCACCAAGGTTACCATTTAGTTCATTACATGGACAATAAGACCTTTACAAAACCATTTACCAACCATTCATAATCATTAGGCCAAGCCTTAGTTCAAAACAACATTATCATGTGACTTGTTCATCCAATTAGGAATTTTCACAAACACTTTGGGGGCATGCATTTACCAAGACCAAAACCCAAGTAAAAACCATTCAATTTAGGGTAACCCATGACCAATTGTTAAACCACAATTACCTCAAACCCACATGTGCAAACCATTACCACAATCATGCATAAACACAATTTAAACCAAGAGTAAACCTTACCCAACAACATGCATCAATACCCTTAACATTGGTTTTTGAAAACCACCATTTAAGAATCGTAATCAAGCTTTAAAACCACCATAATGAGATTCATGCTCTTCTGCCAAAATCCTTTATCTCAATCCATCGATGTCAGGAATGCATAACCTGCCTTGGTATCTCAAGATACCATCACCGCCAATCACAAAATCAACAACCTTCTACTGGTCCATATTACTCTTAATCTTCATTAAATCAGAATCCAACACTTGCTTTTCCTTTATCTCAACAACAAGAGAAGATTGGGATACCTAATACACAAATACACCTCCATTCTCAGAGTCCATGAGACGAACTCCAAGACCATCCAAACGGTAAATGTCCTTCACCAACTCCTACTTGCCCTTATCTACATAAGCTAGACTCCCCATGGATAACCTCTAAAGAGCATCACTAACTACGTTAGCCTTACCTGGGTGGTAGTGAAGACTCATATCATAGTTTTTCAGCGGTTCAAGCCACCTCCACTACCTGAGATTTAACTCCCTTTGAGTGAACACATACTGCAGGCTTTTATGATCAGAGAAGGTATAAAAATGAACACTATAGAGATAGTGATGCCAAATTTTCAAAGAAAAAACCACGGCTAACAATTCCAAGTCATGAGTAGGGTAGTTCTTCTCATGAACCTTTAGTTGCCTTAAAGCATAAGATACCACCCTACCATGTTGTATCAACACATAACCTAGCCCAACACGAGAAGCATCACAATACACTATGAAGACATCGTTACCTCGAGCAAGTTCAAGACTGGAGTTGAAGTCAACTGGTCTTTCAACTTTTCAAAACTACCCTCACACGCATCCGACCACAGGAACTTGACCTTCTTCTGGGTCAACCTAGTCAATGGGACAGCTATAGTTGAGAAACCTTTCACAAATCTCTTATAGTAACCGGCTAAACCCAAGTAGCTCTGAATATCGATTGGAGTCGTAGATCTAGGCCACTTCTTAACCACTGCAACCTTTTGAGGATATACCACAATCCTCTCGTTAGAGATAACATGGTCAACGTAGATCTAGGCCACTTCTTAACCACTGCAACCTTTTGAGGATATACCACAATCCTCTCGTTAGAGATAACATGGTCAAGAAAAGTCACAGCCTTTAACCAAAACTCACACTTGGAGAACTTAGCGTACAAACACTGGTCTGCAACACTACATGGAGATGATCAATATGATCCACCTCACTCTTAGAATAAACCAAGATATCATTGATGAAGATAATGACGAACAAGTCCAAAAACTAACGAAAGACCCTATTCCTCAAGTCCATAAATATTGTCAGAGCATTAGTCAACCCAAAGGACATAACTAGGAACTCATAGTGACCATAATGGGTTTTAAATGCGGTCTTAGGGATATCCACTTCCCTAATCTTAAGTTGATGATAACCTGACCTGAGATTAATCTTAGAGAAATACTTCACACCTTAAAACTGATCAAATAAATCATCAATCCTAGGAAGAAAATACTTATTATTTCGATGCACATATGAAGGGAACCATCCTTCTTGCTCACAAACAACACCGGTACCCCAAGATGACACACTGGGATAGATAAAACCTTTGTTTAAGAGGTACTTAAGTTGTTTCTTAAGCTCCTTTAACTCAGCCGGAGCTATTCTATACGTGGGAATAGAAATAGGAAGAGTGTCCGAAACAAGATCAATCCCAAATTTAATTTCCTTATTGGGATGAGCACCAGGAAGATCATCAGGGAAAACCTCAGGGAACTCATTAACCATAGGGACAGATTCTAGAGAAGGACCTTCTAAGTTAGAATCTTTTACTCAAACCAAATGATACAAACACCCTTTGTAGATCAACCTTCAGGCTCTAAGATATGAGATGAACCTCCCATTAGGCACTAGAGAACCCCTTTCTCATACGATGATCAGCTCATTAGGGAATTTAAACATAACCTTACGGGTCTGACAATCTAAAGAAGCATAACACGAATGCAACCAATCCATCCCCAATAGGATATCAAAGTCAACCATATCTAACTCTATTAAATCCATAAGAGTTTCTTTACCACTAACAGATACCACACATCCCCTATAGACTATTTTAGCAATAATAGAGTCAACAATTGGGGTAGATAAACAAAATAGATTAGAAATAAATTCAGGATCAAAACCAAAATATACAGCCACATACTGGGTCACATAAGAAAGAGTGAGATAAAAGAGCATATAACTAATTTCGGCTAGTGTCGGTATCAAAAATAGAAACAGATGCAAACACAACACCCTTTGGTGTAGGAATGGATGAAGATGCCACATGAACCTTACTAGCCCACAAGCCATCCTAGCACAACAGTCATGTTGCATGTGACTAATCTGACCACAGTAAAAACACCTATTCTTCCCTTCCTCACAAAACCCAAGGTGAAAATTCCTACAGAATCTACAAGGTAGGTGGGATAGAGCTGACTGAGCCCCACTAGCTTGAGATTGGGTACCCTGTGCTCGAGACCCACCACCACACTGAGACTGACGATCACCTGAAGGATTTAGGTAAGGAGCACTAGTTGTGGAGAAGGAACCAGAGCTCTCTGACTTCTTTATTGGCCACTTACTGCCATCTCCACCACTCTGATGAGAAGACCTAAACTTCTTTCCCTACCTCTCACCATTCTCAAACTACTTTCTTTTCTCCTTATCCACTTGTTGCATATACACAACCAATCTAGAAATATCCATGTCCTTGATCAACAAGGCAACACTGGTCTCAAGGATCAACTCCTGTGATAACCCAGAAGAAAACTTACGCATCCTAGCCCTCATATCGGACACTATCTCTGGAGTATACCGAGAGAGCTGATGAAATTTCAAGGCATACTCCTTGACAAACATCCTCCCTTGCCTTAGATTCACAAATTTCTCTACTTTTGTTTCCCTTAACTCTTGAGGAAAAAAATGGTCCAAGAAGGCACTATAAAAGTCATCCCACAATGCAGAGTCACCACTATCAACCCTACACTATTCCCACTACTCATACCATTGGTGTGCCATGTCTTTTAACTGGTAAGCGACAAACTCCATGCCTTCCACCTCAGTGGCATGCATAATATGGAGAATCTTCTCCATATCATTAATATGGGCTTGAAGATTCTCCTCAACTTTTGAACCCGTGAACAGAGGAGAATTCAACCTAATGAATTGTCCAACCTTTGTGGCCTAAGATAATGGAGTAGTCAGAACACCACACTCCGATTGAGAAGCTACTAACTGAGTTAATAAGTTAATGGAGCGATGAAACTCAGTATTAGTAGCCTTTCCTTTATATGACTAAGCAAGATCAGTGAGGACAGGTAGAACCCCACGAGGATAGCTAGATATAGCGAACCTTGCCCTGGTCTAGACTCCAGGAGTTGGACAAATTTCATCCACATTATCCTCAGGTGGGGCAGATGAGTTCTTGTAAGCTTTAGATCTTCTCAGAGGCATAATCTGAAAGACAAGCAAATGGAAATTAAATAAATCCAAAACCTTAGACTCTATATCTTGAAATAAGACAACAAGAAAGTGGAACATACCAAAATGCCTTGTAACCTCTCCCTCACGTGTGTGGCGTGCTACACACTCTTGAGAGAGACTACTCGGTATGGATTTATGGACTCCCATCCAACCATAAACATAAAGCTCTAATACCATCTTGATACGACCCAAACTAGGACCTTATCATAACGGGCATCTCAAGCCCAACAAGGACCAGAGACCACCCCATTTTTCCATGCCAACCAACAAAGCATACACCCTAAGTCAGATGAATTTTGAGCATATAACAAGATAACAAGTATAAAAACACTAAAACTCTGAGATAGGTTCACGACCATGACCAACCCAACCGAGTTTGATCGCACCAACACCCAATCGAACAACCATAACCAATACCATAATAACAACCAAGTCCATTACCAAACCATTACATAACATAAAAAGATAGGATGGAACAGTCATAAGTTTAGTCACACGGTATCAGCCCACATACCAATGCCAATACTAAGGCTGACACTACTACCAACACCGCTCTTATAATCCATAGAAGTTCCACAAAGCCTTTATCCGAAAGTAAAACAATATCCGATCAAGATATTCCCCCGACCATGGCCAAAACTGACGTCCAAAACTAAACCAATTAAAATACAAGAATCCCAAAACAAGAAATTGAGCCTTCCAAAGTATGGAAGCTTACCACTTAAAGTTAGCACAAGCTGGATTCAAAGTCCAAGTCTAATGAGCTAAAGATGTAGTACGACCAACACCTGTATCACGTAGAGATATAGTGTCGAAGATAGTTAACGGTTGGAGTGCTAGCATGTAACTCAAGGATAAGGATAAAATAGTGCCAACAGTTCTAAAACCAATCATTCAATGCAAATAACCAATGCGCGCGGGCACACATACACATATAGATAGATAGATAGATAGATAGATAGATAGATAGATAGATAGATAGATAGATAGATAGATAGATAGATAGATAGATAGATAGATAGATAGATAGATAGATAGATAGATAGATAGATAGATAGATAGATAGATAGATAGATAGATAGATAGATAGATAGATAGATAGATAGATAGATAGATAGATAGATAGATAGATAGATAGATAGATAGATAGATAGATAGATAGATAGATAGATAGATAGATAGATAGATAGATAGATAGATAGATAGATAGATAGATAGATAGATAGATAGATAGATAGATAGATAGATAGATAGATAGATAGATAGATAGATAGATAGATAGATAGATAGATAGATAGATAGATAGATAGATAGATAGATAGATAGATAGATAGATAGATAGATAGATAGATAGATAGATAGATAGATAGATAGATAGATAGATAGATAGATAGATAGATAGATAGATAGATAGATAGATAGATAGATAGATAGATAGATAGATAGATAGATAGATAGATAGATAGATAGATAGATAGATAGATAGATAGATAGATAGATAGATAGATAGATAGATAGATAGATAGATAGATAGATAGATAGATAGATAGATAGATAGATAGATAGATAGATAGATAGATAGATAGATAGATAGATAGATAGATAGATAGATAGATAGATAGATAGATAGATAGATAGATAGATAGATAGATAGATAGATAGATAGATAGATAGATAGATAGATAGATAGATAGATAGATAGATAGATAGATAGATAGATAGATAGATAGATAGATAGATAGATAGATAGATAGATAGATAGATAGATAGATAGATAGATAGATAGATAGATAGATAGATAGATAGATAGATAGATAGATAGATAGATAGATAGATAGATAGATAGATAGATAGATAGATAGATAGATAGATAGATAGATAGATAGATAGATAGATAGATAGATAGATAGATAGATAGATAGATAGATAGATAGATAGATAGATAGATAGATAGATAGATAGATAGATAGATAGATAGATAGATAGATAGATAGATAGATAGATAGATAGATAGATAGATAGATAGATAGATAGATAGATAGATAGATAGATAGATAGATAGATAGATAGATAGATAGATAGATAGATAGATAGATAGATAGATAGATAGATAGATAGATAGATAGATAGATAGATAGATAGATAGATAGATAGATAGATAGATAGATAGATAGATAGATAGATAGATAGATAGATAGATAGATAGATAGATAGATAGATAGATAGATAGATAGATAGATAGATAGATAGATAGATAGATAGATAGATAGATAGATAGATAGATAGATAGATAGATAGATAGATAGATAGATAGATAGATAGATAGATAGATAGATAGATAGATAGATAGATAGATAGATAGATAGATAGATAGATAGATAGATAGATAGATAGATAGATAGATAGATAGATAGATAGATAGATAGATAGATAGATAGATAGATAGATAGATAGATAGATAGATAGATAGATAGATAGATAGATAGATAGATAGATAGATAGATAGATAGATAGATAGATAGATAGATAGATAGATAGATAGATAGATAGATAGATAGATAGATAGATAGATAGATAGATAGATAGATAGATAGATAGATAGATAGATAGATAGATAGATAGATAGATAGATAGATAGATAGATAGATAGATAGATAGATAGATAGATAGATAGATAGATAGATAGATAGACTATGTTGGGATAGGGAACTAGATTAGCATAAACTTTTGAAACCATTAACCTGGGCTATGTAGCATGACCTTCCTAGAAAAAGGCACCCACGAGCTATATTGGCCTAGCTTCTTCTTCGCTAGAGGGCCCCAATACGTTTAGCCACACGAACCAAAGAGTATTCATACCATAGTGCCTATATGGGGGACTTGAACCTCTCGGCATAATTAAGGTGACATAAGATCTAATACATGTAGTAAGGTGGACTCGAACCTCTCATTCATAGATTTATTCGGGGGACTCGAACCTCCCATTCATAGATTTATTTGGGGGACTTGAACCACTCTGTTATAAGACACCCTCACCAGGTAGCGCAGTTTCTATTGTTAGTCTTTCAGACTCTATTTTCACGAACCATCTACAAATTACCCCATTAAGCCCAATTTAAAACCATCATTCCATATACACAACCAATAAGTCAATTACTTACCAAGGACTTTATGTTGGTATCGTCATACCAAAACTACTTGCAAGTATACCACATGCCATTATTATTATCAATCAATTAATCATTCAATTGACTTTGGGACTCGAACCCATCATCTAACAAAGACACTTGTTCCTTTTAAAGTTTAGAGATTTAAACCCAATGTCTAGAAAAGACATAATTCAAGTGTATATTTATATTTGGGGACTCAAACCCATTTGACAATTTAAACCACGAAGGTTACCATTTAGTTTATTACATGTCCAACAAGACCTTTACAAAACCATTTACCAACCTTTCATAATCATTAGGTCAAGACTTAGTTCAAAACAACATTATCATATGACTAGTTCATCCTTTTAGGCATTTTCACAAACACTTTGAGGGCATGCATTTACCAAGACCAAAACCCAAGTAAAAACCATTCAATTTAGGGAAACCCATGACCAATTGTTAAACCACAATTACCAAGAACCCACATGTGCAAACCATTACCACAATCATGAATAAACACAATTTAAACCAAGAGTAAACCTTACCCAACAACATGCATCAAAACCCTCAACATTGGTTTTAAAAATCACCATTTAAGAATCATAATCAATCTTTAAAACACATGAAATTTATGAACTAACAATGAAAGAAGAGTCACATGCCTTATACAAGATGATTCAGGGAAAGAACTTGAGCCTTTAGCCTCTAGATGAACACTTGTAGAAACCCTAGCCTCCAATCTTCAAAAGTAAGTTAAAGAGTATTTTTGGAGTGTTTTTTTTCAATAGTGTGTTATGAGAGGCCACAAAATATTTTAAGACGTAGGGACTTGAGGGTTTTGGGGTGGGAAATGTCTTGAATACCCCCAGATTAAATGCTAAAAATTGACTCATAGGAGGGTACGACCATACCCCAATAACCATACCCTAGGGTACGGGTGGTACCTTGTATCATACCTTATGTCTCACCTTGGACCCCCACACTGGTCAATATCCAACCCTATATGACCAACTTATATCTTAACATACGAGTGGTACCCTATGACTTGTACCCCTAACAGGATCCTCTAGGCTAAGTGTAGAGCATCATACGACCTAACCACATGAATTTTTTTAAGGGTCAAGAGCCAGGGTGTTTCAGTTATACTGTTATACCAAATTTCTTACTTATTATATATAGTGATATCGGAGATAATTCAGATTTAATTTTGTACCTTTACTTAGTTTTGATTATTTTGCATGTTATCATTCTTATATAATGATTTAGCTCAGTTGACCGATGATGCCTATAGAGTACCCGTTATTTTGGAACTCACACTATACTTCTGTATCTTTTTGGTGCAAATTCAAGTATTTGTTGTCACCATTGATCGTGGTTCATGCAGTTATTGATTTTTAGAGATAGGGTGAGCTCTTGGAGTTTGAGTCACCAAATTTCCTTACATTATTTGTATTCAGTCTATTGTATCCGAGACTGATGTATTAACTATTCTAGAATTGGAGTCGTATTAATACTATTAGTTGCTCTTGTACTAACTCTACTAGGTTTTGGCATTGGTATTATATGATTTATTATACTATCTAGAACCATCGTATTAGCAATTGATGTTCTTTAAATTTTGCCTATTTGGGTCTTTCTTATTGAATTATCCCATTGTGTTAGCCTTGGGTTATGTTATTGGCTTACCTACTAATGGAAATTTATAAGTGCCATCCCGACTCATAAACTGGGTGGTGACATGGGGCCTTATAAGCCTAAAAGATAAAAAAAGAAAAAAAATAATTCAACTAAGCCCCTATAAGGCCGATAGATATAAACAAAAATGGATTTATCTATAATAAACACATAAAGTGAACTGCGGGTGGAAAATACCAGAAACTTCTCCCTGATCATAAATGTCAGACTTAAACCAGGACTAGAGAATAGGGTCATGATCGAAAATACCGTATATAAATCAGAACTACCATACATGAATTAGAACTAAAAGGTAAGACCAAATTAGTGACAATCTAATATTATAGCTTCTCTTAAGTCCAATTAGCACTAAACTCTCATTTGAATGATCAAATCTATAACCGATGTAATTTTTACTCATTAAGTCTAAGAACAAGATTTTAAGAGGTAAATACTACCCTACCCTGAGTATTAAGCTAATCAAAACTCACTAAATTGACTAAGTCATCCTATGGCTCAAGATTTAGTTTAAGGTGACGAATAAAGGCCTCTTAGGTTTACAAGGAGATATTTTACGCAATTGACCTAAAAGAAGGACCGACAGGATCTGCTACTAGTCTCAAAAACCCATAACAAAGCAAGCACCTTCCCCAAAACTAGACTAAGGCTTTGAAAATCCATGTAAAGGTACTAAGTAAGTCCAAACTAGCCCTAAGGCATTGGGATAACCAATATGAAGAAAGACTATGTCAAATTCTACCTAAGAAGGTCCCTAATCGGCTAACTTAATTAATAAATACTAAATCATCAAGAGAGTCATAAATACCTATCCATATCTAGAAAATGCCAAAAGAACATATAAAAACACCTAAGTCGTAAATCATCAACAGGTTTTGGTATTTATTGTGATTATTGATCTACGAGATTGATAGAATAGCTCGAAGATGGTAACCCTCTAAGTCATCTATCAAAATTAGTATCAAACCTACATCGTTGAGCGGGGATGTAAGTCTCTAATTTGGATGCACTAAGTTATCTTCTTATTTTATTAACAAAGTTCTGTTTAGGTATATGTCTATCCTAACCACAAATTATCCTTTACAAATTAGTATTTAATCAATTAAATATATGATCCATATTCCCTACGTTCTTTATTCCATTGATCTACTCCTATTCAATTCATTTTGAGACTTGGGTTTATCATAAAGTTCATGAGTCTTTAGAATAGTAAAGAAAGAATGCAAGAACAATAACATGACATCATAAATTTATAAACCCAACTAATAAACCATAATTAAGGAATCATGTTGTAGCCTCAACCCTAGAAAGAGGGTTTTTAGCCACTAATAATCTAATTTGCAATTATAAATTAGTGTAGTTCATACAAGAATTAAGTAATGAAAAGAGAATAATTAGAACCCTAGGAGAATCCTCCTTAATGTTCTCACCTCCCCAATATCATCTTAAGTCATCCAAAGATGATTAGAATAGAAACTAAGTGCCCTATTGATAGTGTAAGACAATTTGTACCCAAAATACCCAGGTTTGTGGTACCTTGATAAAAATGGAGCACAAACTCTGTAGAACGCTAATAAAATAGAGCATAACCTCCGTGACATGCTAATAAAATAGAGAAAAAACTCTGTGGCACACTGTTATCGCGGCAGGATAATGCTTAGCCGACTAAACTCATTCTAACATTGTATTTTCTATTTGTTGACTGCACAGTACCTTAATATCGCGGTAAGTTACCATTTTAGTGGTCCAAACTCTCCCAAACTTGATCTTTAATATCATGCCATTTCTTTTATTGCATCTTATCTCAATCTCGATGAGTTTTTGGATTTAATTTTCACATTCTCTAGCTTGAAGAGTTTTACATGTGCACTTCCAAATCCATTGTTTACGTAAAGCTTACTCCTTGGTTCTACACCCATTGTGGTCATATGATGCTTTATTCATCACACAAAGAATCTCTAATATACTCCTGCCACATCTCATCACGAGAATGAGACAATACAATACACAAAACTTATCAAAACTATACAAAAACAAACATAGCTTAGGTCTATTTAACTAGTTATCTCATGTAACCTTTCCTTGTATATTTTGACTTTTATATTGATTCAATTGCACTTTAAACTGCCTAAACATGAGGCTTAGCACACAGTTACATAAAAACTACTAAATATGAATTTCACCACACAAAACCATGCTTAAAAGTGCTAAAAGCTAAGTAAAATAAGTGTAGGTCATGACACTTGCGTATATAAATACATCTATGATCACCAACCCACACTTAAAACCTTGTTCATCCTCGAATAACTCTTTACACTACTTACAATAAAGTAAGACTCTACCATCATTATTTGAACTAAGACACTCGAGCTAGAACTACAATGACTACCCAATTAGTAAGTTCTACATTAAGCATGTCGTATTACAATTGAAAACACATGTATACTACATC
Source organism: Capsicum pubescens (assembly GCA_030864215.1). Classification (NCBI taxonomy): domain Eukaryota; kingdom Viridiplantae; phylum Streptophyta; class Magnoliopsida; order Solanales; family Solanaceae; genus Capsicum; species Capsicum pubescens. Next base: position 79,071,119 of record CM061538.1, on the reverse strand, counting down.
AAGACTTCCTAACCTCAAGGATTAACTCTACAAAGTTAGTAAACTCATGCACATTAATCAACAACGAGATCATAAGTCACCTATCCATCATTAAATATGTGCTCGTACCATAAGAAAGTCACTTATATTCACTTATAAACACACAATTTTAACACAAGAATGAGCGTAATAATATAATTTCTTCCACTCTCACAAGGAATTCACATGCCACATACGATGAACCATAAGTTTTTCCTTAGTGAAATACTTCACTAATATAAGAATATAAAATCTTAAAATCAAATAATACTTTACAGGCTAATGTAGGATAAGGGACGAGTATGAACTATTCTAGCCAGTAATAGTGACTAACTTTCCCAAGCGCTTTAATACACCATGCTTTCATTAAGCTAATCTTCAACCAACTTATTTACAACTTTTATCTTCACAACTCTCTTTGATTTTGCTCCATCTCTTTAAGCTAGCTTATAGGTAGGGAATATTTGTTATCAATACATGATTTGCTTCTTTTGATTAATTTTATTTTTATTACACTACTCCCCACCAACAAACACCCATAATTATTACTTTGAGGATTCAACTTCACTTTTTCCTTTGTCAGTTTTATACTCCCTAACATCTTAATTTTTCAACTAAAGTTCTTAGGAGTTTTGTATCAAATTATGGTCAATTGAAAAAAATAAATAAGCTACATATAAATCTACCAAAGAATAGGCTAAAGTCTCAACAGGACTGACTAAGATCATGCATTATGGGTAGATAAAGAAAGGGATAAACTTGGCTATCAAAGAAATGTCAATATCATCTCATAAACTCAACATTCTTCAATTTTCTTTGCAAACATGCTGGACAAGTTTCTGACAACAATATGCAAACATGGAATACACTAAAAACCTCACACACATGGCACATGTTCAAATCAAGAAGGATCCCTATAGACTCTGAATCAAGAAATCACAAGAATTCAAATTTAAGGTAAAATTAAACAAGAGTCACATAAATGATCTTAGGTTCTCAAACATAGTCATTCAACATATTTTCAATTCAATACCAAGGAATAGTCGATTTAAAGGGCAACTCTTGAAAAAAATTAAAAATAAAAATCAAGTGGTGGATGAAGTGTGATCCTAAACAAAAAAAAAAGAAAATAAAACTAAAAACTACTAAAAGAAAATCTTTTTGTATTTTTCAAACTTATCAGCAATATAAACAAATAACCAAAAGACTCCTATAGAACATTACACCCTAAACATATATCAAAAGATTCCTCACCCCACACTTAAAATCACACTTTGTATCCAAGGTAAAATTTAATAATGAAGAATATAATTACTACCTGAGGCCTCTAGACCTACCTAGTAGCATCATATCCATCAAAAAGATGCAAAGGATCCCACACTTGGTTTTTGACATGCTCCTTAGCTTAGATCTCAGGTACTCAAACTTTCCTTAAATCTATCAACACAAAACAAAATCAAAACCAAAGGTGATACCTAGAAAATAAAAATAAACTACCTTAACTTGGATTGCCTCCTAAGCAGTGCCTGATATATTATCGCGTCACAACACACATCACAATTATCATCCACAACCTCCATCCTTTTTCTCCCATTGAGACCCATCTTCTTACTTTTTATAAGCACTTGAGTGCTTGAACTCTAGTTCAGCAGCTTTTCTCAAACTCACTTTCTCAAGATTCCATTCAAGATTTTCAGCATTACGTTTACTAATCAAATTGGGCCTTTTTTGAGAGTTATTGAAGAGGTAATTGGAATATTGCACTCCAACGCCCCATACTTATCCACTTCCATAACTATATCATGCATAGATCTCTATAGTGTGAGGGTTTATTGGGTTCTCTATACATTATGAAAACCATCTCTTTATCATTTAGTCTTATCTTGAGTGTGCCCTCTCTAACATATATAAAGCTCCACTGATATCCAAGAATGGACGTCTCAATATGATTGGTACTGTGTCATCTTCATCATATTCAAGAATAATAAAGTCAGCAAAAATAATGAACTTTCCAAGCTTAATGAGAATATCCTTTATAATTTCTTCAAGAACCACGCTAGTTCTGTTCGCCATCTACAACATAATTGAAGAGGGTCATGGCTTCCCCAATACAAGTGTATTAAATATAAAAAGAGGCATCAAATTGATGTTTCCCCCAAATCACTCAAAGTCTTCACAGTGTCACCTTCACCAATTTGTATGGGGAGAATGAAACTTCTCAGGTCCTTGAGCTTTTGAGTGCCACAGTATACATATATCTAAGATTTTTCTTATTTTTCACTATATTCTTTAAGTATTTAGCATAGTTAGGCATACCCTGCAAAACATATAACAAAGGAAGGTTAATATGTAGTTTTCTGAACATGTCAAAGAACTTTTTGAAACATGCATCCTCTTGTGCTTTCTTGATCTTTTTAAGGATTGGTGGTGGTGGTTTCTCTAGTGCTTGCTCTGCCTACTTTGCATTTAAGTAGTTAGTTTTTACTAGATCTGACAAACTGCCCATCCTACCTTCTCTACATTCTTGACAACTCATCTTTGTCTCAAACGTCCCCTTCTTATCAGTCTTTTTGACTGCTACTTAATTTTCAGTCGGCCTAGGTGCGATAAACTCTACTTGTACCTTATGATTTTTCTTTAAAAGTGTATTAATCAAATCTCTACAAGTCCTCAAGGTGATTTCCACAACTTGCTTTGGATTTTATTCAGTGTTACTAGGAAAACTCCTTTGAGGTCTCTCCACGCCAATCAGTATTACCTCAATCACACCTACATGCCTCTTTACCATACCTTGAGATGTCTCACCACGCTAATCAAGATTTTTCTGTGCAATATAGTTGAGAAAAGTGTACAACTCATCATAAGTTTTCTCCAATGCTTGACTTTCCTCTGCTGAATCTAGAAAAATCTTGGTATTCAGGTCAAGACTTTCCACAAAAGTGTGGGCTAGCACGTCATTTAATTGTTAGTGATGAGGACAATATCTAAGAAGAACCTTGAAATATTTCCACACTTGGTATAAATTCTCCTTAGGCTTCTGCTTGAAGCTCAAGATTTCACTCCTTAGCCTATAGTCTTACTGATAGAAAGAATAGAACGAGGAACTTCCTTTCAAGGTCGCCCAATAATGTGATAGAATTTGATGGTTCAGCCTTCAACTACTTCTTTTCTTCTCCCAAAAGTGATAATAGGAAAAGAGTGAGTCTCACATAATTTGTGGAGACTCCTATAAAAATGAATATGTCACTAAACTCTAGAAAATTTTGAAGATGGAATTGTGGATCCTCAGGTGACAAGCCTGTAAATTGTTAGCTTGTGTGTAACAATTACACTATGTTTTATTTAAGCTCAAATCTACCTCCTGCTTTTGGTTTGCAGATACTGGAGGTCATATTGGTTGCAAGTGGGATTGCCAATTCATGCATTGTCCTGCGAGCTGGTTATTGATCGCCCATAACTACAGGAATGGTATTGCCTTGTTAAACTTGCAAGATTGGATAGAGAAGTGTTACTTCTATTCTTAATTTGTGCAAGAACTGCTCAGGTTCAAGATGTGGTTCAACCAAATCCATTTTTTATGCCAGCTTGCTTAATATTTAAATGTTTACCCGCAAATTCAGAAGTTAAGACCAAGTTGTCAGCATTTATCAAACAAAATAGTAATACTAATGATTAGAAAGTTTCCAATACTTTAAGTCCCCATACGACATTAAAAACTTATTGTGTCCAACCGCTCACACAAGCATACATGGTCGTATAAGTAATAAAGTGGCTCTTACAAGCCAAATATCAATCTCACAAGAACTGATGTTTAGAAGACAATCCAACTCAAGTACTACTATCGAAGTTAACCAAGTGTGATAAGTAATTAAAAAGAGTTTGAGTTTTGTTATTATAAACTAAGTAAAACAAGTAACACCAGTATGAAATTTGGATTGTAAAGAATATATGGAGAGTTCTAAGGTTGAGGTGTCTATTTCATATTTAGGCATAACTATGGTTTCAAGCAAATGTTGGTGTTTATCATGATTCTACGAAGTTGATGGTATAACTCAGGGATGGTCATCCTCTAAGTTGTCTACCCAAATTAGTCTCACAACTACATCATTAAACGGGGATGTGACAGTCTAATTCGGATGCACTAAGTTATCTTCTCATTTTATAAACCAAGTTGGGTGTTTAGGTATATCTCTACCCTAACTGTAAATCATCCATAAACAATTAGATTTAATCAATTAAAGATATGATCCATACTCTCTACATTCTTCATTTCATCCTTCCAGTCCTATGGTTAGTTCATTTTGAGACTTGGATTTATCCTAAAGCTCATGACTCTTTAGAATAGTAAACCAACAATGTAAGGACAATCACATTACATAATAAACATATAAACCCAACTAATAAACTATAATTAAGTAATCATGTTGTAGCCTGAACTTCTCTAAGAGGGTTTTTAGCTACTCACAATCAAATTTACAATTATAAAAGAGAATTAAGTAATGAAAACAGACAAATAAGAATGCTAGGAGAATACTCCATCGTGTTTCCACCTCCCAAAAATCATCTCAAGTCACCCAAAGATGATTAGAATAGAAGCTAAGTGTCTAATTTATAGTATAGGACAATTTGTACTTGAAAATACCCAAGTCTGTAGAACCTTGAGAAAATGGAGCACAACCTATGGGTTGGCACACTAATAAAATAGAGCATAACCTCTGTGGAACACCAATAAAATGAAGCATAACCTCTAAGACACGTTGCTATCGCGACAAACTACTTCTTAGTTGACTAAACTCGCTCCAACTTTGTTTTTTCTATTCTTTGACTCTGTGGCACCTTAATATCTCGGTAAGATACAATTTAATGGTCCAAACTCTCTAAAAATTGATCTTTAATATTGTGCCATGTCTTTGATTGCATTACATATCAATCTTGACGAGTTTTTGGCTTCAATCTTCTTATTCTCTAGCTTAAAGAGTTTCACATGTGTACTTTCAAATCAATTATTCACATTAAGCTTGGTCCTTGTTTCTTCATCCATTGTGTCTCATGTGCGGATTTATTCATCACTCAAATTAGCTACAATAGACTCCTACAATAGTTCATCATGCTTATTAGACTCCTACTACACTCCAGTCTAACTAGTTATCTCGTCTAACCTTCCTTGTCTATTTTGACTCTTGTATTGATTTAATTGAAATATAAACCACCTAAACATGAGACTTAACACATAATTACACAAATATTACTGAATATGTATGTCACCACACAAAACCATGCTTAAAAGTCCTCAAAACTAAGCTAAATGAGCATAGATCATGACACTTAGGTGTATAAAATCATTTAGCTTTGTTTCAAAACCTTCTCTATTGCCTTATTGTGTCGACAATTAATACTATTTTATTTCTATTAGGCTCACTAATTGCACATTTGTGGTTACTACTTGCTTGTAGCTAAAGTATTACGGACCACGCCATCGTTCAGATTTGTTCTCGATATCTATCTTGCTTATTATTAGTGTTATTTACTTATCTTATTTATTATCTTGCACACTCTTGCTACTAACTCAAAGCTAAAATCATTACACATGTTCTTGACTCACCTACAAATCTAATTATCTCAAAATAAATGGTAAAAAATTCTTATTCATTTCCCAAAAAGAAAAGCATAGCTGGATTCGAAGCTCATTCCCAAAATTAGAACTAAAATTACTAAATTTTAATATGCTAATGCAGATTACTGCTTTGCTTGGTCCTATTTAGGTGTGACATTTATTCCTCCGGAGGTGATGACTCATAAACTCAGCTTGGACGCAAAACATCACTCAATCAAACTTAAGAAATGATGTCATATGTCTTACAAGAAAAAATTCACCAAAGAAAAGGTTGCAAAGATTGAAGATCGAATTTAGGAGGTTAAGCAACCAGAATGGTTGACTAATGTGATTGTTGTACCCAACAAAAATGTAATGTTAAGGATGCAAAGTGTGTAATTTTTAGAAATTATACAATGAACGTAATTTTTAATATTTCAAATTAGACAGTGAATAAAAAATAATGTCAATATGACTAAGTTTTATATTACTAATCCTATCATTATTACTACACCATACTCAACACTATTCTTACACATCCAATTAAACAACCCCTATGGTCAAGGGATATAACAAGAACCAAAATCTTCTAAATTCCAAAAATATTAAGGACCATTTTGACCATTTTCTCAAAAGAACTTCACCCGAATAATTTTCTTAATTTCTCTCAAATCATAACTGGTTGTTTGGTATGAAAATAGGATGAACAAAGTTATTTAATCAATAAAAATATTCTATAGTGTTATACAATATGAATGTCATGTGACATGTATGTGTGAAGTATCATTTATTAGAGATAATAGTTAGTAGTCAAGTTAGATTTGAAAACCAAAGTTACTTGTTCAATTTGAATTTGAATACCTAAATAGTTGGCCAAATTGCCAACTTGTCAACTTAATGTCAAGTTTAGCAACCTTTAGGAGTAAGTTTGGTGGTCTATAAATAGGCACCCTTTTGTATATTTTTATACGTGTCAAAGTAGTAAAAAAGTATTACTAAAGTTCTCTCCTTTCTTTAAGTTTGATATTGATATTTTGATTTTATTTTATAACACGTTATCAGCACGAGACTCTAAGTTCACAAAATTTGAAGGCTAAGAAAAGAAAATTAGATCAAAAGATGGAGAAGGCAAGACCTCAAGAATTATGCGATCATCATGATTTGAATTTCACCTTTCTACTAATTATGATAAGAGAAGTATATTATTAACTCATGTTACTTTAATTAAGTTTGAAAACAATATTGATAATCACAAAGTGATGATATTTGTTATTAGCTCAAGTTTGAGTTTATTATACTTTGGTCTAATATGTTATTGGCCAAGGGTGTCCTGATAGTGTATGCACTCTCTTTAAGAGCGTGACAAATTTGAAAAATGATTATAAATTTATTTTATTTTTCTATTTGTCATGTTGAAACTTTTTCCCCTGATTTTTTTTTTGCTTTTCTTTCCTCTTTCTTCTTATTTCTTCACAGATTAGTTGTCACTGCTATTTTCTTACCATTTTCAATGTCACTAATTTTGCAACAGCTGTATTGACATTCTTCTATTGCTATTGCTTCGATTTATTTTTTCAATTTAAAAATCTTATCTAAAACAATCTGCACATTTCAAATAATTCTTCAAAACTCATTAAATTGAATTTTAGATATTCAAAAACAAAGGAAACATCTAACTTTTTGAGAGAGATATTCAGTGACAACTCACTTGATTTAGAGCAAATCAAAGGCAGGATTCACATAAAGAAGATTTTGATAGCAATATTTTATTTGAAAAAATTCAATTTGATATATTGATTTTTCAATTTTCATTTTGAGTTGACGAAGATTTGGTGATAAAAGCGATGAGGATGATGTTGTAGGCGACGGTAATGGTGGACACACCAAAGAATTTTTAGAAAAGGAGAAAATGATTGGAGTTACATAGTCATAAACAAATGAAGAAGAAGAAGAAATGGGAAAAAGAGTCCATAAGGTAATAAAATAAGGAAATAAAATAAAAATAAATATTAGAAAATAAAATAAATTTAACACGTGACAAGCAATAACAGGAACGTGATTTCACTTGCTTTCTAAAAATTGTGATTGACAGAAAAAGGGTATATTTGTAATGGTTCAAAGGTATTTCATAGGGTAATAGGACCCCCGCAAAATTTAAGTGTTCTTTTGCAAATTCGGGACAACTTCACTGGTCAATTTATGTCTTTTCTCTTCTATTAACTTGCAATTTGATTTTTTTTAAGTTGTTTGCTCGAATTATTAAATTAAGAGCACAGTTTCAAAATATAAATTATGTTGATAATGCTGATTGGTTTAGTAGAAATTGTATGCCTCCAATTCTAGCTAAATCATTGATTATGAGAATAAATCTCCCAAAAAAAATTTAGAATGAGATGTGTCATTTAAAATATATCAGCATTCATATGCATCAAGACAACAAGGCTCCCCTATCACTATTGGTTCAAAATCAAGAACGAAATAATTTTCATCTAAAAATTTAAATGTGAGACATATGATGCAATTGCTTCATCCACTACAAGAAATCTGATTTTTAGTGGCGACAATTAGTGGCGAGTCAATATGTTGTTGCAAAAACATAGTATTTAGTGGTCACATTTATTATCGCTGCAATACATTTTCTTTTAGCGTCGGATAATTTTTGTCGCCTCTAATAGTTGTCACTATAATAAAAATTTCAGTTCCTGCTAATAATAAAATTTTTGCTCCATTTTTTTAGTGACGACTAATAAAATGTCACCTATGAATTAATTTTATGGCGACAACGTCGCCACTAAAAGTAAATTATTTTATTTTTTAAAATTTTAATAATAGGAAGCTTCTGGTATGTATATAATTAAGGACTTTTTAGATAATTAAAAAAGAAAGAAAAGTTCATTTCTCTTTCATAGTCTCTTTCTCTGCTGAAGCTCAAGCTGTTCTTTCATCGTCTCTCCCTGCTGAAGGTCAAGCTAGCTTTGCTCAACCTTCATCGTCTCTCAAGAAAGATCTCAAACCCATTGAATAAACAAAATTTTCTAAATGGGTTAGCTGAAATTTGTTAGGTTTGTTGGTTAAAACTTTTCTCAAATCTCAAATTTCCTAAATGGGTTAGCTTAATTTGTTAGATGAAATGCCTAAAAAATTTCCTTTTTACTGAAATAGGGTTTTCTAAAGTTATTTCTCAAATTGATTTGTTGGTGTATATGCACTTTTTATTTTCACATGCATTTCTATTAACTTAATATTTTGCAGGAACAGGGCATCTCTTTGCTAAAGAATTTTATTTTTTCTCAAATAAGGTTGTCAAAATTGGTGCTCCAAGGTATGTGGTCAAAACCCTTTTGGGTATATATGTAATTTTTTAGATTGCATGTGCAATTTCTTTAATCTATTTGAAAATCTGTAGGAACAGAATTTTGTAAGGTCGAAGGGCGAAAGAATCGAGTTCAAAATTCTTGAGGTTAGAGTCGAAGGTACAATTTATGTTTCTCACTAATTCATTTTTTGTATTTTGTTAATTTTTTATTTTAAAAATTGTCAGCGAGTTATCGTTATCTTTATTTGGGTAAGCTGAAAGTTCATTTTTGAATTTGTAGACCTTTTGGTATTGTTGCAAAGAAAAGTTTATTGTTTAATGTTTAATAGGTTACTAGGCTTGCAGTACCGGGATAAGGAGGCAAAAATTGGTATGACAATTAGTATAGTGAATGAGGATATCAGTGTTGTAGTTAGAGTTACACCAAAAGACATAGATGTTCTTGTCTCAGGGATCGTTCCCCCAACATGAGATTTGTGTTATCTTTGCCCACCCAATTTCGTAGTCTTTGTTATAGACGAGTAATCCTTGACTGTATGTACAAAGGAGTCTAGATACAATTGCTCCTCTTCTCGCAGTTTGTCTTACAACATCGATAGGATTTACAGCCACGATACTGTCTTCATTCTCTCATTTTACCCGAGTCTCAAATTCTTCCTTTTGTCATCCATGTCGTAATGGTAGCGCATCTGACTCCAGATCAGAAGGTTATGTTGTGTATTTGATTGACCAGTTACAGTGTCTTTGTATGGTTGAAAATACTTTTCTTGGATAAAATCTGTATTACGTTATCAATGAGGATAACAAGTGATGTGATCTTCATAAATCACCTTAAAATAGGCTGTGATGATGAATGCTTCTTTCTAGAAAATCTACATCACTGTGTGGAGAAATCTTACGCACTCGTATCTTGGGGGGCGACCTGGTATAGCCTTCATTTGTAAACATTGTCTGCAACCATGACATGTTGGTTTCTTTCTCTTTCATGTTCATAAAAAAATAAAATCTGAGCCTTGAATTTTCCAAGAATGATAAATATGCCTCCTTATTCTCTAAGGATGATAGATCCACATTAATAACTTCAAGAATTTCATACATTAGACTAAAAAATATTATGGAGAAGAAGACTGATGTTTAATTAAAAAATTAATTAACAGAAGAAAACATAGGTACTGTTGGGAGTTGACTTCACAGGTTGTGTGCTTAGAAGTGAATCTTACAGACCAAATAGTATTTTAATAATATTCTTTAAGAGTTTGAGAGTCCTGGTGATTTTTTATCCATTATACTCTATTTCTCAGAGACTGCGTTGGCAAAGCAACAACAAAACCATATAACAATAGAATGGAAAGAAAATAATAGGGCTATGATGATTGATTGTTATTGAGAAATGGAACCTGGAATTTTTGTTTCAGACCTGTATCTTGGTGGCGCAACTCATATAATCGGGTTTGCAGTCATGGCAGTGTCAGAAAACTCATTGCCTGGGTTAATAACTTATCTGAGCCTCAAGTATTTTGCTATGACCGAATACATTGACGGCCCCTCAAACTTGTTGATCATTTTTAGGAGGTCTATATATCATGACTCTAGGTTTGGTGGAGGTTGAGGCAGTTACCTGTGGTTCAAAGGTTGGGGGCATAATCCCTGAGATTAAAACTTCTATGGCTTCCGGTGCATCACACCAGTGTTTTTCTCACCATCCCTGTACTGCTAGCCTAATCACTACACTAATTTGCTCGTACTCTTCAAAATGTTAATGAGTACATATTTGATTCTTTTTCCCCTGCACCTGCGTATGGGAAACTATAATAATTTAAAATCACATTATTTACTTTATTTTTTAGTTTGTCCAGAACATTACATTAGTGATTAGTTTCTGTTTGTTTGACTATTACTGTATCATATGCTCTATTTAAATCAGCTTGTATGGTCTGTGAGCTTTACCAAATTGTGATGTGTGTTTGGTTGACTAGTTACGGTGTCTTTGTATGGTTGAAAATGATAGGGCTATGATGATTGATTGTTATTGAGAATCTGGAACCTGGCATTGTTGTTTCAGGATTGTATCTTGGCGGGGCAGCCCGTATTCTCGGGTTTGCAGCCATGGCAGTGTCAAAGAACTCATTGCCAGAGTTAATCACTTATCTGAGCCTCAAGTCTTTTTGCTATGACCGAATACGTTGACGGCCCCTTAAACTCGCTGATCATTTTTTTATAGGGTCTATAGATCATGACTCTGGCTTTGGTGGAGGTTAAGGTAGTTTCATTTGGTTCAAAGGTTGGGGGAATAATCTCTGAGACTAGAAATTCTATGCATTCCAGTACAACTCTAACTACATCGATGATATCCTCATTCACTACACTATAATTGTCACACCAGTATTTTTTCTGGTCATCCTGTACTGCTAGCCTAATCACTACACTAACTTGATCGTACTCTTCAAAATGTTAATGAATGCATTTTGATTCTTTTTTCCCCCGCACCTGCGTATAGGAAACTATAATAATTTAAAATCATATTGTATACTTCATTTTTTAGTTTGTCCAGAACATTCATTTGTGATAAGTTTCTATTTATTACTTTATCATATTCTCTATGGAAATCATCTTCCATGGTCTGTGAGCTTCACTAAATTGTGATGTGTGTTCGGTTGACTAGTTACGGTGTCTTTGTATGGTTGAAAATGCTTTTTCTAGATAAAATTTGTATTAAGTTATCAATGAGGATAACAAGTGACGTGATCTTCATAAAGCACCTTAAAATAGGCTGTGATGATGAATGCTGCTTTCTGGAAAATCTACATAACTGTGTGGAGAAATCTTACTCGTGTCTTGGGGGGCGACCTGGTATAGCATTCATTTGCAAACATTGTCTGCAACCATGACATGTTGGTTTTTTTCTCTTTCATGTTCATAAAAAAGCAAAATCTGAGCCTTGAATTTTCCAAGAATGATAAATATGCATCCTTATTCTCTAAGGATGATAGATCCACATTAATAACTTCAAGAATTTCAGACATATGACTAAAAAATATTATGAAGAAGAAGACCAATGTTTAATTAGAAAATGAGAGGAACAGGATGAGGTAGAAGTGGAAGAGAAGGTGTGGGACATGGACGCGGCCGTGGCAGTTTTCCAGAACGTTTAAGTTCTGATACAATATCTCAGCCACAAATACAACCAATAGGAGTTGTTGGGACTTCTTTAGAGACTGGACAATTATCTAATCCAAGCGAAGGACCTCTGCAAACACCACAAATGCAAACAGACCCTATCCAAAGGACATCCCCAGAGACACAATCATCAAGAAATCTAGAGAAAGTGTACGCCTTAGTGTAGAGGCTGAAACTGGGGCAGGTTAGTTCACTTTGTTGGGTTAATCTAAATATACATTTTGTTTTATAATAATATATTCTTTTGGTTTGCAGTTTCTCGCATCAATAAAAAGAAAGGAAGAGGGGAATACAAATCCAAAACTGTGGATTTTAAGTTTAAACATGGAGGAAAAATTAAAATAATGATTCCAGATGACATTGATAGAGCCGTGGGTTCTGGAGCTAGAGACATTGTCAATTACTGTGGTTGGATCATGAGAACCACTATCTTATTTCGAGATGGAAGTTGGCAGAAGATAGTTCTAAAACATGGAGAAGCAATGTGGTATAGGGTCAAGGTAATGACTCTTAATATTGTATTTTTTTCTTTCTCTTGTTTGGCAATTACTGCATCATATTCTCTATGGAAAACATCTTATATGTTCTGTGAGCTTTAGTAAATAGTGTTATGTGTTCGGTTGACTTGTTACAGTATCTTTGTATGATTAAAAATACTTTTTCTATTGTCTGCAGTCATGACATGTTGGTTTCTTTCTCTTTTATGTTCATAAAAAAAGCAAAATCTGAGCTTGGAAAGCATCTTACTTGACTGTTACTGTATCAGATTCTTTAGGTAAAACATCTTACATGGTCTGTGAGCTTTAGTAAACTGTGTTGTGTGTTCGATTGAATAGTTAACGTGTCTTTGTATGATTGAAAAAAAAATCTGGATAAAATTTCTATTTAGTTATCAATGAGGATAACAAGTCACGGGATCTTCATAAATCGCCAAAAAATGGGCTGTGATAATGAATGCTTCTTTTCGGGAAATCTACATTATTGTGTCGAGAAATCTTACCCGTATCTTATGTGGGCGACCTGGTATAGCATTTGCAAACCTTAATTGTCTGCAGCCATGGCATGTTGGTTTCTTTCTCTTTCATGTTCACAAAAAAACAGAATCTGAGCTTGGAAGTTGACTTCTAAGGTTATGTTCTTGGAAGTGAATCTTGCATACCAAACAGTATTTTAATATTATTCTTTAACACCAAATAGTATTTCTCAGTTTTTGTTTGTTTAACAAATGTGCAGGATAAATTTGAAGTTAGAAATGGACTGCCAGAGCATAAGTTGCAAGGTTTTATGGTAAGAACTATGCAATGACTTTTTAGAGCATGGAAAGATCGATTACATGTTATCTACTCTAGATATAGAAATGATAAAGATAGATTATCACATCGTCTGGAGGATGTTGAGTTAGATGACTGGAAGCACTTAGTGGAACATTTTGGCAGTGATAAATTCAAGGTAACGAACACATAATTGAAATTTGGTTTGAGAAAATATAGGTCTGTACCTTCAAATATAACTGCTATACACCCTCAGACCTGGATGTTTTTCTTATCATATCAAGTTTTTTTGGTTAACGGCAAGCCAAGTAATAGCACCTCTTTTGCAGTTTCTTAGACTAGCGTATTTCAAATGCAGAATGGTGAACCTGCAACTTGATGTTTTTATCTTATAGCCTGACTTCTATCTGTTCATGTAAGTTCAGGTCATCAGCGAGAGAAATAAAAGAAATCGAGAAAAATAAATAACTAAACATTGTTATGGATCAAGATCATTTGCAGAAGTAGAGGAATTTACGGTTAAGATACATCATATTTATTCCCTTATTATTACATATACTTCTTTAATATTTATATAATTCTATATAATTTTTTGGTTATGTAAACATATTTTTCCTTTTGATATTGTAGAGAAATCCTCTAACAAGAGAAAAAGATACACCAGATAAAATCTGGAAGATCCAACACACACGTAAGAATGTTAATGGAGAACGTGTATGGATGGATACTCAATCTGAACAGATTCATGTAATTTTCTGAAATCACTACCATATTACCTTTTTGATGTACTATAAGTTACTCTCAATATATTAACCAATGGTTGTAAATGGTTATCATTATAGGGAAAACTCTAGCAACTTGTTGTTGAACAACAGTCCGAAGAGATCGAGCTTTGCATGACTGGAGATGAGATTTTATCTTCGGTTCTTAGTGAGAGATCAGGATATGTTTGAGGAAAAAGACATGGTAACAAGCCTCCTAAAAAGAATCAAACACAACAGGAAAACATAGAGGCTAACGTGTCTTCAGTGGTAGAAAGTATGGGTCAAGAGATGCAACTTGACATAGAAAGAAAGTTGCAAGAAGAGCGTGAACAAATGGCTGCCGATTTGAAAAGAGATATGGATTAGGATTTGTAAAAGAAAATGGAAGAGGAGCGTGAACACATGAAAGAAGAAGTAGAAAAAATGTTTCAAGAAAAAATGGCTACTCTCATGGCTAGAATGCATCAGGTACTTTCTTATCCAACTTATTGTCCAGAAAAGAACCATCAGCACTTTGACATTCTTTTTTCTGCAAGTCACAAATACAAATTCATTATTTGCAAATGAAAATGTGAAAATAGGCTAAGGACAATGAAATTCTGGAAATATTATCAAAGAAAGAAAATAAATGATGATTGGTTGTCAGTGTAATTTCCTGTGATTGATGCTTTGTAGTAAAACTAGCCATCGGCATTCTTTTTACCTTTGTTTCTTGCTTCTTTTACTCTCTTTGGTGATTGTTTGTCAGTGTAATTCTACCCACTCCTCTTAGATCTCTTGAATGTAATAATCTATTTATCTTATATGATGGTATGAATATATTGACCCACCATATCATTTTCCCTCTTATTACTGGGATAATTTTCTGAAAGCTAGTTTAAGTGGGGATACATTTGCATTGTATTTCCAGAATCTTTTTCAAACTATGAAATTGCTTAAAGCTTGAGATTTGCATCGGAAAAGATCAAATTGAAAAAACAAATATACAGAAGGTATAGTATTTTCTTGTTAAGATGTATAGGTTATAGAACCTGTTGAAAAAGTATATCATTTGCTTGTTAAGATGTATAGGTTATAGAACCTATTGAAAAAGTATATCATGGACTTGTTTTCCTTTGAATTTGATGGGTCAAATTGGTCTGACCACTAAGAGCTAGGTTGTATAGTGCTGTGTAGGGAAGAGCAGCAAGTTTGTCTGAATTGGAATGTACTAACTAATTGCTAGCTACAGGTTTGTTTGAATTTGGAAGTACTATTTTCTGGTCTAAAAAGTTTACAATCTATTGAGATATTAGATTGGAAATTGATCTATTGAGATATCATATTGGAAGTACCATTTTCTGGTCTAAAAAGTTTACAAGATTTACGTACACTTTAATCTTTTCAAGGGTGTAGTTGGAATTAATCATTCAGAGGAGAACTTGCCACCTCATTAATGAAATCTTCACCACTGCCTTTTAGTTCATTCAGTATATGTATGCTTTTTTTTTTCTATAATCATAAAGTGACTTAGTGTGTTTTAATGGTAGGGGTGTTCTTAAACAATGGGTTGACTAAGGAGGAGCATGAAGGCGTAGAATGGATGTTAGATTTTTGATCATATGTATGAATATGATAAAACTGAAGTACTATATATATCATTATTAATGTATGTATCATTGGTTTCTTAGTAAGTGAAGTACTTGTAATATTTAGTCGTTGAATAATTTTGTAAAATGCTATGGGATACTTTTAATAGCTAATATTATATGTAGTTCTTAATTTGTTTTCAAATTTGTCTAATGTAGGTATTGAATAAATTCAATTCTTTGGTTGATGAAAATAATATTTTTATTTGAGCACAAAATTTAATCTAGTGGCAAAATGAGACTTGCCACTAATGATTAAGTAAATATGTGGCAATGAATTTTGCTATTATAAGTTTATTTTTAGCAACAAGATATAAGAGTCACCACTAATATTTAAAGATATAGGAGCGACATGGGTTGCTACTAATATAAATATGTGGTCACTAGTGATACTAATTTTGTGGCGACAAAGGTTGCTGCGGATAGAAAGTTTTTCGCGGTGAGAAAAAAGTCGTCACTGATGATGGTGATTTTGTGGCGAGAAATAAGTCGTCACAGTTAATAGCAAGGGTTTTGTGGCGAGAAATGAGTCGTCACAAATAGTGGTGATTTTATGGCGAGTAATAAGTCATCCCGGATAATAGATAGGTTTTAGTGGCGAGAAATAAGTCGTCATAGATGATTGAGATTTTGTGGCGAGAAATATGTCATCGCAGATGATGGTGATTTTGCAGCGGTAAAGTCGCTGCTAATTCTTGTATATCAGTGGCGATCTAACCAATATGTGTTTTGTCAAAATACAATTTGCAGCGAAATTATCTACCTTTTGTGGCTATAAAACTCGTCACAAATACTTTTCTATTGTGGCGACCTTACTTTGTTGTTGGAAATAACCTTTAGTTTCGGAAGTACTACCAATGCCATATTTATCGCTGCCAAAAGTCTTTAGTGGCGATATTTCATCCTTTAGTGACGACTTTTTTCGCCACTAAAAAACAGATTTCTTGTAGTGATCAGAATGCACAAATATGAATTCCAAGACAAGGTTAGGGGTAAATGTTAGATTTCCTAACATTAGGAGGAGAGTTGGTTAACAATTGAAAATTATGTATGAAATAAATTATCTAGATCCTCATAAAAAGATATATATGTGAACTTAAAGTTCAAGAGAGAATTCATTTACAAAATGTAGCAAGCTAATTGTCGGATGTGTTTGCTGACTCTATATGATAATTCAACTATAAAATGCTCCAATAAAAAAATCGTAAAAGGACATAGTCTATGGCACGCCTGAAGCGTTATAGACCAATTGGTTCCAAAGGTAAAACTCCTTGAAAAAGGAAAGGAGCAAATGATCAAGATGGTCATGATAATGAGGCAAGTGCTTTGAAAAAGCATTGACATAACACTTCATAAAACCTTGGCAAAGGTTCAGATACCCGAATAGTAATAAATATGAAGAGATCTTCATAAGTTATGTCTTATTGAAACAGATATCAAACAATCATCGATGATATCATTGATATAAGACAACGCTCAATATTATAAATAATATTGAGGATCTTGAATACAAATCTTTCAAAAAATATTGACAGATATATTATTGGCTAAATAAAAGTATGTAATTCAAGTAGTTTGTTTCATTTGAAAACTGAAGGTTTGAACTCATTATTCAAAGACCAAAGATATAATGTCAGTGGGGTACAAATGATTTACTATGCAAAAGTAAAATTCGTAGGATATAAAGTATGACTTGTGCCTTGGGACATAAAGGCTTCACAAAGTTCCTGTTGTTATTGTAGGAGAATTGTTCTCCTCTAATGGATGAAATGAGGTTTATTTTAGTCTGACAATATTGAAAATCTTGAATATGTATAATAAATTATTGTCATGTCTAGCTAAATGACAAAAGTTATATGAAAATCCTTGAAGGATTTAAAAGTGATTCCACTAAATGCCCCAATGATTATAAGATCACTTAATTTGAAAATAAATCAATTTTGATCTCATGAAAATGAATAGTAAGTATCATATTTTAGTGCAGTTAGTGCACTTATGAATTGCGGAGCATCATTTATAAGAGTAAAGTAATGTTTTAATCTATACGAGTATAATACGCTTTGCACTTTTTTTCCTTAGCCGAGATTTTATCACACAGATTTTTCCTGATAAGGATTTTAATGAGGCAGCTAAGAGTGCGTATTACTGGATGTGTACTCGAAGTGTTTGACAAATGAAATATTTGTTCATTGATGAATATACATTAAAAAGGTATTTATCTGATCCACATGAAATTCAATCTCAAATGGACTATTTACTTATATATGGAGATACAATTATATCATGGCATTCGGTGAAGTATACAACAACTGTCACTTTTTTAAACCATATTGAGATAATTGTTATTCATAAAGCAAGCGGAGAATGTGTGTGGTTGAGATCCATGATATATCGCATCTGAGAAAAATATGGTCTGGAATGTGATAAAGTGCCTACGATTTTATATGAGGATAATGCGGCATGCATAATGCAATTAAAGGGAAAATTCATAAAAGAAGATAGAATGAAGCACATTTCGCCAAAACTTTTCTACATACAAGAGTTCCAGAAGAATGGTGATATCAACGTGCGATAGATTCGTTCCAGTGACAATATTGTTGATTTATTCACCAAGTCTTTATCAACTACAACTTTTGAGAAAATGGTGCACAAGATTGAAATGTGGAAATTCAAGTCATTAAATTGAAGTTCCATCAGGGGGAGTAAAATACACGTTGTACTCTTTTTTTCTTAACCAAGATTTTATCCCATTCAGATTTTCCTGGTAAGGTTGTTAATAAGGCAACACTAAAGGCGTATTAAAAGATGTGTGTACTCTTTTACCTTCACTTGACTTTTTTTCATTAGATTTTTTCTAGTAAAGATTTAACGAGACACATTATCTATTAATGAACATCAAAGGGAGAGTGTTATATAGTATGGATGTCATGTGACATATATATGTGTGAAATATCATTTATTAGAGATAATAGTTAGTATTCAAGTTGGATTTGAAGACCAAAGTTACTTGTTCAATTTGAATTTGAATATCTAAATAGTTGGCCAAATTGCCAACTTGATGTCAAGTTTAGCAACTTTAAGGAGTAAGTTTGGTGTTCATAAATAGCCACACTTTTGTACATTTTTATATATGTCAAAGTAGTAAAACAAAAGTATTACTAAAGTTCTCTTCTTTCTTTAAATTTGACTAGTTTATGTACCCGAGCGATGCACGGTCATTATAAATAAGAATATTGAACCATTTTAGAGTCTTATGCATTAAAAGGTAAAAATTTAAAGTCTTACTAAAAAATTATGATTTATATGCAAATGCATTATGAACAAAAAAAATTGTGTTTGAGCTGAGATATGTCTCAATTTTTGTTATTTTCTCTTTCATAATTTAATGAGAAAATGGTCAAAAGCCTCCCCAACCTTAACCCCAAATCCCAACTACACACTTATACTTTGTGAGAGTCCTATGACCCCCCTGTGAGAACGAAAATAATTTATTAAAAAATTATTTTTAATATTTCTTTAAATAAATATATATAATTTTAATTATTGTTTTTCTTTCTTCTTCTTCTTCTTCATTTCTTCTTCTTCTTCTTCCATTCTTCTTGTTCTTCTTCTTCTTCTTCTTCTTCTTCTTCTTCTTCTTCTTCTTCTTCTTCTTCTTCTTCTTCTTCTTCTTCTTCTTCTTCTTCTTCTTCAATGACATCCAAGAACTCATCAATGGCATTTCTTCTTCTTCTGCTCTTCTTCAATTTTTTTTCTTCTTTTTCTTCAATGACATTCAAGAACTCATCAATGACATTTCTTCTTCTTCTTCTTCTTCTTCTTCTTCTTCTTATTATTATTATTATTATTATTATTATTATTATTATTATTATTATTATTATTCTTTCTTCTTCTTCAATTCTTCTTCTTCTTCTTCTTCTTCTTCTTCTTCTTCTTCTTCTTCTTCTTCTTCTTCAATGGCATCCAAGAACTCATCAATGGCATCCAAGAACTCATCAATGGCATTTCTTCTTCTTCTTCAATGACATCCAAGAACTCATCAATGGCATCCAAGAACTCGAATTACGTGAGAATATTGAATCAATTCAGATTGGAAAATTTGAATTAATTTTTGGGTTAGAATCATTCTTTAGATCCCCAAAAATTGATTGACGTTAAGAATGTTGAAATTCATTGAAAAAACTAAAGTTGTCGGAATTTTGAATTTTGTCGGTGCCGTCACTGTCCAGCGGTGTTTCATTGCTAGAAATTCTGCACCATTGAAGCTGCACAATTGAAGGCAGCGCCATTTTGTGAAAATCGAATATTTTTCGGACATTAATTGTTGATTTAATTTTAATAATATTACCTATCGTGTGAATTTCATATGATTCATTATGTCATTGAAGAAGAAGAAGAAAAAGAAGATGATGATGATGATGATGATGATGATGAAGAATCGTGTGAATTTCATATGATTCATTATGTCATTGAAGAAGAAGATGATGAAGAAGAAGAAGAAGATGATGATGATGAAGAAGAAGAAGAATCGTGTGAATTTCATATGATTCATTATGTCATTGAAGAAGAAGATGATGATGAAGAAGAAGAAGAATCGTGTGAATTTCATATGATTCATTATGTCATTGAAGAAGAAGAAGAAGAAGAAGAAGAAGAAGAAGAAGAAGAAGAAGAAGAAGAAGAAGAAGAAGAAGAAGAAGAAGAAGAAGAAGAAGAAGAAGAAGAAGAAGAAGAAGAAGAAGAAGAAGAAGAAGAAGAAGAAGAAGAAGAAGAGGAGGAGTAGGAGGAAAAGGAAGAGGGGGAGGAAGAGGAAGAGGAAGAGCAAGAAGAGGAAGAGCAAGAAGAGGAAGAGGAAGAAGAAGAAGAAGAAGAAGAAGAAGAAGAAGAAGAAGAAGAAGAAGAAGAAGAAGAAGAAGAAGAAGAAGAAGAAGAAGAAGAAGAAGAAGAAGAAGAAGAATTGAATGGCATATGATGTGGCATGACGTGTAATTAATTTTTTATTGTAAAAAATAATAATATGATGTGGAATTACGTGAAATGACACGTGGCAGCGCGTGTAGACCACAAATTAAAATAAAATCTGGGTATGAGCTTTTAGACGGGCATATATTTCACTTTAAAATAGGTTTGGGGGTAATGATTCCATTTTAAAATAGTTCAGAGGGGTCATAGGACCCCCGCAAAGTATAAATATGTAGTTGGGATTTGGGTTAAAGATTAGGGGGGCTTTTGACCATTTTCTCTAATTTAATTGTTTGAGTTGAGATATGTCTCAGTTTTTGTCATTTTCACTTTCATAATTTAATTTTATCAAATATGTGTGCAGTGAAGATATAAACATAAAAAAAAATAATTAAGCTTAACAGATTATTACAAAGCAAGATTTGTATTAAGATTTGTCCTTCAGTATAATATATATATCCGTAATTTTAGTAAAAATAAAAAGAACTAAACTTTATGAATATGTATACGAAATAAAAAAATATTCTCCAATTAGATTCGAATACTTTTACATTATCACGACAACTTGAGCAATTGACAACCTTAATAAAATGAGTAAAATTAAAATAATCATATTAAAAGTACAATAACATATACTTGATGTATAAAATTGATAGAGAAAACTCAGTAAGCATTTTCACAAAACGTTTAAATTTTGTAAAAAATTATAAGAAAAACTAAATATGGACCAACTAAAGTGTGCACTTCCTCCAAAAAAATATGACCCTGTGCAGAAAAGGAAAAAAAAAATACTATTAGTAGAATAATGTGAATGAGGGAGAATAGTTATAAAAGGTAGAACAAAAGATAATAATCTTACCTCCAACATAAAATTTCTCAACAATAATATAGTTCATAATAGATCTCAACGACATAAGCAACCTTCAATTTTTTTTAAGCTTGAATTACTTCTTCTCGCTGCAAAATTTAAAACAACATGATAAACATGTTCATATAGTGTTCATTATGGTAAAATTTTCTTAAATATCTTGAGAAACAGATGTGGCTTTAGAAGATATCGTGTTACAATTAATAACTAATGATGGATGAACAACTAAAGACCCACTACATCTCATATTTGCACACCATAAATAATTTATTTTACAAACTCTTGATGACGAAGTGTTGCCCCAAAGTCATCTACTAAGTTTTTCATTGGACATGTATTGTAGCATAATATTGAGTGTTTTAAGAGTAACATTTTTCGTAAATCTCTGCTTCAAGAGGAACAACTTTTATAAATATTTATTAATGTCTCGTTAGTAGATCATTGAAGGAATACTCTCCCTCATTTCGTTTGTAACATTTGTCAATTAAAAAAAATATATATTCTAAAAGTGATTATATAAGATAAACAGTAAAGTACTTAAATGAGACAACTAAATCAGAAATTCATTAAGATTTAACATATACGCCACTACCTATAATTACCCAAATTTGCAATGAATAGTCACAATCCAACAGTATCATTTAACATGTAATATCTGCCGAGTTCTTTTGTTGCATACAATTAGCGCCACACTACTTGATGTTTCAGTAAACCTTACTATACATTCTACTTCGATATTTTCATAAGAATGAACATCATACGATAAATATCGCCTGTAAAATATACTTTCTTTCAAGCATAAATAGCAGCATAATCTATATTATTTATATACATTCTGAAAGAAAATAAAATCTTACACAACTACACAGTGCAGGAAAAAAATTGATCATAATAATTTAGTCCTCTTTGACATAATTACAGAAGGTTGATCAGTATGAAATAACACATTACACATATTTCATTCAAAATTCGCATTATAATTTGTTGTACATATTAAAATTAACCGTGAAAATTAAACAACTCATACAAATTTAGATAAAGAATAAATAAATTCAGAGAGCGCTATCAAATACATCCAAAACATTTCACTTGTTAGGAATCACAAAAATACAAACATATCTAAACTGAAAAAAGACATCTCAGAAATTTTCTAATGCAAGAATGCATATAAAATTGAATAACCAAAGGAAAGGGAGTTTTTGAATCTTACAATCGAAAAATCTAGAGAACACTGAGTGGTGTTGTAGTCTTTTGATGCCATACATCCGCCTTTTTTTCTATAGTACTTTTATAATTTTATGCAATTATCATATCATGTTCGATTTCTCACCTACACAAAAAAATCGACACAAGCACACACTTCACTATAGCAGACAGAGGTAAATCTAAAAATAATAATAAAGTTATTACACATGAAAAATGATTGTGAAAGAAGGGACAAATGTAACACAAATTGAAAGTGCTTTCAATAATTGAGATCGTAAGATGAAAACTGTGATTTTATCCTTAACAAGAATTTAATGTTGAAATTTCTACTTAAAAGAATCAAATTTTGTCAAAAAAATTTACCAAATCAGAATGAAAATTAATGTTCCACAATAAATAGAAATGAAAATAAGTCAATTGATCCCAATTCTTACCATGTGGTTCAAAATATCAAAATTTGTATCATAAATTCATGAGAAGATAGATAGTCTACAAAAAAATTTATGTTTATCTATGAGTGAGAATTTTAGTTTCTTCATCAACATCCAAAAGAAAAGATAAAATGCAAACCGTAGATAGGGGCAAAAGATTTGTGAACAGATAGAGAAAAAATCTATATTACAGTTTTCAAACAAACAGTTTCCTAATTGTTTGGCTCTAACTAAATAATTTTTAATTATATTTTGCGTAACTTCTGTTTTTCTACTCTAAGGGCATATAGACAGAGAAATGGGGAACTTGGGTGACGGTTTGGGGTTTAGTTTAAATATAAGATGTTAATTTTGATTTTAAAAAGTGAATGTTAAAAATACTTAAATTTTTAAATTGATTATTCTTTATATTACGATTACAAATTTATTTAAAGTCTCAAAAGGATAGGACTTACAAATAAAAAAAAATATTTTTAATTTAAAAATAGTATATTAATTATTAAATCAAATATGTGATAAAGTTGCGATAAATTAATAAGCATTATATAAAATTGAGAATAGTTTAAAAGTTGAGTAAATTAAGCCACATTAATTTAAAACCTGATGTTATTTGAATATTGCATGTGCAGTTATTGAAGAAAAAAGGTGCAGTTATTTTCTAAGCGTATTTATTTGTGGGAAATATACTTATGTCATTTTCATAGAAATATGCAACAATTGAAACTAAATTATAAGTTTATTTTAATAAGTTAATAATAATTAGTTTTAGTTAATGATAATTTCAAGTATATAAGTATTACGATGTCACTTACATTCCTTTCTTTTTATTTTTACTTTATTTATAAAAGATTTTTAGATAGATTTTTTAAATTATTTTTTTTTAAAAAGAAATTACTGATTTTCTATGATGATGTTACATAATAGTTTTGCATCTCTAATTATATACATATTTATTTATTATTTATAAAAGATTTTGGATTTAATTTTTATTTTTTAAAAAAGAAATTAATGACTTTTGTGACACATGACAATTTTGCCCCTCCTATTATATATATAGAGATAGATAGATAGATAGATACATACATATATACATAGATATTGATATTTTGACTTTATTTTATAACATATAAAATTTATTATCCTATCATACATATTAGATAAATTATTCCATTATTATAATATAAATAATAAAATAAATATCTCAAAATTAAGTCCATATAGTATTTTATTTCAAAATTATCCAAATCCCCTCCACCAAACAAGTCAAAAATGACAAGAGTCAGTCAAATGTAAAGACTCTTCGGAACCTCATTTCTGAAGGTCATGAGCTTGAATTATCTAAGGTGTAAAAAAAGCCGAAAATATTTCCGTAAAATTTCCATTCCAAACTTATATAGTCTTGAAAATCGAGCAATTGCAAGTAAGGAACTTCTTTCTCATGGAAAAAATTATCCTACAAACCCAACTTCCATTGCAATTCATGACCCCAATTACAGCAAAATTCTTCCCACCAATTCGCTTTACTGTTCCCTCTATATCATTCAAGCTTTTGTCAACTGCATCTTCAGTAGCCATTACCGAAAATGCCCCTGTAGTAGAGCAAAACCCATCCCAAGAATCCACTATTTCTCCAAGAAATGGGGTTGCAAAGGGTAGGGGTTGTAAGGGAATTCTTGAAAATCAGCTGAAAATGGACTGGTTGGAATCTTTGTCTTGCCCATTTCCTTATACAAAGGATTTGAATAATGGGTGGGTTATTGGGGTTGACCCAGATACTTCTGGGGCTTTGGCACTCTTGAAACCAGATCAACCTCCTCAGGTAGTATAAAGTTTTAAGCTTCATTTATTTATTTATTTATTATTCTCGCTGTTTTAATAAGATTGTCTGGTTTTGACTTGATATGGAGTTTTAAGAAAGTGAAAAGAGTTTTGGATCTTTCAATCTTAAATTAAAGTTATTTAGAATGTACCAAATACCGTTTAATTTTGATCTCAAACTGTCAAGTAAACACTAAAACTCGTTTTCACTCTGTGTTTCGTGGACACCTGATGTTGACGTGAAGTAAATTTTAAATTTGTTTTTTATTTTATTTATCTACTCCCTCTGTTTCAATTTGATTATTTGGTTTTGACTTGATATGGAGTTTACAACAAGCAAATACAACATACCCACTATATTCCCACAAAATGGGGTTTGGGGAGGGTAAGTGTATGCAGTCCATTCCACTAACTCAGATGAGGTAGAGAGGCTGTTTCCTATAGACCCCCGGCTCAGGACACAAAACAGTAAAAAAACATAGTACAAACAAAAACAAAAGTGGAATAACATTCCAATAGATAATAACCAAAACAAGACTCTCACAGAGTAGTTACAAGACGCTACGAACATGAAACTACTAGACACATGCATAGCACTTACGACCACTGACCCGACTACAAACAAAACACTCCTACCCACTAGCAAGGACACACTCCCACCAACTAACTCTCTATCCGAATATGCGTCCCCCACACCTTCCTATCTAGGTCCATGTTCGCCGTAAGCTGTAACTGCTCCATGTTACCTCTAAGAAAGTCAACGAGTTTTGAATATTGTGGTCTTAACTTAGTGATACGTAGAATGTACCAAAATGCCCTTTTATTTTGATCGACCTAATTGTGTCTCGTGGACACCTGGTGTGATACATAAAGTTTTGAGGTGTCTAGATGATCATTTTGTAAGTTGAAGTGTCAACTCACATAGTGGAGACGAGTTGAAGTTTTTTAGAGTCCATACTCAACTGTCAATCCAACCCTTCAACTACACCCGATGCTAACATGATGCATAACTTTTCACCCAACGCTGACATGACGCATAAATTTTGGAGGTGTTTAGATGATTATTTTGTAAGTGACGCAACGAAGACTAGTTGAAATGTCTAGATGCTCATTACCAAAAATGCCCTGTAATTGAGCAAAACCCATCTCAAGAATCAACTATTTCTCCAAGAAATGGGGTTGTAAAGGGTAGGGGTAGTAAAGTAATTCTTCCAACTCAGCTGAAAATGGACTGCTTGGAGTCTTTGTCTTTCCCATTTCTATGTACAAAGGGTTTGAATAATGGGTGGGTTTTTGGGGTTAACCCGAGTACTTCTGGGGCCTTGGCAATCCTCTTCAGGTAGTATAAAATTTTAAACTTTATTTATTTATTTACGCATTCCGTTGTGATTACCTGGTTTTGACTTGACACGGGCGTGAAGAAAGTAAAAGAGTTTTGAATTATGTTGTCTTAATTTAAAGATCCGTTGAATGTATCAAAATGTTCTTTAATATAAACTTCAACTCGTTGTCTCTGTCTCGGGGATAACACACCCAATGCTGAGGTGACACATAAATTTTGGAGGTGTTTAGATGATTATTTTGTTAGTTGAAGTGTTCAACTGATACAGTAGAGACGAGTGGAGGTGTCTAGAGTCCGTAACCAACTGTCAACTAAACTCTTCAACTCGTCCTCACTGTGTTTTGTGGACAGCTGATGTTGCCATGAGGACGTATAATTTTGGAGGTGTATAGATGATTATTTTGTAAGTGACATAACGAAGACAAGTTGAGATGTCTAGATGCCCATTACAAAACATGTCCCTATCATACAACAAAACTCATCTCAAGAATTAACTATTTCTCCAAGAAATGGGGCTGTAAAAGGTACGGGTAGTAATGGACGGGTTGGAGTCTGTCTTGCCCATTTCCACTTACAAATGATTTGAATAATCGATGGGTTATTGGGGTTGACCGGAATACTTCTGGGGCTTTGGCACTCTTGAAACCAATTCAACCTCCTCAGGTAGTACAAAGAAATTTTGAACTTTATTTATTTAGGGGGTGTTTGGATGGGCTCTTTTTAAGTGACTTAAAAGCCAAAAGCCAAAAGTAGGGTATTACCTACCATTGTTTTTTTTTTTTTTTTTTTTTGTACTTTTTAAGCTTGATGTAAAGTGCTTAAAAACACACTTTGTCGTTGCCAAACACCTCCAAAATAAAAAAGTGCGTGAAAGGCCAAAAGCACTTTAAAATAAGCCAATTCAATCACCCTATTACTTTTACGTCCTCTATTTCAATTTAATTGTCTGGTTTTGACTAGATATGACGTTTAAGAAAATTAAAAGAGTTTTGAATTTTGTTGTTTTAAATTAAAAATATGTAGAATTTACCAAATTGCCCTTTTAGCCTGATCTCTACTGTAACTAAACGCTTCAGCTCGTCCTCATTGTGTTTCATGGCCACCCGATGCTGACATGACACATATTTTTAACATTTTTCTTACTCCCTCAACTGTCAACTAACACTTCAATTTGTTCTCGTTGTGTCTCGTGAAATACTGATGCTAACGCGACGTATAAATTTTGGTGTCTAGATGATTATTATTTAAGTTGAACAAGTGTTCAATTGAATCAATGAAGATGAATTGAGGTGTCTAGATGCCCATACTCAAAAGTTAGAGTGTGTACTTGTAAGTAGACTAAGTTTGAATGTCTGTTTGTAGGTGATGCTAATTATATTTATTAAGTTTAGTGATATTAGTACAGTTTACTTTAGGTCCAAGGTTAGCTGGGAGAACTTTAGTTTTGAGGGAGACATATGTCAGGGGAAAATGTGGAGAGTTTCTAGTGCTATAACACTAATGATTTATAATACTAGAATGGAGCAGGATTAAATGGTGCGATATGGATGGTGAGGGTTCATGTAGGTGACAGCAACTGTTTTGGGATTGAGGCGTCATTGTAATTGTTGTTTGTATTATTGTTGCAACACGTTTTAACTTTTATTTATAACCATTGCATCTGGGCCAGCTTGCCTCCCACCATCTCAAAGGTACCAAGTAACTATATCTACCAAGATTTGGACATACGAGAAGAAATAAACCTAGTGTTTTCGCCTCTGCTAGGATTTGAACCTATGACCTCATTGTTCTCACCCCACTTCATTGACTACTAGGCCACACCCGTGGGTGCATTTTTAACAGTAGTATGTTCTTCCACATTTATATATTGTTCTTGAGGAGCCATAATTAGATGTCGCTTTCATCTTTGAATTCTATTAGCATGTCAGTTGTCTGTTCTTCTAGCATTCATGGACCTTATTGTATTTAAGCCAGTGTTATATCTAGCAGTTGTACCTTTTTCTAAGATATACATAAACTTGTAATGTTTTCTTGTCAGTACCAGTAGTAACATCCTTCTTTTCAGGCTTTGAGTCCAAGTTCGATGTCTTAGAAGCTTGGCTAAAATTTTGAAACTGCAAGTAGTAATTGCCGAGACAAGTGAGGGCTGCTCGCTTCTAGTGATAAGATTCTCACCTAACCATTAGGTTGGTAGTTTGAGTTACTTAAGTTGGAAAAGCAATGGGTAACCGCAGGTGATGCTCTTGAGGTTTGCGTGGGGTTGGGTTAATCAAACAACTAATAATTGCTGATCGGAGCTTTTGTCAGTTAATTGTTCAATAGAGTTAGATGTGTTGAGAATGTATATCCATCAATCACAAACCACAAAGGAAAATAAAGGAAGAAACAAAGAAAAAAAGGTCTTGTGCCCTAAAAAGTTAAGTACCTTTTCCACTGATTTACTTACTCTAAAACTGAAGTGTACTTCTCATTGATTTCCTATTCCAATCTCCAGGTATTTGATTCTCCTCACTTGAAGGTATGTGTTGGAAAAGGAGTGCGGAAACGCTTAGACACAAAAGCTATTGTTCAGTTGCTTCAAAGTTTTGAAGCTCCTTTAGGTACAACAAACTTTGTCATGTTGGAAGTCTTTCAAGTATCTGTTCTTAACTGCCTCAGTAATCTGGTTTGAACAATTTGTGTAGTAGATTTGCTAGTTTGTTCGTTTGACATTGAAGGTGACAATGCTCTCTTTTCCTTTTTCCCTTCACCAAGTAACTAAATATTAGTACTTGTTTCTTGGTATATTTTTGTTAATTTGCTGTGCTGTTTTGATGTAGGTGTGGGGCTGTGGGCTAGGGAGGCAGTTGATGCATCTATATATGAATTCTGTTGTGTTTGCAAAGATTCTGAATCATATTATATAGGTTAAATACTTTTGCAGGATAACTATTGATGCCATCAAAATAAATTCTGTATTGATTCTTCAGTGCGTTAGCCTGGTTGTTTGAATGAGTGTCCTTTATTCTGCATCCGTATAACATTGCAAGGAGTGATGCATGTAGTATTGGAGAGAGTTTTAGTGAAAAATCGATATCGATATGTGTGAGGATGGAATGAAGGATTTTAGTTGATCATTCTCTCCCCCTCTTTTGGGGTTTTATTGGGAAATGCTCTTGTTGCTACTTCACAAATAGTTCCAGCTTACAGTTTTTTGACCTGAGGAAGGCCTTGATACTCAACAAATACTCTGTTTAAATTTTCTAGTGTCTTCTGTAAATAAATGTCTGTACTGAGACTTAAATTTATCTAGTTGAATGAATATGATGACGGTGAGATGTCTTTTTTCCTAACCTCATCCTTCGGGCCATTATCTTGTGTTTCAAATATTTATGTTGTCTGAAGAAGGGTGGGAGTGCTTGGCTTTTGAGAAGATGTCTGTCTTTTCTTGGAGTCGCACAGAGGATTAGGGACTGTAAATTTCCTTGTCGATATAGTGGAAGGAGACGAGCCAAGATGGATCAGGATGGGTATTGATCATTCCTCTAGCTGATCCCAAAACTTGTCGGAATCATGTAGTTGTAATTTTAAATTTCCTTGTAGATGAGCAATCTGTTCCCATTTATGGTCTTATCAAATTTACTTGAATTATTAAATTCTTTCTGATGGTTTCTTAATTTTCATTTGGGGATAAGTATGTAGAGTAAGATGAGATATTTCATTTTGTTTTCAGGAACAACAGTGTATATTGAACAATCAACTCCATATCCAAAAGATGGTAAGCAGGTTAGCAATATTATTAACAAGAATGTTAGTATGTACTGCCACTAGCGTATCTATTTTATTCATATGTCAGTAGCTATTTCATGTACGCTTTCTCTTTAAATTTTGCACCATCGAATAATTCTGCATTCAACAGTGCTGAATAACTTCTTTGTTCCCCCACCCCGTTCCCTACGTCCAATTTTGGCTTAATGAATACTAAAAGGCTAAATATTTGTTGATGGTCATTTACCTTCTTGGAACTATCACCGTTTTGTGGATAGAACTTGTCTAGTGTATCGTATTTATATTTTATTTTGTTGGTACACTATTTATCAATATATCTTTACTGCATCAAGGGTTGGTGGAGCGGGGGATTCGGCTATGGACTATGGATTGGGTTGTTAGTTGCATCTGGATTTTCCGTTACACCGGTGCCATCAAGTGCGTGGAAGAGTGAGTTTCAACTTACAAGAGAACGCTCAAACAAGGTTATTAAAGTTCCTGCAATTAGTTTAGTTGAACATAAATGCTTAGTAGTGTATACTTGTTTTCCCTCTCCTTTTTTTTTTTTGGTAAATTAGGTATTTATATTAATACTTAATATGCATTGTTACAAGATAGTGAGGCTGCAACGCCTGGAGTGAGTATAGTAGGTGCATTAGCTATATTAGATGGTACATTAGTAGATATAGTGGTAGAAGTAGTAGTGCGATAACAAAAAGATATAGGGACTGGCCTCTTTGGCCTTACAAAAGTAGTTCCTACTTTGTCTGCTTCCAACACGTGCCTAGCAAACAAGGGT
Source organism: Capsicum pubescens (assembly GCA_030864215.1). Lineage (NCBI taxonomy): Eukaryota > Viridiplantae > Streptophyta > Magnoliopsida > Solanales > Solanaceae > Capsicum > Capsicum pubescens. The sequence goes on along the minus strand of CM061538.1, from coordinate 79,040,179 downwards.
GGAACTGTCCATTCTAGTACGCTATTGTAGTAGTCAGCTAGTGCTCCCTCTTTTGCCAATGTGTTTGCCACCTTGTTCGCCTCATGATAGCTATGTCGTATGGGCGGGTCTCCTAGCTACCAAAGTAGCTCCCTACTTTCACAAAGTAGCTCCCTACTTTCACAGATTATGTTAATGTAAGAGGGATGACCTTTTTGGATCAGTGATATTATTACCTCTGAGTCAAGATTGATGCACAACGGTGTTAGCTGGTTCTTGTGTGCTATCCGTAGTCCTTGTAATAGAGCCATCAGTTCTTCTCTAATATTGGTGATGTTTTTATAGCTTCCCATGAAGCCTGTTATCCGTTCACCTTTTTATCTCTTATTACCCCTCCTATCCCATCTTTGCCTGGATTACCTAGTGACGATCCATCGATATTTAATTTATAGCCTTGATTAGGGGGTTGCCATTTAATGTATTGGTATGTTGTGGTTGATTTTGTTTTAAATTTCCCTGAAAGCATGACATATTCCAATTCTCTACTCATGGGAAGTTGTGTTGAGATAGAATTGTTGGTTTTATTATGATAATTATCATTTCTCATGAGCCAAATGCTCCAGATGTAAAAGGGAAAGATCATGTCCCAATCAATGGAGTTTTCAAATTTGTATGTATTAATCTTTCATAGTGAATCTAACCAATCGTCGTAAGATATTTTTAATCGTTCAATATAGTTTTCCAGACCTATCTTATCTTCCTCCAGAAGGTGTTGGCCTTTTTGCAATTGATGAATGTGTTTACAGGTCTCAGGCTATCCACAGTGGTAGCAAAGGGGGTTTATTCCAATGGATTTTAGATATTTACTAGTGGGTAATCTGTCATGTATACAGAGCCATAAGAAATTTTTTATTTTATTAGGGCATTTGAGTTTCCATATCCATTTATAGAGTTAATACTAGATTTTTTTTATGTGGGTTGGTTCTCTTTAATGGCCCACTATGCTGATTTTGTTGAGAATTGGCCAGTGGTAGCGTGCTGCCAAGAGGGTTCATCCCTTAACCCATCATAGTTAGGGATATGTAGTCCTCTAATTAAGTTTATAGTGTCTGGGGGAAATTCAAAGGATAGATTTTCCAGGTTCCATATACCATTTTCAATAATGTCTTGAACTCTGAAATCTTCCTCTTCTTGTTTCAGGGACCATGAATTAAGAATCATAGATTATTTTGGTTAGTTATCCAGTTATGAGGGTTGGTGGATTTTGGGGAGGAGTTTCCTCCTCCACAGTTGGAGAGCTTAGCTTCCTCATTGTTGGGTTCATCACCACTATAAAGTTCCCGATTGCTGGAGAGGCTGAAATCGTTATATCTAGTGATCTTTTCAACAGATTTGGTGGACAAATAAGGATGGCTTTTTTTACGAGAATCTCTTTGAATACTATCACTCTTCTTTTAGTACTAGTATTTATGTCCTCATTTCCCTCATTAAGTCTATTGCTTCCTCTATTTCTTGTACGTATGTGTTTTCCTGAATATTTTTGGGGAGAGGAAGGAATGGGTGGTATCATGTGTACTTGCGAGGTCGATGCGATGTTGTTCGGGATCGGCCTGTTGGAGTTCTCTACTGATGGTGCATATACCCCAGGTGGGTAGTAAGGAAGAGGTTCCACCAACTGATAGTTGAGATTCCACTGATTCATTAGTAGATCCATCTGGAGTTGGTGCATTGGAAAGACGGGCTGATTTGCTTGATTCCCATTCACAACTGGTACTAATGGGTTTTGGATCGGCAATTCCGGACCTTGGGGATGGAAAAAAGAGAACTGTGGCATGGTATAATTGGGTAGAGGGAGAGTTGCTGCCAACCAAAAATGGTTGTAGTAATTCTCTGTTGTTGCCCGGAGTATCGCCGTCGCCACTTGAGCTAGATAAGAAGGGTTTTGGATTACTACAAAAACTTCTCTCAAGTCCAGTGTCACACTCAGTGTTATAGCATGACGTTGCATGGTTGATTCCATCCATGAGACAGGATTGTGGTTCTCCAGCGGTGGTGTGGCATATACCATATGGTTCCCTAGCAAGCGGGGGTTCGTTGGGAATGGAGGAAGGGGATTGGTGATTAGATTGGCTATATTTTGGTGAGGATTGGCTTGGTTGTTGTTCGTGGAGGGGAAGTGATTCATGTTGGAATGTCTCTGTTGGGACAAAAGAGGAAGCCTTGGCATTGTCTATAGTAGGTAATTCGATAGTGATAGATTCTATTGGGATGAAGTGAGCATTTATAGAAGTGCTTATATTATCAGTTAAGTTCATTAAGGTACTAGGAATATCTAAAAAGGTGGAATATTTGGAGTTTTATTTATTATCCACGTTGTGTAAAATTTTATTATTAAAACTATTTCTAGAAGAATTTGGAAGGTCGGGGTTAGGAACTATTTTACTGCTTGGAGATTTAGTGAAGATTTTAGAGTTGACGGAAAAGATTTGCCTTATGTGGTTGAATGAGATTCCACGTCTGCAATCTCTAATGGCGGTGAAGAGATATTTGTTGATGTGGGGGTAGATTGGTCATTTAATGTTAAGTTACTGTTTGAATGAGTGGCTACCAATGGAGCACGTGAGTTGGCATTTGCTGTAGGCGGCGATGTGATTGTATAGGGGTTAGAATAAGGGTTTGGTTAAAGATAACCATGGTTGAGTTAGAGGTGTGGTTAGATTTTGAGTTAGTATGAGTTTGGTTAGAACTCTAATTAGTGTTATACTTAAGTGAATGGATAATAGGCTTCATGAGAAGCTACAAAAACATCACCAATACTAGAGCAGAACCGATGGCTCTATTACAAGGACTACGGATAGCACACAAGAACCAACACCGTTGTTCATCAATGTTGACTTAGAGGTAATTATATCACTGATCCAACACCGTTGTTCATCAATGTTGACTTAGAGGTAATTATATCATTGATCCAAAAAGGTCTTCCCCTTACACAAACATAATCTTTGAATGTAGGGAGCTACTTCGGCAGCTAGGAGACCAACCCGTACTACATAGCTATCGTGAAGAAACAAGGTGGCAGACGCGTCGGCAAAGGAGAGAGCACTAGTTGACTAGCACAATAACTTATTTGAATGGACAGTTTCACCCTTGTTTGCCAGCCATGTGTTAGAAGCATTAGAAGCAGACAAAGTAGGAACTACTTTTGTAAGGCCAAAGCGGCCAGTCCCTATAGTTTTTGTTATTGAACTACTACTTCTACCACTGTATCTACTAATATACCATCTAATGTAGCTCATGTACCTCCCATACTCACTCCAGGCGTTGCCGCCTCACTATCTTGTAATGATGCATATTAAGTATTAATATAAATCTCTATTTACCAAAAAAAATCTTTTGGTTAGGTAGATTATTAATTTCTAAACCATGGTTAGTAGATGGGTTTGAAACTAACCCCTGGTTAATGACGTGATTGTTGATGTCAGCATCTTCCATGGTTGAATTTTCCTCGGTAAGATTTGTTATTTTTTTGTTTTCTGCAGAAGATTAATGGTGGGGTCCACCACTTTTAATTTGTCAAAACTATTATTGTTATTTAACGAAGCAGTGGCAGGATTTTTTGCTTTATAATTATAATTGTTTTTGATTCAAGAAATTTACTTGTTGAGGCATGAGAAATGTTAACGCTAATACCTGGATCTTGTTCATGGTTTTGCTTGATTTGTTTTCTCCCCTTCGTGAATTTGACTGTTTGCCATTGTTCCTCTGTGGGCGGTGTTGCTTGAATCGTTGGCTGGCTGTTCTGTACAAAATCAGTCGTGGTGTTTCTCCCTTGAATCATTTCTATTTTGATTCTATAAAAATTCAAGTTTCATTTTTGTTCCTTTGTGGCCTCCATTGTTGTGTGCTTCATTGTCTTTGGACAGAATCCACTAGTATGACCAATATGTCCACAGGCAGTGCATAGTATATTCGCTCCTTCATACTCGATCTTTTGATGGTGCAGTCCTATGATATGTGTTTTTTAACGGCAATGTTCATAGGTACCTCAACATAGATTCTAGCATATCTACCTCTCAGTGTTGCAGAGGTGCATACATCTGTTTTTAACTTATCTTCCTAATTTCCTCCCCACTTTTGCTAGTATAGAGTGGTCGTAAAATTCTGTGGGGAGTTCTGGGAGTCTAATCCATATAGCAGAAGTAGTTTCTTTCGCTGTAGATGCAACAAAGTTTGGTTGCCATTTCTTCGCAGATAGAAAAAAACCATTAATGAACCATGGGCCATTTTGTAGAGCTATTAGCATATTTTCTTCTTAGAGGAATTTGACTATGAAATAGTCCGATCCTATTTCTGTTAGGGTGATTTCTTCCGTTGTTATCCATAGATTATTTAATCGTTTATTTTGGTATTGATGGCTCATTTTTCCCTAGTAGTTTGATTATGATTGAAAAAGCTCAAGGTCTATAGAGTCGGTTTCTATCTTCCTGTTTGAGGGTAATTATGTCGTCCGATTCCGTGTGCCCAAGATTTGATTCCTCATTACTAGAATCATCTATCTCCATCTGATAATCATTACTTTGGCTATGGTTTAATTGGATCTTGGGGAACTGGTGTCATTAATATGTTTTTAAAGTTCATCTTCTAGTTTTCTGGCTCTTTATTGAGACCTTCCCATGATGCTTTTTGTTCCTTGGGATCACTGTTTGGTTCCGGTGGTTAGAGGGATTGTGATGTATGTAATAATTTTAGAACTCTGTCTGAGTAATTAGTGGATTTTTTTTTAGAGATAAGGGAGAGCTCTCTCTCTCTATTCCTAGCAAAACTACTTATTTTCTCTCTTGCAGTTCCGTACTAAGAATTTTTTTTTTAAAAAAATATCTGCAACTGCAGATTTCCTGGTGTCATCATCTAATATCTGTTATTTTTATTAATTTTCGTTGCAGGATTATAGCAGGGAACTAGCATGTTCATTGTTTCCCTCTTTGAGTTATTTATTAAAAAGGAAGAAAGATCATGGTAGGTATTTAGACTTCATCTGCTAAGCATTTCTATTTTTGAAAAAAGATCTATGGTTTCTTATATTTTACTGGTTTGTGTAACTTGTCAACCGAACTTAGTCATTTTAGCAGATTATTCATCTATATCCAGAAAGGGAGTATAACATGCAGTGACATGTTGATTCTTGTTATAATTAATGGTTAATGAAACTGATCAGGAGGAGTATCTCTCTCTAGGAGAGAGTAATCTTATAAAAAAAGGAGAAATAAGAACTTGTATACTTAAACGTCTCAACCTGAGCCTTGTTGTTGTGAACAATGTCCTTAAATATGAAATCAATTTTTGACATTCAATATCCCTATTAACTTTTCCAGGTTGCCTTGTTATAAGTCCTGCTGTTCTCTGGCTGTAAGATTGGTAACTCAGGGTGTCACATGTTATTTAATCGTTTCTTATAACCTAAAAAATTCACTATGTCCAGCTTCTGATCTTGGTCGATAATGCTCTGCCCCTTTACGCTTCTAAATACCATATTTGGTTCACAACATTATTTAAATCTGTGACGTCTGCTTACCACACATCCCATTTGTACTACCTTTACCATTGAACAGAAGCTCTAAGGTGCTTCATATTTTGTTTGATCTTGTAATATTGACTTTGTATTCTCTGGCTATTATAGACATGTTGACTGCATCTTGCTCCTAAACATTTATGCATAGCAATTTTATCAGAACTGTGCATCGTTATACTTGCTCCGGTAGTGTATAAGTTTGTCTCATCTTTTGCTTTCTTTCCAATCACTAAATTTTTGTCTTCTGGTTCCCTCTTTACTTTTCTTCGTAGTCTTTGCGGTCAACACTAAGCTGGAACTCATTTCCCAACACTTCCAGTTGGTGAATTCCTATGTAGGACCTTTCTCTTGCAAGCTTTACTGAACACCAACCTCAATTTGTATCAAATAGCAATCCTTGATCAGCTTTTGGACTCCAAATCAATATTTCAACACACACCTAATTAACGGTGTTGCATCAATATCTTATTTGCTAATAGGTTTTTTTTTTTTTTTATGTGGCATTAGTCATTACATTATCTAATGTTATTTCATGATTCTTTCTTAACGTTCCAGGCCGAGCTGAGGCTCTTCTAATTGCTGCTTATGGCAAAGGCATGAAGATAAATTCTGATTCTCTTTGCGATGGAAAATTAGATGTCGTAGCAACTGGAGAGCCGGTCAATGAAATCCTTTTATCGACCCCCATCGCGTAATTGTTACTGGAGTTAACCCTTTGGAAGAATCATGCAGTATAAGAGAAACAATTAGTCGACGAGGCTTTTAAATCAATTCGAATTTTCCCAACCTGACTCTGCGAAATCTCAACGTAAAGCAATGGTGAAATCTAGCTCATCCTCTGTGTTTAACTTAATTGGCAGTTCTGTTTAATGTAGCATCTTCATCTAGATTGTAGGATAAGTTGTACAGATTCCTCATTAACCAAATTCTAAGGGAAGGGGAATTACAGACAATTCCTTTTCCGATATTGTTTCATCATTGTATTGAACGCACATTTAGCATGAAACACTGTTATGCATTTATTTTCGTAAGTTCGCGCGCACATACCCCCCCACCCCACCCCACCCTCTCGACCCTATATATATAGCATGAAACACTGTTATGTATTTATTTTCGTACGCACACACACAACTCTCGACCCTAATATATATATATATAGGGTTGAGAGTATAGGAAAGAGTCTCTATATCCTACAAAGATAGGGATAAGGTCTGTGTACATCCCATACTCTTCACACTCCACTTGTTGACTACACAAGCTATGTTGTCGCCGTTGTTATACACGTACAATGGCATTCCACAATAGGTTGTCATTCTTGGTTTTGGCAGAATTCGATGTCTTAACACTGAATATGCCAAACCAATACGTGCCATTTCACAAGGAAAATTGTCTGTTTTGAACGCTTGAAGATGATGAACAATCAACATATGTAATCGAGTATGCGAAAACAAGTACAGATAAAATATACAGTAGTGCTCACTACATTTGATATTGTTATATGATAGTACTTGTTTGGTTGGCAATTCTATTTTTTTTATCATCAGTGGGATAACTAATTGCTTATATGAGCTGGAGATATTCAAATTAAATGCGAACTTCAGACACTACCTAAATAATCAAGTGCGTGCTAGCTGATTTCACCATCAATGATTTTTCAAATTCCTTTCTGTGGAATTAATTTGTTTTTCTTTTATTCTATTTTAAGTATTTATTATTATATTTCTACTTCATGCATGTGTTTGTAGTTTGTACCAACTAGAAATACATACATGTGGACACTAACAGTGAAAAAATTGTCAGGGCACTTTTTTTAATGGCATGCATTTTTAATTGATTGAATTAGCGGCATTAAGTGTCCCCAAACTTATTCCGTAGTGAATAAATCAGAATAATGATTATATTGAGCCAATTTCTTATAGTTTTAGGGTAAATTTAATTTTTGACTTCTTTTAATTTCAATAAGTCCAATAAAAACAAAGTGTATAGTTGTTCTATTTGAAGGGCAAAAGTAACTTTTTTCCCTATAATCAACAGCTCGATTCATAATTCTAAGGGAAAAGTCTACTTTCAAAATTTTTTGTACTTGACCTAAACTATACTCTTTAAATAAATTTGCCATCGTAGTTAGCCTTTATTCAAATATACAGATTTTCCTAATGAAGGCGAGGACATTTACAGGTAAATTTGACAGGTTTCGAGAAGTACAAGAATATATTTGCTTTCTTAAGTATAGATTTTTCTTTAGTTTTTCATCGTAAAATTATTGTGGTAGCTTATTCTAACTGCCGTTCAAAGTAATTAAGCTTCAGCTCCAGATAAGAAAATTTAAGTTCAGTATTAATATAATTCTCTTAAGATATATACTAAAAATAATTATTGTTAGCATGTATTCGTAGACAATTAGATCAATATTTAGTTTAAATTTTTCTATGCAGAGTTGAAACTTAAATACTATTAAGGACTCGTCTGGTTGGAGAACGTATAAGTTGATTAATTATTCTAGGATTGTAATTCAACTCTCGATGGGGGATAAAATTATCACTATAAGTCCGGAATAACTAATTCTAGTATAAATTATCCAGCATAATTTATCCGAGCAAACATAAGATAAACTCATTCTAAAATTAAATCTCTATATTAGTTATTCTTGAAACCTCATACTAAACGTGCCTAAAGTGCATGCAATCTATAAAACGAGTTGAAAGATCAAGTGGGATTGACTAACGAAATTTGGATTTTGACTCTATCAAATAATGCCTGCTGCCAAACGCACTGACTCCTTCGTGAATTTATGCCTAATAAATTACATTACAACTTCAACCAACAACATATACTAGTTTATTAATGAACCTTTCAAAAGCTCAAGTGTACCATTCTCATTAAACCTTTCAAGATTCAAAGAAAGTACTAACTTTTTATGCATATATTGAGTTTCTTCTTTATACAAACAAAGAAGTTAACAACCTTCGTATAGATGAGTCCAAGGTAAGTCTTTGTGTTGTGTTTTTTCTTTCCTTGCTTTATTTGTCATTTGGATTTTAGCAAACTATGCAAGAAGGGATATGTTTAATGGATGAATTACATTTCTTCTGAAGATGATTACATGCTTATTTATAAGGAAAAGAAATGAGAAGGGAAGTTTTGATGTTTGTTCGAGTGATGTTAGGAACATAGTTTTCGTTGTGTGCTGGTGGAAGGTAGTAGGTGCTGGGTTGAATAGTCGAGGGACACGCAAGCTGTCCAAGCACCATAAACAAACACTCAGACTTGGCCTCTGTTGGCAAGTAAGCATTCCAATTATGAGTATGCCATCTTCTAGACACCTCATCTTCTCTACTATGTCAATTGAACACTCTATCTTATAAAATGATCATCTAGACACTTCCAAAGATTATGTGCCATGTCAGCATCAAGTATCCACGAGATACACTGGGAATGATTAGGAGTGTTTAGTTTCCAGTTGAGGCCAAGTTCAGATTTCTAGATGTGCATTCTCAAAATTGGAATGCGAAATTGCCGTGGGAATGCGAAATTGCAGGTCGAGGCCAAGTTGGAGTGTCTGTTTATAGATTATGCCCAAATTACATATTAAGTGGATTTTTAAACACAAATACATGGCTTGTATCAAAGCTAGTGGGTTTTGCCGAACTCGTAATCGCAAATACAGAAGCTTTCTTAGAAAGTAATGGAAATGACCATAGTACTATACAGTTTTTCCTGCTGATTTTAATGAGGTTAGTAGTCTGGAAAGGCACCGTTATTTTGTTGTTTCTTGGGTTGTGCAACCATGTGCTAATCCAAAGTCATGGAATGAATAGACTTTCCAACTCAAGAGTGATGCCTAGTTGTCATTGAAGTGATTGAAATCACAGAAGATCAAAGAAGAGACAAAAAAAATGCAAGGTGATTTATTCAAATCTACATAAGTATTGATGGTTGAGTTATCCAATGTCTCTGGTGGTGGGTGGTAACGGGTACACCAGTGGAATAAATGAGGTGTGTGAAGTTGGCCCGGACACATGTTTATACAAAAAAGTCAATAAGTAGAAAGTTTTTGGGTGATTTGATGAGCACAGTTGGCGAGAATTCACACCATGTTCGTTGTCAATAACATCTTTTACCTCTTAGATATAAGGAATTTTGCAGTTTCTTACTTTGTCTTAGTTGGTACTAAATTTGAACTCAAGCTGCTTTCGATGATCATGCTCACTACCATATATATTTTTTCCCTGTGATGCTCAACATGCATACGGAAAGCCTAGTGTTCAATGCGTTTATCTATGACGAAATACTACATCTGATATCTAATTTTGGAGATTGCTCTACCACTGTCTTATTTCTTGAAAGTTGATGCCTGGATCCCTTTGTTTGTTTTAATTGAAGAGGTCTGTCCGTGGGCGTTTCTCTGGATTCTCCTGATTCAATTTTGGAACGAATTCATATTGGAGATACTAGCAATGGTATCCAAGGAGGAGAAAGAAGCTTCATGGTTTACCAATCCAATTTGTTTGATGAGGTCTCGAGTCCAGTTAGAAGAGAAGTAGCTAACAGGTGTTTCATTTTTAAAATTTGCATATATTTTTCTTATCATTGATTCTTCTTTCTATTTGTTCAGTTGGGAGATCTACTGTTTCTTATTTCTGTTGATTTTTACTTGCTTCAGATCTTTTTCTGGGAAGGTTCTAAATAGAATTGACAATGATGTGGAAAATGGAAAGTTGGAGATCAAAGAGAAGTCTATATGCAATAATATGCTCATCACTGTACATAACAAGGCGCTGCTATCAGGAATTGCATACTGTATTTCTTCTTGTAGCATGATATTAGTTAATAAATATGTCCTTTCTAGCTATAACTTTAATGCGGGCATATCCTTGATGCTCTATCAGGTACCTTTAATCATTTAAACAATTTGATAAATTCCATATATTTAGAAATAACATTTCAACTCGTTTTGCAGAATTTTGTCGCGGTGGTGGTGGTTTCTATATTAAGCTTCTTTGGTGTAGTTTCTACAGAACCACTCACGTTGCGGCTAATCAAAGTCTGGTTGCCTGTTAATGTTATATTTGTTGGAATGCTTATCACAAGTATGCTCAGGTATACTCTCTTTGTATCTGCGGTACCTTCACAAGGTAGGGTAAGAATTGCATCTTTTTTTTTCAAGCAAGCTTCTTATTTCGTCTTCAAAAGCACTTCTATCACCAACATCAACTCCTTTGAAACGTATCCTTGATTGTACGTTGTTAGGCATTAATTTAGCAAATGGTTTGCATATACTTTCACTTGTGATTTCGGAGGAATATCTTGCTCGTAATTTACTTGTGATTGTCATATTTCCTGCAGTCTGAAGTACCTAAATGTTGCTATGGTCACTGTGCTGAAGAATGTTACTAATGTGATAACTGCTGTTGGTGAAATGTATATATTCAACAGACACCATGCTACCAGAGTGTGGACTGCTCTTCTTCTAATGGTATGCTCGTAGCTTAAACAGAATCCTCACTTGTGTCATTTCTTGGATTCATTTCTGTGCATTTAATTCTCTCTATTTATAGATCGCAAAAAATAAGTATCCGTTCTCACCTTACAGCACAATTTATGCTTTCATCATTGTCTTGACATTGCACTTTGTGTGGGAGAGGTACTGGGTTTAGCCGCCGCCTCTCCTCTTCTTCCTTTTTTTTTTTTGGAATTTATTTACTTATCGCATTGTTTCTTATTGTTAAATGTTTATTACTATTTGTTGCTTCACTTGCCTTGTATCTTGTTGTTTTGCTGTTTTTATTTTTCTTACAAACCTACACTGGGTCAACTTCTTTTAAGCCAAGGGTCTATTGGAAACAATCTCAGAAAGATAGGGTTAGGTCTCTGTAGATGCCACTTGTGGGATTACAGTGTGATACGTTGTGTGTAGGAAGCACTAGTCTTCATGTGCAAAGGTAGCTATGCAAATATCCACCGCTATTACGTTTTACCAGCCTTAGCCAATCCCATCACTATCACATTTTACTAATTCCATTTCTCTTGCATCTATGTTTCTTCTCCCTATAACTCTTCAGTAAAATCTATATGAAGGTATTCTATATGGTTTTAGGAATGACAGCTCAAGTACGAGTGTCTCTTCTTTGGCATACATGATACATTTCAACTACATGATTAAAGATCTCATAATAACTAACTTTTGTTGATTATGCCCCCTTCTATTTGCCGTATAGAGTGGCCTTTGGTACTAGAGATGTATATACAGGAAATAAATTTCAAACGTGATGTAGTCACCAGATCAAAATCTGAAGATAGTAACACTGTAGTTTGCTATGCAGATTGTTTCAGCAGTTTCCGGTGGAATTACAGACCTTTCTTTTAATGCCACTGGTTATACCTGGCAGATTATCAATTGTTTCTTGACAGCATCATATTCTGTAAGTACATTTTTTTTCCTGGTACTTTTCCTTGTAATCAGATATTTATGTGTGTGTTCGATGAAGTGATGAGTCAAGGTTAACCCTGTTGTATCTACACTTTACATGCTCTGTCTGTACCACTTAAACAAAGTCCTGGGGGCAGCGTACCTCATAATTTTTTTTTCCGAAATGACAAGTAATTAGACCTGTCATGTTTTTGATCTTATGATGCAGTTGACTCTTCGAAGAATCATGGACACTGCTAAGCAAGTGACGAAATCAGGGAACCTGGATGAATTCTCAATGGTTCTGCTAAATAATACCCTTTCACTGCCTTTAGGCATTCTCCTTGTATTATTGTTCAACGAGGTCGATTATCTTTCCAGGACGTGAGTTCTACCTTCTCATTATACCACTCTCTTCGTTTCTTATATTTACAATAATCACCTATGCGATTATTCTTTTACGTTCTACTTTTGCACATGCATACTCATGATTTGATGTTTGGCATCACGGTCAGATTGTAAAATTGAAAAATCACAAGTTCTTTTCTGGTATTGAGTTCTCTCATCGAGACAATGTTAAGCAGTTTTTGTTTGACTTTACCCTCTATTTTAATAGTTACCGGAGATGTTAAAATCAACCTTCTTGTGTTTTACGCCCTCCCTAAATGTGCACCTTCTGAGGTGCTGCTTAGTGTTTAGTTTAACTGTTAAGATGTAAGAGTTGAAGAAATGCTGATTACTTTGTTGGTTTCAGCAGCTCTCTTACAATCTGTGTTGCTCAGACTTTTCAAAATGCCCTCGGGTGCTTGTCTGATCATCCAAAAGTAGTACATTTTTGGATGATCTAACAACGAGTGCGACATCATTTTTAGAGAGTCTGAGCAACATAGCATACAATTTTAATGTTCATTCAGCAAGTTTTACAATTTTAATGTTCATTCAGCAAGTTAATGACATTGTCTAAAATTTAGTGCTTCTAGTACCATTTCAATTATATGATATCTATATCTGCCTATTTCCATCAATACTTTTGTTGCAAGTGTACAACTTTTGTATATTTTTTTTGACAGACCACTATTACAATTGCCAGCATTCTGGATGGTAACAACATTAAGTGGATTTTTGGGCTTAGCTATTAGTTTCACATCTATGTGGTTTCTTCATAAAACAAGTGCAACTACATATAGGTATGTTTTTGTCTTGGAGCACTATTTCTTCCTCTTCATCAAACTACGTTGCTCAGACTCTCCAAAAATGTTGCCGCACTCATATCGAATCCCGCAAAAATGCACTACTTTTGGAGGATCTGACACGTACCTAACAAATTTTTTGAAGAGTCCGAGCAACATAGTTTTGGCAGCTTTCATTTCATATTGAAACTTTCATTTACTTGATATTCGATGATATCTTCATTTATTTTTTTTCATGATTTTGCATTCTGCAGCCTTGTGGGATCACTAAATAAGATACCCCTCTCTGTTGCTGGTATTCTCCTTTTCAAAGTCCCAGCTAGTCTTGAGAACATTGCCAGTATATTTTTTGGTTAGCACCAGCTTATTTTCTTTTTTCTCCTCTTTTTCTTTTAACAAATTGAAGACGTACTTTGTTTAGCCTAGAACAATCATGAAAAATATGTTTGTAAAATAATTTGCAGGCCTCTTGGCTGGAGTATTTTTCGCCCGCACAAAGATGCAGGAGAAATCTCAATCCTGAAACAACTACATACTCCGTGTAATCTCAGATGTGACGTCTGCAGAGGGTGGCGTGTACACAGCCTTACCTGTACCTTGAGAAGGTAGAGAGACTGTTTCCGATGAGAAATCTCAATCCTAAATTGTTGAAAACCTTTTCTTTTCCTCTTCATAGATTAGAATTTGTGTTGAATTGTAAGCATGTTGTGTAGTTATAACGATGTGATTCACTACACGTTGAACACTAGTATATTGAAATGCAGTGTAACTTTATCAGCATAGAAAAAAGTGTTGAAATGCAATGTGCTTGAGACGGTTATTATTATTATTATCATTATACATGTTTTTGAGACGGTCACTTGTATAATATATACAGAGATAATACCCAATTACCCCCTAAACTATGCCCAAAAAGACTATGACACCTCAACTTAAAGGGGATCCTATTACCTGAACTAATTAAAAGTGTAATTTTGACACCCTTAGTGCCTACGTGGCACAACACACTGAAGTGTCCACATAGACATACGTGTGTGCCACGTAGGCACTAAGGGTGTCAAAATTACACTTTTAATTAGTTCAGTGGTAATAGATATGTCATACCTTTTTGGGTATAGTTAATTGAGTATTTTCTCTAGTATATATTACAAACTTTAGAGAGGAGATTATGTATCGGAAAGTAAGTTGTTTGGCTGCCGGTCAGGAGGGGAGTTATTCATATATTAAAACTAAAACTAGTATCGCTAATATCACAATTGGTAGCTTTTAGGTTCTTAGTACAAAATTCAGTACAGTAAGTGTGGTACTGTCATAATGTTCCAATCCCACATGAATAAAATATAGGCTATTAGTTAATTTATGTAGTAATTAATATATAAAGACTCTATTGAAATGACAATTTTTCCTTTTGGGGAGCAAGAATGGAGATGTTGATGCTGCTCACTGCTAGGCTCTTCCTATTCTCAATTTATTAGAGGCAAAATCAATGGGAAACTATAGAAATAACTTATTTATAAGGTGGCTTTTAAATTTTGATCCCAAATAAAAAAACTTCATAAAAATAATCTTCCGTCATTAATTGATATATTTACAGATAAAATTATCCCTAATCAATAGAGTAAATTACATAAATGATCCTTATAGTGGATAACAACTTCATACATTCATCTTTCAACTCTTATTTTTTCCTCTTTTTAATTTTATTTTGATTTTTATTTTTCTTTTCTCGTTTTATTTTTGGTTGTTCTCAACCCTTACTTTTTTCCTCTCAACTTCTTTTTTTTCCTTTTTCTTTTACTTTGATTTTTGATTTTTTCTTTCTTTTTTCTTTATTCTTTTTGATTTTTCTCAATCCTTACTTTTTTGTCCTTTACTCCACTCAACGTTTACTTTTATAAAAAAGAAGACCGTAGAGAAAGAAAGAACGGCTGAAAGCGGAAAGCCTATCTAAAAGGGAAAACAAAGTAATTGCTCAATAAAGTCAGATATTTTGGAAAAGGGCATAGCTAGTTGGCTGGCTTTTCTCTTCTCTCGGTCACGGACTTGAAGCTTTTTCTTTCAACTTTTGCTTAGTGAGGGCTTTTACAGAAGTTGCTTCCACCGCCATGAATTTTTTAGTTTGATATTTTGACGGTTGATTGAAAGTCTAATGCATCTCTCAAAATAGTCGAGAGACTGATTGGCAAACCGTGTTTTATTGTGGTCAAGGGCGAAGAAATCAATCTTCTGCCACAAAATACCAGGAGAAAAAGACTTTTTGTTATTTTTCTTTGATTTTTCTTTTTTTTTTCTTTTTTTCTTCTTAAGTTTTTCTCGGCCTTTATTTTTATATTATCTTTTTTCTTATTTTTATCAACCTTCATTTTTTTTCGTTCTCTCTCAACTTCTACATTTTCTTTGATTTTAATTTTTTTCATTTTTTTTTTTTGTAATTTTTATTATTTTTGTTCTTTTCTTCAATTTCTTTCAATCAAGTTACATATCATGAAAAAGAGTTGACACTATCACATTATAAAGACAAGACTTATGACTTTCAAACAACAAGCTACATTTCATGGGCAAGAGTTTACACAATCATAGTGTAGAGACAAGACTTACGACTTTTAAACAACAAGTTATATTTCATGGGTAAGAGTTGACACTACCACATTGTGTTTTGATTTATGAGATGTTCTATAACTCTTACCTTAGAGGCAACACTTAGCTCAAGGACTTTCAAACAATAAATTATGCCCCACGGACAAGAGTTGACTCTACTATGTTATGTCTTCATTTATGAGATGTTCTACAACTATTTTCTTAGAGGCAAGACTTAGCTCAAGGACTTAGATGTTCTAATACAACTATTGTTTTAGAGACAAGACTTAGCTCAAGGACTTTCAAACTACAAATTATGCCCCACGGGCAAGAGTTGACACTACCACGTTATGTCTTTATTTATGAGATGTTCTACAACTTTTGCCTTAAAGTTAAGACTTGGCTCAAAGACTTTCAACCTACAAATTATGCCCCACGGGTAAGAGTTGACACTACTACGTTATGTCTTAATTTATCAGATATTCTACAACTCTTGCCTTAGAGGCAAGACTTGGCTCAAGGACTTTCAAACAACAAATTATGCCCCACAGGCAAGAGTTGACACTATCATGTTATGTATTTATTTATGAAATGTTCTACAACTCTTGCCTTAGAGGCACGACTTATTCTAAGAATTTCCAAACAAGTTACGTATATTGGGCAAGAGTCAACACTAACACATTGTGTTTTTTACTTATAAAATGCTCTATAACTCTTGTCTTAGAGTTAAGACTCAACCTAAGGACCATCAAACAACAAGTTATGCCACCACCACATTATGTATTAATTTATGAGATATTTTATAACTCTTTCCTTAAAGACAAAACTTAGACTAAGGACTTTCAATTAATAAGTTGTGTCTCATGGGAAAGAGTTGACATTACCACATTGTGTTTGAATTATGAGATATTCTATAACTCTTGCCTTAGAGGCAAGACTTAACCCAAGGACTTTCAAGTAACAAGTTACGTCTCATGGACAAGAGTTGACACCCCCACATTATGCTTTGATTTATGAGATATTCTATAACTCCTACTTTAGAGACAAGACTTAGCCCAAGGACTTTTAAACAAAAAGTTACGCTCCACGAATAAGATTTGACACTACCACATTGTGTCTTGATTTATGAGATGTTTTATAAATCAAGGACTTTTAAACAACAAGTTATGCCCCATGGGGGAAGAGTTGACACTACCACATTATTTTTTGCTTTATGAGATGTTCGATAACTCTTGCCTTAGAAGTAAGACTTAACTCAAGGACTTTCAAACAACAAGTTATGCTCCACAAGAAAGACTTGACACTATCACATTGTGACTTGATTTATGAGTTGTTCTATAATTTTTGCCATAGAGGCAAAACATATCCCAAAGAATTTTCTAACAACAATTCATGCTCTAAAATTTTCATTGATGAAAAAAACAGATCTCTTTGCAGATTATCTAATTTTTTATTTATTAGCAAAATATAATAGAAGTTGAGAAAAAGAAAAAAAAGAGATCAATCAAAATAGAGCAATAAAAAAAAGATTGAAAAAAAAAGACAAGAAAAAAATAAAGATTAAGAAAAAAAACGAAGAATTAAAAAAATTTAGAAAAATAAAAATGAGAGGAAAAAAATAAAAATAAAGTTTGAGAAAAATGAGGGTAAAAAAAAGAGAAGTGATAAAAACAAAAATAAAAGAAAAATAAAGGTTGAGACAAATGAATTTAAAAAATAATACAAAAATAAATGAAGAAATAGATAATGTTTGAGAAAAAAATAAAAAAGAGAAAAAAAATAAAGGTTGAGATAAATAAATTAAAACACGGAAATAAAAATTAAAGTAAAAATAAAAAAGTAAAAATAATAAAAATTAAAATAGAATTTAAGAGATAAATGAGTATGAAAAGTTTAAAAATATTTGAGATGTAGAGGGGTAAAATTATACTTGTATTATACTTAAAAAGAAAGGAAAATTGGCCTTTAAAAACTTTTCTTATTGGGGTCAAAATTCAAAGTCACCCACTATTGGGGCCATAGCATGTAATTTCCTGAAAATCAATAAACTAGAGGAAAAAGGACACAGTGACCCATTTAAAAATAATTGGTCTATGTTTGGGTCATTGAACATGAAGTTATTAGTTGACTATTTTAATTCCACTAATTGACTCTTTTCTTCTAATTTGGGTCAGATAATTCAGATATAGTTCATATATCATACTAATACAATTCATATGGTATATTGATGCAGTTCATAAAAAAATAATTTATGGGTGAAAATTGTATTATTGTTACATAGAATATGTATTTTTTTAAATACGATATACATAAAATTTGTATCGTCTATTGTATAAAATATGTATATATATATATATATATAAGATGCAAAAGGAAATTGTATATTTATAATATACATATATATGAGATATGTATCGAAATTATATAAAATATGTTCAAAATTATATCAGTATTATATAAGCTGCTAGCAAATGGCTAAAAATGAAACTAAAATTCAATGACCATTTCCGTATTAATAATTTTGGCCAAAATGCTATTTGTGTCCTTTTGCCCAACTATAATATATTTCTCTCGAAACAAAATGTAGGTACGCATTTTGTCGATAATATGCAGTGACTTACTCGTCATTAACAAGCGACAAATTTGATTATTTAGCCAAAAAAATATGTCTGTCATTAGTTCTTATTTTTTTAAGTAGCATATCATTTGTCAAATACATTCCTTTGATAAACATTGCATATCTATATCTATAATATATTAAAAGTGTGAAGACCAGTAGAAAAGTGATTTGAACTTTTTGCCCTTCATTAAAAGTCTTTGCTTTAGACAAAATCGTCATTTTACTATTTTTCTAATATTTAAAAGTTAAAAATTAACTAAATTTATTTATGGTAAAATATTAATTATTTTTAAAAGTTAACAATTAATCAAATATATTTATGGTAAAACCTTTCCTATTCTAATATATATGGTAAATAAAAATATATTTAAAAAGGAAGTTCTAAAGTATATAATAAAAGGAAATATTTAATAAAAGTTTTATTTTGGAAAGGTTTTTGTCGATTAAATAGGAAAAAGAAGAATGAGTTTTTTCCTTCTGGTTAAACGATTAAATAGGAAAAAGAAGAATGAGTTTTTTTTCTTCTGGTTAAACGTTTATACTTGTGCCAATATTATTTTAAAATGTCGTGAAAAAAGAGAGGCTAAAAATAGGATGAGTATAAAATTGGTAAAAAGAACTAAAAATAGATTATTTTTGTTTGTTATTTATTTGGAATGAAAAAATTATTGTCTTCTTATATAATTAATTGCTAAGAAATAAAATTGTTAATTATTATTTTGATTATTATAATATTGGTTAAGTTGATCATCTTCTCCGTGAATTTCTTATTGTAGCAGTTTGAAAACTACTATGATGTTTGCTTTGTCTTACTTTGCATGGTAGGAGATAGAGGAAGGCAAATTCAGGTTAGGTCTCCCACATCCTCTTCCCAATTATATTTTGGTGAATATAGCTAGACACATTATGGAAGAACTTCATCTTAGGACAGCACAATGGAGGAAACATTGGCCATAATGATGTTTATTGTATCTTTGCTATTCAGATCCAAAATTTAGCCATTTATTTTTGTTGCGATTTTTCAGTTTTAGTTATCCAAGTTGTGCTTAAGCCTAAATTGAGCGTCAGAACATGATGAGCACTTTGTATTGCTCAATGTGTGCTTCAATGTCGTTATCAAAATTCTAAGACATACTTTTTCTTGGCAATGAATTTCTTTTGAAGAAGCGACACTAAGCAATTGATATTTCAATTTTATCATAATTATTTTTCAATTTCATTATTCATATATTTATTATTTGGTCTAAATCTATATCTATAATCTATAATCTATAATATATTAAAAGTGTAAAGACCCTTAGAAATATAATTTGAACTTTTTACCCTTCATTAAAAGTCTTTCCTTTTGACAAAATCGTCTTTCACCAATTTTTTTCAATTAGTATTTAATTAACTTTATAAAATTAGTTATAATCTTAAAAGATTAAGGAGTCATAAATTATATGGTAAGAGGAAAAATATATGAAAAATAAATTTTGGTACTTCTAAAATAGGATAGAAAAATACTCCTAAAATAGGACTCTATTGAGGAAATACTTCTATAAATATTGAGATGCGCGTTAAACTAGAGAAGAATTCGGTTTACTTATTGGGAAAATATGATGATGATCATCTAACTTGATTCAGTTGCATGTCTAGATTGGTGAATGCTTAATCTTCTAACTTAACTTCTTCACTGTTTTTGTCAACATAATAGAATTCAACCGTGTGTATATATATCTTCTATGTTTTTCATTCATGTCATTCTTTAGGATCAAAATTTGTGATCACTATTATATTATTTTGTTGTAGTTTACAGGTCGTAGATGAATTGACGGTAGTAGATGAATGTCGATCGGCTTTCAAAATTTTTTTAGGTAAAGGTTAGGTTTAATTGTATTATTTTTATATCTCTATTTTGAGAATATTTTTTTTTGTGTAAATGTTAAGTTTAATTATATTGATATCTCTATTGCCGTTTTATTTTGTTGTAGTTTACAGGTGGTAGATGAGTATCAGACGACTTTGAGAAAATTTTTGTGTAAAGGTTAGATTTAATTATATTGTTTTGATGTCTCGATCATCGTATTATTTTATTGCAGTTACAGGTGGTAGATGACTGTTGATCGACTTTGATAAATTTTTTTGGTAAAAGTTAGGTTTAATTAAATAAATTCTCCAAAAGATGTTGAATTTAATTATTGTATTCATCTATATTATTTAAATAAATATTCTATTTAGTGTAACATTTGAATTCAATAAAGTAAGGTACACACGCAAGGCGCGTACACCTAAACTAGTATATATATATCTATGAACGGTTGAATGATTTTTTTTTTTAATTTAAAATATGACAAAACTAGAATTAGATGATGTAGCATATCGATAACACGTTCTATTTCGTTCAACTTAGTACTTTTAATATGGAACATTACGAAAATCAGAATAAATAGTAGTTATGAATTCATAACTTTAAAGATATAGGGTGTGTTCGGTACGGAGGAAAATATTTTTCATCTAAAACATTTTTCAAGAAAATATTTTTAAGAAAACAAGTCGTTTCTTATTTATTTTCTTGTGTTCGTTCCGTAAGTAGAAAAAATATTTTTTAAATGCATTTGAATACATATTTAACATAAAACAATGAGCACGTATAGGGTAAAGGAGGTAGGATAAGAAAAATTTTGAAAATTTTTAAAAAATTAAATTAATTTTTTTTTTTTATAAAAATTATTTTAAGGGGGGGGGGGGGGTAAGAAAATTTTGAAAAGAATTAGAAATGGGAAAAGAAGATGGCATGACCATTTTAGAAAAAATTGGGCACATGCAGCCTCTATACTCAATTAATACACTTTTATACCAAATTGATACACTTTTATCCTATATTGATACACTTTTTAAAAAGGAGAAAGAAAATTCTATGCAAGCACATGCAGTCTCTATATATCCCAATTAATACTCTTTTATACCACATTAATACACTTTTATACTACATTGATACACTTGCAGTGTCCATATACTCAATTGATACTCTCTTATACTAGATTGATATATTTTTAGGATGCATGTAGAAACTATATAGAGTCATATAAAATATGTATTTAAATAATATTTGTAGTTAAAAATTGTATAGAATGCGTATAAAAATGCTATAATTATTATATCGAATATGTATATGTATATAAACTGTATCATTATTATATATAGATATATATATTTTTAACAATTGTATTATATTAAAAGTATATGATATTGCATTTTATTGTATAAATAAGTAAAACTAAACAAAACAAATAGTATGTTATTTTAATAATGTTGGTGAATGAAAAATAATCTGAAAAAAAAGTAATTACTCTATTGTATAAAAAGAATAAAAAAGAGTAGAATTTTTAAAAAAGAAAAGGAGCCAAAACGGGTGATGTAGCAAATCTAATTACTAACTAATTACTATAGTTTTAGTTAGTATTGCAAATCTAATTACTAACTACCGAGAAATGAGAAAAGTAAGACTAGCACCTATATTACTTTACTATTAAAGATGAAAAGTCGGCCCACGACACAAAACGGAAAGGGCCGAATTGTGATGTAGAATTGAAGTGCTATTTACTGAATTTTTAAATTTAGGTGCTAGTTTTGTGAAATTATTTTAGTTTTAGGTGTTATTTTTGTCCTTTTCCCATTAGAAATTTATTTTTTTACTCCTTTTGGGGGTGAGGTAAAAAAAGAATTTTGAACTTTTAAAAAAAAAAAAAATTTAATTTTTTTTTTTGTGTGTGTGTGGGGGGGGGGGATTGGTGGTTACGGGGTAGGGGGGCCTGGTAGGAGATGGGTAAAAAATTTTCTTTCGAGGTGAGGTGGGTGATTTTAAGAGTGATATGAATAATACAATTTATTATTCGCAAGGGGAGCCTTGGAGTAACTGGTAAACTTGCTGTCATATGGTCAGGAGGTCACGGATTCAAGCCTTGAAAATAGCCTCTGGAAAAAATGCAAGGTAAAGCTGCGTATGATACACCCTTGTGGTGGGGCCCTTCCCCGGACACCGCGCATAGTGGTAGCTTTAGCGCACCGGACTGCCCTTTTTATTAAAAAAGCTATGAACTTGTTTTCACAGGAAAAATATTTTTAAAAATTTTAAGTTAAACAAATATGACAAAATAGGAAAACCTTTCTTTTCACACCGAAGACACCCATAATGAACACAATACTAAGAGCCTTAAACAGTGAAACTTAAAACATAAATTTTGGATCCACCATATCTGTAGCATTCCAAAAATTTTAGAACCTTCATGCACCCACTATTGTGTGAATGCAAGTACATGTGGAAATAAACTTTATGTCTCTGTATTATTGGAAGTGATTTATACATGTATTAAGGCCTCAAGTAACTCCAAACTCTTGGCCAAGTCAAAACCTCCCTTACCGATTGATTTCTCTTGAAGTGTCCTACTATAGTCAACTTCAAACGAGTATAACTCCTAGATTATAAAATTTTTTTGAGCTCAAGACCCACCAAATGATAGATATTGAATTAGCTTTCCAACACATCCTGTTTCGCCTTAATCCAATGTTGGAGTAAGAAGTTATGACCATTTTACTGAAGTCCTGTCAAGCTGTTTACCTACTTATGACCCCCAACTTATGGGCCGTAA
This sequence comes from Capsicum pubescens, assembly GCA_030864215.1. NCBI lineage: Eukaryota > Viridiplantae > Streptophyta > Magnoliopsida > Solanales > Solanaceae > Capsicum > Capsicum pubescens. The sequence goes on along the minus strand of CM061538.1, from coordinate 79,017,204 downwards.
GTAGTACTTACGGGGGCTGTAAGTGGGTCCACAAGTAGGTCCTGAGAGCTGGAAAAAGGTGTAACGACCTAAAAATTTGAAAAAATATGTGAAATTGTGATTTTGTGTGATTTGACTGTTTTACCCCGCCCCGTAGTTGCATTATAATTTCTCTGGGGTGTGGGAGTGATTGACATGATTTTTTATGCATTTTGGTATCATTTATGCTATATTGTGATTTTTTTATGGCTTCGAGAGCCTTATTTTGGACTTATATGGATATCTTTTGATTCGTGCGATGGATGACCGAATAGACTGCGCCAGCAGCTCCGGAACATCGATTTTAGTCTAGGTAGATCTTTGGTTCGGGTCCCGGTGCATCCGAGCTCATTTTGACCTATTGGTCGGAAAGTTGAAAAATTGGAAATATGGGTGTGGGACCTACATTTGATCGAAACGACCTCGGATGAAAAATACGACTTCACCAGAAGTTCTGAAATATCAATTTTAGGGTGTTAGCATATTTGGTATGATTTTAAGGCTTTTAAATCTCATTTTGACCCTCGGTTTGGAAAATTATGATTTTGAGTTTTGGGGTGAATTTTGTGAAAACGATATTTTTTTTGAAAATTTGATATCACCATCGCGTCCGGAATGTCAAATTTAGTATGGTTGCATAGTTCGTTTGCATAAATCAAACTCCGAATGAATCCCGGACACCCTGTCGAAGTCCATCTTGACTTAAGGGGAAAAATCTACACTAAATGTTGCAGATATTTCTGCAATAAATACAGTTTTTTCGTCCATTTTGGCTCATTTTTTCATCTTGCCTTTTGAGAGTTAAACCTACTATAGTGTGAGAGCTTAAAAGTAGAATTTGTGGGAGCTTGGGAAGCTAGATTAACACCTTTTTCTTGGTATTATTATGGATTAAAGGTAAAAATTCACCTCTTTTCTTAATAATTTCTTGATAAATTCCTCAAAACTCCAAAAATCTTAGGGCATGATTTTAAACCCAAATTTCACCCCTTTCACTTGAATAATATTTTTTATCTTATAATTACTATTTTTTCATCAATTTAACCTTTAAATTAACTCTGATTCTTGATTTGAACCCGAATTTTAAATATTTTACCCGGTAAAGCTCAAAAATGGGTTTTCTTCGATTTGAACTCCGTTTTTACTCGATTTAACTTGGGTTTTCAGCTGTAGATTTCTAAAAATATGGGGAACATGTTTTTGAAGTAAAGTTTCAATTTTGCCCTTCTTTTTCGAAAACCCATTTTGGGGGTCCGTTTTGACTCCGAACCAAAAGTAGTCAATATGAGTGTCGTTGGTTTTGTATTGACGCGTAGATTTCATATTTGATATTTTTAGTGGAGTTCGGAATTATTCGTGAAAGTAAGATCGCGGGTTCAAGTGTAGCGGACTGATTTTGACTTTCGAGGTAGGTTATGGCTTAACTCTTCAGACTGGGCTGGGTAGTAAATGATGGTACAAAATGCATGTTAAGGGTGGTAAATAATCATGAAAAATGGCTATCTATGTGTTTTGCCCGTGTGGAGGCCTATATGTGATGTAATTATCGAAATTGAGATATTCTGTGATATATTTGACCGTGTAGGGTCCTATGTGATATTGATAGTCTTGAATACATGTGAATAATTGTATTGTGTTATTTAATGTGGTACCATTGGTGTATTGTGATTATATTCATACTTTATTGACATATGAGACATGTGAAAATTCATGGATGAAACGAAAATAATAAGTGGATATTGGCTCATGTGGTTGTGGGAATATATCATTGTGGTTGGTTGTGGAAATATATCATGTGATTGGTTGTAAAAATACTCATTGTGGTTGGTTGTGAGCATTACATCTTCATATCATACTTATTCATGAAATATTGGTACCACTGTGGCAACATCTAAGAAACACTAGCAACACCTTTTTAAAAAAATATTGTAACACCTTATAAAACTCTTTTCGAGGGATATGCCGGAAAGGAGATATGAGATATGTGGATTATATATGGGTTGACGAACCCCCATGGGTCCTACGTCTGGAAGCTTTAGCTTAGTAGGTGTATACGGGAATTGTGCGACCATCTCGGAGGTTGTGCGACGACCTCGTGTATCATCATCATCATCATCATATACATTGCACTTACTTTATTGTGTTTATGTTGTGTTGTATTGCCTTATTGACTTATCATCTATGTATTTGTCTTACCTTCCTTTATTTGTATTTGATGATCTTGTAACTACGTGTTCTCGCTTGTTCTATTTATATGTGACTTAATGTATACTTGTGTTCTATACCTTGGTGTGTTGTTGTAATATATATGATATATATATATTAGAACTGTTAGTGCAAGCGGTGTGGGCTACCGTTGTGAGACATTTTCTGATTGCAGGTGATGTTCCCTTAGTGTATATTTGTATGCTTTGGTTACTACTTTGTTTGGTCGGCCTATAATACCTACTGAGTACAAGTGGACCGTACTTATGCCCACTGTGCCCTTTCGATACAGGTCTTAGCTCGAGTGCACCTCATCTTGATTGACTCGAGCAATTGTTGCGAAGTTCACCTCTATCTTTCTATAGTTGTTATGTCTTTATTAGTAGTTTTTACACTATTGACACCTGGTTTTGGTATTTTGGATAAGTTCTTTCCGCATTGTTATGATTACTTATATGGTTCGGCTTCATTCTAGAAGCCTTACCGTGGGATATTTCTGTCTTTTTTTATATCAGTTTGGATGATAGGCTTACTTGTCAAGGTACGTCGCAACAAGTTCCATGATGACCCTCGTTTTTGGGTTGTGACAAATTGGTATCAGAGCATCCAGGTTTCATTGGTCTTAACAATGTAAGAACGGGATGTCTAATAGAGTCTCGCGAATCGGTACGTAGACGTCCGTATCTATCTTCGAGAGGCTATATGACGTCTTTAGGAAACTTTCCTCATTTCATTCTTTATCGTGTGAAGTTCTTTCATACCTTGTGTTCTGAGTTGTGTTTCACTCTTTTTATGGGAATGAAGTTGCTTATGCCACTATTAGTTGAGAGATGCTATGAGTAATTAGTGGGTATTATTTGTCGGTTGTAGGCTTGTTGATATTTTTCTGGAGAGATTTGTGTCTTTCAGTTTGAGAGATCATATGTGGGATGAGTTTGATCTTTTGGAGCAGGGCTCAATGACAGTTGTTGAGTATGAGGCATGCTTCTATGCCCTGTCCAAATATACCTTTGATAGTATTTCTACTTAGTTTGAGTAGATATGAAGTTTGTAAAGGGTTTGAATGTCTCTCTTTAGTTGACTACGTCTCAGATAATTATGATTAGGGATTCTTTTTAGAGTATTGTGGATCATTCTAAGATGACAGAGGGTATTCTTAGTACATCTCAGGGAGACGCCAAAAGGGTGCATCATTTTAGTAAGTTCAGGAGTCGGACCTCTAGAGGTAGAGATTTTAGAGGTTCTCATGGATATCATGGTAGGCCAACGCAGGTGAATTTATAGAGTTTAGCTGGTGGATCTTCTAGTTTAGTAGTTCAGGGTGATCGTTCGGGCTCAGTTATACCTTCTCTTGTTGATATTGGTCATAGAAGTTGCTATGTGTGTGATGAGGTTGGCCATGTGGCTAAGGACTATTCTTGCTGTGTGTTTAGAGCTATTTTTATTTCAGCTGTGAGAGGTAGGTGTTCCACCAAAGGTGTAATAGGTAGAGATGGTAGAGTCTGTGTTGGTGGTTGTAGGGCTACTCAGTTAGTTGGTAGTCACGGATAGTGTTATGCTATATCAATCAGATCTGAGGCAGAGGCTTCAGATGTTGTGATCGCAGGTACCGTTTCCTTTGTTTTAGACCTGCATCTTATTATTTGATCCTGGATTAACTTTGTTCTATGTGTCTATATATTTTACTTCGGGTTTTGATTCTGTTAAGGAGCCTCTTGCCATGCCTATTCATGTATCTACTCCAGTAGGTGATTCTTTAGTGGTGGATCGGGCGTACCGATCTTGTGTTGTAACTTTTGTCGGGCATGAGACTTTAGTAGACTTGCTTGTGTTAGACTTGGTTGATTTTGATGCTATTTTGGGTATAGATTAGTTGGATCCTTCTTATGCCGTCTTAAATCGTTATGCCAAGACTGTGACTTTAGCTTCGTCGGGTATGCCAAGGATAGCTTGGAAGGGTACACTTCATTCGGGTCCTAAGAGGGTCATATCTTATGTTCAGGCTTGTAAATTGGTTCAGAGGGGATATTTATCTTACTTGGCCATATTCGTGACACCAATGTTGTTTTGCCTCCTTCCTTGGATTCTGCCTGTGTCGTCCGTGAGTTTATGGATGTGTTCCCTACAGACTTGTCTGGTATGCCTCCAGATTGAGATATTGATTTCAGTATGGATATTGAGCCGGGCACCAAGCCCATTTCTATTCCTCCTTATAGGGTGGCCCCAACATATTTTAAGGAATAGAAGGATCAGTTGCAGGAGTCGTTAGATAAGGGATTTATCTAACCTAGTATTTCTCCTTGGAGTGCGCTTGTCTTGGTTTTGAAGAAAAAAGATGGGTCTATATAGATGTGTATTAATTATTGGAAGTTGAATAAGGTGATAGATAAGAATAAGTATCCTCTTCCTCACATCGATGATTTGTTTGATCAGTTTCAGGGTGCGACTGTGTTTTCAAATATTAATTTGAGGTTCAGTTATCACCAGTTGAGGATTAGAGCTCCGGATATTTCGAAAATAGCTTTTTGGACTCGATATGGTCATTATGAGTTCTTGGTCATGTTTTTTGGGTTGACCAATTCCCCTGCCGCATTCATGGAGTTGATGAACTGGGTATATTGACCATATCTTGACTCCTTTGTTATGGTATTTATAGATGATATCTTGGTTTATTCCAAGAGTGAGGCTAAGCATAAAGAGCATTTGCGGATTATACTTTAGAGATTGAGGAATAAGAAGTTGTATGCTAAGTCCTCTAAGTGCGAGTTTCGATTGGAGTCTATTTCTTTCTTGGGTCATGTGGTGACTAATGGAGGTATTATGGTTGATCCAACCAAGGTTGCAGTGGTTCGTGACTAGGCTAGGCCTACTTCACACACTGAGATTTGAAGTTTTGTTGGCTTGGCCGGGTATTATCGATGTTTTGTTGAGGGTTTTTCATCTATTGCAGCTCCATTGATCAAGTTGACCCAGAAGAAGTTTTCTTTTTAGTGGTATGATGTTGTGAGGCGAGCTTTCAAAAGCTCAAGGATTTGTTGACTTCAACTTCTATTTTGGCCTTGCCCAAGGAGGGCGTGGGCTTTATTGTCTTTTGTGATGCTTCAGGTGTTGGGTTAGGTGTTGTGTTGATGCAAGAGGGCAAGGTAATTGTGTATGCGTCTCATCAAGATTGGAGCCTTATGAGAGGAATTATCCTACCCATGATTTAGAGTTGTGCACAGTTGTGTTTGCCTTAAAGTTGTGGAGGCACTACTTGTATGGAGTCCGTTGTGAGATCTTCTCAGATCATCGTAGCCTTCAGTACTTCTTTACTAGCGAGATCTTCATACAAGGCAGCGCCGTTGGCTTGAGTTTCTTAAGGATTATGACTTGACTATTCTCTACCATCCGGGAAAGGCTAATGTGGTTGCGGATGCCTTGAGCTGAAAGTCGACTAACATGAGTAGCTTGGCACATCTTTTGACCTAGGAGAGGCTTTTGGCCTTAGAGATTCAGTTTTTAGCTAACCAGATAGTTAGGCTTGATATTTTGACTTCGGGGTGTGTTTTGGCATCTGTGGAGGCTAGATCTTCTTTGATGGAGCAGATTTGAGCCCATTGGTTTGATGATGTTGGATTAAGGTTGATTCAAGATAAAGTGTTGAGTGATGAGGATAAGAAAGCCTCACTTGATTCAGATAGAGTTTTGAGGATTGGGGGCTGAGTTTGTGTGCCGAGAGTGGTGATTGGATTAGGTTGATCTTAGAGGAGACCCATTGTTCCAGACATTCTATCCATCCATGTGTGACTAAGATGTATTGTGATTTGAGGCAACACTATCGGTGGGATGGTATGAGGTGAGATATAGCGGATTTGGTGGCTCGTTGGCTATGTTGTCAGTAGGTGAAGGCCGAGCATATAAGGCCTGGTGGATTGCTTCAGAGGTTACCCATTCCCAAGTGGAAGTGGGAATGGATCACTATTGACTTCCTGACTGGGTGACCTCATACATCTCATAGTTCTGACAGTGTTTGGGTCATCGTGGATTGACTGAACAAGTCAACTCATTTTATTCTGGTTTAGGTCTCATTCAGTGCTGAGAGGTTAGCCCCTATCATCATTCGTGGGATTGTACGTCTTCATGGTGTGTCAGTGTCCATTATTTTAGATCGAGGTTTTTTGTTCAAATCCCACTTTTGGAAGACTTTTTAGGATGATTTGGGTACCAGGTTGATCTAAGCATAGCTTTCACGCCCAGATTGATGCCAGTCAGAGCGGACTATACAAGTTTTGGAGGATATGCACCGTGCGTGTGTGATGAATTTTGGTGGCCAGTAGGAGCAACATTTGGCTTTAGCAGAGTTTGCATATAATAATAGCTACCATTCCAGTATTGATATGGCTCATTTTGAGGCATTTTATGGTAGGCGTATCGCTCTCCAGTAGGTTGGTTCGATGTTTTAGAGGTGAGACCTCGAGGTATGGACTTGCTTCATGAGTCTTTGGATAGGGTCCGGATCATTCAGGAAAGACTTAGAGTGTCTCAGAGTAGGCAGAAGTGTTATGCTGATTCTAGATTTCGTGCCTCGAGATTTGGTGTTGGTAATCGTGTTTTCCTTTGAGTTTCACCCATGAAGGGTATGATGAGGTTTGGGAAGAGGGGCAAACTTAGCCTCAGGTATATTGGTCTATTTGAGATTCTATGGACTATTGGTGATGTGGATTATGAGTTGGCTTTGCCTCTTAATCTATCAGCTGTTCATCCAGTTTTTCATGTTTCTATGCTTCATCGTTATATTCTTGATGAGTCTCATGTCATTCTTTGGGAGTCAGTTCAGTTAGATGAGCGGTTGTCCTTTGTTGAGGAGCCAGTTTCCATTTTTGGCTAGGGATGTTAGGCGGTGACGCTCTAGAGTGATCCCTGTGGTTAAGCTCCAGTGGCGACATCGACCTGTAGATGAAGCTACTTGGGAGGTTGAGTCTGATATGCGTAGTCCTTATCCCCAACTCTTTGTTAATTCAGGTATTTCTTTCGCCTTAGTTCGAGGACGAACTAGATTTTTAGTGTTGGATGATGTAACTACCTAAAAATTTGATGAAATATGTGAAATTATGATTTTATGTGATTTGACTGTTTTACCCCTCCCCGTAGTTGCATTATCATATTTCTGGGGTGTGGGAGTGATTGACATAATTTTTTATGCATTTTGGTATCATTATGCAATATTGTGATTTTTTATGGCTTCGAGAGCCTTATTTTGGACTTATATGGATATCTTATGATCCGTGCGATGGATGGACGAACGGACTACGTCAGCAGCTCCGGAACATCGATTTTAGGCTAGGTAGATCTTTGGTTCGGGTCCCGGTGCACCCGAGCTCATTTAGACATATTGATCGGAAAGTTGGAAAATTGGAAATATGGGTGTGGGACCCACATTTGATCGAAACGACCTCGGATGGAAAATCTCACTTCGCCAGCAGATCCGGAATATCGATTTTAGGGTGTTAACATATTTGGTATGATTTTAAGGTTCTTAATTCTCATTTTGACCATTGATTTGAAAAATTATGATTTCGGATTTTGGGGGTCAATTTTATGAAAAATAATATTTTTTTTTTCAATTTGATATCGCCATCGCGTCTGGAATATCGAATTTAGTATGCTTGCATAGTTTATTTGCGTAAATCGGACTCCGAATGAATCCCGGGCACCTGTCGAAGTCCATTTCGACTTAAGGGGAAAAATCTGCATTAAATGTTGCAGATTTTTCTGCAATAAATATAATTTTTTCCACCCATTTTTGCTCATTTTGCTCATTTTTCATCTTGCCTCTTGAGAGTTAAACCTACTATAGTGTGGGAGCTTAAAAGTAGAGTTTGTGGGAACTTGGGAAGCTAGATTAACACCTTTTTCTTGGTTTTATTACGGATTAAAGGTAAGAATTCACCCCTTTTCTTAATAATTTCTTGATAAATTCCTCAAAACCCCAAAAATCTTAGAGCATGATTTTAAACCCAAATTTCACCCCTTTCACTTGAATAATATTTTTTATCTTATAATTACTAGTTTTTCATCAATTTAACCTTCAAAACAACTCCGATTCTTGATTTTAATCCGGATTTCAAATATTTTACTCGATAAAGCTCAAAAATGTTTTTTTTTTCGATTTGAACTCTGTTTTTGACTTGATTTAACTTGGGTTTTCAGCTGTAGGTTCCTAAAAATATGAAGAACATGTTTTTGAAGTAAAGTTTTGATTTTTCTCTTCTTTTCCGAAAACCCATTTTGGGGGTCTGTTTTGACCCCGAACCAAAGGTAGTCAATATGGGTGTCGTTGGTTTTGTCTTGACGCGTTTCATATTTGATATTTTTAGCGAAGTTCAGGATTGTTCATGAAAAGTAATATCGCGGGTTCAAATGTAGCGGACCGGTTTTGACTTTCGAGGTAGATTATGGCTTAACTCTTCAGACTGGGATGGGTAGTAAATGATGGTACAAAATGCATATTAAGGGTGGTAACTAATCATGAAAATGGCTATCTATGTGTTGTGCCCGTGTGGGGGCCTATATGTGATGTAATTATTGAAATTAAAATATTCTGTGATATGTTTGACCGCGTGAGATCCTATGTGATATTGATAGTCTTGAATACATGTGAATAATTGTATTGTGTTTTTTAAAGTGGTACCATTGGTGTATTGTGATTATATTTATACTTTATTGGCATATGAGACATGTGGAAATTCATGGATGAAACAAAAATAATAAGTGGATATTGGCTCATGTGGTTGTGGGAATGCATCATTGTAGTTGATTGTGGAAATATATCATGTGATTGGCTGTGAAAATACTCATTGTGATTGGTTGTGAGCATTACATCTTCATATCATACTCATTCATGAAACATTGGTACCACTGTGGCAACATCTGAGAAACACTGGCAACACCTTTTTAAGAAAATATTGTAACACCTTATAAAACCCTTTTTGAGGGATATGCCGGAAAGAAGATATGAGATATGTGGATTATATATGGGTTGATGAACCCCCCATGGATCCTATGTTTGGAAGCTTTAGCTCAGTAGGTGTATATGGGAATTGTGCGACGATCCCGGAGGTTGTACGACAACCTCGTGCATCATCATCATCATCATCATCATCATATGCATTGCACTTACTTTATTGTGTTTATGTTGTGTTTTATTGCCTTATTGACTTGTCATTTATGTATTTGTCTTACCTTACTTTACTTGTATCTGATAATCTTGTATCTACATATTCTCGCTTATTCTATTTATATGTGACATAATGTATACTTGTGTTCTATACCTTGGTGTGTTGTTGTAATATATATGATATATATAGTAGATCTATTAGTGCAAACGGTGTGGGCTACCATTGTAGGATATTTTCTGATTACAGGTGATGTGCCCTTAGTGTATATTTTGTATGCTTTATTTACTACTTTGCTTGGTCGGCCTATGATACCTACTAAGTATAAGTGGACCGTAATAATGCCTACTGCGCCCTTTTGGTGTAGGTCTTAGCTCTAGTGCACCTCAACTTGATTGACGCGGACGATTGTTGGAGCTTCCAAGGTAGCGGTTGAACATTCATGCGTCCCAAGTTCATCTCTATCTTTCTATAGTTGTTATTTCTTTATTAGTATTCACAGTTATTATTCCTTGTGGTTATTTTTTCGATGCATTTGACTCTTGGATTGTATTACTAGTTCTTACACTATTGACACCTGATTTTGGGCATGATTGGTATTTTGGATAAGTTCTTTCCGCACTGTTATGATTACTTATATGGTTCGGCTTCATTTTAGAAGCCTTACCGTGGGATATTTCTGTCTTTTCTTCTTTTCGTATCAGTTTGGGTGATAGGCTTACTTGTCAAGGTACACCGTGACAAGTGTCATCATGACCCTCATTTTTGGGTCGCGACAAAAGTTCTGATACTTACGACCTTGCTTTTGCGCCATAAGTACTACTTACCGAGGCCATAAGTAGGTCTGTAAGTATGTTCCGAGAGCTTAAAAAAAATAGTTTGATACCTACGACCCTACTTACGGGCAGTAGGTACTACTTACGGGGGCCGTAAGTGAGGTCGTGGAAATTCATTTCTGATTTTTTTTGGATAAATTTAGGGGTATTTTGGTCATTTTCCTTATGAGATCTGACCCTTGTATGCTTAAAACCCTTTTTAAGCACTGAATTACAATCCTTTTCAAAAAGAAAAAATCAGCAACTCTTTCTTCTCCCCAAAACATTCTTAAAGGCAAGAACACCTAGGGTTCCAGATTCAAGGGTCAGATTCAAGATCTATTCATCACAAAAGGCATGTTGAACATTCCTTTACTTTAAATATTAATATGATGCTAATTTACTTGGTATTTACGTGTTATTTAAATGGTTGATTGAAATTAAGGTTAAGGAGATTGTTGAAAAAAACTTTATATTGATTTCTCTTCTTGTTTTTATGGATTTTCTAAGCATTATTAATGAATTTTGAGATATAATATGTTCCATAAAAGTGGTGAACTTGTTAACATGGATTCACAACCTTTAAAGATTTTATAAGATAAAGTATGGCCCTTAACCCACTTCAAAAACTTGATTTTTCTTCTGGAGAATTATGATTTCTTACATCATCTTTTGAATAAGGTATGAGAAGAAAGAATGAAAGGCTAACGACTTTTGAAAACACTTGAGAGTAATATTTATGAACTTTAAAGATGAATTTGGAAGTCTAAAATATTATATGAAAATGGTTTGGCATGTTATGAATGGCTTGAAGGTCTTGATTTGACGATACCAATACGAGAATGCCCTAAAAAAAACTCCATAGATAATAATGTGTGTAAAAATATTTTAGTTGGGCCTTAAAGAAAATTATATAGTTTCATCGTGAAGGCGTACGTCCTCATGACCAATGCTCGAAATCTATGTTTTTCCAGCATAGAAATGTCTTACCTTAATTGAACGACGAATGATGCCCTTAACATGATGATAATATGGTGGCTCTAGTCTATTGGTGATTTTATCCTAATCTAAGTATGTGCCGCAAACATGGACTGAGGCCTCGCCGGCTTAGGAGTACCAGACCCATATAGCCCATGGGTTACTAGATGACGGTGAAAGCTACATAATTTAGGATAAGTTTTAAATGGTTATGTCATTATGTCCCATGTCCCCAATCCTCTACTTTATTATTATTATTATGGATGCTTAAATAATTAATGATTTGCCTTATAAAATATTTATTTCCCTTACCCTAGGTTGCATGCCAGTACTCGCCATACTGACCGTTCTCAGACACTACATAATTTCATGATGTAGGGTCGGAGGCACTTTCTCGTGATTCTGTACAACACTAGGGTGTTTGCATTTTCTCTTGGACAACTGTTGTGAGGTGGTGAACCCTCCATTATTCAAAAGGTAGTGTTACTTTTTATTTATATTTTTGTTTTAGTATTTTATATATTTTTTTGGTATAGTCAAGGGGCCATGTCCCAACTTAGGAGTTATTTTTAAAGTTAGAGGCTTTGTAGACATGTGTTGGGTAATTGTTTGAGTTTGATTTTTAAGACATGGATGTTTATTTACTTAAATATTGAACCTTTTTTTTATGGTCTTGTTTTTGCAACTTAAATATGACTATGCTTATGATATAATGTTAAGGGGTCATCATATGCCTTCATTGGATTAGGATGTCAGTCACGACCAGGGCCTCAGTTTGGGTCGAGACAAACTTGGTATTAGAGCCAGGTTTAGGGTCCTAGGATGTCTATAAATCCATGTTGAGCAGAGTCCTTTTTATGTGTATGTAGTGCGTCATTCTTATAAGAGGAGGGCTACAAGGAATTTATGAATATTTCTCTTTGTTCATGTTCCAGTTCGTGCTAGAGAGCCTAGTCATAATAATTTTTCTAACTTCTAACATTCCTGCATTTCAGATCATGCCTTCCCGAAGATCTAATGGTCAAAGGAATTCAATTGGAGTCTCCATCCATATAGGGGCAAATGCTGAAGAGGTTCCCCTTACCTTTGGGATGCAAACCCGCTACAGAGCCTATCTTTATGATTTCACCTCTCCTCCTGGCATTCTTCTGACCCCGACCAGTCTTTCCCGAGCTCTTAGGACTGGTACTACCCATATCCAACCTCTGCAAGAAGAGTTTCAAATGCTGAGTTCAGACAGACTATTTAAATTCTAGCTCAGATTTTATCATCGTAGTACGCTGGTTAGATAATGTTGGTCATGACAATGGTTCTTCTAATGCTACTCGAGTTAGCTAGTTTATACGTCCGAACCCCCTACTTTTACTGGTTCCAAAGCTCAGAAGGACCCTCAATAGTTTATTGATGAAATAGAGAATATCTTTAGGGTGATGCATGCTACTAACACTGAGGGGGTAGATTTTGCGGCTTATCAACTGAAAGGTGTGGCTTGTTGGTGGTATGATGAATGAGAGAATATTAGGGTAAAGATGTAGAACCTGTTGTTTGGGAGGAATTTTTTGATGTCTTCCTCGATCACTTCTTCCCTCAGGAATTGATAGAAGCTAAGGTTGAGGAGTTTACGAACTTGAAGCAACACAAAATGAGTGTGTTATGAAGTTTACTTAGTTTTCTCTCTATGCTCCTGAGTTGGTGTCTAACATGAGGTCCAAAATGAGGAAGTTTGCTTCAGGCTTTTCTAGCGTCTTGGTACTAGAGTATAAGGGTGCTATGCTGAATAACGGCATAGACATATCCAGGTTGGTGGTTTGTATACAACAAATATAAAATGAGAAAACGAAGCAGGCAAAAACAGAAGATAGGCAAGTAAAAAGGCTAAACATGCAGGTCAAGATATTAGTCAATAACATAGTGGAAAAGGGGGCAGGTCGTGGTTCAATAAGAAATTCTAGGGTAATTCTCATCTTTCATCTAGTGCTCAAATCCCTAAACCATTGGTTGATCTGTGATCTTAGTCTAGCAATGGCCCTAGGGAACCTAGTCTCAGGCTAGTGTAGCTCAGTCGACACCATTTTACCCTCCTTACCGCACTTATGGGAAGCTTCATCATGGTTTGTGTCATTTGAAAGTAATTTGTGATTTGGCTGTGGTTATCCAGGTCATAGACAATGAGACTTTCCTACAGCTAAGGGTGCTCATGAGACTGACAAAGCCCGGCTACTACCATATCAACTCTTACCGTAAAGGGTGCTACTTCATGGATGGGAAATATTCGTACTCATTTATATGCTCTGTTTACTCATCAGGAATCTAAGACATCTCCAGATATTGTCACGGGTATGTTACAACTTTCTCCCATGATGTTTATGTAATGTTTGATCCCGATTCTATCCTACCCTATGTGACTCTTTATATGTCTATACAAGTTGGTTTTTGTCCCAAAAATATTCTTGACCTCTTCTCAGTCTCTACCCTAATGGGTGAGTCCATTATTTCTAGGAGAATCTATAGGTGATGTGTTGTGTCTATCTTTTATTGGACCACTATGGTATGTCCGATAGAGCTTGATATGGTAGATTTTGATGAAATCTTGGAAATGGATTGGCTTCACTCGTGCTATGCTACCCTAGACTATAGAATTAGAAAGGTCACCTTTTATTTTCCTAATGAACCGATAATAGAGTGGGAGGGAAGTTACCAAACACGTAAGGAAAAGTCTATTTCTTATCTTAGAGCCCAAAAGTTGATATCTAAAGGGTATCTGTACCATTTGGTCTAAGTCAAGGATTTTGATCCTGAAAATCCCTCCTTGCAGTTGGTTCTTGTGGTTAATGAGTTTTCCAAAATCTTTTTGGATAACCTTCCTGAAATTTCTCCCAATAGGGATATAGACTTTGGGATTGATCTTTTGCCCGTTACTTATCCTATCTCCATTTCTCCAAATAGAATGGCTCCTACAGAGCTAAAACATTTAAAGAAACTATTAAAAGACCTCCTTGATAGGGGTTTTATTCATCCCAGTGTCTCTCCTTGGGGTGCTTCTGTACTTTTTATACAAAAGAAAAATGGGTACCTTCGTATGCGCATAAACTATCACGAACTGAATAAAGTTATTTAAGAAAAAAATACCTTCTTCATAGAATTGATGATCTCTTCGACCAGTTTTAGGGTGCTAAGTGTTTCTCTAAAATAGATCTCCGTTTAGGTTACCATCAGCTAAAGATTAGGGAAGCTGATATTCCCAAGATGCCTTTCGAACCCATTATGGCCATTATGAATTCTTGGTCATGTCATTTATTTGACTAATGCTCCTGCTACTTTCATGGACCTTATGAACGAGGTGTTTAGACAATTTTTAGATTTGTTTGTTATAGTCTTTATGTCACGACCCGTACCGGGGCCCTGGCCATAACGGGTATCCCAAACCATGAAGGTCAGAGCGCCCTTCTTTATCTGGAAGTCATACATACTTTTATATAATATGAAGGAAAATGCGGAAATATAAAACAATACGAAAATCATGGTCAATATCAGAATTCAATTGAACAATCTGGAATGGAAACCATAAACCTCTAACAACGTCTAACATTAGTCTGCAAAATCTTTAACAACTGAAAATGATATTTGTCTGAAATCTGGGACAAGGCCCCCAGTAGGACCATGAATCAAAATGAAATAACAATAACAAGTTCTAATACAAGCCTTCCGAAGAAAGAGAGGCTCACCAGCTGCAAACTTCTGACAAGTCAATCTACTGCTTAACGGGACCTCAGACTGTGTCTCAGGATTCTAAAATATAGGGGGTCAATACAGATGTACTGGTATGTGAAACAACTCAAAATAGCATGTTTTTATACAAAAATAGGTGAGAGCATTTTACAATGACAGTGAACATTATATAAGTAAAAGTTCATGGGCATATTTAATAATTTCAAATCAGTTCTTGACAACCTTGACTCACTCTTTGTTATTCTGCTGAGCTAGTCGGTACACCTTACAAATTTGAAATTCCATGGGCTATGTGGAACCCACTCTTAACTCAACGGCCGATCCCCCAATCCAAGTAGCCGCCAGGATTTGGAGATGGTGATACCCCCTATGTGAGCACACCGTAGGAATGCCCCCATGTAAGATGTCCTAATTATTTTATTATCCTCCCATGTAGGATACAATACCATAAGATCCGCATCGGTAACTACGGTTTCCAGCAATGAGCCCTTACACTCAAATGCCTTCTT
This sequence comes from Capsicum pubescens, assembly GCA_030864215.1. NCBI lineage: Eukaryota > Viridiplantae > Streptophyta > Magnoliopsida > Solanales > Solanaceae > Capsicum > Capsicum pubescens. The sequence goes on along the minus strand of CM061538.1, from coordinate 79,001,796 downwards.
CGGGTAATGTACTAGCTCTCTTAAGCCCAAATTTTAGTTCTTTAAAGTAAACATGTTCATGCTTTCAAAAACGATCAATACTTCTTCTATTAAGGGCATGTAATCACCGGGTATCATCATACCCTGACTTGCAAGTGAATATCATATCAAATTCACATTCCATCATATTAAAAACATGCGCATGACCACCTAAGATTCATAACATCACAATAGAGTCATCAATTTAAAATCTCAATAACACTTAAGCATTTCAAAGCATGTGGTGGTCATGTCAATTTATTTAATCACATGCAATTCTTTCTCATTAAATCAAGTATATAGTTATAGCAAGAAACTCCCTCTCATCATTTATAAACCATGTCAAACACTATGATATTAAGAAAATTACTTTCAAATATTATGGAATGCATTTCAAATCATTCACAAAGAAAAATGTAAACTTAAGTTCGCAACAAGAGAGGGAATTCATACCCATGCTCTCAATCAATCTTAAAAATACATGAAATCATATATACATATAGTTATAATTCAATTCCCGTGAAAAGTGATCCAAAACAATAATTATTTTCATCAAAATAGTCCCATGATGCATAATTTTCGAAAATCATACCGAATACTTTATTATAAATCATAATTGGGGATCTTTAATCTCGATAAAACAATTAAACTTATGCCCAAGATTCTCAGAGTAGTTCCACATACCTTAGATTATAAGATTTGAAAGATGAACATGGAATCTTGATCTGTTTTCTTGAAATCTTGAACTTAAGGATTGATTCTTGATTTCTTGTTCTTGGAGGTGGTTAGGGTTTAAGTTTGAGAGAAAATTGAATAAGGATGCAATTGATGCTTTTTGGGGTTGAATTTTATGTTAGGGACGGAATTTGAGTGAGGAAATATGACTAAAGTTCCTCTAGACCCTTAACGAATTGAAATAACGTATAAAACCGCTTTAAAATTCGCGTCAGATTTCATGTCGGGGCGCAGTCGATGCGACACGTCAAGATCGCGTCGGCTTACTGCCTCACACGGAAAATGCCATAACTTTTCACTCGGTTATTGGATTTAGGCAAAATTGGTATCATTGGAAAGCTAATTCAATTATCTACAATTTTGTGGGTCTTTAGATAAAACATTCTGTGTGTATCAAATGTTATACACGTTCAATGTAGACCCTTATAGAATTGAATATCAAACTTTGGATGAATGAATGACTCTTAGCTCAACTTTGCTCCAAGTGATTTTTATGAACACTTCTCACCTCATAATCACTTCATACACTAGGATAAGGACCATGCCACATGAATTTAATATAAACCATAAAATTAGAGCTTAAGCACGTAGGAATGACGGTTCAATTTTTATCTCTAAAAAGCGAGGTGTTACACTTTATTAATGATATTTTGGTGTACTCCCAAAGTAAGGAGGATCATGCCAATCACCTCCGAATTTTATTGCAAACCCTTAAGGATCAAAAGTTATATGCAAAATTTTTTAAGTGTGAATTTTGGTTGAGTGTTGTGACTTTTCTTTGCCATGTTGTTTCCAGTGAAGGGATTAAAGTGGATCCCCAAAAGATTGAGGCAGTGAAGAAATAACCTAGACCCGCAACTCCAACTGACATTAAGAGCTTCTTGGGTCTGGCAGGATACTATAGAGGATTTGCGGAAAGTTTCTCTTCTATAGCTGCTCCATTTATAAGATTGACTTAGAAGAAGGTAAAGTTTCTATGATCTAATACTTGTAAGTGCAGTTTTGTAAAATCGAAGGATCGCTTGACTATTGCCCCTGTCTTAACACTTCCTGAAGGTACTGAGGGATTTACTGTATATTGTGATGCGCCCTAGGTGTGAATTGGTTATGTTCTGATACAATATGGAAAGGTTGTAGCTTATGCTTTCGGGCAACTTAAGGTTCATGAGAGAAATTATCCTACTCATGATCTTGAGTTAGCGGTTGTGGTATTCATATTGAAAATTTGGCGTCACTATTTTTATGGAGTGCATATGGATATCTACTCGAATCATAAGAGCTTGCAATATATATTCACCCAATGAGAATTGAACCTCAGGCAAAGAAGGTTGCTTGAATTGCTAAAGGATTATGACATGAGTCTGCACTACCACCCACGTAAAACTAATGTTGTTGCTGATGCTCTTAGCAGGTTGTCCATGGGGAGTCTATCCCATGTTGAGGAAGAAAAGAGAGGTTTAGTAAAGGACACTTATCAAATGGAAAATTTGGAAATCCAATTTTTAGACTTCAACGACGGAGGTATGATTTTCCATGAAGTGGCTAAGTTATCTCTTGGGACCGAAGTTAAAGAGAAGTAGGTTCTCGATCCCATACTTATGCAAATCAAGAAAGATGTAGGTCAGCCAAAAGTTATGACTTTTGAAATTGAGGGAGATAGTGTCATAAGGTATCAAAGGAGATTGTGTGTTCCTAATATAGATGGGTTGCGAGAGAGGATTTTGATCAAAGCTCATGTTTCCAGATATATGATTTATCCCGATTCAATAAAAATGTATCATGATTTGAAAGAGACACATTGGTGGAATAATATGAAAAAAGATGTTGCTAATTTTGTTGCCAAGTGTTTGAATTATCAACAGATCAAGGTTCAATATTTGAGATCAGGTGGTACCTCCTAAGAGATAGCCTTACCTATGTGGAAGTGGGGGATGAATAACATGGATTTTGTTACCAGTCTTCTGTAGTCCCATAATCAGTATGATTCCATTTGGGTCATTGTTGATAGAATGACCAAGTCCGCCCATTTTCTTCCTGTGAGGACTAATTATTCGGGTGAGGATTATGTGAACTTATACATTTAGGAGATAGTTCGGTTGCATGGAACCCCAGTGTCTATCATATACGATCGAGGTACACAGTTTTTTTCTCAATTTTGGCAAACTTTTCAAAAAGGATTGGGGACTCAGGTAAACCTTAGCACCGTTTTCCATCCTCAAATAGATAGACAAGCGGAGCATAGCATTCAGACTTTAGAGCATATGCTGAGGGCCTACGTTATTGACTTTAGAGGTAGTTGGGTGGATCAATTGTGATTTATTGAGTTCACTTACAATAATAGTTATAATTTTAACATTCAAATGACCCCTTTTGAGTCCCTTTATGGTAAAAGGCGTAGGTCTCCGATTGGATGGTATAAGGTGGGTGAGATAGGGTTGTTTAGGCTTGATATTGTGAATCAAGTAATGGAGAAAGTCAAGGTTATTCGAGAAAGACTTAAGACCACTCAAAGTTGCCAAAAGTCTTATACGGATATAAGATGGAGAGAGCTAGAATTTGAGGTTGGCGATTAGGTATTCCTAAAAATCTCTCCTACTAAGAGAGTTATGAGGTTTGGGAAAAACAGAAAGCTCAGTCCTTGCTATATCGGTCCATATAAATTCTAATAAGAGTTGGGAATATTGCTTATGAATTAGAATTACTAGTGAGTTTAGCATCAGTTCATCCTGTGTTTCATGTGTCCATGTTCAAGAAATGTGTGGGTGACCCTTCCTTGGTTGTGCCTGCATAAGATATTGGGATGAAGTATTCTCTGTCTTAAGATGAAGTTCCCTATCAAAATTCTTGACAGACAAGTTCGGAGGTTGCAGACCAAGGAGAAACCTTTGGTAAAGGTTCTATGGATGAACCAAAGGTTGGAGGAAGCTACTTGGGAATCAGAGGAGGACATGAAAACTAGATATCCCTTCTTATTTCCATCTACAGAAGAGGTTGGTTGAGGTATGAATCCAACATTTTCTCAAAATCTATTTGATTTCATGCATTAGGTTCTTTTATGTTCTTCAATACATCGTGATAAAATTATCCCAAGTTCTCATTTGGGGACGAATGATCCTAAGGGGGGATAATGTAATATCCCACAAACTTTAGAACCTTCATGCACCTAACGTTGTATAAATGCAAGTACATGTTGAAACAAACTTAATGTATTTATATTATTAGAAGTGATTTATACATTTATGAAGGCCTCAAGTAACTCCAATCTCTTGGCCAAGTCAAAACGCCCCTTACCGATTGATTTCTCATGAAATGTCCTGCTATATTCAACTTTAAATGATCATAACATCTATATTATATAGTATTTTTGATCTCAAGACTGACCAAATGATAGATAATTGAATTATCTTTTCAACGAATTCAGTTTTGCCTTAATCTGACGTAGGAATAAAAAGTTATGGCCATTTTATTGAAGCCATGTCAAGCTTACGACCCCCAACTTACGGGCCGTAAGTACTAATTACAGGAGCCATAAGTGAGTCTGTAAGTAGGTTCTGACAGTTGAAAAAAAGGGATTGGTACCTACGACTCTACTTATGGGCCGTAGGTACTACTTACGGAGGCCATAAGTGAGGTCGTGGGGACTTATTTTTGAGAATTTTTTAGGGTAATCTTAAGAGTATTTGGGTCATTTTTCTTATGAGGTCCAACCCTTATATGCTTAAAATCCTTTTTGAACACTGAATTATGATCCTTCTCAAAACGAAAACATTAACAACTCTTTCTTCTCCCCCAAAACATTCTTAGAAGCAAGAACACCTAAGGTTCTAGATTCAAGGTTCAGGTTTAAACTCTATTCATCAAAAAAGGTATGTTGAACACTTCTTTACTTTAAATAGTAGTATATGGTGTTAATTTACTTGATATTATGTGTTATTTAAATAGTTGATTGCAACTAGGGTTGAGGAGATTGTTGTGAAAAACTTTATATTGATTTCTCTTCGTGTTTTTTTAATAGATTTTCTAAGCATTATTAATGAATTTTGAGATGTAATATGCTCCATAAAAGTGGTAAGCTTGTTAACATGGATTCACAATCTTTAAGAATTTTACAAGATGAAATTATAGCCCTAAACCCACTTCAAAAATTTGATTTTTCTTCATGAGAATTATGATTTCTTACACTGTCTTTTGAATAAGGTATGAGAAGAAAGAATGAAAGACTATCGACTTTTGAAAACACTTGGGAGTAATATTTATGAACTTTAAAGACGAATTTGGGAGTCTAAAATATTATATAAAAATAGTTTGGCATATTATGAATGACTTGCAAGTCTTGATATGACAATACCAATATGAGAATTTCCTAATAAAAAACTCCATAAATAATAATGTGTGTAAAAATATTTTAATTGTGCCATAAAAAAAATTATGTAGCTTCACCGTGAAGGCGTACATCCTCGTGACCAACACCCAAAACATATGTTTTGCCGACATAGGAATGTCGTACCTTAATTGACCGACGAATGATGTCCTTAATATGAGGATAATATGATGACTCTAGTCTATTGGTGAATTTAGCCTAATCTTAGTACGTGCGACAAACATTGACTGAGGCCTCGCCGGTTGGAAAATACCGGACCCATATAGCCCCTGTTTTTACTGAATGACGGTAAAAAGCCTACATAGTTTAGATGTAAATTTTAAATGGTTATTCTTTATGTCCCATGTCCCCGATTTCCTACTTTATTATAATTATTATAGATGCTTAAATGAGTTATGACTTGCCTTATAAAATATTTATTTCCCTTACCTTGGGTTACTTGTCGGTACTCGCTGTACTGACTGTCTTCGAACGCTACATCATTTCCTGATGTAGGGTCGAAGGCACTTTCTCGTGATTCTGTGCAACAGTAGGGTGTTCGCATTCTCGCTTGGACAACTATTGAGAGGTGGTGAGCCTTCCATCATCCGGAAGACAGTATTACTTTTCATTTATATTTTTGTTTAAGTATTTTTTGTTTTGGTATAGTCGGGGGTCATGTCCCAACTTAAGAGTTATTCTTAAATTTAGAGTCTTTGTAGATAGGTGTTGGGTAATTGTTTGAATTTGATTTTTAAGACATGGATGTTTCTTTACTTAAATGTTGAACCTTTTGTTTTTATAATCTTGTTTCCGCAACTTTAAATATAACTATGCTTATGATATAATGTTTAGTCATCTCATGCTTTCATTGATTTGGGATGTCCGTCACGATCAATGCCTCGATTCGGGCCGTAACAACATCTTATTAGAATAACATATACTATAAAGTAATTCTGATCATAAAATATAGTATACTTTATTTTTGAAAAAGAAATCATATATAGAGAAAATGCTCTGTTTTCACCCTGAACTATATACGAAATTACTAAGAAACATCCGAACTTTAGGAGGGTCCTATTACCCCTGGACTAATTAAAATCGTATTTTTAACAACCTTAATACCTACATGGCACATACGTGTACCTACGTGGACCTTCAGTGTGTTGATTCACTGATGTGCCACGTAGGTACTAAGTTTGCCAAAAATACGGTTTTAATTAGTGGGGTAATAGGACCCTCTTAAAGTTCGGGTGTTTCTCAGCAATTTCGTATATAGTTCAGGTGAAAATAGAATATTTTTCCTTAATTTAACAAATTAAAGTAATTCTAATTCTCTTTTTTTTTTTTTTTTTTAATTTGGGATTTTATTAATTAACAAAGTAATTCTAATTCTCAAGTGAAACGAAGTGAGAAAGAAAAGTAATTTTCCTTCTTCTTTCATTTCTTCTTTCAATTTTCCTTTCCCTTTCTCTTCCTTCCAAATTTTCAAATCAAAACAACTGATAACAACAATATTATTACAAATCTGACGAAACCTTCTGTCATAAATCTCACACAATTATTCACAAATCTCACTAACGCAACGTAAATTTTTTCACAAATCTGACAAAGTAAAGGATATATACTAAATTACTTTCGTCACAAATCTGAGGAAAAATCAATGGAGAATTTGTTATGAATCTGATGAGAAGGAAAATGAAATATTATCGCAAAATCTGATCATAAAGGCAAATACTTCGTCACAAATCTGACGAAGGCAAAGGAAAAAAAAAATACCCATTTTACGTGGATCATGGATGAGCTAGAATTTCGACGTCTTCTTGAACGTTTTCCAATCGTTCGATTTCGAGATTATCATGTAAATTATTCTTTTTGTTCTTGTGAATCTTTTTTACGTGTTTTTTTTTTCTGTTGGCCATGCAAGTATATTTGTTTATTTGATTTTACAATGGTTGATATTTTTTGGGTTCTTTTTGAAGGAGGAAATATGGATGTCTTTTTTCCCCTTGATGCTCCATTTTGATTCTAGTTTCCTTTTTGTGATTTTGGGTGGTTCAAGGTTTTGCGCAAATATATCTAATGGGTGCTCTTTAACTTGGCTTCAGCTGCCTCCAAATTTGGGTGTGCTAGGGACTTAAACTTGTATAACATGGATGAACAAGTAGACATATGCATTCTACATGAGATAATACAAATTAGTTCGAGTGTATCTCGCGTGAATTGCCTCGTAGGACGGCACATGAGAGTTGGGACGTGCGTGTCTACTTGTTTAATGTTATACAAGTTTAAGTGCCTACTTGTGCACACCCGCACACCCACAGTTGGAGGGAACAAATGCCAGCTGAAGCTGAGGCCAAGTAAAGTATGCCTATATTTAATTTTCTTAGTAACTGGGCGCACTTGCAATGCACCTCAACCCACCAACACTAGTATCTTGTAACTTTATCCACCAAAAACATGTATGGGTAACTCTATCCACCATGATTTGGGTAGATGGAAAAAAATCACATTTTTTTTTGCCTCCACTGGATACCCAAAACCTTGTGGTTGTGAACGTACTTCATTGACCACTACTTGGGTGCTTGTTCGTATATTTTTCTTTCTGACAATGGTGTTATCTGGGCTTAGTGGTGCTTTCCACGGACACAAGTATCGGACAACTTTTGGCATCAAGGTTTAGGGAGACGACAAGAAATCATCGTATATTTTTTTTTTGTCTGTATTAAAAGGATTATGTAAGACAAATACAAAGTTTGAACCGAAGTTACTAGATTCTGTCAAATTCCTATGTTGGTCTCTGGTTCCGGCACGGGTGGTACCTTACACCACCAGCACAAGTATCAATTAACTTTGACCTCTAAGGCTTAGGCAGGGGAGAAGAAATAATTATCCATGCATTTTCTTGAACCTTGGCCTCCTGTAATTGTCATTCACTTCATTGACAATTAAGCGTCACCCTTGGGTGCGAATTTTGTTGATATTGGAGTAGACATGTCCATGCAGAAAGCTGTACTTTTTCCTTGGATTTAGAGCTTGTTTGAAGCAATCTCATTTTCTGGTTGATCATCTGTTTGTTACATGAATTAATCGATGTTACCTTATAGTAAAATGGCTTACTTTGTGCACAAAAGTGCTCCTCAGCTAGTGTAGGATTGGAGGAGATTGTGTGAATAATTATGAAACCTGTTCTTTACATTTCTGCAAAGATATTATTTTCATGCGCTGAACCATTGATGCACAACTCGCTGTTGGGGCAATTCTACCGGTGTGTCTTGGCTCGCCATCACAGTTTTTTATTTATTTTGCAATGATGAAGTAAAGTCATTTATGCTTATTATTCTGAGACATGCAGAATTTGGCTTTACAGTGCTCCTTGTAACTTCAATTAGGATGCTCCAATAAGTGTTCGTGATCCTTGTTGTTCTAAATTTTGATATAATTGAACAACTAGTGAAGTTCTATACACTTATTGTGTTCCATATTTGTGTTATGGAAGAAGTATTTGGAAGCAGGTCGCCTTTGGGTCTATATTCTTAAGGATATTTTGGTAGATTTCACAGGCCAATGTTGTTCCTCTACGTCTATGCTTTTCATACTGATATATTCTTAATATTGTTGATGTTCATTAATATGTAGGTCTTTTCCATAGGCCAATAACTCCACAAGATCAGCTGCAGTCTAAACAAATAGGTCTTTTTATACTTATATCTTTTGGAGGAGAACATCGTCTCATTTGATGATGTATATAGATATTTATTCTGTTTTAGTGATGGACAAAATTAAATGAGCTGATTTCATGACATCCGGAAAGTCATGGGAGTGCAGGCTAAGTAAAATAATATACTGGTTCTATTGATAATGGAATCTTATGAATCAAATGCGACAGACTTTCTATATCTCCTCCGCCGACAAAGTAAACAACTTAGCTTAGAGTACAGCGTGTGTGGCTGGCTGGTACATTGTCCTTACCATAAGAAGTCCGAGAGCCTTTCTACTTGGTCATATGTTTTCATATGCTTATATGCATCACATCTATTTTAACTAAGAAAGGAAGATACAAAAGGGAGTTACAAGTTGAGACAATCTACATTTACATTGTCTGGTAAGGATGCAAATAAAGAAGAAGTGAAACGAAAAGAAGTCTAAACACACAGCATCTTGGTCTGGCTTAATTTGTCTTGAGATAGAGGTATTGCTGAAAGTGAAAACAGAATTCATCACCTTACACCTATTTATGAGCCTCTCATGTGAGATATAAAAGCGTAAATTCAAGATAACTAGATCCCCATCTGTGTCACGTTCCCTGCCAATCATCTTGCTCTCATCCAACTCCTGTATACTTAATTGTTCTCTCCCTCCCCCTTGTTGTATCTTAGCTCCTATATTTCGATCTCTTATTTTTTGCTTTCCGATATCCTCTTAAGTCCCGACTCTCATCTAATTTGTGTTTATCTCACAGATTGATTTAGACACATCAAAAAGATCTCAGTTGATAGAGAAAGAGGAGGTAGAAGAGAAGATTTTCCACATAACATTATCTTTACTTTCAGTTTTTGACTTTTTCTTCCTAACAGTGAAAGTTGCATCAGGAAAGGCAATGGAAAGAGGCATGGAGTAAGGGACATAAACCAGAGACTGGAATTCAAGCAATGCATCGTGGTGGTATGGATTCTGTTACTTGTTCTTGTTTGGAAAATGAAAATGACATCACCATAACTTATTGGTTACACAACTTGCAACAAGCTGCGTAGTGTTATACTATTAAAGAGATAAAAGATACCAAACAAGTGTAAAAAGGAGTACGTTGGTTCCAGTATATGAGAATGAAGGAGATATTCATAGTATTGAGAATCATCACGAAATAAAGCATGAGTCAAGGAAGAAACACTGGGATTAAGTGATAAGAGTATAGATTTAGCGACATGATTATGGTAATGGAGAATCAGTTTGAAGTTATCCCTGGAAGATCTTCAGCAAAGATTATATTAATCTTTAAGAAAATTGATGCAAATTTATGGGGAGAGAAGAAGGATCTCCGCATAAAATTCATTGGCAGAGAGAAATTAGATGATAGAGTGCCAATAAAGATGTTCCGTGGGGTTCTTGTAATGAAAATAATTAATATAAATATAAAAAGGCCATAAAGGATATGTAATAAAGAGAGGTAACAAGTATGAAGAGAAGGAGACTGAAAGGATTTTCCCATGACAATAGTATTACAACATCAATCTACCTTGCCCAAGTTTGTTTTTGTGATAATGGTTGAGCTATTCAACAATATTTAGGATGAGCTAAATAAACAATTATGTATAGGATGACATATCATGGCACATACTTTTTATATAATGATAATGTGTAGTGATAAAACTTGGGGGTACCACAAATGATGGACTTACAAGTTCTTTTTTCTATCTATGATGTAGGATGAAGTGAGTGAACAGAAAGTTTAGACTATTGAGTAGTAAGTTAGCAAATAAGGATTTTTATGATAGGTAGAAGTAAGATGGAATATATGCATGTAAAATTTATCCAAAATGAATGAAAGAAAGAGAGAGAGCTACGAGAGATTTTGGCCCTAAATGCAGATGATTTTGATAATCAGTTTGAAGAAGTCTTTCCGCGAACTGTCATGACATATAGTAGGTACCAATGGAATGACTGAAATGGAGGAGATTGCTAGTGTTATAGCATATATATATGGGACAAACTGTTGAGACCCTAAGGCCCAAACTACTAAAATTGAATGTCGTTGAAGCGCGAACGTTAGTATGAATATATGGATATACAGCGTCAGAAAACTTATTAATGATCATTCCAGATAGAGGATGCAAGTAGCAGATATAGAGTTTAAAATAAGGAGGAAGTCATTTGAGATGATATGAGCATTTCATTTATTGATCTCTGAATGTACCAATCTATATGTGCAATACTATGATGATAGATGGAGCTAAAAGAGGATGATTAAACCTAAACACATAGAGGAGAGTTTTCTTTTATAAATTGCAACTATTCAAACTAAATGTACATTTTGCAAAGAACATGACAAAATAAAAGAAAAGGACCTATGTAGGCGATACAAACTAGTTTAGATAAAGATATTGGTGTTGTTAATTTGTTACACTTATAAGTTTGATGCTTGTCCTCCTTTTAGTTTGGCAAGATACTTGTATGCTTATACAATGGATAAGTGTAAGATATGTATAATACATAATTTGAATGACGAAGAATTTAATATATGGAGCATAGCAGATATAGAGAATTTATATCAAATAGTATTGATTGACTGAACTTTCCTTTACCGAGTATTTTAATCCTTATTACAAATCAATGGTACTTAAGGTTTTCCGAGGTAACGTACTTACATCTTTTCTTCTCCAAAATTTTTATTTGAGACTATTTATTATTATCCTTGTTATAAATCAACGACACTTGAGGTTTTTAGCTAAATTCAGGTTGATCAGTGTGACTTCTTAATCTATGTTGAGCTCATGTTGATGGTGAATTCTTAACCCTTTGTTAAAGATTTAGTAACTACATCGACTTAAATGTTACAGGTCCATTTTGGGGAAAAGTCAGAGAAGCTGCTGAGAAAAAGGTGAGTTGTGTTATCATCTTTTGCTATATAATGTTTTCATGAATTATCATGAAAGGTCTTCCAAATTCCATGTTATTTGATGTTGATGTAGCACCAGAAGACAGGAGAGAGAAATGGAATGGAGTTGAGAGATATAGGTGAAGAGAATTGAAAAAAAAGGAAAGATCAATTCATGTATTATTGATCGGAAATAGTCGTAGAGGAACAAGACTTGAGCCGAGGGTCTATTGGAAATAGTCTCTCTACCCCACAAGGTAGGGGGTAAGGTCTGCATACACCCCCATTGTACTGGGCATGTTGTTGTAATTGGTGCCTTAGAGGAACACAAAAACCATATTTCCATGCCCTTATGGCACATTAGCATATGAGAGAATATCTTCTGAACATTGCATTGAGCATCTTTTCAAATGTGTATGATGGATTTTCCATGATATGATTGGGAAAACTGTGCAAAACTTCTTAGAAATTGTCTGTACTAACATTTGAAGACTGCCTTCATCACTTATCTCTAGTTTTGCAATGCAGTGAAGGCACTAACTTATTTTGAACTGGGATAAATGTTATTTCTTGGTTCAAGGAAGCATAGTTCTTGGAAATAGGGTTTCCGCTTAGGGCATTGAAGTGAATATGGAAAATGTTGAATGCATTAAAAAGTTTCCACCTCCTAAGAATGCACGATTTATCTAAGATTCTTCTAATATCAAAAGCCATCCTTAATTTATTAGCAAAAGATGTGAAACATGAATTTTCTGATGAACATTTATATGCATTTCAGATCTTGAAGGAAAATCTACTTGCAGCTTTAAGCGTTCAATCAGCAGTCCAATTTGATCCTAGTGAGGAAGTGATGATGGCTGCTCGACACATTGCTGATCAGAGGCAGGCTTCAAGTGGTGCAGGTCCATCTCATATACCCCGCTCTTCGACCTATGCATCATCATCAATACCAAACCGAATGACAAGTGTTGAGGAGGATTTAGCACACATACGCCATTTTCAAGCCTATCAGGTGAAGCACAATCAAGCAATTGCTGAAATGCTGCGAGCTATGGCACTTCACCATGGAATGAACATGGACAAGTTTCCTACTTGTCCGTCATATATGCCCCCTAGGGATAAGGCAGTGCTCGATGATGATTACGATGATGAGGATGAGGATGATGATGAGGATGATGATGAGGATGATGAGGATGAGGAAGATGAGGAAGATGAGGAGTGACACACCCTACTCAGGAATGCTTCTTTTTCCAATACACATCCCTGCCTTGAAAGAAAAACAATTAGTGTGGAAGATCATTTTTGTTAATTTTGATTGATAAATAGCCTAGAAGATCTCTTAAGTGTTGCATCTCAAGGCAAAATTTTCAGTATCAGTCACAATGCTATAGTTGTTGTGGTGGCAAGAGAAAAGGAATACAACAGTAGTTCTTCCCCACCTTTTCCCCCTTAATTCACTTCTGTATACACCTTTCGGCGGGGGGGGGGGGGGGGTATAGGGGAATGAGGTGCCAAAATTCATGAACAGCACCCTCCAAACTTGTAAAGTAATGTAACAATTTTGATGAGGAAAATTGCTTTTTTTCTCTTCTCTGTTTAGCAAACACCATCTCCGCACCCTTACCTTGTCTTGTATACATTGCAAATCCACAAGGTTACTGTACTGAATTTCATCTTGTACCTTTGCGATTTCTCAATTCTCACTCTCAGACATCATCCTCGTAAGGAAGTTCATAACATTCTGCAAAAAGGAGTTTAGGCACGAGTGGCTTGTTGGGTTCGAAATCGAGAGAGCATCATACGGAAGCTAATAGTTTGCAAACCACAAGACGATAAATCAAACGACAAAAAAATACTAAAAACTTAATATTATTATATTATTTGGTCAATTCGCAAATCTTCCCCTAAGCAACGATTCTTTAAGGACTACATTGTGGATGCTATTGTATTATGGTATGAGAAGGGGTTTTCTATTTATAGAGGTCCGAAACCATTTCTCCAAGAAAGAGCTCAAGAAAAGTAAAAGTAATTATGGTATTACTTTGATTTTCCTTCTAAGAAAAATATAACTTAATTTTGGTAAGAAAATCAGGGCAAAAATCCTAACAAATCTCCCCTTTTGGCTTGATTTTCTTCACATGATCCGCCTTCTTCATATCTCATACATGAACTTCGTTCTTGATATAATCTTCATAACTGCTGCTAGCCATGGTTAAAAATAAAGTTTAAAATATCATGGTTAAAAATTGGTTTAAAAGTAATATTTTATTTCTATTTTAAAAAATGTAGCAACAGGAATGTTGAAAATATGGTTGAAACTTGTTCTCCACATGTAGTTCGACAAAAATCCTCATTATCATCAAATTAGTTGCAAATCGGTTTGAACCGTCATGAACTTGTCTTCAACCTTGTTTCATCAAAACACTGGATCTTTGAACCGTAGGCTCTGATACCACTTGTTGGGTTTGAAATCGAGAGAGCGTAATGTGGAAGCTAATAGTTTGCAAATCATAAGACGATAAATCAGACGACAAAAAAATACTAAAAACTTAATATCATTATATTATTTGACCAATTGGCCTACATATACAACCTAGTATTAAAAAAACATAAAAAGTAATAAGAGAGAAAATCTCCTTCTAAACAAAGATACTTTAAGCTACATTGTGGATGCTATTGTGTTATGGTATGAGAAGTAGTTTTCTACGTCTATTTCTCTTGGTTTTATTGGAGTTTCCAGAGTTCGAATGTAAAAAGAGGTCCAAAACCATTCCTTCAGGTTTGTCAAATACGAAAAAGTTTTATATTTTTCTTTCAGAAAAAGTAAAAGTAATTATGGTATTACTTTTATTTTCCTTTTAAGAAAAATAAAACTTAATTTTGATAAGAAAATCAGGGCAAAAACCTTAACATATAAAAGACATCTAGATATGAAACATTAACATAGTAGGAATATATTGATCAAATTGGCGTGGATTCATAGAGCATGAATGACATAACATTGGACATAAGTTTCATTTAGTTTGAAATACATAACATGAACCATGAATTTTGTTTCAGACGTTCCCTTCTCGTACCAAGGATAGGTGTGGGTGCTTTATTCTCATAAAACCATTGAAATTTATCTTGGTCTTATGTTACCTTTGCACCTAAAATAACCTTAATAGTATATTTCATACTATAATTTTGGTCTTGCAAGATATTTTTAATGACTGGTCTAGCAAGATATTTTAATGGTCCGACACAAATCAATATTTTTCACCTTCAACAAAATGATTAGTAATCTTTTAACTTAGCAAAACTTCTCATACCTCGTTTCCTCCACTTATACAACTCTCATCATTTTTCAAATTCTGATCATCACCTGGGCACATTTAATTACCAAGGTCTAAGTCTAAGTGCATGCCCTTACCATGTTCAAGACTAACCCGAAGGCATGCAGTGCTACACTGAAAGCGATCATGCTAGTCTGAATTATGGGGTCTTACATTATTTATTATTTAGGAACATTTGTTTTCAAACGTTGAACATGTCTTAGGTTGTTAAGTCCTTAGTTTTGATGATTGACAAATTGTATCTAAATTGTATGTTGGGGGACCTATTTCCTGGAGTTTTTGTGATGACAAAGCTTCTACAACTTAGGGAACAAGTTGGGCTCACTTTTCACTATCATGGTCAACAATCACTGAAACAAAGTACAAAAGTTGATGGAAAAAGCTGATGCCACCTTTTTGTCTCAACCAATGAGATCTCTCCTTGGTTTTCTTGTGTCATAACATATATTTCTCATCTTCCTCAACAAGAAAACCAACACTTTCATATTCTTACAACTAAATATTCTTTGAAGCTAAAAGAAAACACTACACACTGTAACAGGAAACTGATTGTTCATCGAGTTGTATTTTTACTTTCTTGTTGTAGTTGAGTCTTTGTGTATTCTTCTTAAACTTCTGCCTACACTTGTTTATGATTATTGTAGGTGTTGTGGTGTAACTTCTTTATCTTGTAATCATCTAGAATTAGGTGATTGTTCAAGCTAGAGTTAGCTTGAGGTGTCCAGTTAGAGTTAGCTAGAGGTTGAAGTAACAGAACTACTGCTTGTGTTTTCTTGTAGTAGAGTATTGCTAGGAGACAAAGGATTAGGAGGTTAATCATTGGAGTCTGTATTCAAGAAGTTGCTTGAGTATAGTGGATCTTAGAAATTTTGGAGACAGATCGTGGTTTTTCTTCCTTGAGTAAGGAGTTTTCACGTAAAAACCTTGTGTCTTCTATTTACTTTATTCCTACACTTCTTACTTTATATATTTTCTAGTTCTTGTCGTGTGAGTGTATCAAGAAACAGATCTCTGAGTTGAAGAGCAAGCCACCCAAACCCTTCATAGGTTTTCTAAAATTTGGCAGTTTGTTTTTTATCTGTAGTCATCCCCAAAAACATTATTTCTCCTTTTCAAATAGTCAACCAAGTCACACAATGTAATTGTGCTCACATTCATCAATACAACGTTCAAGCCTATCATTATGTTCTCATTGCTTCATCGTAGCTAAAGTTATCTAAGAATTTTTCCAAGGCATCCCTATTATCAATACATCCGCACATACTTCTACAAGGAGACACACACTATACTTCCATCCACTATTCCACAAAACTAAAGTTTACCTTCCATTTCGACACTTACTAGCTTAAATAGAGCAAGCTAACCGTAGATGGCATAATAAAAGAGTATCCACTCTCATATTTTTCTCTTACCAAGCTAATTTTCATGATCATCTATCACATCATAAGCTAGAATTACTAAAGGAATAGAGCATGAGTATGAATTGTATGAAATACGAATAGTGGGATAGCTCTTGATCATATATATAGACATGAATTTGAGCATTATCTTTTAGAGCATGACCGTAAGGAATGAATAGGACATTGTTCAATCATGGTTTATTCTCATCATAACATAGTTACCCAAGATGGGACCATAAATAAAGCACAATAGATACAAATATTTCATACACAAAAAGCATAAAGCATGAATAGAGCGTTGTTTTGAGCATAAACATTGTTAGAATCTATCATCACTTTGTTAGTTGGTTAAAAATCAACCAGTTAGTTAGTTACTATGCTCAGCTTTTACTGTTGTATTGATACACTGCTACATTGACTTAGTGTGAGTGAAGTTAATTTGTTAAATGCACTCGTAACTAACAATGTGTGTGAGTCGGTTCGGAAGCTTCTAAAAGTTGTAAACAAGTCTCTATATATAGATGCATAGTTGAAGTATCACATTGTATTGTAACACTTTCAATATACAAAAAATCATTGTTCCTACTCTGTTCATGGAAGCTTGTGTAGTTGAGCTTTCTATTCTCTGAATTTGATAGTTTTCTCATGGTATCAGAGCCACGATCATGGAGGTGTAAAATAGAGTAAATCAACAAAGTTTAGATCTTTAATATAGTAGAGAGTAGATCTCTGTTCATGCTGAAAGTTTTTGTTTTCTTTGATTGTATTCAGTTCTCTCTGAAATTGTTATAGTGAGGCTTACAATGGCACCAAAAATTGATTCGAGTGATTCTTTATTCATAGGAACTTCAGTTATATCTAGAGCTATCATAATTCCAATCAAGCTAGTTGTATTAGGGAATTATGGTGTGTGAATTCAATCGACGAGAATTTCCTTATTAGGAAAAAAGGAAATTTTTCTTTGTAACTGGAGCATGTAGTAAAGAGATGTCTAGAGAAGGACAACATGAACAATGGGAAACTTGTAATGCAATAGTTTTGTCTTAGCTGATGAGCTCAGTTAGTGTAGAGTTCCTAAATGGAATTACTTATGCAACAAATGCTCATGAAGTGTGGGAAAATCTAAATGAGAGATTTGATAAGGTGAATTAAAGGAGGTTGTATCAGCTACATAGGGAAATCAATATATTTTCACAAGAAACTGATTCAGTGGCTACCTACTTCACCAAGCTTAAAAGTTTGTAGAGTGAGTATGATGTAATGATTCCTGCTCCATCACGTGACTGTCCAAAGTCAAAAGACTATGCAGATCATCTATCTCAGTTAAGACTAATATAGTTTTTAGGTGGTTTGAATAAATCCTATAATCAAGCTAGAAATAGATTTTATTAAAGGGAATTACACTTACTCTTAACCAAGTATATGCTATGATAGCAGAGGATGAACTTCAGCAACTTGCTTATGCATCTGTCACAAGTGAAAAACTAGATCCTATGGTAATACAGGTTAACAAAAACCCAGACACAAATTACAGAAACTAGAGTTATAAAGAAAAGAAGTGTGATTATTATCAGTTCAATGGAAATACCAGAGAGAATTGTTACAAGTTAATATGATATCTTACTAACTGGAAACAGAGGAGGAAAACAAATAATAAAAATATAGGTTCAAGAGAATTCATGCACTAAAATCATACTAGTGGTTGAAGTCATCAGGATTCTCGGAGGTTCAATACTCATGGGCATCATGAAAATTATTTTATAGGTAAAGTGATTACTCAGGCATCACCTAACAGTTTTAACAATCAATTTCTTGGTGAAGATGCAGGCCAACTTGCATCAACTAGATATGAAGGTCATAAGGAAGCTAATAATGCAATGTTGGCCAAATGACAAGGGTTTACTGATGGAGAATACAAACATATCATAGAGATTTTGAATAAGGATTAACAAGACATGAAGTAGGTTGACATATCAGGTATATCTACCTATTTATTCTCTAATGTTAAGCCACAAGAATGGATAGTGGATTATGGTGCTACTCATCACATTACAACAAACAAAATATATTTATAAGGAAGGAAGTAGTCAAAATAGGAATGGATAAAGTGAATCTTCCAAATGGAGAAAAAACTGATATATCATATATCGGAGAAGCATTGGTGTTATAAGATGAAACCGTGAAAGATGTGTTATTTGTGCCTGACTTTAAATTGAGTCTGCTATTAGTTTTAAAAGTCACTAGATAGTTATCATGTTTTGTATCATTTTACCCTGACTTCCTTGTGTTTCAGGATCTCTGCAATGGCATGGTGGAGGGGATTAGTAGAGAAAGAAGAAGCTTATACATTCTTAAGAATGAATTTAGAATGAAGAATGAACTTGAAGGTTAGGAGAAGCTGGCAGAAGGTTTGACTGTGCATGATAGCAACTTATCGCACAAAAGAATTGGATATCCATCTGCACAAGTATTGATATCACTAGATCTTCTAGGTCAAAGTAAGGATGTTGATTCTTTGAATAATTATCATGTTTGTCCACTATCTAAACAAACTAGATTATCATTTTCTATTAGTGAAAATAATTCAAATATATATTTTGATATTGTACACATGGATTTATGGGGTCCTTATAAGACTCAAACCTTTGATAATTTTTTTTTTATTTCTTAACTATTATGGATGATTCTAGTAGATACACTTGGATCCATTTACTGCAGCTTAAGTCTGAAACTATTGTGGCTCTCAAAGATTTTGTAGTGATGATGTAGAGACAGTTTGGAACTAATGTAAAGATTATAAAAACTGATAATGGGATTGAGTTCTTTAACAATAAGTGTAATGCCTTATTGAATACTTTAGGCATATTACACCAAAGCAGTTATCCTTATTCTCCTCAACAAAATGATGTAGTAGAAACAAAACACCGACAAATCTTGAATATAGCTAGAGCTATCAGGTTTCAATCACAGATGCCTATAAGATTTTGGGGTTTGGTTGTTCAAACTGTTGTTTACCTGATGAACAGGCTACTATCATTATCTATTAATGGTAAAAGTCCTTATGAAGCATTGTTTTCTAAGGTTCCCTCACTGGCACAATCAATGGTATAAGATGCTTATGTTATGCTTCAACATTGCCTAAAGGTGATAAGTTTTCTGAAAGAGCAAGACTTGCCATGCTAATCGGGTACTCTACCACTCAGAAAGGATATTTGTTGCTAGACTTGAATTCCAATAAGTTTTTTGTCAACAGAGATGTCACATTCCTAGAAAATGTTTTTCCATTTGCTAAAACGAGAGGACGAAATCATTCAAGTGGGCTAACTCAACAATATGCAGGCAATGGTGATGATACAAACTTAGTAACTTCAGCAGAACCTGATAATGATCTTGCCATGAATGTAAAGCCTTCCCAAGATACATGAATGTTTACTCCACCAGCTGACACTACAAAGTATTTCATTGATCAATCAGCTGACCTAATGCCTTCACTTCAAGACAATGAAGAGACTGTATCTTTCCCACCTAGAAGAACACCTAGAGTACCAAAGTATCCTATTTGGATGAAGGATTATACAGTACCAAAGAAGAGAAGAGGTACTAGATATCCTATTGCTAATTACCTATCTTAAAATAATACTCTTTTGCTTATCAAAGTTGTGTCGCAGTTTCTCCAACTTAATAGAGCCACATTTTTTCAATAAAACAACTAAGGATGACTGGTGGATTCATTCTATGAAGTTGAAAATTCAAGCACTTGAGGATAATAATACATGAGAAATTATTGACTTGCCTCCTGGTAAGCATTCCATTGGTTTAAAATGGGTGTACAAAATTAAGTACAAGGCAAATAGAGAAGTTGAAAGGTTCAAAGCAAGACTGGTAGATAAAGGTTACAGTCAACAAAAGAGACTAGACTATCGTGACACATTTTCTCCTGTGGCAAAAATGTGTTTGTCAGATGTGTCATTGCTCTTACTGTTTCAAAATGAGGGTGCTTATACCAAATGGATGTCTACAATGCCTTTTTACTAGAAAGTTTAGAAGAAGTAGTATATATGAAGATTCCAGAAGGTTTTTGCAGAAAGGACATCATAAGGTCCGTAGGCTACTTAAGTCACTATATGGACTTAAGCAAGCTTCTAGATAATGGAATATTAAGACCACAACAACATTTATGACTACATGATTTATTCAAAGTGCCATGACTATTCTTTGTTCACCTTGAAGAATACAGAAGGGATGGTGATGGTGAATGTGGATAACTTGATCATTACTAGAGACAATAAATCTAAGATTTCTGAGGCAAAAGAAGTGTTGCACAGGCAATTTAATCTCAAGAACTTATAAGAGATTAAATATTTTATAGGGATTGAAGTCTTAAGATCAAGGAAGGGTGTTATCTTAAATCAAAGAAAGTATATCCTAGAGCAAATTTCTGAAACTGGTCTTGTTGGTGCAAAACCAGCTACTACACCCCAGGAGTCTAATATCAAGTTGACATCAGGGGAATATGATAAAGCTGTAGGTTCCACTGATGATGCTGTGTTGAAGGATGCAACTTGTTATCAGAGGTTGGTTGGAAAACTTATGTATGCTACCATTAACAGACCACATATTAGTTATGTTGTTTAGAAACTAAGCCAGTTCATGAACATGCTTAAAAGATATCATCTTGAAGCTTCATATAGGGTGGTCAGATATCTAAAGGGTTTAGTTGGACAAGGCATTTGGTTGAAGACTTAGACTAAATCAATCTTAGTATGTTGGTGTAACTCAGATTGGGAAGCATGTTACAATACAAGAAGGTCTATTATTGGATATGTGGTACAATTTGGTGGATCCTTAATATCCTGGAAATCAAAACAACAACACACAGTGTCCAGAAGTTCAGCTAAGGCTGAGTATTGAAGTATTACCTCAACTGTTGTAGAACTCACTTGGCTAGAGAGATTTTTTACAGAGTTGAACGTGCCTACTTCTAAGCATATCACCTTATTCAGTGATAGCAAGTCATCTATACAATTGGCATCCAATCCTATTTTTTATGAGAGAACTAAACATATAGAGATTGATTTCCACTTTATCAGGGACAAAATCAAGTATGGATTGGTACAAACTCAATACATTTCTACACAGCCACAAGTTGCAGATATTCTAACTATAAGCCTGGGTCATGATCAACATTCTCATCTTTAAGAAAGGTTGGTGTGCTCAATATTTTGCATCTTTCAACTTGAGGGGGAGTGTTGGAATCTATCATTACATAGTTAGTTAGTTAGTTATTGTGGTCAGCTTTTACTATTGCATTGATACACTATTACATTAAGTTAGTGTGAGAGAAGTTAGTTTGTTAAATGAGCTGGCAACTAACAATGTGTGAAAGTCGGTTAGGAAGCTTTTGGAAGTTGTAAGCAAGTCTCTATATAAAGATGCATAGCGGAAGTATCACATTGTCTTTCAACACTTCCAATATATAGAAAATCATTCTTCCTACTCTGTTCATGGAAGCTTGTGTAGTTAATCTTCCTATTTTCTGGGTTCGATAGTTTTCTCAGACATGAAATAGCTATCCATCATCATTATAAGCAGATGTACGGAGAACACACAACAAAGAAATCACAGGAATGAATTATACGAGATATTATGTCATGACCCAAACCAGGACCTAGCAGTGACGGGCATACCAAGACAACAAGTCCAGAGATGACCCCTTAAACTTACCTCAAGAGCATAATAATAAAATGAACTGTAGAAGCAAATTAGAAGAATAAGAGATATGCAATAATTAAAAGAGCAAATCTATGAGTCAACATCAAATCCATAAGAACATACCCCATTACTGTCCACAAAGACTCTAAAACAAGATGTACTAACCAAGTCGGGACATGCCCTCGACTATGACAAAGGAAATCCATAAATACTAGAATAATAAACGAAAATTAAGAGAATGATTGGGCCTTTTGAAAGATGGAGGGCTCAGCACTTCACAGCTGATCCACAGAAGTACCAAACCACCTTATGTTGCACAAGACCACAAAAAAAGCTCTTGAAATCTATATTATGAAATGATGCAGTGTTCTAGGATGGTTAGATACAATATATGCATTTATCAAAAATCCAGTAATAAACTACATGCACAACAATTATGTATATATATATATAGAGAGAGGGGAATGTCGGGATCGGGGAAAAGGGTATAAAATATGATCATTTAGAACATTAATCTTAAACTACGCAGCTCATACTGACCTTTCAGGAACCCACGGGCTATATGGGTTTGGCTCTCCCTACTGAAAGGGCCCTAGTCCATGTTAGCCACATGTATCGAGGAATGACAAAAGACACCAAGGAGATAGACGTCCAAAATCCACCGTGTATCTGGAAACAATGGTCATATAGATCCCCAAAGTTAGCAAATGTAGTTTTCAGTGTTGGTCCCCTTGGGACTACACCTTCTCGGTAAGTTACACAATTTTCTTTAAGCCGAAATTAAAATAATTTGCACTTAAATCAATCATTAGCCATGGAGTCTTTTATTTAGACATTTCCAACTTGGTATCACCATACCAATATGCTTGAAAGCTATTCTATTTATGCCAAATCATAACTATAATCCATTTAACCATTTAGACTTTAATTTCTCATTTAAAATCCAAAACCATAACCACTAAGGGCGTTCCAAAACCTTTTTATCATTTATATCTTTAATGCAATGTTTTTAAAAGATATATAAATTAGGTATAATCCTTGTTCAAAACCAAATTTAACAATGTGGATTGAGATTAATGTCCTTACTATACCAAAATTCATCCATATTGTAAAAACTCAAGTCACCATTTTCCACCATTATAACAATGAAAAATACATTGCATGTGTTAAAAAGCAAAAACCCTCAACCCTAGAAAATTCAATCATTCCAAAACACCAAAATACCATGTTAGATAATGCAATAATACCATAATTGATGTAGGAATGTATAACGCGCCTTTTTGACAAAAGGAATTTGGGGAAAGGCTTGAATCCTTAACTTTGAAGCTTGAACTCTAGCTTCAAATCGATATGAACACTTGGATTCGTTTTCCATACCCTTGATGATGAAATTGGTGAAAAAATAATAATAAGAACTTGAATTTGAAGCCTTAGGTGCTTGAATTTATGTAAAGAACCCTTATTTGGTGTTATTGAGAATTTAGGAAAAGAAGAGTTATGTATTGGGTTATGGGATGAGGAAAATCACGTTAGTATTAGTTATAGGATGATTTGGGACGTAAATGACTAGTTTGCCCTAAAAAAACTAAAGAGAAACATGGGTTTTAGAATCTCTGGGAACATGGGTGTGCCACACCCTTAAAGCGGAGCATACAGGGCATGCTACACTCTTATCGCAGAGAACAGAGCACGTGCCTCATCCTCATTGCTCACCCTTATTGGTTTGCTCGCAAACATTCTCATAACTTTTCACTCGGGTATCGAATTAAGGAAAAATCGGTGGCATTGTAAAGAGGACTCAATTATATTTCATTTGGTGGGTCTTGAGCTCCAAAATACCATATATATTCTAGAAGTTATACACTTCCAAAGTTGATCCTTGTAGGATCGAATACCAAAATTTAGTCGATAATAAAAGTTCTTAAATCAACTTTGCTCTAAGTGTTTCCTATGATCATTCTTCATATAGAAAGAACTTTACACACTAGGTAAATAATCATGACACTTATATTTTAATAGAAATAACAGGGTTTGGGTTTACACACATAGGAATGACGGTTTGAATGCTAGCTTGAAAATATGGGGTGTTACATTATCTTTCCCTTGGAATCATTTGTCCTCGAATGATGGTAGGAATTGTTATGATTTGGACAAAATAAGCAAACCACAAGTAAAAGAAAATCAGAAAAACACAACAGATTTACGTGGAAACCCTTGCGGGGAAAACCACGGGCAGAGGCAGAGGAATTTCACACTGAAAGGAGAGGAGTACAATGTGGAGAATATACGCATTTTCTGAATAATTAAAATTGACCAACATTACACTTATATAATACGTGCATACAAATAAGTCCTAGGCCCCAAAAACATAAAGGTCCATCACAAATCCCATTGAAAATCACAAACATGGGTCGCACCGCAAAACTTTCTGGATCGGATCAAAAAAATTTGGGTCATAACTCTAACAGGAACTTATTGAAGCTTTAGATGTACAACATAAAGGATGTAACTTCACATTAGGAAATTTCACTCAACAATACATATATAGGCATCAAAAGAAAAGAGATTCATTGCATCACCAAGTAATCATATCAGTACGAATCATGAGATACTGAGATTTGGTATAGACATGATCTTGGGCATGAGTTATATGAAACATGATCATAACAACGTAAGGTAGGAATTTTTTTCAGGAATCCTCAGCTTGATTAAGATTAATATAGGACACGAAGTAAGATTTAGTGGGACGTAAGAATAAAAGCATTTTTCACCTCCAATGATACGTCTAATAGCCCCTTAAATTTTAGCAATGCTTCTCAATCAGGCTTGCATCTACGAATACCACACTTCACTATTTCCAGTCTTATAATTACTCTACAAAACACATAACTACATGAGCCTGAGTCCAACAACATATTGCTTTCATATTGAAGACTAACCTAGAGTTAAAAGGTCTTACTTAAGCTATGAGACCCTATACTCTACATCTTTCCAAGAATACGACTCCATCTTATTACTACACTCAAACAACATCATGTCTTATCAAAAGTACTAGCCACATAATATGATGGTTTATGTATATATCAATCACAACATTCTAGCCTATCTTTGCTACACCAACTTTACGGATCTCTCCACTAAAACCTAGCAACTTCAATTAATTTCAAAATGATTTTCACTGCACATCCCCTTCATAACTATTTCACATAAAAAAAGTTCATCTCACTCTTCCTGATTCATATATAACATTAGTTCGAGTAGTCACATTAAATTTTCACAACAAAAAAGGTATAATCTCTTATCTAAAACATTATTATGCTTTCATAACCACTATCATCCTTCCATAAGGAGAGTAAATGAGGGACTAACGTACGAGTTTCAGGAATAGGAGTGATAGTATTCAATTATAAGATATATTTGTTGCACTACTTAAGGTGGTCCTGTGATGTAAGATACGATCCACTAAGAACGAAGGGATTCATATATCAAACACTTGATCATAATTAAAGGGTCGAATCATGGACATAGGTTTTATAGAGAACTCGAAACTTAGGGATAGTCACAATATAATACATAAGACATTGGTAGATGTACTTTTAATATGAAGTAGGAGTAATTTGATAGAATAAGAATAAATTTATCACGACTCTTCCCTGAAACTCAATACTATGAGAAAATTTAAGATCTACTTTAGGTTATAATCTCCCCCTTAGCTCAAAGGTCACTATCCTAGACTTGTAGACATATCCTCTTATTAAATCTACAAGAACAACGATTAACACGATGGGGGTATCACTATACATATGAACGCCAAACTCTCCCTGATAAACTATTATAGGAAAAGTACTAACTTTTTGCTATAACATTCCTTCTAGGGGAACTACTCTTAACTTTCTCTAGCCTCCAAAGTCATTGCCTTATTACTTACATTTTCATGGACATACACTTCCACGATTCTTACCACCTAAAAATCTATTTTTAACTCCTTAGTATCCTAGCATTACACCTCTAACATCATAACCTCATAATTTAACAAAAATTTTAAAACTATACCAAGAGTTCACATAGTCTAATTATATCTCCCTCAATTCAGCCCTAAAGAACACCATATAACAACTCCCCAGACTACTCTATACTAAGAAATTTAAGAACATGAGCTAGGTATGTATGACACTTATAACTCAAGACCGAGTACACTTTATCCTTATAACTTAAGGCTCTTATCTAACTAATGATTTAACCACCATTTCTACTTCAGCACTAGATCTCATGCATATATCATAATTACCACTCTAATTTTTCATAAGTCATCAACCTAAGATATTTCACACATTGTATCAAGCCTACTAATTCACTCCCACAAATCTTGCAACACAATTCTTGTGCTAACATTCTTATCACCACAATCAACATCTAAAGTTCAAACTTAGTGTCTAGCAATAATCATGTACCACCAATGATATATCCTACATAAATACTAGTCCATAAGATAGAGAAATCAACCTAAATTCCTTATTTATCTTAACTACAGCCCACAAGTACATTCTTCTTCAAAGCGTTACTACTACACCTTAATATTCATAACACGTCTTCTTACATACTATTCTAGTTTGCAACTGCTAGAACGAAAATATATCAATGGGTATAGCCACATAATAAGGATATTCGATCTCCATCTTATAAACTAACCCATTATGGTCTATAGAATATTTACCTCGCTTACCCATGAATACATCCCAACTATCTTCAAAATTCCGTAAATATCACTGAGTCCTTTTTTTTAAGATATCCCCAAGTGAATGCTAAATTTATAAATCATTAACCAACCAATCCTTCTATTCACAACCTATGATTAATTTTTACTGCTACAATATCTGGTCCTCATGAACTCCTTTCTTATTTCAACTAAAGACGCAAATATTTTAACTAACCACTCTCTTTTTATAGATAAGTTTGCTAATCATTGGTACACCTTAACCAACACCATAAGGGCATATCATACCCATACTCACTTAAAGTCAAGCAAATACAACTACCTTTTTTTACAAAAAAGTTATCTAGACTTTGACTTCTAAATTTTGGAAATCATATCAGTAACCTTGGGATCATACTACTATTTATAGGTCATAATGCCCTAATTTATACTATACCTTGGGTGGAAATACTATCTCAACATTTAGATACATATATTTATCCTTAAGCGAGTCGCCTGCAATTAAGGTTTTGAAAGAGACTGAATACATATCGTACCTCAGGCTGAAAAGAACAATTTATGAAGATAGAGGTATACAATTGAATCAATACACTTTGGAGAACTAATGGACTCCTTTCAAGTACTTGTGTCATTTAATAACTTTTGATGACTCATTTAAAAAGGACCATTGTAAGACCCCACAAAATCCTAAGCTTAATTCAGTCCTTTAGGCTTGTCAAGGGGTCCCAGACTTAGAATATTTTAGCTAAGTACTCAGACTTAGTCTTATTTTAACCTACGAAGGTTGGAAATCTTATTTTACAACCTTTATGTCCATTAAATGTTGATGTTTAGGTTGATTCATGATCAGGAATGTCCGTAGGTATTTTCGAACAAGTTTCAGAGTTTTTGAACTTCGTTTGAAGTTCCTTTGGAATCCCAAAATAGTGATCAACGCGATCTTGGCATGCCGCTTTGACTATCGTGTTGATTACTATTTTTCCCAGCTACCAACGTCTAATTCCAGTGAATCAATGTGAACATGGCGCAACGCATTGGCTATCGCGCCGATGGCATCGATGCGCCACATCGATCTGCGCGCTGGTAACTCAGTTTTTAATCATTAAAAAACCATGTCCTCGGGGGTATTTGGGTCTTTTTCTCCCAACCTTCATCCCTCCAAAACACAAAATTCATCCCTAACTCACAAAAGTATACTCACTTTCTCTCAAAATCTTTCAAGATCAAGTTCAAGATTCAAATCTCAAGAATTCTACCATCAATATTCTCAAAATCAAGCATCAAGGTATGTAAAGTATTCATCCAAGGGTCCCTTCCACCCTTGGAGTCTAAGAATGTCTTTTGAACTGCAAGCAATTGATTTTATGATTTCCATGGTTGGAATTAAAGTGAATTCCATGATTGCTAGTTGGATTAAGTTCTTAATTCATGAATATATATATATATATATATAATGTGAAATTAATCATTAGGTGTGTATCATGTGAATCCATGATAAACCCTTGACTTGTGAAATAAGAGATGAATTATGATGCTCCCTTGTTGTACAATACTATGTGCATATACTATGCTTACCAAGTGTTTGATAAATTATCCATGTGAACTGTTAAGAGAATGAAATCATGTCAAGTTAGCTTATGTGCAAGTTATATAATGCAAGTGTTTGTAAAAATGCCCCAATGAATGAATGATGATCAAGTTCATAGTTTAAATATTTCATGTTATGCCATGTCTCTTAATTTATGCTATCGAGTCCTAGGAGTACTTGTACCCGATAATTTAGCTGATTACCAAGATACATGGTCAATCATTGAATAGTATCAGTCACGACACGATCAGTAGTACTCTCAGTCAGTTGCAGAACTTAGGAAAACTCAGTAGAATCTATATTAGTCCAGTCTAATTCAATATGTAGTTCAAACCTCAGTAAACTCAATCAGCTAATAGAATTCAGTAGTATTACATAGTTAACGGAACTCAGTGAACTAAGTTTAGTTTATATAAATAGTAATCTCAGTAATCGTTCGGTCCAGCCTAGTATAGACTAGAAATCAGTTCAGTGTCTATTCAGTTGGAAGTAGGATTCAGCACCGAGTGAACCCAAGGATGGGGACTCACCTGCGAGTAGAGGGTGTGATCCTTAGAAGAAATCCTTGTGTTCCAGAACTACGTAGCCAGCATAGGTTTAGATATCTTCCTGCTAGATATCATTAGGGTTGATATATCTCATTTAAGTTTTTCCTATTAGCAAAGGTTGACGAAAGATCTTCCTGTCAGAGAGGGTTAACTCACAGCTTGTCTTTACTCGTGGCATGGTATTGACACATTTTCAACTGGGTTATAGGTTGGACCCCAAGTCTATTCAGAAAAGGGGCATGTCGGTTAGATGATTACCTCCCACAATTTTAGTTTTAGATTTTGTCTCAGTATAGAACTCAGTTTAGTTCAATAGATTCAGGACTATCATACATAGTCACTCAGTATAGTTCCACAAAATCAGGACTGTCAGATACAGTCAAACAGACATCAGTAATGTAGTATCAGTAAAATTAGTTAATTAGTAATTTAGTATTCATTCTCAGTATTCAGTGTTATCATGATCTCAATACCATTTACGTGTTTACGCATGTACTCTCATTCAGTCTTACTCATGTTATTAAGTTAGTATTGTTTATGCATATGAACCCATGCATTCAGCCTACCTCACTAAGCATACCATTATATTCAAAGTACTGACACATATTTTCTTTTATGCTATGATGTCTTATTTCATAGGTTTTGACGGATGGGCTTCCGAGCATCCTTAGCAGATCCGACTTTCAGTAGTCAGAGTAGTGGTGAGTCCTCATAGTTCGAGAAAATACTTATTATTTATAGTATTTCAGTTTTAGTATCATTATTCAGAATTAGTTGGGGGCTTGTCCTATCAACTCCACAGTTTAGACAATTTAGAGGCTTTTCAGACTAGAGTATTTTTCAGACAGTTGTTTAGTTTTTCAATACTTATATTTAGTTTTGTTCTTTTGATACCGCATTCAGATTTATTTACAGTATTGAGCCTTATGGAAAGTTTTCTCTTATTTCCGTATATTTATAGTATTTATTACTCAATTATTAAAGAAGATACCAGTCATGAGTTATCTTGTCATCCTTCGAGATTATGAGCATCGTGTAGCATTCAGGGTACAGAATCGAGGCATTATAAACTTGGTATTAGAGTCTAAGGTTCAACAGTGTCCTAGGAAGTTTGAAATCCGCATCTAGTAGAGTCTTGTGAATGGGTATGTTGTGCGCCACACTTATGGACAAGAGGCTATGAGATGTTTTTGGAAAATTTTCCCTTCTTTTAGTATTTATGTCATGCGAGTGAGCATGAGCTTTAGTTATACTCTCTTTCTAATCCTAGCTTCTCTTATGTTTATAGAATATGACTCCAAAGTGGACTCAGGGAAGAGGAACGGGAGATTAGTCAGCCCCTCAGCCCGTCCATCCAGATCCTTTGGGTGAGCATTTCTCCCGCGCAGAGTTTAGAGCAACCTTCACCACCCTAGCTCATTCTTTGGTAGCCCAGAATAAATGTCCAGCTGTGGTTTCGGCCAACCTAGTGGACAATACTTCTGCTGCCAAGATTCGGGACTTCACCCAAATGAACCCTCCATCATTTACCTGGTCAAAGTCAGATGAGGACCCTCAGGAATTTCTTGATTAGGTGTAAAAGGTTACAGATATCATAGGGGTGACTACTGTTAAGAGCACTGAGTTAGCCATCTATTAGCTACAAGATGTAGCCCATATGTGGTTTAAGCAGTGGAAGGTAGACAAAGGTGCTGATGCAGATCCCATAGAATGGGAAGAGTTTGCTATCGCCTTCTTAGATAGATTCTTTCCCTTAGAGGTGAAAGAAGCAATGTGTTAGAGTTCATCAATCTCAGGCAAGGAAGTATGAGTGTGAAAGAGTATTCCCTCAAGTTCACTCAGTTAGCCAGGTATGCTCCCCATGGAGTAGCAGACAATAGATCCAGAATGAGCAAGTTTGTGTCTGAGGTATCGGGTAGAGTAGTTAAAGAGTACAAGACTGCGATGTTGATTAGGGAGATATACATATCTAGTTTTATGGTCCATTCCCAATAGATTGAGGAACAGAAACTTAAGAAGAAGGAGAGAGAAAATAAGAGAGCCAAAATGGGTAGCTTTAGTTTGCCCAGCCAAGGTCAGAGGATGGTAACCGTTCTCGGTTTAGTCAGAAGTTTTCAGCCCTAGTTCCATCTTCAGCTAGTAAACCAGTACCAAGATTTAGGAATGACAGTCATGATGGGGTGCCAGGCTCCAAAACCCAGAGTAGTACAAGCAGTATTCGTACTAATCCGCTTTACAAAAAATATGGTAAGAATCATAAAGGTGTGTGTAGAGCTGGAAGTGATGTGTGTTTTGGATGTGGTGAGTCAGGTCATAGAGCCTGAGAATGTCCTAAGGCTGGTTTACAAAGTCAGCACAATTGTCCTTCAGCTCATTCCGATCGCCCGAATCAGCAGGGTGCCACTCTCTGTGCCACCAGTGGGCAGCGCCCAAATAGGCTTTATGTACTTCAGTCTAGACAAGATCAGGAAAGTTCTCCTGATGCAGTCACTGGTATGTTATAGAACTCCCATTTATATGTTTATGTCTCATCAAATCCACGATTTTCTTTGTCTTTTGTTACTCCTTGTATAGCAGCTAACTTTAAGGTCAGACCAGATATTAACAAAACCTTTCTCCATTTCTACCCCAGTGGATCAGTCTATCATTGCCCGACGAGTATACAAGAACTGTCTGGTTATGATATCTCAGGAAGTTAGGCTTCCATATTTCAGTAGTAATATTAGTATGTACAGAAAAGTAATGGGTGATAATTGTGCCCAACCCATCTTTACCTCAGTTCAAAGCTTGTACTTCTGTTATCACGATAGTTATGCATGATTTACATCTCAGCTCTATGAACACAACTTATATTCATATACTTTCCACAGATTTGAGTGCGTTTCCAGTTTCTAGTATGAGGAGCTCTAGTTCACTTAGTAGTACGAAGTATATTTCATAAAATCATGAACTCTAAACTCAGGTCATGCAGCTCATGACTTTTGCACTCATGCCTTATAGTGTGTTTAGTCCCAGTTACCATATCAATCGTAGTCTCAGTTACAGTCTTAGTTATAGTGTCAGTCTCAGTTGAGCAATCAGAATAGAAACTTAGTTCAGTTTCAGGTTTTCTTAACCATAGCATACAGTTATCAGTTATTTAGTTATCAGTGTTTCAGTACCTTAATTTACAGAATATTTAAGAATCATGTTATACGCTTGGTTTTGCATTCTCAAATAATATAGATTTTGTTTCATGAATTCATGCTCAGTTATCTCATGTTACCCAGTCAGTCCTTACCTCATGTACATAACACTCTACAGTTTTAGTCTCGCTATTTATACTAAGTACAATTCAGTCTTATATGCCCAATATTCATCTATCAGTTATCCAGCTAATCAGATAAGTTAGTATGATTATGCATTCGTGCGCAACGCCCATGTGAATATTTTTCAGTAATCCCAGGTGAAGTATCATACTAAGGTGGAGAGTATAGTTGAGAATAAGTTTTCAGTATGATTTAGTTCATAAAGACAGTAATTCAGTATTAGCATTCAGATAGACAAGTTCATATGGTATGGTTTCCACCTTTCCATCCAGTCGCTCTGTCCGAACATCTCGTGAATTAAATTATTCCAAGATGGAGAAATCAGGTAGTGCGTGTTCAGATCAGTTCATGTATCATGTATCAGTTTCAGATCCCAGATATTCAGTCACGATTTAGTTCGTAGGTTCCTTGTGCATTGCCCCAATTTTCCTCAATATCTCGGCCAAGTCAACATTCTTCGAGGGACATAATGTCCCAAGGGGGAGATGCACTATAACCCCGAGATTTCATGTCCTAAACCCCCCAGTTCTCTTCATGTAACAAATCCAGTTTGTAGTAGTGGATACTCATAAATTGACCCTCAAGTTCCAATCTCAGCCTTAAGTCACATATTCAAGGGGCTCAGTTTAGTTTAAGATATTTTGTTCATGTATCATGTTCCAATCTCAGTCATGTTCTCATGTTCCCATTCATGCGTATTCCGAAAATGATCTTGAGTTCATCAGTATTTTTCAGTTTAAGTAATAGTTTTCCATGAACCTGCTCAGTTTCATGTTCAGATTTCTGTTACAAATTTGGTATTAGTTACCATTGCATATTCAGTTGTACGTTCATGAGCTATTTCAGTCATGTATCTATGCATCAAATATGCATGTTCAGTATATAGATTTAGTTTATCAGTAATCCCAGTCATGTATTTATGAATCATGTTCATCTATATTTATGCATCAGATATGCATGTTCAGTATGATTATTCAGAATACCAGTAATATTAGTCATATAGTCATGTTCCAGATGTTCATGCCCATTAAGTAAGTCAGTCTCTCTGTATTCTCAGTCTTAGTAGTCTCATTCGAGGACGAATGTTCTCAAGGGGGAGATAATGTAAGACCCCATAAAATCCTAAGCTTAATTTAGTTCTTTAGGCTTGTCAAGGGGTCCCAGACTTAGAATATTTTAGCTAAGTACTCAGACTTAGTTTAATTTTAACCTATGAAGGCTGGGAATCTTATTTCTCAACCTTTACATCCATTAAATATTGATGTTTAGGTTGATTCATGATCAGGAAAGTCCGTAGGTGTTTTCGAATAAGTTTCGGATTTTTCGGACTTCGTTTAGCTCCTTTGGAATCCCAAAATAATGAATCAACGCGATCTTGGTGCGCCACATTGACTAACGCGTTGATTACTATTTTCCCCAGCAAGCAGTGTCCAATTTCAGTGAATCTACGCAAACATGGAGCGACGCATTGCATATCGCGTCGATGCCATCGACGCGCCAAGTCGACCTACGCGTCAGTAACCCAGTTTTCAGTCATTAAAAGACCGCGTCCTCGGGGATATTTAGGTCTTTTTTCCCCAACCTTTATCCCCCCAAAATGTGAAATTCATCCCTAATTCATAAAAGTATACTTACTTTCTCTCAAAATCTCTCAAGAACCTTAGAGTTTTTAATTCAAGATTCAAATCTCAATTCAAGATTCAAATCTCAAGAATTCTACCATCTACCTTCTCAAAATCAAGAATCAAGGTATGTGAAGTGTTCATCCAAGGGTCCCTTCCACACTTGGAGTCCAAGGATCTCTTTTGAACTGCAAGTAATTGATTTTATGATTTCCATGATTGGAATTAAAGTGTACCCATGATTGCTATTTGGATTAAGTTTCTAATTCATGATTATATATATATTTCATGTGAAATTGATCATTAGGTATGTAGATTCATGTGAATCCATGATAAACCCTTGACTTGTGAAATTAGAGATAAATTATGATGCTCCATTGTTGTTCAATACTATGTGCATATACTATGCTTACCAAGTGTTTGATAAATTATCTATGTGAACTATTAAGAGAACTAAATCATGTCAAGTTAGTTATATGCAAGTTATATCATGCAAGTGTTTGTCAAAATGCCCCAATGAATGAATGATGATCAAGTTCATAGTTTACATGTTTCATGTTATGCCATGTCTCTTAATTTATGCTATCGAGTCCTAGGGGTACTTGTACCCGACAATTTAGCTGATTACCTAGAGCCATGGTCAGTCATAGAACAGTATCAGTCACGACACGATCAGTAGTACTCTCAGTTAGTTACAAAACTCAGGAAAACTCAGTAGAATCCATATTAGTCTAGTCTAATTCAGTATCTAGTTCAGACCTCAGTAAAATCAGTCAGCTAACAGAATTCAGTAGTATTCCGTCAGTCAGCAGAACTCATTTCAGTTCATCTAAACAGTAATCTCAGTAACCGTTCAGTCCAGCCTAGTACAGACTAAAAATCAGTTCAGTGTCTATTCAGTTAGGAGTAGGATTCAGCACCGAGTGAAACCAAGGATGGAGACTCACCTGCTAGTAGAGGGTATGATCCTTAGAAGCAATCCTTGTGGTACAGAACTATGTAGCCAATGTAGGTTGAGATATCTTTCTGCCAGATATTATTAGGGTTGATATATCTCATTTGAGTTTTTCCTATCAGCAAAGGTTGACGGAAGAGCTTCCTGTCAGAGAGGGTTAACTCACAGCTTGTCTTTACCCGTGGCACGATATTGACACCCTTCCAACTGGGTTACAGGTTGGACCCTAAGTCTATTCAAAAAGGGGGCACATCGGTTAGATGATTACCTCCCACAGTTTCAGTTTCAGATTCAGTCTCAGTATAAAACTCAGTTCAGTTCTACAGATTCAGGACTATCAAACGTAGTCACTCAATTCAGTACAGAACTCAGTATAGTTCCACAGAATCAAGACTATCAGATACAGTCAAGCAAACATTAGTAATGTAGTATCAGTAAACTCAGTTAATCAGTAATTCAACATTCAGTCTCAGTATTAAGTGTTATCATGATCTCAGTACCGTTTACGTGTTCATGTATGCACTCTCATTCAGTCTTACACATGTTATTAGTTAGTATTATTCATGCATATGAACCCATGCATTCAGCCTACCTCACTGAGCATACCAGTACATTCAAATTACGGACGTATATTTTCTTTTGCGCTATGATGTCTTATATCAAAGGTTCCGATGCACGGGCTCCCGAGCATCCTTAGCAGATCCGACTTTCAACAGTCAGAGTAGTGGTGAGTCTTCATAGTTCGAGGACATACTTATTATTTACAGTATTTCAGTTTCAGTATCATTAGTCGGAGTTAGTTGGGGGCTTGTCCCATCAACTCCACAGTTCAGACAGTTTAGAGGCTTTTCAGACTAGAGTATTTTTCAGACAGTTGTTCAGTTTTTCAGTACTTATATTCTATTTTGGTATTTTAATACCACATTCAGATTTATTTACAGTATTGAGCCTTATGGCAAGTTTCTGCCTATTTCCACATATTTACAGTATTTATTACTCAGTTATTGCAGCAGGTACCATTCATGGGTTAGCTTGTGGTCCTTCGAGATTATGAGCATCGTGTAGCGTCCGGGGTACAGACTCGGGG
The DNA here is from genome assembly GCA_030864215.1 of Capsicum pubescens. Lineage (NCBI taxonomy): Eukaryota > Viridiplantae > Streptophyta > Magnoliopsida > Solanales > Solanaceae > Capsicum > Capsicum pubescens. The sequence continues at coordinate 78,965,819 of CM061538.1, read as the reverse complement.
CATTACAACTATACCATTAGAAAGCTAAGCCTTTGCACTTGTATCTTATCGATAATGAGACATAACCAACAAAATTAGAGAAAGGAAGAAATTTGGATAACTTTCATATGGACAACCCAATTGCACAATATAGAGTATGAAAGAATAAGAAACATTTCTTAAATGCCTCATAGCCTCCCCCTATAAGTGTGGCGCGCTACACACCCATAAAAGGTACTTACTTGACATAACTTTGTGGAGACCTAGCGACCCTGAATCATGCTCTGATACCAATCTTGTCACGACCCGAATTAAGGCTTGGTCGTGACGGGCATTCCAAGCCAACAAGATCGGAGATGAACCCCTTAACCTTACCTCAAAAGAATATTAATAAAATAAACCGCGGAAGCAAACTAGAAGACTAAGAGATATGCAATAGTTAAAAGAGCAAGTCTGTGAGTCAACATCAAATCCATAAAGAAATACCCCAGTACTGTCCACAAAGACTCTAAACCAAGAAGTACTAACCAAGTCGGGGCATGCCCCCAACTATGGCAAAGTAAATCCATCAATACTAGAATAATAAATCAAAACTAAGAGAATGACCAGGCCTTTTGAAAGATGGAGGGCTCACCACTTCACAGTTGATCCACAGAAGTACCAAACCACCTAACGTTACAAATGATTCCAAAAAATCTCTCAAAACCTATATCATAAAATGATGTAGCGTCGGGGGACGGCTAGTACGACGAGTACTAACATGCAACCCAAGAAAAGGGATAAAATATATGCATTTATAAAAAATTCAGTTATAAGATGAAATATATATATATATATAAGATGTTGGTATAGGGTCAAATGATGTAGCGTCGGGGGACGGTGAGTACTGACATGCAACCCAAGAAAAGGAATAAAATATATGCATTTATAAAAAAATCAGTTATAAGATGAAATATGCTATGTCATCTTATACACACACACACACACACACACATATATATATATAAGATGTTGGTATAGGGTCAAGGGACATGAAATATTATTGTTTAAAACATTAATCTTGAACTATGTAGCTCATACCGACCTTCTAGGCACCCACAGACTATTTGGGTCTGGCTCTACCTACTGGAAGGGCCCTAGTCCATGTTAGCTATATGCATTGAAGAATGGCTAAAGACACCAAGGCGATAGTCGTCCAAAATATACTGCGTATCTAGACACAATGGTCATATAGACCCCCAACGTCGGCAAAGTTTCCTGTGTTGGTCCCCTCGGGACTACACCTTCTCGGTGATCTACACAATTTTTTTTAAGTTCAAATTAAATAATTTACACATAAATCAATCATTAGCAATGGAATCTTTTATTTAGGCATTTTCAACTTGCTATCGTCATACCAATAGGATTGCAAGCTATTCTATTTATGTCAAACCATAATCATAATCCCTTTAACCATTTAGACTCCAATTTTCGATTTAAAATTGAAATACATAGCCACCAAGGGCATTCCAAATCCTTTTTATCCTTTATCCCTTTAATGCAATGCAATATTTTCAAAAGATATATAAATCAGGTATAATCCTCGTTCAAAACCAAATTTAACAATGTGGATTGAGGTTAATGTCGCTACCGTACCGAAATTCATCCATATTGTAAAAATCCAAGTCGCCAATTTCCACCATTATAACAATGCACAATTTTAGTTCAAATCCATCATTTAAAACATGAATAACCCATTAAAATAATAAAAAAATATATTGCAAGTGTTAACAAGAAAAAACCCTCAACCCTAGACAATTCAATCATTTCAAAACACCAAAATACCATGTTAAATAATACAATAATACCATAATTAAAGTACAGAGTGTACAATATGCCTTTTTGACGAAAGAAATACGGAAAAAAGCTTGAATCCTTAAATTTGAAGCTTGAACCCTGGCTTGAAATCGATATGAACACTTGAATTCGTTTCTCATACCTATGATGATGAAATTGGTGAGAAAACATTAAGAACTTGAATTTGAAGCCTTGGGAGCTTAATTTTGGTGAAGAACCCTTATTTGGTATTTTTGAGAATTTGAAAGGAGAGGAATCATGTATTTGGGTTATGGAATGAGAAAAATCACGTTAGTATTAGTTATAGGATGATTTCGGACGTAAAAGACTAGTTTGCCCTCGAAAAACTGAAGAGAAATGCGGGTTTTAGCGTCTTTGGGAACATGGGCGTGCCACACCCTTAACGCGGAGCATACAGGGCGTGCCACACTCTTATCGTGGAGCACAGAGGGCGTACCACACCCTTAACACGTACCCTTATTGGTTTGCTCGTGAAAATGCTCATAACTTTTTCGCTTGGGTATCAGATTAAGACAAAATCGGTGGCATTCGAAAGAGATATCAATTATCTTTCATTTGGTAGATCTTGAACTCCAAATTCCATATATTTTAGAAGTTATACACATCAAATTTGACCCTTGTCAGATCGAATACCAAAATTCATTCAATAACAAAAGTTCTTGACTCAACTTTGCTGTAAGTGTTTCCTATGAACATTATTCACATCGAAAGCACTTTACACACTAGGTAAATGATCATGACACTTATATTTACTTAGAAATCATGGGGTTCAGATTTACACACATAAGAATGACGGTTTGAATTCTAGCCCGAAAATATGGGGCGTTACAAATTTGTACATAGCATAGACGTGACATAGCATGAATTCATTAGACGTCAAGAACATATAATAGGACATGAGTGGACATATAAACTTTTAAATGATTTTAAAGTCCTAAACATTAGTAAATAAACTTAAATTACAACATTATCAAATGTGAAATCTAATTTTATAGGGTAATAAATGGGAATATTTTCAAAACAGCTATAGCTTGAAACCTAATTCTAATTCCCTTACATAGCGAGAGTTGTTAAAATTCCTTCGATTTAAGTGGTATACTAATTTTAGAAATATGCTTTTATATCAGTGCTACAACAGTTCATTTTGTTCTGGTGATACACCAACATATACTAAACAAATTCTTGTATCAATGATGCAGAATGAATTGTCTATCACTAATGTAATGCAAATTTCAGAAACTGATCCATCATTAATACATAGCGAATTTTTAGAAATTGTTATATCGTTGATACATGGGGAATTTCAAAACTCTAGTAACATATGATAATTGTTTTAAACTATTGCTATATTTAATAAGATAATTATCCCTAAAAAAACTGAACGATATTTAACTAAAGGGGCCAACAATATGTATGCCCAAGTACATATAAGGATTAACACAAGGAAAAAGAAACCTTTTTAAAATAATTGGTCCATGTTTAGGTTAAAATTACATATTATAGACAAAATACTATATTAATTACATAATATGGTTAATGTTTAAAAAATTACAATTCAAAGTCATTTGATAGTTAAAAAACAGTTTTTTTTGTGGGTCCTATATACAAATATATTAAGATTTGTATATATCAATTTTCTCTCTCATATATTTATTTTTGGTATTTTCTTTCTATGCTCTCTCTATCCTATTGACTCAAAAAAAGGCAACAATAAAATATTAAAACACAAGATTTTTTATGATATCTTCTTCAACTATTTTTTTCTTAATTTGCTCTCAAAATCACTATAATATCCTTTATTTTAAATTAAAAAAACACAACATTGACAACATCATAATACATGATTATGCAAGAGATCTTCTTCAACTTTTTTCTCCTTAGTTTTCTCTCAAAGTTACTCTAATATCACAAAATATAATCCTTAATTTTTCTGTGAGAAATCATTTTTGCGGATTTTTCACCACAGAAAAACAGTTTAAGATATTTATTGACATTAGATTTATTTTTTTAAAATTTTTTATAAATTATGCCAATTAGTTGTTAAAATTTTTTGTTGTTCATATATTTTACAAAAATAATAGAAAAGGGGGAGCACTCCCCCGTTTTTATAATTTTTTGGTTTTTGCGAATTTTTATTTTATAATATAAATTTTTATATATTATGTAAGTCACTCTCCCATTTTTTTTGATGGGTGATTTATGAAAAATAAAGAAGAATTTTTTTTTACATCTTCTAGCAAGGCGGAAAGGAAAAAATATTTTAAGGTATCTAAATCTAAAAGGGGGAGCAATGAAGTTGACAATGATTACGAGTTTTTTTTGTATATATTCTCATGAAACAGAATTGTTGGTCAATATACATTTTTGTTTCAATATATGTAGATACGTATACTTTTTTTTTTTATAGAATAATACATGCATATATATACAGAGTTAGAGCGTATGTATGTATATACAGTTTGTATTTTTGATATATGTATATACAATTTACATATATGTATATACAGTTAACTTTCACATATACATTTTGAAGAATAATGCATATGCAAATATATACAGTTTAGAGTGCATACATACATTCAAATTTTTTATTATGTAAAACATTCAAATTTGTATATACAAATATACAAACAACAGATATACAAATAATAAACATATACGTATATGTTTATTTCGTTTGCATACATGTATATACAAATATACAAATATGTATATTTCGTTTGCATGTATATTTCGTTTACAAACAACATTCAAATTTGTATATACAGATATACAAACAACAGATATATAAATAATAAACAACAATTTTGATTTGAATATATGTATATTTCGTTTGCAATATCGTTTACAAACAACATTCAAATTTGTATATACAGATATACAAACAACAGATATACAAATAATAAACAAAAGTTTTGATTTGAATATATGTATACTTCATTTGCATATATGTATATATAGATATACAAACAACAGATATACAAATATCAAATTTATGTAAACTAATATACAGATATACAAACAATAGATATACAAATAATAAAAACAATCTTTGTAACCTTTAAAACGGATATACAAATACAATTATACTTAACATATATACATAAATTCAAATATACTATTAATAGATATACATAAAAAAAATATTAAAAGACTGTCAATATGTATATTATGAAATATGCAGTAGAGTAATGAATGGATATATCACACAAATTGCAATTACAAATGAGATTTAGAAAAGAAAAGAAAAACTAACACAAACAAGGATTATAACCTTTTAACAACTTCTGTGAAAAAAATTTCAAAATTATGAAAATAAAAATTGAATACGAAAATTGAAACACAAAATTACAATTGAAGTTATTGTATACAAAAATAATAGTAATTACAAAATTGATAATTTGAAAGTGTTTGAAGTTTATATTGTGCATTCAATTTCGAAAATCTAATTCAAAACAATAATAAAATTGATTTTCATTATGTTGAAATTGAATCAATTTTTATTACGTATTAGATTCAAAAAAGGATTTCAGTAAATAAATTCAAGTAAAAAAATATTTTGCGAAAATCGTATATACCAGAATTTTGTATGCACGAATTACCAACTTTCTCTAGTAGATCACAATTTTTTTTTTTAAAAAAAAATTATCAACTTTTGAGGGAGTAATTAACGCATAAATTCATATTTATTGATCTGTTATATCAGAGAAATAAATGGAAAGTTGGAGAAGATTAAGGACATTTATTACATTAAAATTTCCCTTTTTATCTCTTTTTGTTGTTATGGACTTTACCTTTTTTTTTTTCGTATATATATACATAAAACTGTCATTAACTTTGTCTATGAATTGTAAATATGAAATTTAGACTAGTAAGTTAGTTATAGATACTCTAATGAGACTATATGTGAATTTTTGCCTTTAGGTTATTGGACATTCATGGCCAGTCGGCTTAAACAAATTTTACATTGTAATCATTTCATAATTTGGGTCATTTTGACCTATGTAGTTTAGATACAGTTTATATACTATACTGATACAATTCATATAACATAATGATGGAATTAGTAAAAAAAAATAGAGCAACAAATTTATGGGTAAAAATTGTATTATTAGACAGAATATGTATTTTTTTTAATATGATGTGCATAGAATTTGTATCATTGTTGTATAATATATATATATGTATGTATGTATATATGTATGTATGTATGTATGTATGTATATGTATGTATGTATGTATAAGATGCACATAGAATACATATTTGCATAAGATATGTATCAAATTTGTATCATTATTGTATAGAGCTGCAGCAAATGACTAGGAAATGAAATTTAAATTCAATGATCATTTTCGTGTCAATAATTTCATCCGAAGTGCTATTATGTCATTTCCCCTTAACATAAAGGATATTTGAAAATTTTAGAAATAGCTAACATTTATGTAATAAATAATTCGTCATAGCTAATGTTTATGTAATTGCCAACGTCGCTACAATTTAGTAACTATTTAGAATGGAAATATATATGATGAGCCTCAAAATTCGCTTAAATATACAAATGGCTGGAAACGTATATGAGCCCCTAAATTAACTTAACAAATATACAAATGCAAATGTCTATGAGCTTCAAAATTCGCTTAAATATACAAATACAAACCTATATGAGCCTCAAATTTACTAAAATATACAAATACAAAAGAAGCGGATTGTATATGACCCCAAAATTCTCTTAAATATACAAATACAAAAAGTGTATATTTAGCTATTTAGTCTAAATTTTACCTACTACCTTAATTATTTTAAACATTAACTTTGTCATGTCATTATGCCTAGATGTTTTCTACGTCAAGCAATCTTTCCTTAAGCAGCCTACTTGGACCCTAAACAAATACGAACTCACACAAACACATATTTCATTTGTTAATCATTAAATCACTTGAAAAATCTAAGAGGGGGGCAGTTATTTTGCAGGTAAATATTCTGGGGGATAATTCCAATTCAATATTGAAAAAGTAAAACCGACAAGTTTGAATTGAGTTGTGCAGCAACCAAATTCTTGCAGCCTCAATTGACTGCCTGATTTTTCTTCTTTAAGTTCAGTGGATGAGTTTATCAGGCGTTAGACAAAGATATACAACAAACAACAATAATAATATACTCGAGGTTGTTTGATATACCAGATAGGATAATTAGGATATCTTATAAGATTAGTATTTATCTCAAACAAACTATGGGATAAAATAGTCCACATTAGCTAATACCTCATATCAAACATAACATAAAGTTAATCCTACATTTTATTTCGAAATTATTATTTTTATCTCACATACCAAACAACCGTTCAGTGTGATCTCACAAGTGGAATCTGAGGAGGGTGGTATTTACGCAGCTTTACCACTACCTTGTGAAGGTAATTAAAAGGCTATTTGCAATAGGAACTTGGCTCAAGTAAAGCATATCAAGATTAGTAGATAAGGGAAATATAATAGTGAAGAAGTCAAGTAAAAAAATAATGAAAAAAGAACAATAACAACAACAACAAATAATACGATAACAGAAGCTAGTAAATGAAACATGTAATAATAAATTCGAAGAATAGGATAGTAGGAAAATAATACTAGCAATAGTGATAAAGAGATACTAGACAACACCCAACTACCTACTGAACTTCTATCCTAATCTTCGACCTCTATATCCTCCTATTAGGATCATGTCCTCGGTAAGCTGCAAATGTGATATGTCCTCTCTAATCACCCCCACCCCCTAATACTTTCTCGACTTACCTCTACCTTCCCTTAGAGCCACCACAGCTAACCTCTCACACCTCCTTACTAATGCCCGTATACATCTACTTTTCACATAGTCGAAGCATCTCAGTCTCGCTTTTCCTTATCTTGTTCAACGTGGAGGTCACACTCCGATCTTATCCAAAATATCTTCGTTTCTAATTCTATATCTCCTAGTATACCCATACATTCATCTCAATATCTTCATTGTCATTTAATTAATTTCATTTTCTAGAGGTACGTGTGTGTTCTCGACCGACCAACGCTCTACCCACACATGTTGATAAACATAAGTTAGTGAAAAATGAATAGGTCATATTTATTTGTCTGGACAAATATACCCTATCTTGCCCAAAAAAAAAAATGCCTATAAAAGAGCGTATGCTGGCAGAACCTATCAAGCCAAATTACACTCCCAAAATATGCAGTTCTTCAACTTCTTCTCCCTTTTCCTTTTTGTATTTTTCTTCTTTTTGTTAAACAAATGGAGGAATTTCAATAGCCAATCCAAAAGATTGCCTCCAGGTCCATGGAAATTACCTATACTTGGAAGCATATTTCATTTGCTAGGTGGACATCCACATCATGTCCTTAGGGACTTAGCTAAAAAATATGGGCCACTTATGCATCTTCAACTAGGTGAAGTTTCTGCAGTGGTAGTTTCTTCTCCTGAGATGGCAAAACAAGTACTAAAAACTCATGACCTTACTTTTGCATCTAGGCCCATGCTTTCAGCTGCCGAGATTCTCTTTTATAATGGGACTGATATTGTCTTTTCCCCATATGGCGATTACTGGAGACAAATTCGTAAAATTTGTATTTTGGAATTGCTTAGCGCCAAAAATGTTAAGTCATTCAGCTATATTAGACACGATGAAGTTCTTCGTATGATTGAATTTTTTCGATCATCTTCTGGTGAGTCAGTTAATGTAACAAAAAAGATTTACCAATTCGCGAGCTCTATGACCTGTAGATCAGCATTTGGGAAAGTATTGAAAGAGCAAGACGAACTTATACAACTGCTTAGCGAAGCATCACTCTTAGCAGAAGGGTTTAATGTGGCTGATATATTTCCATCACTAAAATTTCTTCATGTGTTAAGTGGAATAAAGGGTAAAAGTATGAAAGTTCACCATGAGTTAGATGCCATTTTCGAAAACGTCCTCAATGAACACAAGAACAATGGTGAGTTAGGAGGTGAAGGTTTAATTGCCGCACTGCTAAGATTAAAGAAAGAAGGAGGTTTTCAATTTCCAATCACCAACGACAACATCAAAGCTATTATTTTTGTAAGTATTATGTACAACATAATTCTAGCGCTATTCTCCTCCTGCTTCTCTACCTTCACAAGATAAGAATAAAGCTGCATACACACATACCTCCTCACACCTTACTTGCACTTGTATTAGTTAATTATATAGAGTGATCAGATAAGTGGAACTAGTAATCGTACCTTTTTGACAAAATTTACACATTTAAAAAGTATAATGAAAAAGTTTTATGTACCACCTCAACTTACTATGAGTATGATTGTTATAAATAATACTCCCTCAATTTTAAAAAGAATGATCCGATTCATTTCCCTTTTTTGGCAATGCTTTAGTTTTAACTTTACATGTTTAAGATCACATGATTAAAGCGCAATTTTGGTACAACTGACATAATTTTAATGTATGACCACAAGATTTAAAATTTTCTTTATTTTCTTAAAACCCGTGTCAAGTCAAACTAGGTCATCCTTTTTTAAATGAAGGAAGTAGAAAATACCATGATAACAAGAAAATTGGCGTTGGAATTCAAAAGTTCATTCATTGTAGACATAGGTAGTAGCATAGGTTTAATATACGTAGTGACGCAGTCAGAATTATTAGTTTATGGGGTTTTGGATCATTACTTTTTTTGTTTACTGAGTTTTGAATTAGATTATTTATACAGACTAAATGACTTTTTAAAACGTCAATACAAAGTTTGAACGAAAATTGTTGAATTCTGTCAAATCTGTAGCAAGCACTGTAGCTCCACCACTGAGTAAATTATTTTGATATTCATTATAAATTGGAAAAAAATTGGACAATATTAATAGCACAAGATATAACTAAATAATATTGTAACTTGCTTACAAATGAAGGACATGTTTGCTGCGGGAACAGAAACTTCATCAACAACACTTGATTGGGCCATGGTGGAAATAATGAGGAATCCAAATGTACTCTTAAAAGCTCAAGCAGAAGTAAGAAACGCCTTCAGAGAAAAAGGAACTATTAATGAAAATGACATCGAAGAATTGAAATACCTAAAGTTGGTCATCAAAGAAACTTTCAGACTCCATCCTCCATTACCCCTTTTGCTCCCAAGAGAATGTAGGGAAGAAATAGACATAAATGGCTATACTATTCCTTTGAAAACAAAAGTTATGGTTAATGCATGGGCTATTGGAAGAGATCCAAAATATTGGGATGACGTAGAAAGTTTTAAACCTGAGAGATTTGAGTTCAACTCTGTGGATTTTATTGGTAATAGCTTTGAACTACTTCCCTTCGGTAGTGGAAGGAGGATCTGCCCTGGGATATCTTTTGGTATAGCTAATGTTTTTTTCCCACTAGCTCAATTGTTGTATCACTTAGATTGGAAGCTTCCTACAGGAATCAATCCAAGTGATTTGGACATGACTGACTGTGCTGGAGCAGCTTGTGCTAGAAAGAGTAACCTATACTTGATCGCGACTCCTCATCAACCTTGTCTAGAGTAATGTCATGGAATCAAACTACTTTTATTTTTCAATAAAAGGACTTTGCTTTTGAATTTCCTTGGCAAGCTATAACTATTGTACTTTCATTTTCGATTTTACCTCGAATAAATATATCTTTATCGTATTGGATGATGGTGTCATTATATTCAATTTTGTGTACCATTCATTCTTGATCTTCTTCAAGACATGTTTCCATGATATATTGTACATCAATCAACTGATAAACATAAGGCTGAATATATGTACGGCCCTTTAAACAAGAAGTGTCATCTATTTTCATGGGATGCATGCATTCTTTGAAATAATGTGGTGGTTAATTTTTTTTGGTCAAACCAACAGATTCTTATTAAACGAAATCCATTACATCAAGTGTAGGATATGCTTGCTACATTACGCCTTAACTAACAGAAGAGAAAAGGAAAAACTCTGCATCCCTAATCTATTCCCCCACCTTTTGTACAATTTTTTCAACCCAACTTCTATCTTTTCTATCATATCTACTGTATTTCTTATCAACTAATTTCATCTTGCATTCAAACTTTATCTTCCTGCATCTGATTGTGGGACGTGGTACTTTGTAGTTCCATACTGCTTCATTCCTTGCAAACCAAATGTGGTAGATTAATGCTGCTGTTATTGCCCAAACCAGCGCTCGACTCATTTTACCTGGAATCTTTCTTGCAATTCTAGTCCACCAGCCTTGTAATGTCTAGTTCTGCATCCTGATCTGTAGCCAGTGACATATATTCTAGGAAAAAGGCCAAATATACCCCTCATCTTGCGATTTTCTACCGATATTTAGTGTTCGAAGGGCTGTACATATATTCAGGCTGAGTCTTGGTGGTCGGTCTTCAACTTATCTTGCGATTTTCTACAGACACGAAGTGTTCAGAGTTTTCTTTTTGAGTATAAAAATATATACAAATGAATTGAAAAGGGTGTGATATATATAGACCATGGGGGGGGGGGGGGGGGATATTTGATCAATTATAAATTGATTAGATGAGTTTTTCGTTTTTTGAAGATAGGCTTTTGAATTCACATGAATTAAGGGTCCGTTACCCAGCGATTATCTACCACGTTAGTGGTTGATTGTAACTAGGTGCTATCGATACGTATCATATTATGATAGAACAAAAGGGGCGTTACCAAATGTAATTTTATGATAGACTAAGCATAACGTTGATGAAGGTGGAACAACTGACATTTAATTTTCAGAAACTTTTTGCAAAGGAAAAGCAAAAATTCAAAATACACCAATGATACAATTCAAATAGAAAAAATTCAAGTGAGATGATATCTCAAATATTGGCATGTTGTTCTCTTGTGGCCAGATCTTTGGTATATTGAGCACTTGATTTTCCTTCTATTAGATTTGAAATATTTCTCGATGTGTCAAGAATACACTTTTGTCTCTTCCTTCAACGGTTAGGCCTGTATAAGAGTGGAGGAAGGTTAAGCTCATATAAGTGTGGACTGTGGAGGAAGGTTCATGTCTAACGACCATTGGGGGCACCATCCATTTTGACTCTGGAGGGACTACATAAATACTTTAATTAGCATATGTAAGTATGTAGGGTTGAACTTTATACATAGGTGAAGAGTACTTGTAGGATTGGGGCATCATCCATTCTGACTCTGGAGGGACTACATAAATACTTTAATTATCATATGTAAGGATGTAGGATTGAACTTCATACATAGGTGAAGAGTACTTGTAGATGTTTGGACCATATCTCTATATTCATACTTCAATCTCAAGGCTTCCATCGCATGGGATCGCAATATTTTCACCAAATAGTACTCTCTACAAGAACGTGTTTTAGCTAGTAGATTGATTTGAAAGTTCGGCCACTACCTATTACATTGAACTCGTTGACATCCCCATTATATTATTAACAGGTAAGGAGTCGATATCCATCATCTATTCCCTTATTGTCTTTGCAGCCGAATGCACATATATAATTCTTGAATTGCTAATTATTTTTTGCCTCTACCTGAATTTTTCATCAAACCTCATAACAATGAAATTGAATATGACGACCACTAGGTACACTCTTTCATCCTTCAATATTGCGTTAAACGACTCAATAATGTTTGTGATCAACATATTGTACTTATTGCTTGAAAAATGTGCCATGATCTACATGTAAAACTCAATATCAAACTCAAGGCATCTATCTACATTTTAGGGCATCTATCCTTGAATTGTTAAAATGCTACATAAGCTCTTGAAACCATATGCCTTTGTTGCATCGTAGAATACGTAATGATGATCTCTCCAACAAAAGTTATTTGGGAGGTTTTTACCATGATGAACATTCTTATAAACCCTAAAACTACCTTGTCTATGTTTCTTCGTATCTGGGATAAATGCACAACTCTGATACATCGAAGGCTGTTGGATGATAACTGCCTGTAAATTGCTCAACCTTACAAGCGTCACCAGCATATGTGGAGATATGCAGCCTATTTGTTCTCTCATATCTAATAGCTTGCAACACCGACCAAAATAGGAGTCACACAATCGATCCTGTAGAATTTTTACTGCTCTTAATCGTTTCATAATAGAAAGGTGTACTCACATTTCAAAATTAGGTGTATCCCCATGAAAAAAATCAGTTTCCTCATTGAAGTTGTGGTTGGATTGTGATCCAACACCACCATCACACTTTTAATCATCCTTTGGTTGAGCGTCCATATTCAGGGGACCCAATCCTCATATTATATCTTAGCTTCATCAACTGGCGGATGTAGTTATTGATTTTGGGGTGGGGGGAGGGGGAGGTGGTGTTGGTGCTGAAGTTTGTTGAGACCTCCCAACCACATTTATCCTTAAAAAGGACTTAGGACCATCAGCAACAACATAAACATATACAATTCCACCTCTCTGTACAAATTCACTATCCGTTTTATGTCTAGCATTATATGAAATAACTCCATACATAACAGTAGAAGTAAGATGTATTGGTGGATTGACTCATCAACTTCTCATTAAAATAGACTCCACACAAGAAAAAACACTTGTCATTCTTTCTTTTTTTGTTATTAGCAGCATTCCGAAAATATTCGGATCGAAATACGACTTTCAAATTAAGTTCCAAATTAGTGGATGTTATCAAAAGAATGGTGAAGTAAAAAAGAAAGAGACTCGTAAATTTAATATGAAAGAAATGTTTTTCCTCTAGAAGGCACACCGTTAATTAATCATATAAATAATGCACAAGTCGTTGGGCTAACAAGTCAACTCTTTGCTTTTCATTAAGCTCCCACCCAAGTTGTTATACATATCGTAGCAACGTATGATAATGGACATTGTCACCTAAATTTCAGCTTATTGGGGTCCCCATCCATTCACCTATGTAATCACCACCTACTAAAACGGACTCCACTATCGACATAATAAACCTAGATTAATCTATGACAGGTCGATGAGTGTAACAACTTCAGAACCACAAAGAGAAGGTATAGATATCTTAGACTTAGATATTATAATGGAATAGTAACTCCCCAAGAGAATGTATACTCCCAAAACGATCTTCAATGTTAGTATTGAGGCTTGGGTTTGTGCTGGAAAAGGTGAGGTTTTACAATAATGAAAAATTAAGCGGAACTCTTTTCAAATATTCAAGAAATAAGAACGGCCGAACTGGCAATTTTTTTTTTCTTTTTAATTTGTAGTTGGTGAATGATTTTTTTGTTGAAAAGCCTAGATCTTTCCAGGTAGGGGAGAACAACAGGAGCTTTTGGAGTAAGAGAATTAGTTTTTTTTTCTAATTTTTATTTTTTAAATTTCAGTAATGAAGACTATTTTGTATTTTTTAAGATTTTGGAATTGGGGCGTAAGCCTTTAAAGACTTTGAGAATGAAACATATATTGTATTTTTTAAGACTTTTGAGGTGAAACTTGAAGGTTTCACCAATATTCTACCGTACTTAATGGTGTATTTTTCTTATTGAAGACTCAAAGAGATCATTTTGACAAAAAACCCTATAGACTCCAGAGACAATTTGGAATGATAGACAAAAGGAAAACTTATTTAATTCAGGGTGTGTTTGGTATGATCTCTTGTTTGGTTATAAAAAAATTTTGAGAAAACATTTTTCAAAGTGACTTATTTTTCTTCATTTGAGGGAAAATGACTTTCCTGATAAGCCAAGGAAGTCATTTTCCAGATAAAACATATTGAAGTCGCACCCACCCTGATACGCTTATACCCCACCCCTCTTCTCCACCCCAACAAAATCGAAGTCGCACCCACAAGCAACCGTCGTCTTCAATTTTAGGGCTTTCTCCCCTCTCTCTCTTCTACCCATTGCAAAAATTTCAAAGGTATGTCCATAACTAATTTCTTTTATGGTGCTTGGCCAAAAATTTCTTCCATTTTTTCTCTTTTGCTTGTTTGGGTTTCTGATTTGAGGCCAATTTTGTTCAAAAAATGAAATTTGAATTTCTGATTTGAGTTCAATTTTGCTCAAAAATTAAAATTTGGGTTAAATTATCTATGAAAATTGATAAGTTATTGTGAGTTAGTTGAGCGATTAGCATTAGACTGAAGCTATATGAGTCTCTTAGTTATAATAATTGACACCAATTTTATGAAGCTGACTTGTGAATATTTTCAGTAACAATATTGTTTTTCAAAGATGTTGTGTTAATGTTATCGAATTCGGACTATTAAAATCTCCTAGATCTTGATTACATTTATGGTAAGTCGTGTTTTATTTGTTATAATTTCATTTGGGAAATTATCGGAGCTTCAGAGGCATTAATTTGTGATTTATTCGTCATAAATTATAACCGATTCCTAATACTGATAAAAAATATTTATAACAAAGTTTAAGATATTTTAATTTTGAATGTAACAAATCATCTGGATTATAAGTGTTGTATGCATTTATTTATAGTTGATTGTTATTCCTAACATTCTTTCAACTACCTTGATAGAATTCAGTGCGTAGAGTTTTTGATGTAATCCATATCTTTGGTAGACTATCTTATTTGAAAAGTGATTGTAAGTTAATTCGTTGAGGTGCAAAAGAAAGCAATGAAATGGAATGTCCTAGATACTCCAAATGTGATCTTCAGATGGTAGTGTCATAGCAAGTTGAATGTTGAGGACTGCGTACACTTACCCTCCCCATATTCCACTTGGTGGGAATATACTGGGTATGTTGTTGTTGTTGTATATAGTAAACGAAATGTAACGAAATTATATTGGTCACTACAACAGATGGGTTCGACTAACTAAGATGAATGTGATGCAATAATTGGAGCTGTAGCTATATCTGTTTTAGTTGTCGGAGTTGCAATAATTGTTGCCTACAAACATGAAAGTAGCATTCCTAGAGAACCATATGTAAATAAAGATCAAGAAAGAGAATTTTACATGAATAGTATTTTGAATGGAAGTGATGTTCATTGTGTAGGTCAGATAAGAATGAGTAAGCATGCGTTTTATGAACTATGCAATACTCTTAGAAGGAATAGTTTCTTGTGTTCAACTAAAAATATGTCTGTTCAAGAACAAGTACTGATATTTTTAGAGATTGTTGGTTTTAATAAACGGTTTCGAAAGATTGGATCACACTTTTATAGGTCAATCGAGTCTATTCATTGATGCTTCCACACTGTGCTTCAAGCAGTTTTGAAGATCTATCCAATTCTTATAAAATCACCGAATGGAACCATCCAACCGGAGATAATGAACACTCATCGAT
Source organism: Capsicum pubescens (assembly GCA_030864215.1). Classification (NCBI taxonomy): domain Eukaryota; kingdom Viridiplantae; phylum Streptophyta; class Magnoliopsida; order Solanales; family Solanaceae; genus Capsicum; species Capsicum pubescens. The sequence continues at coordinate 78,949,726 of CM061538.1, read as the reverse complement.
ATTATCCCTGATTTACCGTAAGTGACATACTAAAATTTTATATTTTAAGTCATTTTATTAAAAATACTATATATTATCAACTTAAGTTGTATATAGGATTGTGTAGGAGCAATAGATGAAATACATGTGCTTGCATCTATTTCTATTGAACAACAAAATAGATTTCATGGTAAAAAAGGCACAACAACACAAAATGTATTAGCTGTCATTAACTTTAATTTGAAGTTCACGTATGTGCTTGCTGGTTGGGAAGGATCTACACATGATTCTCTCATATTAAATGATGCATTGGAGAGACAACATGGTCTCCAAATCCCACAAGGTATCTTATTCAATATAAAGTAGTTTATATGAAAAGTAGGTGAACAATGTATATTAATTAACTTTAGTTTGACTTTGTAGATAAGTACTATCTTGTAGATACGGGATATGAACTTCGTAAAGGGTTTATTCATCCTTATCATGGAATACGCTATCACTTGCAAGAGTATAGTGATTGTCCTCCCCAAAATGAAAAGAACTATTAAATCTTCTCCATGCATCACTGAGATCCTCGGTGGAACGTGCCTTTGCTATTCTAAAGAGACAATTGTGTGATTGACAATGAACCTTTTTGGAACTTTAAGACACAAGTGAATGTGGTACTAGCATCGTGCATTTTACATAATCACATAGTTGATTTGGATCCAGATGACATAATAATACAAGAAGTAGATGGTGAAGCAATAATTCAACCTCAAAATGCTCAAATTACTCAAAATTTTCAAGGAAGTCAAAGCTATCAAACACAAAGAGAAAGGTGTGAAGAAGCTAGATAATGGTCATAAAAAAGAGATACAATTGCTCATGCCATGTTTATAAATTATGATAGGCGGAGGACTGAGGGACTTTGGTGTATTAAGAAACTTTGATAGCTAAATAGATAATGCTGCTTGTTTTTGCTTTTGATATTTTCTTATTTCTTCGTCTTGTTGTAGTAATTGGCCAGATCCTGTATGAAAGAAATACTTCTATGTCTCATTATTGTTTTTCTATTAGCTTTGAGTATTCTTTTTACTACTATTTTTATTTGGTATATGTAGAGTTCACAGGTTTCTGCTAATTTGTATTTGTGTTCTGTTGAGTATGAATTATTCACGTAGTTTCTTGACTTGTAATAGTAAATCATGAGAAAAAAAGGAGAGAAGAAGTTTAGGTGGTCAAAACCAACGGAATATTTGATGTTGGAGATTCTAGATGATGAAGTAAAGCAAGGGAATAAATCAACGAATCAATTTAAGGCTAGCTCGTTTAATCGTGTTTCGAATGTCATTAACGAACAACTAGGAATGGATTGTTCATCTAAGCCTGTGGAGAATCATCTTAAAACAATAAGAAACACTTGGAGTATAATCCAAACTCTACTAAACAAAAGTGGTCTAGGATGGGATGACAACTTGAAGATGATTACGTCAGTCCCGAAGTCTATGCGGTCCATATTAAGGTAAAATGTGCTTATTTGCTTTACCTAGTACTGATTTCTTTTGTGATGATAGATAGTTCTATTACTTTATTTTATTGAATGAAATTGTGTGTACATTTCAGCGTAGAGAGCTAGCGATTATATTTCCTTGCTTTTCTTCTTTGTTTTACCTGGAACTGGTACCTTTTTTGAAGAATCTGATTGGTTATGTTTGACCTGAAACTGGTACATTTCAGTTTTTTATGGTTATGTTTACTGCTTAGTAAGAATGAGTTAAGACTGGGTTGGTGTTGTTATGGTTCGATTATTCATAATGGGGTTTAGGAGAAACATAATCGAACCATAACAACACAAGTTAGTCTTGCAAATATCAAAAGAGGTGATTGAATCAGTGATGAGTTCCATGGTGGTTTAGTCTAGCCAAGACAAGAAAGTAGAAACGAAATGTCAACACTTCTGGTTTAAAGAAGAAAAAATTATGTGGAGATAGATGGCAGGGATCAGTTGCTATTCTCCTTTGCTACTCTTTTCTCGGAGCATCTTGGCATCATCTTTGTTGGTTGTCAAAGGAAAAACTCTTAGGAGAGCTTTTCTAATTAAAGCACAAGTTGAATTTGTGAATGACGAGGAGGCGAAAAAACTTGTAGCTCTTGAGGGATAAGCAGTACTAGATGTGCGTGACAAAACTCAATTCGAAAGAGCTCATATTAAAAACTGCTATCATATACCACTCTTTGTTGAGAACACAGATAATGACTTAGGGATGATAGTAAAGAGGCAGTTGTATAACGATTTTGCTATTTTTTTTTAGATTGCCATTTACTAAGCCCAATCCTGCGTTTGTGCAATCTATTAAGAGCCAATTTTCTCCTGAAAACAAGTTGCTACTTGTCTATCAAGCGGGTCTAAGGTCCGCAGCTGCTGCTCAAAGATTAGATATTGGACTTTTCTTCTTCTTTCTGGGATTGATGATGACTGGAGCTTTGCTAACTTTCTGGTAAAGAACTCAACAAATGACTAAGGAAATAACATTTGTTTTACCATAGTTGTTACTGGGGTTCTTAACGTACTGATAAAATTGAACAACTAGAACGAAGAAGGCTTATTCGAGTTTTGATAGTGATCAGTGATACTGCAGTAAGTTTGGTGCAGAGTCAGTGTTGAGGTTGGATTGGTTAGTTCTTCGAAAAATGATTTTTATCACATCGATCAGGTTCGTATGTGACCATGCTCCTGTTCATTGTTTTATAAAACCCCTCAGTTAAGGATTTAAATAACCATAGCTAGGTTGGGTTTCATATCCATATATTGTGTCATCTCTATTGTAGAACTCTTTGTGCTTGAAAGAGAGAAGATGATTCTTTTTACTATTTTCAATTCACACACCTCACCTAAAGTGAAAGATTTTCTCATGAATAACTTACTGATTCCTTGACCAACCAAAGATTTTGCTGGATTTCTTCGTCTCCATTCACGAAGACCCTAAGCAAATGGCACATATACGACAACCGTTTGCTCTTTTTTTTTGTCTTATATAGAAGAACTAGACAGAACTGTTGCTTTATATGGCTGATTTGAACTGAAAAGGAAACAACTAAATTTTTTTTTCTTCTATTGTACTAGTGTATTAGAATAGCTGCAACATATTCTGTCATTCAAGATCATAATTGGTGATTGTTACTATTTATTCTCTGGTGAATGATTCTTTCTTCTCATAGCTTGGCTGCTTTCACAACTGTGGGACAAGTATATATAATACTTAACATTATTCTAATCGATGTTTGCCAGAAAAATCTTAAGTATGGTGGCTATTTACTTTCTTGCTTGACTCTTATTTTGCTAGAATATTTCTTCACATCTAAACTAAATATTAAAAAAATCTTAAATAAAAAACCTTATAAATCATACAAGTTTCTGGCAAGGGGAGGATTAGTTTTATAGACTTGTATGGCCTAGGTCGCTAGACCCTTTATGAAGCTGTGAAGTGTAGTGTATATGCCCTTAACTTTAGAACATTAAAAAATGAAAAGAAGTTGGAATGAAGAACAGTAGAAGAGTAAAATGAAGTATGAAAATTGCAACTTAAAACAAGAAGATACTTGTTTTTTAAGATGATATTTTCTTAGCTGTAATCTTTGACTATAGCTATTATTGAGTGTCAATTTTCAAAATATAAGACAAATTGTGATATAGAGAATTTGATTGTTATTCCCAAGTGTTAGTACGCCCAACAAATTTGAACTAGGAATGACTGTTAAAAAGTGTCAATTTCTTTTTCTTAATTAAATACGTAAGACTCTTTCTTTTTGTAACGGTCTGTTTATGTTATATTAACCTATTAGAATCAAATATATTTGACACCAAATTTTCTCTAATCTTTGTATTGTAGGCACATCTCAATTATGACAAGTTCATCTACAAAAAAATTGAAATGTTTGACGAAATGTCTCTTGTGTGTGGAAATGATCGGGCTAGGAGAGATTGTGCTAAATCATTTGAAGATATAGATTTTGATAGTTTTTCTGAGAAAGATAATGATAATGACCTTGAAGGACCATCCATCGAAAAGGATGTGCAAGTAACCGAAGCTTCTCAAATCAAGGCAAATCGCAAAAGAAAAAGTTCTTTTGAGGTGCAAGATGTCGTAGGTGATATATCAATAAAGTTTGGAGAAGTGGCAACGGCAATCGGTAGAATGGTTGATAGTCATATAGATGTGACAAAGTTGTATGAAGAAGTTATGGCAATGGAAGGTTATAATGAAGAGTTCCTCAGTGATGCTTTTGATTATGTGGTGCAAAGCGACACTTTAGCTAAGGCATTCATGGTCAAAAATCAAAATCTTCGTAAGGTGTGGTTGGAACGATTCAAGCAACAACAATAGTGACACCTATTGGTTGGTTTAGCTTCATAGGATTTGGAAGCAACTATTATTCGCACGTTTTTATTTTTGATAATGTATCGTGTATTTGCTTTCAAACTTCTCTTCTTTCTTTTGTTTTTGATAATGTATCGTGTTTTTGCTTCCAAACTTCTCTCTTTTGTGCATTTGTGGGAATTGATTAGGAAGCTTGAATTATGTAAGTAATAGTTGCTTAAATTTTAGTGTCTTATAATATTTTGATATTCGATATTGTTATTATTTGTTATGCTTAAATTAGTTCTGATAGAATGTTGAGTTGCCTGATATGCTAGTTAATTGTTCGGTAGTATTTTTCAAAAAATATGTTTTCCTCTCACCAATCAAACAACTAAAAATATTTTTTAGAAAAGTATTTTCTATTCACCAACCAAACACCATAAAATATTTTCCATCCACCAACAAAACATGAAAAAATAAGTAGAAAATCAACTTATTTTCCATGAAAATATTTGTCAGGAAAACATTTTCCATCATACCAAACACACCCTCAATGTCCATTTTTTTCCTTCATTTATTTTGTAGGATTGGAGTTTGAAAATTTGAAAATTTGAAAATTTAAAATTTTTTTGTAGAAAAATGGGGTCCGATTATGGGGTCATGGGCCCTTTATTATTGTTGAAACTTGGGGATAAAAATACAAGTCCAAAAATATACATCCAAGTCCTTTTCTATTTTCACTAAATAATCCCAACTATCTTTCTCTCTCCTCAATCTTTCATCTTCCCACTTTGAAATCAAAACCAACTCCAAAGCTTTCATTTTTGATCTTTCTTCTTCCCCAAACTCAAAGTTCTTTTTTTTTTCTCACTCAGACAAGTTTAATTATTGTTTCGATTATTTTTAGCTCCATTTTACTGTTTATTTTTGTTGCATTTTAGTGTAATGAACCCTAGGGTTTTGCTAAAAATTTCTAATGTTCTTGATTAATTAGTAAAATTTGACATGCTTTTACTTCATTTGTTTGACTCCACAACATTTGTTGCATTTTTCTTTGGATAATGTATAGAAGAATTTTGAATTTTTATGTTTACCCCGCCTATCAATTTTGAAACTTTTTCTGAATTTTGATTCACTTTAATAGTGTTGTTGTCTATTGCATTGTCGATTTTTGAAATAACTATTACTTCTTTTAATTGTTTCATTTGAGTATTTCTCAATTTTTGTTAATAGACTAGTGGTCGATGTAGTCGATAGATTGTCCACGATAGATTTGCTTTTACTTATAGATCTTAAATTATGGGTAAAGTTAAAAGTGCCATTAAAGGGACTACTTTAAGCAGTAGAAAAAGAAAAGCTAAAGAAGCTTCAAAAACTTTGAAAAGGAAAAAATTACATAGGAAGAACCCGAGTCTAACTCAAAAAGCATGGCTGAAATGGATGAATATACGGATAGTGTCCAATATAGTGCTAATGTTGATGCTGAGTGTAGTAACGGGAGATAGTAAGAGAGATAGTAGAGATGAAGAGAGTAGGAGAGATAGTGAAGATGAGTATAACGATTATTCCTACCCTTATCAATTTGTGCAAGAAAAATTACTGGTAAGATGTATAACCTAGCGATGTAGATGGATGAGCTAGGATTTTTTCCAGCAAAAATTTCTGTAAGATCAAGGATGACAGTTTATGTAATTTTAGAAAGTCTTAGTTAATCAAAGACTTTAAAGCGACCTTAAGGATACCTGCTTTGGCCACTTAAAACATATGTCAAATTACTTTAAATTCAATGGACAGATGATCCATTACATGTTATTGTGGCGTATTAAGAATGATAAAATATTATATGAAATTTGATTTTGTGTGAACTATAAGCATGCTTGTTTTAAATTTAAAAAGTTATTTTGATTACGGGATCGAATTGTTCAATATATCCCCGTGAATCAAAAATAAAAAAGTGCTTCAAAAAGGTGAAATATTTTATTTTAAGGTGACCAAGAACAAAAACGTTGCAATATCAAAATTGTTAACATTGTGTAACGCTCCAAGAGTACAAACTGGATGCCACACGGTGCCTACAGCCTTGAAGGACCACAAGTTAACCCATCCTGGTACCTGCTGTGAGTACTAAATAAAATAACAGAGAACATGTGCAGAATTTAACTGAAAATTCCATAAGGTCTTAATATGAAAATAATACTGAATTGAAATACTGAAAACGTCTGTCTAAAAATAATATTGTAAGACTGTCAATAATAAATGACAACTGAATAACTGACTGAAGGTGTTCAAAAGCCTCTAACTGACTGACTATGTAGTTGATGGGACAAGTCCCTAAATAACTCCAACTGATTACTAAACTAAACTGAAATAAATATAAATGGTCCTTATGAAGACTCACCACTGCTACTGCTGCGGATACGCTGGAGAGGTCTAGGTGTGGTCAGGAACCTGAGCATCTGAACCTATGATATGAGACATCATAGCATAAAAAATAAGTATGCGGTCAGCACTTTGAATGTACTGGTATGCTAAATGAGGATAAGCTGACATGCATGGTTCATATGCAAGAATGATACTGACTGAGCATGTAGCATGAGATAACTAATGTATAGTATGCGAGAAATGCTATAAAATCTGAGAATACATGACCAAGTATATGACATGATACTGGAATAGTCTGTAAACTGAAATATTAAAATACTGATACTGAACAACTAATAACTGTATGGCATGGTCAAGCAAGTCTGAAAACTGAACTTTGAACTGAACACTGGTCTGAGACTGTGAGAGTTATCATCTAACCGACATGCCCCAATAAGGTAAATTGGGGTCCAACCTGTAACCCCAGTTGAAAGGGTGTCAGTACCATGCCATGGGCACTAACACTGGTTATGTGGATCCATTAAAGTGTCGTCTCGAAGGACTAAGGGTCACCCTCAACTGGAAGGTCCCTAATGAGACATGTGTCAACCCTCAACTGGAAGGTTAATGTCTCAACCTACGCTGGCTACGTAGTTTTGAAATGCAGGGACTGCTACTAAAGGTCACACCCTTAACTAGCAAGTGAGCCCCATCCCTGGGTTCGCTCGGTGCTAAATCCTACTCCCAACTGAATTGACTCTAATTACTGGACTGAACTTAGCTGACTGACATGATGCACTGACTGAACTGATAATACTCTAATATATTCAAAACCCTTCTGAAAGTATTTAAACTAAGTAAACGACTAAGTTTTCAGGTGATCATAAACCCCCAGGACTCGATATTAATATCAATATGATCACATGAGAGCATTTGAACCCATAATACAACTTAGAGAACATAAATAATCATTGTTCAAATTCATCTATGAGGCATTTCATCAAACACATGGAGGTCATGAGTTAAAATATGAAATTAGTTTAATACATAGGATAGTAACATAACTTCTTCACTAAAATCATGGGTTAGGAATTTCAACATGCAATTTTCATTCTTCAACATGTCAAGAACTAACTCCAACGAAAAACACATGTAAACATGACATAAAGTCAAAATTCATGGAAGTTCATGGATAAGATTCATAAATACATGTTAATATCATAATTGAACTTGAAAATTGGGTTCTTGAACTCCATGGATGAAAAGGGTTCATGAATCAACATCTAACATACCTTAATAGATGAATTCATGAAAGTTCTTGGTGGATTTCTTGAGAATTGAAATTGAATGTTGAAGGGGCTAGGGTTTGTTATTAAGAGGAATTTCTTTTAATTTTGGGTGAAATATGAATTATGAGGCAAAGATACTATTTTAGGACCTAAATCCCGTGTTAAAGTGAGGGAGAAAAGATGAAACTACCCTTCTGCATTTAAAATCCAAAACTGGAATGTTGATTAAGGCTTCACCGTGATGAGGTGATGCCCTCATTGCTATACTCACCATGACACAATGTAGTCGTAGTGAGTCACTGGAAATGACCATTGCTGATTTGCCCTTCACTGCGATGCGGTGGCTTCTTCACCGCAATACTCACCGTGACGCGGTCTAATCGCGGTGAGCTGCTACCTGAAAAATTCAAACGTGGTCTAAACCTTATTCGAAAAATCCAAAACATACCTGAGACATGCTACTTACACCCCTGAATATGAATCAACTTAAAAACCATCATCTTGGTGACCGGAAGGTCAACTTAAATATCCTCAAAGTTAAAGGGAGTCAAAAGTGACTAAGTCCCTCAACACTTAGTCTTATTTTTTAGGTTCTAAGCGTCTTAAGCAAGTACTAGGGGCTGAGCTGGATTTAGAAACGTATGGAGTATTATAATATCTCCCCCTTGGGAACTTTCATCCTCGAATGAGACTGATTAAGCTGAGGATACTGAGGAACTGAGGTTACTTGCTGATTATGCATAACTGAAAATGTGATTACATGAGTGAGTCTGAACAAGGTGACTAACTGAACTGATTCATGAATGCATGCAATAACATGAACATGATTTTATGGTTGGAACTGAGAATGAAAAAGTGGAACTCCAAGGAAAACTATTATCTTGAGCTGAGTCTGAGTTTGAGGATAAAAGGTGAGGGTACTTGGTATGCATGTCTGCTTCTGCTTCCCAAGTAGCTCCCTCAATGAACTGATTCCTCCAAAGAACTTTGACCAAGGGAACTTTTTTATTCCTTAGTCTACAAATCTGGCGATCTAAGATTTCAACTGGGAGTTCTTCGTAAGAAAGACCATTGTGAATATCTAAGCTCTCTAAAGGTACAATGATCGCAGGATCACCAATACACTTCTTTAATAAAGAAATATGGAACACTGGATGCACTGATGCCAAATCTGCAGGAAACTCAAGCTAATGTGCTACTTTCTCAAAATGACTCAAGATCCTGAAAGGGCCTACATATCGGGGACTGAGCTTTCCCTTTTTGCCAAATCTCTTCACTTCCTTCATGTGAGAGATTTTCAAATATACAAAATCACCAATCTCAATTTTGAGATCCTTTTTTCTCACATCTGCATCAGATTTCTGTTGGCTCTGGGCTGTCATAAGCCTCTCCCTATACAACTGAACTTTCTTCAAATTATCGAACACTAAATCTGGTCCCATCAATGCAGTATCACCTACCTCAAACCAACTAATAGGATATCTACATCTCCTCCCATATAGAGTCTTAAACGGAGCCATCTGGATACTAGAATGGTAGCTGTTGTAGTAAGCGAACTCAATTAATGACAAGTAATCATCCCAACCACCCTTAAAGTCGATAACACAAGCTCTTAATATATCCTCTAAGGTTTGAATAGTCCTCTCTGTCTGACCATCTGTCTGAAGGTGAAAGGCTGTACTAAGATGAACTTGGGTACCAAAACCCTTCTAAAAAGACTTCCAAAAATGAAAGGTGAACTGAGTACCCTTATTTGAAATGATGGACAACGAGACTCCATGTAATCTAACTAACTCTCTAATATAGAGCTTGTCATAGTTCTTGGCTGAAAAAGAAGTATGGACTGGCAAGAAATAGGCTGATTTGGTTATCCTGTCTACAATGACCCAAATCGAATCATGCTGACGACGAGTACGAGGCAAACCCGTCACAAAGTTCATGTTCACATCTTCCCACTTCCAAGAGGGAATACTAAACTCCTGCATAGTTCTACTAGGCTTTTGATGCTTAATCTTACTGACAAATATGACACTTAGCTACAAACTTTACAATATTTCTCTTCATATTACTCCATCAATAGATCTTCCACAAATCACGGTACATCTTAGTGTCCCCTGGATAAATAGAGTAACGTGCACCATATGCTTCTGGAAGAATTTGTTGTCTCAACCCATCTACACACGGCACACACAGTCTACTTTGGCAATGCAACACACCATCTCCCCCTTAGGAGAAAACCTCTACTTTCTTATCTCTGACCGACTCCTTCAACTTTACAAGACTAGGTCCCTATCTTGCTTTTTCTTTACTTTGACAACCAAAGAAGATTTTGAACTACTCTGCACCCAAACACTACCCTCAGCTGAGTTAACCAGACGAATGCCTAATCTAGCAGACTGATGAACCTTCTAAACCAACTGTTTCTTATCATTCTCAACATGAGACACACTACCCATAGACAATCTACTAAGAGCATCTGTCACTATATTGGCCTTGCTCAGATGATACAAAACACCCATATCATAATCCTTCAACAATTCTAGCCACCTTCTCGATGAAGATTTAACTCTCTATGCAAAAATAAATACTGAAAACTCTTGTGGTCTGTGAACACATCAACATACACCCCATATAGATAATACCTCTAAATTTTCAAGGCAAACACAACAAATGCTAACTCAAGATCATGAGTAGGATAATTATTTTCATGAGGTTTAAGCTGTCTAGAGGCGTAAGCTATGACCTTACCTCTCTACATCAAAACTCAACCCAAACCAACTCTGGAAGCATCACAATAAACAAAAAATCCATCTGAACCATTGGGCAATGTCAAAACTGGGGCTGAGGTGAGTCGAGTCTTTAACTCCTGAAAACTCTTCTCACAAGAATCTGAACATTGGAACTTGACTTTATTCTGAGTCAATATGGACATGGGGGATTCAATAGATGAAAAACCTTTAACAAACCATCTGTAATAGCCAGATAAACCTAAGAAACTCCTGATAGCTGGAGAAATAGGTCTGGGCCAGTTTCTCACTGCTTTGATCTTTTGAGGGTCAACTCTAATGCCATCACCAGAAATAATATGGCCAAGAAAAACTACTGATCTTAGACAAAACTTGCACTTACTGAATTTAGCAAACAACTGATGGGCTCTAAGAGTTTGCAATACAATTCTGAGATGGTTTGCATAATCATTTTCATTACGGGAATAGACAAGGATATCATCTATGAAGACTATGATGAACATGTCCAAGTACTATTTGAACACTCGATTCATCAAGTTCATGAAAGCTTTTGGGGTAATGGTAAGACCAAATGACATGACTAGAAATTTGAAGTGACCATACCGAGTTCTGAAAGCTATTTTTGGAATGTCACATTCTTACTCTGACCTGATAATAGCTGAATCTGAGGTCTATCTTAGAGAAATAATTGGCACCCTAAAGTTGATCAAACAAGTCATTGATTCTGGGGAGTGGGTACTTATTCTTGATAGTGACTTTGTTCAGCTGACAGTAATCGATGCACATTATGAAAGAATCGTCTTTCTTACACACAAATAGGACTGGTGCACCCCACGGGGAGATATTGGTCCTGATGAACCCCTTATATAGAAGGTCTCTTAATTGCTCTTTTAACTTTTTGAGGTCTGCTGGAGCCATTATGTATGTCAAAATATAGATAGGCTTGGTATCCGGAAGAAGGTCTATTCCAAAGTTAATTTTCCTTTCGGGAGGAACTCCATGAAGATCTTTGGGAAACACATTTGGGAATTCCCTCACTACAAAACTGACTCAAAACTAGGAGTCCCAAAATTGGAGTCCTTAACTTGAATAAGGTAGTAGACATACCCCTTAGCTATCATTTTTCTTGCTCTAAGGTACGAAAAAAGCTGACCCCTAAATGCTAAAGTACTACCCTTCCATTCAAGGATTGGTTCAATCAAAAATTGAAAATAAACAACTCTATTTCTACAATCAACTGAGGCATAACATGAGTGGATCCAATCTATGTCGAGAATGACATCAAAATCGGTCATCTCTAACTCTACGAGATCTAATGAAGTAAATCTCTGGGTTATTATGAAC